>OU611947.1:27200000-27908545 GCA_914767545.1 Sesia apiformis
GGAGGAATGGTATAGGAACGCATACGGGACTAACCGAGAAACAACTATTTTTATATACAAGGTGTAAGGGACATACTATCGATAACTTTGTGAATAGCTTACAAATAATATCTATTATTAAATCACACGTACCCCTGATGTCGACAATGATGGGTTACCGATGACGTCATTTTAGAGCACGCAATGTATTGCGAACGATGTGCAGACAACGCGGCTCCACTATCAACATAGATACGTAGGTACAGAATGGCACCCACTCACAAACACTCTGTCTTACACATAATCCCAAAGAAAATAGTCCAACGGATACGTTGGTATGCACTGGTTATCACACGACTGTCTGCTGGGTGGCGAGCAGTAGGAAAACGCTCCTGTAAAGGCGGAAGGCTCGTTGTGCGTTCCCACGTGCTTCGCCACAACACATAATCATTTGTAAGATAATAATCATAATCACATAATCATATCTAAAAATTCACGAGCACTAAAATTTAAACCATTTCCACTACGAGACAATTTACACTCAATTTCACTACCTAATGACACTCGAGCACTCTTTTTTTTAGTAAACGTTTGAATTTGTCAACTGACAAACGAGAACTAAAAATGAAAATTAAGAAATTGACTAAATTGCGCTCGAAGCGGCAAATATCACAGGACTAAGAAATTGTCAAAAACTATAAAATGTAGATGTGACATGTTAAAAAGGAATACAGACTAAATTTCACCAAATAAATATCGTTGCTGTGTTGCAATTAAATGTAGGTACGATAACAATTTTTCCTGTAAATAGAGTGAATAAGAATATTGCAAAAATACTTACTAAGGAAGACTTGAAAACAAAAAAGATATCATACTTTACTTGTAAATTGTAAAAAAAATATTTAAAACGTTTGGTAGTATAATTATAATATTGTTTTTGGAATGCGATGGATGTAAAGAAAATAACATTCCTATTACTTATTAATGAAAGTCTAATAAGTAACTTGTATTATTCAACAGGTGCACATCTGTTTATTTAATTGATCTATGACACGTGCCGTAATACGTACCTACTGTTTGCTACGTCACTCTAGCACCAGTGCGCGCCTCCATGTTATATTTAGTAACTCCATGTTTAGTAACGTAGGTATTATAGACTGAGTTTGTTGACCTGTTTTTGAACTCGGCCGCAAAACAGATGATCGCGTCAAATCGCGTATGTATTGAAATATAAATTACCTGCATTGCTGATTTATGTTAAATATCGTCATTTGTTTTTTTTTCTTTTAATTCGAATTGAGACGACTAAATAAGTGATACCATGCTGTAATTAGTAATAAAATGCACAAAAAAATCGTGAAAATCATGAAAAGACCGACGAAAAATTGCAACGCCAGGGGACTCAGTACCATGTACTGAACTCCTGATTTTAATTTTCGATAGCATGTCACTAACACCCTGTATAAGTAAGATAAACACGATAACAATTTCTTAAATTTTACATATTAATTATACTGAACTGCGCAATGCAACACATGAGTAAATTGACTTGGTTTAGAAACTTACACATTAGATAATAAAAAATCAATATTTTTACCGGTAAATAATAATTGTTATTGTTTAGTTTGGATTTCCAACTAATCCAGTGCTGCGCGTATAATAACAGAATGCCGTTAATAGCCCAAAATGGACCCTGTGAAACTGTATATACAATGTTGTGTTGAAAATTAAATGACCGAAAGTTATGAATACTGCATATTAATATGTGATTAATTAAATTGTAAGTAGCTAAACTGTAAGTATAATAAACGCATTACAAAAAAAATCTGTGATTACGTAAATCGTTAAAATAGTTCATTAAGTTTAAAAAAAAGGATTTTAATTATTTTTCTTATATTCATATTATTATTCTGTACAACTATTATACTTTTATTAAGCAATCACATTCTTTTCGAAGTCAAAACGAAATATGTCTTCTTATGTTTACAGAGACGTAAACATCGACGTCGGTAGGTACAACAGCCAAGGAAAAGATAGCGGATAATTAACTGCTACAAACGAAAAGAGGAGATAAAAATTAAACAAAAGGTCATTCGTAATCTGAAAGCTAAAAACAAAAGAATGTCTTCAAAAATAATAATATGAGAATCAGTCTTGGGAGAATCTTGCTAGGGGGAGAGTGCACGCTGCAATACAACAGCTGCTGGGCGCGCTCGACGGGCCTCGTTACCCCTCTCTCACAGACTACCTCGAAATGTACTGCATTTTCCACTTTATCATATTCCCCAATGTATGTACGTGTTTCGGTAGTGAGTGAGATATGCCAGAGATATGCGGCTACAAGTGTGTCTATTTCTTTGCCTTGCATATCGGTATTAATATTACTAAAAATCAAATTGATTAAAACTATGACGAGTGTTAATTTCCTGGTGTGTAGAAAAAATATCTTATCGCTATTTTTAGCACTGTTGTCTAGGTAAATTGCATTGCTCAAAACCTAGTTTGGTACTATGTTACTGTTATATTTCATTTCAATAAATTAATTAATATTAATGAAACTGTGTTTATCATTTTTGGAAAGATGTAATTTATTTATTAAATTAAAGTATATATGTATTTACAATTATTATCAACATAATAATAACGCATGAAACAAATTTGCATTGGGAATATATTTTAGTCAGTGTTCTACGATGTTCTACGTGTTAGGCCGAAGGTAATGGCATAAGCCAACTAATCGGCTTCGGCTAAAAATTAACCTTCGGTCGGATACTATTTTTTTTTATACCAATCTGAAGTCCGCTCGTTGTCATGTCACTCCCAAGTGGGACATGATATAACGAATAAAAAAAATTCATAAAAATCGGTCCTACTTCTCAAAAAAAAAAGATTACAAATGAGTAAGTTACATAAACAAACAAACACAAACACCCATATCTTATTCACAGGTGACAAAATCGATTAAATGTGTAAGCAACAGACGATCGACATCGTTTTTTTGTCGATCGCCACTGTGGATTGTTTTTGTCGATAGATAAATCAACAAGTGATGTCTACCAAATTTGCTCGATTTTAACCTTGATATTTATCGATCGTTAACAGGCGACAATAACGAGCGATAAAATCGAGCAAATCTGTAAGTAGCTGACAGATCTTATTGATCGTCAACACAGCTTATCGAACGACAATAACAATCGTCAAAAATCGAGCAAATCTGTAGGCATCTTTATTACAAACACCTAGTGTCGTTGATAAATAATATAAAGGGATGTTAAAACGGCTCCCACTTGATAAAACACTCCCATATAGAAATAATAAACTATAATGAATATGTTGATGGTGCATCATGTCCTAGAATAAATAAAATGAATAACTAGGGCTCAATTCAAAGCCATCTAAAAACATCTAGAAATTTACACCATCGACCAGGATCTTAATACATTACTTCTTATTGCACCAATGTAGCCATTGTATCTCTATTAAAGTATCAATGTATTACAATCGTTTTCATAACGACAAAATTAATGGTAGATGTTCACGAGGAGATCGAGAAATAAACATTGCTTTAATCTTTAAAAAAATGAGTAAAAGCGTATCATTAATTATTTAATCTACCGAACATTAGTGTCATAGATAATTCTAATAACTTTTTTATTTCCATACGAGAACAAACGTACCTTCTACTGCAGCGACCTCTGCTCTCCTCTTTGTTTGCGAGACGCGAGTGTGAGTGACTCACTTTAATTTTAGTTTGTGTTTGACTCTCTGAGACATCGTATTTAGTTTGATAATCAAGATGGCTATGTCTCGTGATTGTGTCTTGAAGTGTCGTTAAATTTAACTGTTTTGTGTGAAAGTAGTGTTGCTCCGCGATGGCTGAATCAAGTGTCGATATTTCTAAGTTACCGGACGATATAAAAGATAAATTGGCAGAGTTGGACCTGGAGTTGTCTGAAGGTAAGAAGTTTGATTTCATATAAATCGATAATTTCTTATTTTAGATTAATTTGTAAAAAAAGTGCCCTGTTTGAAGTCTTCTAGTTATGTTTTGTTATTCTTGTATATTTTGCTAAATTTTACTATTTTCAAACTTGTTTAGCAAGCACTGACGTAATCGTTGACAGCTGATGTTTTCTGCAAGTAAATATCTGAGAGTTCATTGTTTTTTGTGATAATGATATCTGTGATGGGTGCTCATGGTCGAGTTGGTGCGTGCCTTGTCACACATCGGCTGTTAAGGAATGCAGTGCACTGCACGTTCTATAGTTCTATTCATTAAAAAAATAACTAACGGAAGATACGTAATTGCTATGCAATTTCGCCGATAACTTTCAGTAGGCATTGATCGAATCTCTGAAGTTTAGTATTGTCTAGTAAATAATAATAGTCTTATACAATTGAATTTTTATTTTATTTATTTATATCTGATCATTAGTTCGTTAAAGCACCTCTTATGACGAGTCCCTGTATCATTTGGAGCTGTTGCGGTCAACCCATAGACATTATGAGTAGCTGGTATATAATTAAATTACTCATATCCTTTGTGTCAAGCTCTTGACAAATCTTGTCATATGTCAAATGTCAAAATCAAATCTTGCCAAATCTCAGATTTGATGAAACACAGCTTTGACAAATGCCAACCCCAAAATCTGTAATTCAAATAATTTCATAATATTCTTTTATGTTATTAAAAAAAAAAATATATATTTTTCTATTAATTTTTTTTATAAAACTTTAAACTCTATGTTATACATAGGATAGTGATAGCATAGTCTGGTCATAAATACTAAGAAATTACAACAAAAGCAAGGTCGGCGGCGCGCCCGCATACCCCCTGGTGTTGCAGATGTCCATGGGCGGCGGTAACACTTACCATCACGTGGGACCGCTTGCTCGTCCGCCCACTAATGTATAAAAAAAAAAAAATTACATTTGAATATGTCATTCTCATGTGAAAAATAAATGTTTTGTCTTATTTTGGTGCCAATCTTTATTAAATATTGTACTAATATTAAAATAGAGTGGGGTGAATAACGAAAAGGGTATTGTTGTAACTGAATTACACAAAGTAGGGCATGGAGTCAAATGTAATTTTTAAAACTCGACATCTGTTTGGTATTAACCGAATGTTTGTGTACTGGGCTATTGGTAGGTAAAGCCTGAGAAAAATAAAAAAAATGCTATGGGGGCGCCACATTTGCTTTTTTCATAGCTAATTAGTGTTGTCAGTAGAAGATATTAGTTCTATTAGTTTTACGCATCATGCCAAGGTTTTTTATTTTCTTGGTCAGGCTATACATTGAAACATCCTCTGTTTGTCACAGTAAAAGGACTTCTTATTCTATAAAATAAATAAGATCCGATTTTTTTACAATATAAAATTGATTGCATATAGCTCGATGTTACTTAGTATCTTGCCACTCTACCAGGTCTATATATCTATCTGATTTTTTTTGTTTTGTATCATTTGCGTTATGTTTACAGTTATTTTGTCTGCTTCAACACATATTGCAGAGCGATTGACAAATTCTATTTATATTATTGTACTTTCTTCAATTTCCTTGCGAATTTTATAAAGCCTTCATGTTATTTCTACCATCGCAAATCTACACTTACCCTCAGTCATCTTTTTAACAATTTACTGTACAATAGGTTATTGCTATAAGCGAGCACCTAGCAGCTGTTTTTTGAAGTGTTAAGTGAAATGTTTTTAGTAACATAAGGAAACCATTTTTGCTAGCGCTGAACATACTAGGATACTGAAAAATAGGCTGTGAAGTATAGTCATTACTGCATTTAATTCTGTGTATCTGCAACTACATTCGGCGGTACTGCACCCAATAATACAGCAACAACTAATAAAATCCTTGTCTGTTACTGAGGCTCAAGAAAATATTTGTTAAGACCCATGTCACAGTGATTAAGACCCTTGTCACCGCAATAAAGTCTATGAATTTTACTTCTTTACAATATACTAGAACTATTATATGACATTTTTCTCATACACTAATAACTTTATAAAAACGTATATATTAAATAAATAAATATTACATATTACTTATGACATGGAACATATTTTGAACAGAGACTTCCGCTGCATTCCAAAACAAGCAAATATCACTCTTCGCATCGTTTTCTATCTTCCTAACACGAAAAGACACATAGCATTATTTCGGTTGACAAAGAGCGAATATTAGCACGTTTTACATTTTCAGGGCCAAATCAAATCAATATGAAAATATTAATATCATACACACATACATACATCGATTATTTATTTATTAATCATTTATTTGTATAATGCGGGTTTATAAATTGGTACTACATTAATTAATAGTGCATGTCACACTAGCCATTTCTGGCGTACAAATAAATATAATAAAATTTATTACGTTTTAACATTTACAATATAACATAAATTATACAAATCAGTCTATACAATAATTAATAATGTCAAAAAAGATATTATTAATCCCTTTTGCAATGTTGTCTTTTTTCATTGTCGATATCGACATAAATTCTTTCATTACATTAGTATCTCTACGTAAGGAAATTGAACATATTTGGTATATACCAGGGGAGATCCAAAATTGTCTGGCCTGACAAAGAAAAAGGACACTTCATGAAGCTATTTTTATTTTTCAATACAGGCTCTGTCTATTCGAAAACACTTTTTAGATCAATATATGACAATATTGTCAATATATGACATGGTACTGGGTGCTACATATTCATCTCTCTGGATAAAATCTTGCTTCCGGATGGGATTTCTTCGTATTCTCTCCTTCACAGCTTTAATCGTCAGTTTAGTATGAATAGAGCGTGGACGGCCAGTCCTTTTCTGTCACAAACAGAGGACGTTTCAATGTACCTACCAATAGGCCGATACACAAACTTTCGGCTAAT
Source organism: Sesia apiformis (assembly GCA_914767545.1). NCBI lineage: Eukaryota > Metazoa > Arthropoda > Insecta > Lepidoptera > Sesiidae > Sesia > Sesia apiformis. The sequence continues at coordinate 27,206,886 of OU611947.1, forward strand.
ACCAAGCAGATGCAGAGTCACTCCATGCCATGAGGCTCCATGCCTACTTTATGTAATGTAATTACAGCAATAAGGGTTTCGTTATCACCCACTCCATTTGAATATTAATACGAGTACAATATTTAATAATGATTGGCGACAAAATGAAAAAAAAACATTTATTTTTCACGTGATAATGAGAGATTCCAAATTCAAATGTAATTTATTTATTTTTCATTACTCATGCTCTGAAAGTAGGTCCGAAGTTGCCTGTGGAGCGAAGTGAAAATAGCCCAATACACCCTAGGGTGAGCGTTATTCACCCAAGAATCCCTGGAAACTCAAGTATCCCAGAAAATATCAAATATGAAAATACCCGGAAAAAACATTTCACTAACTATAAATAATTGCTCTAATGTCACAATAAACTTTAAATAAATATCTCACCAAAGTTGTTGATTTATGAAATAAAATTCATTCATTTTTTATTTTGCTAATTAGTAGTTTTATTTTTACTTTCCTTGTATTCGTAATGAAAAGCACAGTGTTTACCTAGGGGTTCAGGACTTATTTAGTCCCTCGACCTATTGGCGCCCTCGCTGCGCTCGGACACCAAACCCAGTCTCAGGACTGAAATAAGTCACTTTCACCCCTAGGGTAACAATGTACTATTTCTTTATTGTAACAATATTTACGGCCAATACATCGGTCATTCACAATAGGTGTAATCATAATCACGCGCACATAAATAATTAACATGCTCAAGGACAAAGCAGTGACGTAACAAACACGGATGCGTTTGGTGGCAAGCACAGATATAGAGGGATAGATTTTGTTAATATCACCTTATTTAAGGGCTTTTGTTCATACACCACATGTCAGCTGCATAGTTACCTAAACCTAATAATGTACTATACTAAAAACAAAATCAATTGAAATAAAAATGGGCTACTAATGAAAACTCACAAACCTGTACAGCAATTGTGCACCCTAGAGATAGATACTTATTTAGAGAGATGTCGCTAGTACTTACTAGCGACACAAAACAAAACACAAAACTGCCTAATTGCCTCAATTGTAAAAATCATCAAAAGTAGTGAGTCGTGTGCAGTGAGATGTTTTGTTTGATTGGTGAGTTTACCCATCACTACAGTTTACTCATGACGACACACGCGCGGTTTTCATACAATTTCACGATCTTGCTTTGTCTATGGTTTTCAGTTGCAAGTGACGAATTAGTGTTCATAATATTTGGGGTTTTTAAAAAAAGTCCTATTTATTTCTTTTTAGCTTTGTATCTCGTCGTAAGTTTCTTGATGCGTTTAAAAAAAGTACCGGTAGTTACGAATTAATGAGGGCCCACCTCATAGATAGAGAGTGTATAGATAAATCTCCTTGTTGTATAATTGTTACATTGAGACAAAATTAAGGAACAATGTTATAAGAAGAGAATACAACCAGGCCTGTCTTATTACTTTATAGAAATCTGTTCCTGACAACCTTGAGCATGGGAGTTGTGACCGAGGTAATAATGCAGTTAGTGTACATACTCATACTTAATTTAAACTTAATGTACTTAATTTAAAACTACGAAATTTCGTATAACAGGAGAAATATGCCACACGCACCATATGTGGGCCGCGTCACTCGGCCCCCTAGAATCCTGACGTCCCGACTCTCACGGGACGGTTGCCCACTCACTCCAGTCCCAACATACATTTAGCCGATTTGTGAAAATTGTATATCTATATAAATAAAAATTAAATGCTGTTCGTTGGTAAGCGCATCACTTGAGAACGGCTGGACCGATTTGACTATTTTCGTAGTTAAAATGTTCGTAATAGTCCGAATAAGGTTTTTAGGGAAAGAAAAATTGGAAAAGTTGCCTGGAAAATTCGGGAAAAAATGAAGGTTGTTTTTCTATGGAATTTTTGTATGAACTTATTGAAATTTGGACAAGACAACGTCTGTCAGCTCAGCTAGTGTACTATTATATATAAGCTTTCACCCGAGATGGGTTCTCACCCACCTGTCTGCATAAAAATAAAAAAAATTCAAAACATGACTGAATAATATTAATGACTGACATTAATATAATATTAAATATAACAACACAATATTGTTTTGATGTAGATCGAGAAATAAAAGTGTTTTTTAACTTATTGTTTTATTTTTTATGAATATATATGTCACAGGTTAATAATAAAATCAGTTTTTGAATTAAATACCCGGGGATTTAATTAAACGCTGGCAAATAATGAATTTGATAAATAATCTATTATTTAATATATCATAGTGATAAATAATTTAATTTTCAGATTTTAATTTCAAAAACTGGTTCCACCAGGGATATAATTAAAGAAATCTAGGTATTTAATGAATATCCAGACTTAGGTACTTTATTGTGGACAAGGAAATAAGGTGATAATTTCTATTAGATTAATTCGTAGTTTAGTTTTATGATTTGGAGTAATAATTGAGTTTGACATAAATGAAATTTGTTATGTAGTAAATGTTTTTATTTTCTAAATAAAGGTATCAAGCGTCTTATTAATAGACAAAATTTCCTAATCTATCAGAATACAAAGTATTTTTGAAGTAATTATAATAACAATAATCTACCAACCAAGATGAGACTCATCTCGTCTTATGAGGATGTTCAATACGCAATATATTACTTATGCATATTGAACATTATTTATTTATCACTTCATTGCACAATATTGTACAAAAGGCGAGCTGAATGCCATAGGGCATTCTCTACCAGTGAACCTTTGGCTTGATCAGAGAAGTTCAATTAGGGGGTGCATGAAAGACACAATTTAGATACATTATGCTTTGTGATGAAAAATAATTCCTAACTGAATACATCCTGCAAAGGTTCAAATGAGGTTTAGGCTCTCAGTCAAACAAAATACTAAAGTCGATTCCAATCCAATTTGCCGAAAGCAAAACCAAATCAATGAAATATCTCAACATTTAGCTTTAAATCTAGAACACATTTATAGTCTCGATAAATCAAATTATGGATATGTAAACAATTATCACCTTACTGCTTAACTTAATGGCATATTTATATATTGGACAAATTGGATTAGAACAGAAAAACACTTGTTTTCCTATAGTATACAGTGAACTGCTTAGCGCAGCTACCTGCAAGATAGCACTGATTATCTGAGTGGGACATCGGGCGCTTAGTCAGGCAGACAATGTGACCAGAAGCGGGCGATTCGACAGCCTTCAGCGATATTCACACCTGCATAATTTCAAGATTAGCTCTCCGTATGCCTGTGCAACACGAAAATACATGAAATCTAATTAAAAGGATCTTATTTGTAATCTCAGCTGTGGTGCCTCTTGAATAGTTGGCACCTAAATTTATGTCGCAAAAATGAAGCGTTGACGACTATACACGTCAAATACAATTATTCGTTTTATTTCACTATTTTATTATTGGTCTATTTTATTTGGCTCGTATCTAAACTGGCAACAGATCATGATCAGCAAAACAAACTATTTTTGAGTAACGGAAATAAAGTTTTTAATTATTAAGAATGTCAACTTGTAGTCGCGAGACTCCTGTACCTTTATTGTCACCAGAGAACCCTACACCTTTAAATTTACTGCCACTTTCATTATTTCGCATTTTATTTTATATATCTTGAAATTAATCTTCATCTTTTGTCCTTTCTGCTGAGTTTAAAATTAATACTAAATAATATAGATATATTAAACTCTAATAATAGTAAGGGTCAGGGTCGGACTGGGCCAGAAGGGCCCGGGTGGCTCCGCTCGGGGCCCGATACTGGATAATGGTAGATGGGTTACTATCGGAAAATATCTATTTCATTTCTCCCTAATTGTATGAACGAACTATCTGATCTAGTTTACATTTAGGTTGCAAGAGCTGGGACCTAGCCTGCGCGGGCCTCCTATTCCACCTACCGCCTGGCTTGCGGCAAGCCAGGCCCGTGGGGGGCCCCGCACAGGCTGGGGCCCGGCTAGCAAACGCCACTTCGACAATATGGCCATTTCGACGCTGGTAAGGGTCAGAGTTCGAACCCACAATCTCACGAACGTAGTCGAGAATATATACCCTTAGGCCGTCTAAAAAAAGAAATTACTAAAAAGGATAATAGACTTTAAACGGCGTTTGTGAATAAACCGTTTAACTTTTTGACCGTTAAATCTCTTAAACTTTTTAACCGCTAATCCTCAGGTAATGTCGTCAAATAGTAAACCTATTTAATACAAGGAAGTTACTGCCTAGAATTAAAGCTGTCGTTTTTTTTTTCTTACTATGGTGCAATTAGCACATTCAGCCAGGACTTTGGCGAAAACTCGAGAAGTGAAGTTTTTGTTTGATTATTATAAACTTGGTATTATTATAACTTGGTAAACCTATTCGTAGTTCCCTTTACTGAGCGACTCCTTACTTACTTCGACAGCACTGGACATTGATTGGATTCATTTTAGACTGCATTTGTTTATTATGAAGGAAACTTGACAACTGGCAGAATGTGCTAATTGCACTATTGCCATGTATGAAAAAATAGCATTCTGACAATTGTCAAGTTTTCTTTTCATATATCGCAATGGTATAATTAGCACATTCTGCCAGATGTCACTTTTTTCTCTTTTCATGTATACCAATGGTGCAATTAGCACATTCTGCTAGAGTCAAGTTTTCTACGTTTTTTTTATTATGGAAAAAAGGTGGAAGACGAGCATACAGTTCATCCGATGATAAGTGGATACTGTCGTCCATGGACATCTGAAATACAAGCCAACATCAGTCCAGAATGACAAATGTTGGCATGCCCCCTGATACGGTGCCTACCTTTGGAAATATAGATAGGATTTGAGATACTTTAGAGGGATAAGATGGGATGGGAATGGGCTCTGGCATATCTCACTCACTACCGAAACACGTGCCTACGTATATTGGGAAAAGTGAGAAATGGGAAATGTATAAATACATTTCAAGGTAGTCTTCTGTGAGAGAGAACGTAATTAAAGTCATTTAACTGACAAAATGTGTTTTAAATTTAAAACACATTTTGTCACTTAACATATTGGTTTGACGTAATTAAGACAATTAAAGTTAACATACATTTTGTTAATGTCCAGGCATATCGAAGCAAGTCAGGTGTCGCTCAGTACAGTGATAGTAGGTGTACTGAGGACAGAGATGAACTCATTTATTACATTATCACAAACACTAGGCACTTTGATGTTTAATCAACTATTACTATTGCACTACAATCTCGTCGATATCTGTCGTCGCCTTCTAATATACAGTAGTCCACATGTCAAAACACAAAAATGGTTAATAGTTAAATATACAAAATGCTATTGTCAGAATGTGTATGTGATAAAATGATCAATTCTTGTAAAGTCCAAACGCCTAAATATGGCAACGTTGAAGTTTAATAAGCGAAATGTTTTTATTACATAAATGACTATTAATCTCAAGTGACTCAAGTGTACCAACTGACATATATAGGAACTTACCTGAAAAATATTACCTACCTTATATCATCACCTTTGGTTTGCATATAATTCTGTTTGACAAAATGGACAAAATCTCCGTTTTGTTAATTGTACCTTTTAACTAATACGTTTTGAATTATGTACATTTTAACAAAGATGTAATTAACTGTTTTTGAAACAGTGTCGTCCTATACTCAATACTTTATTTGCTTAAAAATGTTGGTACATAAAAGAGGTCTTATTCTAAGAGAAAGTGAACCTATACACAAGATAGCGGCGTGCAAATGTTATTAAACTATTTAATTATGCAATATAAAATAAAACATTTTTAGCATTACTAAAAATATATAATAATTATCCATATTCAATGTCTAAAGTAGTAATTAAATGTTCTCATAATATTATTTAAAATAATAACAAATCTTTATCATTTACATAATATGTAGTTCTCTCAACATATTAGTAACACTATCAACTAGTAACTCACTGTATGCTGAATAGTTTCCTGTTAAATCTTAATTCATTTTAAGGTATTGGAGTTATTATATGTATAAATTGATAGACATGCATTATGCATTTCGGCTAATCATTTTGATCCTCTGTCGTGGTGCGTATATATATACACCGGATATATGTGTCGTTAGCGGTAAAAAAACTAAACGCTTTTTATCATCACATATTATCAGATCGTTAACTTTGTTCGGGGTGAAACTATGTGTAGCCGCGTATCTGCTGTTTGCATTAACCGCCTCGTCTAGCTGGCTCCCAAGCTGCCTGTGCGCGCGCTCACTTACACCGCGCCGCCGTCGTCTCATTGATTGCGACTTTAGAGCAAGATATAATTATTTTGAGAATGAAATAATGTATTCTTTGTCACCGTCTTACTCATACGTTCTTTAAATTTAAACATACACTTAAAATTTATTGTCATTTTCTAAAAAAAATCCAATTTATACTGTTAAATTTGAAATAATGATTTTTAAGCAGCCTATGAGTAAGGTAGTTACTGTTTAAATTTTAAGTGGATATTTACATTTGGTTAATTTGATTGAAACAGCACAAATGTCTTTTTCCCACTTATAGTCATTTGTCATCCTTTAAAGAATAAAAAATGGAGGTATGGAAGACCATATATTTTTAATTTAGTAGTATTGCGAAATCAACAGTTCCAAAAACAGTTATGTTTGAATATATCCTATTTTAAAATAAGAATTTGTAAATTTGAAGATTATCGGAAATTACTCGGAAACTCATGTTGTATTTTTTTAATGCTCTTCTTTCCTGATTTCGCCGACTAGTCAGTCGCCCGTTCGGTCGCGACGGTGAAACCGCGGCATAACTCCTTTTTATCGGGAAAGTATGACGCATCACAGAACCTGTTTGAACCGTGACGTGACGCCATCACTGAGTAAGCCAGCCAAACGAGGCCGCGAGAATATAATAATTGTCCTAACGTTTACATTGTGCCGTAAATTGTTGTTTGTTTCATAATAAAGAGATTTCTATGAAATATATCTGTACTATACCATCACCCTATGTCTCTCCACTCCTGAATACAGGCCTCTACACACGATCCTACCCATCCCATCCAACCAACGCCGGCGAAGCTTTTCAAGTCGTCGGTCCACCTGGTCGAAGGGCGTCCCATCTCCACTTGAGGACTCTTCTACCCCGGCAGTTATTTCTATCTATATTAACGAAATTTGTAAACAAATTGGAGGGTGCATTTCTTAACGGATTGAAATGAAATTTGTCAGAAAAATAGTTTGAATATCTTTTGTACTCTTATGGGATTGTTCATCAGTCATTTGATCAACATTCAAAATGTTAACTTTATTTATTCAACCAATAGATCAATATATTAACTGATGCATCATCAATTTTGCAATATAAACTATTCATAATATGATCAACAGCCCAAAAGCTCAGTGATTTAAAACATCAACAGATTAATGGGTCGGCTGGTAAAATATGAAGCAAATCTATCACTGATTATTTTAATCAGAAAATTGAACAAACGAAATAACCGGAAATATTTTTCTCACAAATATGTAGTTGTTAATTTTCTAGATAGGCTCATTTCAAGTCGTTTGAGTAGTTTCAAAATTAATACCTATTCGGCATAAGCGAAACTAACAAAAAATCAATGTCAATCTACACCAACGTTTCTCAACCTTGTTAGTGCCGCGACCAGGGGTTTTTTTTTTTCAGTGAAAAGGGACAAAAATAATGTAAATAACCTCACGACCCTCCGTACTATAAATAATTTGATCCAAACTGTTTTTTTACCGTTTAACATTGTATTATATATTTTTTTTATTTATTAAATTTACACCTGTTTTTACACCTCAAATGAAAGCTAAGTACTCGTCTAAAGCTATACCCGGTGCAAATGCAATACCAGCCGGTCTGTCCATGCTATTTAACAAAATATGAATAACTTGTTGTCAGCGGACTCCGAGTAGAAGTAAACTGTAGTTACCGATATTTAGTAACATGAGTTCGAGCGTAGCACCACCATCAACAAGGGGATGCAAACTATTAGAGCAGGCCGCGTGGGCGGCGCACAACCCACCGTTTTCGAGCCAAACCCTTTACAAGAAATATTGGCGTGCCCCGCGCGCAGACCACTTGGCATGCTACAGAAAATTCAATTTTTGTTAGGTGGCCTGCTGTGAAAGAACTAACGCGTCCTGCACGTGATGCACGTGGCCTGCTCAAGTAGAATATTCTTATTTATGCGTGGCAGTGAGAAATCTAATAAATAAAGTTAATAAATTAAGCGAGAGACAGACTTCTTGCTTGAAAAGCAGACTGTATCTTCGTGCTGCACAGATCATTTTCATTTTGGTATCCATCTCCGAACCGTATTTCTCATTTCATAACTTTTGATTTTATATAACTTTAGTCTGTCATTTAAACCATATTTCTTCTTGTGCCTTAGTGGTAAACATCTTAGAAAATAGTTTTATATTTACAATGTAACTATTATTCTATATGTCTGTCTAAATTCTGTTTCCGCTGTTTTTCCTTAAATAAATAAATAAATAAAACGTTATTTCGTACATGAGTGCTTATTTTTTTCTGAACAAATGCAACCTTCTATATATATGATCGGGACCCCCATGTTGATAAACAATGATCTAGACCAGTGATTTCTAAAGTGGATTTCGCAGAAGGGTCACCAGGGTTCCGCGAATTAGTTTCATTTGTCATTGGACCGTCTGAAGTCTTGGTTAATAATAGCCAATAATTCCACAGTAAATAATAATTCAAAATGTTGTCATAAGTAATAACTCGACAACTAGCTAAGTGTAAATGACCCATTACTATTAGCACAGCATCGCGACATGTCACACCCCCATCCGTGCCGCCTGCGACCGTAGTAAAATTTATAATTATCAAGGAAAAACGTTAATATTTGGTTTACATGTCAACAATTACTTGTTTATTTTTTATTTGATGTTGGGATTCCATAAAATAAAAGTAATTTCCTAGGGGTTCCGTGGCCATAAAAATTTGGAACCTCTGATCTAGACAATGATATGAGATAGGGCTCATGAAGCTTTATAAACGTTTTTTTTAAAACGTCTGACGGCGGCGCCTGCGACTCGTTCCTCCTGTCGGCCTTTTTTTTCTCTTGTTTCTTTTTAACGTGTTTCTTTCATTGAATATTCAATATTCAAAAACGAGTTTTAAACTGTGGTATAGTGATATACCGTTTAGTGGAGGTTACAAACGTCTCCTAATTTTTCAAAGAGAAATAGTTAAATGATCAGCAGAAAAATACTGAATGACAGCAAAATATTGTGCATATATTTTTTTATATGAATATTGAACAGTCGAAATAAAAGTGAAGTCCATGTCTAATTTTTCAATTACCATTAAGCGGTGAAGAAGAGTGCGCGCTGCAATCTCACAGCCGCTGGGCGCGCTCGAGTGGCATTACCACTCTCTCACTCTTTTGTGAACTGCACCTTGAAATGAACTGCATTTTCCACTTCATCCTGTCCCCAATGTCCGTATGTGATTCCTATCCCTCCCATTTCCCCAGCCCTTTTTCCAAATATATCCCTAAATATTCAGCGCACCCGGGAGCGTGCCAAATTTTGTCATTTCGGATTGATGTTGTCATGTAACGCGGATGTCCACGGGCGACAGTATCCACTTACCATCAGATGGACTTTGTGCTCGTTTGCCGCCTTCTTTCTATATATATATAAAAACTGTATCGTTGTATAAACTGAATAAATGTCTATCTGACGGAATGGATGTTGAGATATGCAGTCAAGGGTAAGGTATCCAAGCAAGCCCTAAATTGCCAATAGGGTTATTATATAACTGCCGCTTGATCGATCGTCCCTTCGTCTAGACGGCGGCGGGTTGAGAACTAATCCATAACAGTTTTAGGGGTTATCAACACCTATAACATTCTACTTCAGAGCGTAGGCCTCCCCTTTAATTTCGAAAGGTTATCGAGCCATAATCAACTATGCGGGCTCAGTCGGTACGGCTAGAAGCCGAAGTTTGGCTATGTCGAGCCGGTGTCTGGCGGGTCCACTCGGTCGCCAAACTCGTACAATTACGCTACGAGTTGTTTCCTCATCCGGCGTCCAATTCATCATTTGACACCTTGCTATATTTTACTGTTTCTAAATATGAAAAAAGGACTAGTTGGAAAATGATTTGCCTCAAATGGGGAGGAGGTCTTCGCTGAAGTCAACGTGTATTGTTAAGAGTTGGAGGAAAGTGTATTTTTTGAAAGGGTTAAAAAAGTTAGAATATCGTTGGGTTATACGGGTATAGAGTTAGAGGGAGATAATGTTGAAAAATAAAATTAACTCCAAAAAAATATTGCATTTTCTTTTTGAAGTCACTGATTTATCAAACCACCCTCCTATCATGTGTTCGTTGATACATACATTCCATTTCTATAGGTACAGAACGTGTCCGGACTACTCTCGAAACCTAAAACCATGAATTTCATTCATTTTTGAGTTCATTGTTTTTTTTTGTTTTTACCTAAGGGGCTAAAAAAAGTAAAAAAAGTAGGGGCTAACTAAAAAAAAAGTATAACAACACACTTGAGATGTACCATGAAAGCTTTCCGTGCATATATGTTTTAATGTTAAGGCAGTTAATATCAAAACAATGGGCGAATCATGACATAATTCCCTTTGTTATTATTATCTTTATTGGATAAAATATGTTTCACACTTTCGGTGGCTAGAATTTGGTACAGACTTTTTTCAATGGCTACAACTAGCTGTAGCCGTTAAAGTATAAACAAGATAAATAGCATAATTGAATTATTTCAATCAAAAACAAAGCCTTAGTAAAGCAAATAACATCAGCGCTGAGAAATTGTTCATAATGTTCTTAGAATCCTACTCGGAACTGAATTTATTGCATAGTTTGTGCAAATGGTTAGCGTATAGAACAATTATGTAAGCCTGTTATTGCATATAACTTCTTAAATAAATAAAGATATATGTTGCAACGACTCAATTGGGAAAAAGCTCATTTATATAGGTATTAATTACAAAACTCAGTGGCCGAATTAAGGGGGAGGTCGGTATTAGATAGCTATACGTTATTGCCGTGAGATTTGTTAGCTAAGCCGGATTTTTTGTTCTTAGAAAAGTACCGCCACTTGGAGAGACAGGCTGATGGAATACTCTCGATACATTTGAAATTCTATTCAAATCATATTATATCAGTTTTCATTAATGGATAGGTGGGACCTTATCAACGAACAAAACCTTTTGAACAAAACTCCCACACTTCAAGAGTAACCCCGCAGTTGTGAACCAATAATAGCTATTCTTGATGTTATTGAATCTACTTCTCCCAATTAGCGTTTAATTTGAAAGTGTTGCTGGTACTGCATTTAGTTCAGAAATCATCATCATAATCAGCCTGCTGCAGTCCACTGCTGAACTAGGGTCTCTTCCTGTACAATTTATCATTGTTGGTCGCTTGCTGCACCCACCTCGACGACATCATCGCGCCGACGGGCCATTGGTCTGCCCACACTTCTGTCATCTGGATCCATCGCCCGTCCTCTTTACGATATACGGGACCTGTCCATTTCCACTCAAGCATAGCGATCTTCCGAGCAATGTCATTCAATCCTGTTCGCCTCCTGATTTTATTGTTAGGCACATGGTCTCTCATAAAAATACACAACATCGCTCTTTGTGCTATTGTAATAATGGGAAGGGCAAGCTGAAAATCAGCGCCATGTAGCCGAGCACTCACAGCATATGCTGAGCCTGCGACCTTTCGTGCACTGAGATATTGTAAATTTAACTCTGTATACCACTGCTTTGTTTTGTGTAATTTACAGTGTGGCAAATAAAGAATATATTTTAAAAAAAATGAAGCGTTGCGGCTGCCAAAGTCCTGAGGAACTACAACAGGTGTTGTAAAGGAGTGGACTCGCCAACTTGCTTTGCTTGGCATTTTAAAGCAATACATCCTTCGTGCACAAGACTATATGCATGTGGAGGCCCGTGTCCACTAGGGGACGATAAATGGGCTGGTTACGGTTTATAGTTTACGATAAATCTCATGCTGGTAACCCAAACTGTGTCTACCAGATAGAATATATAATTGCAAGGTAGTCTATGGAGTGCAGTGAGACGATATCGACAGGTAGGACTCAATTTATTCTCAACATCGTAAATAATTGAAAGCATCGGCCAGTGAATACAAAAATATCTTCGACCAATTTATTTTCAGTCTGCGTTTCGTTATATTTATTAATGTATTCACTTCGAAAAGTTTATTTGCTCTTGTTTTATTTATCATACCTACTCTTTTTCTATTCCATTTTCACAGTAGACGGTCCATTATCGTTCTTAAATGACCTTTGCAGGAGTATTGTCATACTCAGTATCATCAGCCTTTAAGGTCCTACAGCAGGGCGCATTACTGTTTTTGTACATTGTAGGAGTAAGTGCTATTTTTCATCCTTCTTCTTCATTTTTTTATAGAATAGATGGCAGACGACCGGGCGGGCCACATGATGGTAAGCGGTCACCGCCGCTCATGGACACCTGCAACACCACCACTTTCAGATAGCTAATTCGGTCATCTATTTCGTTCAAGACCCGTGGTGCCATCACTCTGACTCACCGATGTAACCACCGACAATTTCATTTCCCCGGGAACCTCGAGCATGCAATAGAGCATGAATAGAAGCACGAAAAATTATTTTATTAAAAATTATTATATATTTTTTTGTTCTGCGACTGATAAAATTGTTTAAGCAAAACATTTTTACAGTCAAAAAGCAAGATCTATCTTGACTGTTTTTTCAGTAAGGTCTTGTTTAGCCATATTTCTTGTCCTTTATATTCATGCTCTAGTGCAGTAGGTCCACGGGGAAATGAAATTACCCGCGGTTCCACCGGTGGGTGGAGGTGGTGGGGCCGCGGATCGTAAATGAGCTATTTGTTTTAAAACCTAATCCTATGTATGAAAACTTTTAATATACTCATATTATTATTATCTTTGGAAGATGTCCTGTGTTAGGAAACTATGTTAACATAGTCTACACTGTCCTATACAGAATATACTCGTACCAAACAAGGCACCCTTGCGTAGCTCGTTAAACATTTAAATGTCACGCTCAAGCGCCAAGTTTTAATGATCGAGTTAGCGGCTCCTTTAACTTATCCGTGTACCGCTTCGCGTCAGGAACTTCGATGCAGTTGTGGAGCGGATATCGCCGTTCACAACAGGAATTTTCAAGTGAATTATTGAACTATTTATCGGGCTGCAGTCGCACCCCAGTCACCCCTCTTTATACATCGTGAACAGTATGGTGACTTAACTGGCGTGCTAAATGCGCTGCTCAAGTAAAAGTCAGCATACACATACTTGTTACATATTCGTTTCCACACGAACAAACTTTCCGAAATTTATTTGTTTAAGGGAAACGTACAGTTTGTTGTTGGGATAAATTATGTTAACACAAATCTTGATAAATAAATAAACGCAATGAAATCCACTATTTAGGCGTATTTTACAGTTTAGTTTGGCAAGTTATAATCCGCAAAATAATAAATTCAGATTAATTCACAATTATTCCCAGGTGAGGCTAATTCCTCATTATTACAACTGCTTGCTTCTATGCGTTTTTTTTTCATCGTCTTTGAGATTTACACTCCGTTCACCTACTGATTGTTCAGCTCGAAGTACTTGTTGTTCTATCTCTCCCCCCCAGCCACCCTCAGCGCCCGCCGGCGCGTGAAATACAATGAAGTACGTACATACTACTGCATACCTTCCGCAGAACGAACGGCATCGAGTTTGTATTCTTGTATACGGGTTTGTATCATATAGTCTTTCGATGACTCGGAAAGTCGTAAAAATGAGGAAACTGCATAAGAGATATAAGAGATTTTATTTATAATGGAAAAAATAATTCCTGACAATTTGCTATTATGACGTCATATTCTGAATCGGTTCAGTTATTTTATTATTACCACGAAGTTATTTTTGTTATTTTATGCCATTTAGAAAATCAATCATTTTGAGAAAAATTAATTAATTGGCTACATGACAATTAGGATTATAACTCACCACAATTGCTTTTTGTTAAAAAAAACATTCCATGAAAGGAAATAAACATTCTCATTATTAATTTTAATTTCGCGCGAAAACAGTCGGTCACGTGACTAGTGGTGGGTAATCAAGACTTTTCGGAGTAGTTTAACTCACCTAATCCCACTCCGCCTGCGGATCCAACTCCTCTTAGTAACTCCTTAACTCTTTTATGTAATCACTATCGATGCTAATGCTAAAAAAAAAGTGAAAAAAAAAAAGGTCTATGGAACAATTAAAAAATTTAACTCTTGATACACCTATCCTAGAAAAGGTCACGCCATCGAGGAGTAATCTCGGACGATCGGAGTAAATGGAACAATTAAGTGATTTCACTCTTGATACACCTATCCTAAAAAAAAAAAAGGTCGCGCCATCAAGGAGTAATCTCAGATGATCGGAGCATTAATTCCGGAGTTACCCAGCACTAGTCGATACGCGGTCACACGGCGAGCGAACGGGAATTCAACCAGAAATGAAACGTCAAAAGAATAAGTCCTCGGAGTTAGTAACAGTTCGGTGGAGTAACTAAGGGTTTCTACTCCGCTCGCGGTTTCAACTCTTCATTAACTCCGGATCGCTACACGTGACATCTTTGGGTCACGTGTAGCGACCATCACATCACTATAAAACATCTAATCTGAGAGGAAGGTTTAGAAATTAATATTTTTTTCTTTGGATATTGTTAAAAATGACTTCATTATCGTATAAAACGTGTACAGTACCTATTACTGGTTACAGTTAGCACGAAAATACCTCGGCATATACATCAAATAATGATATTTAATATATTACCTAAATGTTATGCATATAAATAACCGATATTAATTACAAAACGAATTAACTAGATATTTCTCTGTACATTTCATAGAAATCCAAATCCTTGATGTACCGTTAAAATATTCAACATTTAATATCAACAAATATAGACATAATATAGAATTAAATTATTTGTTTTATATACTTACATGGCAGTTTTCATATCAGCTGAGTAAACGTCCGGAAAGCATGCAAAGAAATTTGCAATCATAAAA
Organism: Sesia apiformis; assembly: GCA_914767545.1. Classification (NCBI taxonomy): domain Eukaryota; kingdom Metazoa; phylum Arthropoda; class Insecta; order Lepidoptera; family Sesiidae; genus Sesia; species Sesia apiformis. The sequence continues at coordinate 27,222,005 of OU611947.1, forward strand.
GAATCTACTGTGGGCAAATTTGGACTATCAGCTTTAATAAAACCACCTTCCATTCTAGAAGAATTAATAAAATCAATTATCAAATCTAACTTTCGGAGTAGAGAAATACGCAACGCCTAAATAATGTTGTGATGTGACGTCACGCGCTAATCAATCATGGCTTCCCTCGTTTCGTTTATCTACAAAAAAACTATTTAACTATTGTTTAGTATATAAGTATATTCTAAACTTATAATTGAAACATCAAAGTGACCTGCCTCATGTATCGCCGGTAACTCGAAGGTACCCCAGGAGGATCAGGTCAAGAAACTGTCCTCTGTCCCTTTTTTTTATTCCGGAATGGCTAAATTCTTGTGACCCTAAATGGTCTCTCAAGTCACCGTACAGGTATAGTTTAGGGCGAGCGCAGAAGGCGCTCAGCCAGCAGTGTGCAGCAACGAGCTTAAGGGTTTCCCCGCCGCGCCGGAAGGAAAGGACCTCAGCTTAGGGGGTTGCTTTGAGAGGCTACCGCGGGATCTCGAGTCGGTGAAAACCATTATCTGCCCCCTCGTTTTGTATTTTTTTTTTTTTATATATTAGTGGGCGGACGAGCAAGCGGTCCCACGTGATGGTAAGTGTTACCGCCGCCCATGGACACCTGCAACACCAGGGGGTATGCGGGCGCGCCGCCGATCTTGCAAAATCCTATGTAATATAATAATTGAAATACAATGAAAATATTAAAAAAGATTGTATATTTTTAATGTTCCGTCAATGCTTTAGCTCATATGCCATTGCATTTGCAGCTTGAGAGAGACTGCTCGCGGCGCGGCGCTGCCCTCGACCATGTCATGTGTTTAGCTAACCGCTGCTCCTCTTCCGTACGAACCTCTCCCTCATGCTCACTTGTTGAACCTCTTCGCGCGCCGTTGAACGATTGCTATTGGACCCGACCTCACCACCCAGTGGAACCGAAACATAAATGCCTAAAATATTCAAAACGAAACATCGTTGGCTGTCACTGGTTAACTTTAATAAAGATATGCCAAATATCTCGTATCTTTAATAAATATTAATTTTATTTTAGTGAATAGATATAAATTACAGAAATAAACCATTAAATACATTAATGATATGAGTGAGATATGCCAGAGCCCATCCCCATCCGATCCTTCATTTTCTCAACCCTTTCTCCCAATTCATTCCTTAATCTGCAAAGATAGGCATTGGTACATAGGTATGTTCATCATTCTGGACTGATGTTGGCATGTATCGCTATGTCTATGGACGACAGTGTCTACTTACCATCAAGTGGACTGTAAGCGCGTCTGCCGCCTTTTTTCTATAACATCTTCAATAAAAAAGTGATTCAAACATAAACCACTGTTGTGATTTTTAAGTAGAAATGCTAGAAGTTTTAACAGCTAAACTTTGGTAGGGGGGTTATCGAAGGAGTATTCGCCTTTCTAAAATGTCGTTTTTTATAAATAGCGCTGTTACATGTTAATCTTATGACTTTTAATAATCACTTCTCAATGTAACTGCCAATTCTACAATATCTGAGGTTCTTCACGCCGCGCTGTAGTTAGTCCACTAACTACAGCGCGGCGTGAAGAACCTTAGCTTATAGGCAAGGTAAATGGTCCGTAGGTTGGCAAGATCAGTATACATCTTCAAAACTACTCTAATGCTTCAAGTAAGTGCTTGAAAGAGGAGATGTACTATATTTGGTTGGCCTAAAAACAAAACAAACAATTTTATCTTCTAATTACACAAATACAATATTGAAAAGAGTAAAATGATAAAGTTATTATATCTACTTAGTATTGTATTTTAAAACGATTGAGCTATTTAATAATAAAATAAAACATCAAAACTTCTTCAGTAACACATAAAAGACACCCAAAACCTGCCATACTTCAGGACCAGTTATAAGGAAAATCGTCTCTTTTCATTAAAGAGGTCACTGCTAGTAATCCTATAATGCCACTTAAGGAGCACAGGCCGCTTTTCGAAAATTTCGTATGGTATTACAATTTTCATAATATGTAGTACTGTTTGAGTAATTTCAATATATATATATATATTGTTTTGGATCCAATGAGGTATTATGCAGAAAATGCTATAGAGATTAAAGATAGAGGTTAGGTTTTGTCAGTTATATAAGCCGAAACAAAAACTAACTATAACAAACAATTATTGTTTGTTATATATCTGCCATATGATAATTATCTAATAGAAAAACTTCCTACGCAATAGTTTTATATAGGCATTAGACAGCCTATCTGATGGTTAGCGGCTACCATCGTCAACAGTGTGCAACTGTTTACAAAGGTTAACATGTGGTACTAATTTCTTAGGTAAACTTTGTAACATTTACTGCTCATTACATCATGGTTAGGGACTTCAGTTAAGCAACTTTTACTTTCAAAGATAGATTATACTTATTATTTCTGCAATGATCCTATTAATATGAAATGGAATGAACTACCTACCATCAGAGGTACCCCAATAAGTAAGAAAGTGACCTCGGCAGAATGTAACGTTCATAGAAAGTGATCTACACCGCCGAAAGGATTGCGACATGGGGTTCTTAAAAGAACTGCGAATGAATGGTACCCCTTGGTGTTGCAATCGTTCTCGGGCTACAGCGACCATGTAACACGAGGTAGGCCTCCTGCTCGTATGTAGCCTATTCACAATTATAGTATTAACAATTATACTGATTTAATTGTTACACAAAATAATTACAATGTAATAACGGAAAATCAAGTGGGTATTAACAATTATACTGATTTAATTGTTACACAAAAGAATTACAATGTAATAAAGGAAAATCAAGTGGGTATTAACAATTATACTGATTTAATTGTTACACAAAAGAATTACAATGTAATAACGGAAAATCAAGTGAGTACTAACAATTATACTGATTTAATTGTTACACAAAAGAATTACAATGTAATAACGGAAAATCAAGTGAGTATTAACAATTATACTGATTTAATTGTTAAACTAAACAATTACAATGCAAAAACGGAAAATCAGGTGAGTATTAACAATTATACTGATTTAATTGTTAAACATAACAATTACAATGTAAAAACAAAAAGTATATTCATTCAATTACACTGCTACATCTCCCCTCCCCAGTGGTAAGGTCCTTTAATATTAATTTCTATTTCAAAATCTAACAAAACTAACCATTACTGAAGTAAATATGTGATAATGACTGATCTATTTTTATATTAAAATATCCCGTTTATAAAACTAGCACATAGATTTGTGCATATTTTTATGTAATTTCTCCTGTTAAAGTTTGGCTTCAGTTGTATTATGATAAACGGAACATAGGTTTATAATGGAAAAATTCAGTGGATTTAGAATTAGAGGGGTTGTAGCATTGAAATTGAAATTTAAAATAAAGTTGAAATTATATCTAATTAACAGAAAAAAGGCAGTTGATAAGCAGACAGTCCTTCCGGTGGTAAGTTGGTACTGTCACCGGTGGACATATTCAGGAGTGAATGATCGTCGATGGCAGTTGCCTGAGGATATAAGGGAACTGACGAGGCAACAATGCAGCCATCGATGCTTATGACTCCTTATAATCATTACTTATTTTCTAAATTTGATTTGTAATACTAGCCTAGCAATGGACTAAACACTGCAAGAACTTAAAACTAGATAATTTTCAAACAGGCTTATGCATAAAGAGAAATTCAAGATTCTCTAAGCACTACCTGCAAGCCTATACTACTTCTTAGACCTTGAAGAATTCCCTTGTTCATTCGGTGGGGTCCATCTGATGGCTGATGGATCTATACTCAAAGGAGGCTTCTTAAAATGTGGTATAGCCATATTAATCCTGTTTCTTGTAACAACAAATATATTGTGCGTTCTCCAAAATTTTATCAAGTTCAATGATTCGAGGGTGGACATTATATCTGCTTGAGTAATCGCAGTCCTGGTACTGAGATCCGGAATGCTTAGAGTACCACTACTTGTACTCAATATTTCTAACAGCACATACGACCAGTATGAATTGTAACTGCGCTGGCCGAGCTCTGTTAATGGCTTTTCTGGGCTCCCAACAACTTCCTCTAACTTCGACAACTCATAACTGAAGCTAATGAGCAATGTACCATAGCCTTTTTTTCGATACGGAGGAAATATTAATATACAAGCAACATTGTTACCCACGGATGAATCCTTTGCTTTAGAGAAGTAGCCCACCAGATGCGCCCCATATTCGTCAAATTCATATAAGGTGTAAAATAAATAGTGCTGTATATCAATAGACATTGCTTTATGTTCCAGGAATAGCTTCGACAATAAACATAAGTATTGACAGTAAATTTTGTGTTCCTTGGCGTCGACCTCGTATATAGAAATTGTACCATTTCTGTATATTTGGGGACCTAGTGGTTGTCTAGAGGTGCATTCTTCTATATGATTGCAATAAGTTTTCTCTAATCCCATATATATCAAACAATTATCACATATCCAAAGCTTCGATTGTTTACCGTACTCATCTGGGTAAGGGCTGAAATACCATATGTCTATCTCATAATCTCTCAATTGTATTTTCTTAATGTATTTCACTTCGGTTATCGCTTCGGCAAGGGTTATGGGATCCATCTCCACTTGAGTTTTCTGGAGTGTTTTAGTTTTTTATTACTTTTTCACATAATAAATGAACACACAAGATAAAATGGAGGTAAATGGAGTGTCCATAGATTAATAGAATTAGTGCTGTCATGCGTCAGTAGTGCTGTCTGTTCTTTTCCATTAGTCATTACTGATCATAGATATTTATAATGTTGATAAGTTATTCATAATTATTAAATTAATAAATAGTAGGTACCTATATACATACAGCCATTTTATAAAGCGAAGTTGCTTTTTTATTCCTACTTTTTATTACTGAGACCGTGACTTTGTTACGGCAAACCGTAAAATTTAGTAGCTAAATGCATTTTTTTTAACGTAGTACTAACGACTTTTAACGTATATTAAGCACAAACAGAGAATACATAAAATAAATACGTATAAAGTAGTAATTTTTGCCTTCTTTTACACTGATTGCGTATAATATTAAATTATTATTAAACTTATATTAATTATTATTATTATATTTAAGTGATTATTCTTTCCTTTAAAAATGGTTGAAAAATCACTGAAATAATGACGTATATGTTCTATACGTGTTACGTTTACGTAGTCCATCATGCATTATTATGAGGCAGGTTAATTTTTTTAAACCTGTATCACATAGTGTCCTCCCCAATAATATGACAATAGTCTGCTTATCCAATAATTACAACTTATATAATACTAAAAGTACAAAAAAACAAGCTTATAAACAAGGAATAAATTATAACAACAAAGATATACTCGTATATGTATAATAATTTGTTGTGTATTCATATGTATATAAGATATTGCATGTATGTATGTAGACATGTATGTATGAATGTCTATTTATGTGTGTGTGTAAGTATATATGCATGTATATACGTTTATTTGGTTTTTGTATTACGAAGGCGAGTAAATAGATCCAGATTTTGGTTAATGCTACGTATATTAACGGTAATTATGCACAGGGAATCATTAGCATTTTTTTTTATTATAATTTTGAACATCTGCCTGCACAATGAGCAAGATCACTAATACTTGAACAGTAGGAAACCTATGAATTCTCCAGTTCTTCAATAACTTCGATATTCATTTTATTGAGTTACAAGTGACAAAACAGTCATATATAACACGCGATAACGTCAATAAATCGTAAACAGTAACAGAAATATCAAATACCACCTATGAAATAGGACGTAGGACATACAGCGATTTTAGATTTAGATCTGATTTAGTCGCAAATTAGATGTGTATGCTTAATTAGACAATAAGTTGTGGGCGCAATACAATGTTTCACTGTCACGTAAACACATATATTTACATATAACATATATATTTACATATAACGTCGTACTGTTCGCCGGCATGTAACGCCATCGGCGGAGTACGTTTCAGAGGCATTAAAGAGTAGTAATAACGTACCAGGAACTCAGAAAGACGACGTTAAATAAATTAATTGTACGTCCCAATAAGCAGCACAAAGTTCGCGCACAGTGAAATCGCAAATAGACAGTACCAGGTATCAAAAGCTCACAGAAGCGGTATCACAGGCGCACGCACACTACACTAGATTTTGACTTTCACGGAACTAGGCGTTGTCGTAACTTGTCCAAGATGACTAGGGTGATGAAGATGTCTCACTAATATATAGTCACAGCCGAGCTTCTATGTGATCCTAGTACTCGACACTAATAGATAGGTAGGTAAAACTCGACACTCAATTTAAGTAGAAACTTTGTTATGACACGTGTGCACTGTACTACACGACGATCCAAGGGACAATTGTAAAGATATTTGGAACTGCAAGGGTCAAGACGTGGCGAAAAACAAAACTCAATACCAATCCAGAATGTTTATTTATTCATGTACCTATCTAGAAAAGTAATCACAAATTGTAAAAGCGGTTACAAAGTCCAACAGACAATTTTGAAGTACATAACAATTTAATTTAGATAAGTAAAAAAAAAATCCCAAATTTTGTGCGTTGAAACAAAGTTACAAAAAATATTGACAGTTGTATTGACAGTGACTTGTGAATTGTGCAATGTTGACCGTTGTGTGATCACTTGCGTATCTGAATGGATCTATTAGCGAAATGTCTTACGTATCATAATGTATTAAAAGCTAAACGACCTACGAGCAATATGTCCTATTAGCACAACGTCCTATTTATAGAAACGAACGTAAAGTACATTGTTATATGGCTTATTATCAATTAATTTTCAAGGTTGAAAAGAGATCGTTTTGTTTTTAGGAGCATTTGCTAATAGGATATATGGCTCGTAGGGCGTTATGATACGTAAGACAATTTACTAATGGGTCATTCGGATACGGAAATCCGGAGTGAGATCGCACTAGACGCTCGGGTGGGTGCTAGCTATGTTGTGTACCACCGCAGGACCTCGCATCTACATTATGCTTAGTATTACGTAGTGAAGATATCAATTGTTCGTAACGTTTCCTATTAAGTATACATCTTAAACAATGACTACATTTTAATATATTCATAAAAATTGTATGTGTATAATCAAGTGACAAAACCTAAAGGACGCAGCACATTAGATTCCGTATATTCGGCATGGTATTACACCTAATTCGATATATTCGGGTCGGTATTATGCCTAATTCCCTGTATCCGGCTCGCTGTTAGATCTAATTCGATATTTCCGGCTTTGTATTGGACTTAATTCGATAGATCGGGCTCTGCATTGACCTAATTCGGTATATGCGATTGGCTATGAAGTCTAATTGTATCACTATATCACATATAGTCTATCACTGTATGACCCTAATACCAAGTCGGATAAACCGAATATTTCCCTTAAACTGTTCGCTACACATACATCCACATACATACAGAAAAAGAGGTGCATACTCGTACATTCAATTTAATTGAATAATTTAATTGCATTTGTTTATTATGAAGGAAACTTGACAACTGGCAGAATGTGCTAATTGCACTATTGCCATGTATGAAAAAAATAGCATTCTGACAATTGTCAAGTTTTCTTTTCATATATCGCAATGGTAGAATTCTATAATTTCTATAATAATAATTTCTATAATTAGCACAATCTGCCAGATGTCACTTTTTTTTTCTTTTCATGTATACCAATGGTGCAATTAACACATTCTGCTAGAGTCAAGTTTTCTACGTTTTTTTTATTATGGAAAAAAGGTGGCAGACGAGCATACAGTCCATCCGATGATAAGTGGATACTGTCGTCCATGGACATCTGAAATACATGCCAACATCAGTCCAGAATGACAAATGTTGGCATGCCCCCTGATACGGTGCCTACCTTTGGAGATATAGATAGGATTTGAGATACTTTGGAGGGATAAGATGGGATGGGAATGGGCTACGTATATTGGGAAAAGTGAGAAATGGGAAATGTAAGTACATTTCAAGGTAGTCTTCTGTGAGAGAGAACGTAATTAAAGTCATTTAACTAACAAAATGTGTTTTAAATTTAAAACACATTTTGTCACTTAACCGATTGGTTTGACGTAATTAAGACAATTAAAGTTAAATTACATTTTGTTAATGTCCAGGCATATCGAAGCAAGTCAGGTGTCGCTCAGTACAGTGATAGTAGGTGTACTGAGGACAGAGATAAACTCATTGGACTCATTTATTACATTATCACAAACACTAAGCACTTTGGTGTTTAATCAACTATCACTATTGCACTACAATCTCGTCGATATCTGTCTTCGCCTTCAAATATACAGTAGTCCACATGTCAAAACACAAAAATGGTTAATAGTTAAATATACAAAATGCTATTGTCAGAATGTGTATGTGATAAAATGATCAATTCTTGTAAAGTCCAAACGCCTAAATATGGCAACGTTGAAGTTTGATAAGCGAAATGTTTTTATTACATAAATGACTTTATAATCTCAAGTGACTCAAGTGTACCAACTGACATATATAGGAACTTACCTGAAAAATATTACCTACCTTATATCATCACCTTGGGTTTGCATATAATTCTGTTTGACACATATCTACGTTTTGTTAATTGTACCTTTTAACTAATACGTTTTGAATTTTGTACATTTTAACAAAGAGGCAATTAACTGTTTTTGAAAGTGTCGTCCTATACTCAATACTTTATTTGCTTAAAAATGTTGGTACATAAAAGAGGTCTTATTCTAAGAGAAAGTGAACCTATACACAAGATAACAGCGTGCAAATGTTGTTATTAAACTATTTAATTATGCAATTTAAAATAAAACATTTTTAACATTACTAAAAATATATAATAATTATCCATATTCAATGTCTAAAGTAGTAATTAAATGTTCTCATAATATTATTTAAAATAATAACAAATCTTTATTATTTACATAATATGTAGTTCTAAGTTCATTTTAAGGTATTGGGGTTATTATATGTATAAATTGATAGACATGCATTATGCATTTCGGCTAATCATTTTGATCCTCTGTCGTGGTGCGTATATATATACACCGGATATATGTGTCGTTAGCGGTAAAAAAACTAAACGCTTTTTATCATCACATATTATCAGATCGTTAACTTTGTTCGGGGTGAAACTATGTGTAGCCGCGTATCTGCTGTTTGCATTAACCGCCTCGTCTACCTGGCTCCCAAGCTGCCTGTGCGCGCGCTCACTTACACCGCGCCGCCGTCGTCTCATTGATTGCGACTTTAGAGAAAGATATAATTATTTTGAGAATGAAATAACGTATTCTTTGTCACCGTCTTACTCATACGTTCTTTAAATTTAAACATACACTTAAAATTTCTTGTCATTTTCTAAAAAAAATCCAATTTATACTGTTAAATTTGAAATAACGATTTTTAAGCTGCCTTACATTTGCTTAATTTGATTGAAACAGCACAAATGTCTTTTTCCCACTTATAGTCATTTGTCATCCTTTAAAGGATCAAAAATGAAGGTATGGAGCACCATATATTTTTAATTTAATAGTATTGCGAAATCAACAGTTCCAAAAACAGTTATGTTTGAATATATCCTATTTTAAAATAAGAATTTGTAAATTTGAAGATTATCGGAAATTACTCGGAAACTCGTTGTATTTTTCAATGCTCTTCTTTCCCGATTACCTGATTTCGCCGACTAGTCAGTCGCCCGTTCGGTCGCGACGGTGAAACCGCGGCATAACTCCTTTTTATCGGGAAAGTATGACGCCATCACTGAGTAAGCCAGCCAAACGAGGCCGCGAGAATATAATAATTGTCCTAACGTTTACATTGTGCCGTAAATTGTTGTTTGTTTCATAATAAAGAGATTTCTATGAAATATATCTGTACTATACCATCACCCTATGTCTCTCCACTCCTGAATACAGGCCTCTACACACGATCCTACCCATCCCATCCAACCAACGCCGGCGAAGCTTTTCAAGTCGTCGGTCCACCTGGTCGAAGGGCGTCCCATCTCCACTTGAGGACTCTTCTACCCCGGCAGTTATTTCTATCTATATTAACGAAATTTGTAAACAAATTGGAAGGTGCATTTCTTAACGGATTGAAATGAAATTTGTCAGAAAAATAGTTTGAGTATCTTTTGTACTCTTATGGGATTGTTCATCAGTCATTTGATCAACATTCAAAATGTTAACATTATTTATTCAACCAATAGATCAATATATTAACTGATACGTCATCAAAATGGGTCGGCTGGTAAAATATGAAGCAAATCTATCACTGATTATTTTAATCAGAAAATTGAACAAACGAAATAACCGGAAATATTTTTCTCACAAATATGTAGTTGTTAATTTTCTAGATAGGCTCATTTCAAGTCGTTTGAGTAGTTTCAAAATTAATACCTATTCGGCATAAGCGAAACTAACAAAAAATCAATGTCAATCTACACCAACGTTTCTCAACCTTGTTAGTGCCGCGACCAGGGTTTTTTTTTTTTCAATGAAAAAGGACAAAAATAATGTAAATAACCTCACGACCCTCCGTACTATAAATAATTTGATCCAAATTATGTTTTTTTACCGTTTAACATTGTATTATATTTTTTTTTTTATTTATTAAATTTACACGTTTTTACACCTCAAATGAAAGCTAAGTACTCGTCTAAAGCTATACCCGGTGCAAATGCAATACCAGCCGGTCTGTCCATGCTATTTAACAAAATATGAATAACTTGTTGTCAGCGGACTCCGAGTAGAAGTAAACTGTAGTTACCGATATTTAGTATTTAACACTCTCACCGCCACGTGATCCGCTGGCGGCCCACATGAGTTCGAGCGTAGCACCACCATCAACAAGGGGATGCAAACTATTACAGCAGGCCGCGTGGGCGGCGCACAACCCACCGTTTTCGAGCCAAACCCTTTACAAGATATATTGGCGTGCCCCGCGCGCAGACCACTTGGCATGCTACAGAAAATTCAATTTTTGTTAGGTGGCCTGCTGTGAAAGAACTAACGTGTCCTGCACGTGGTCCACGTGGCCTGCTCAAGTAGAATATTCTTATTTATGCGTGGCAGTGAGAAATCTAATAAATAAAGTTAATAAATTAAGCGAGAGACAGACTTCTTGGTTGAAAAGCAGACTGTATCTTCGTGCTGCACAGATCATTTTCATTTTGGTATCCATCTCCGAACCGTATTTCTCATTTCATAACTTTTGATTTTATATAACTTTAGTCTGTCATTTAAACCATATTTCTTCTTGTGCCTTAGTGGTAAACATCTTAGAAAATAGTTTTATATTTACAATGTAACTATTATTCTATATGTCTGTCTAAATTCTGTTTCCGCTGTTTTTCCTTAAATAAATAAATAAATAAAACGTTATTTCGTACATGAGTGCTTATTTTTTTCTGAACAAATGCAACCTTCTATATATATGATCGGGACCCCCATGTTGATAAACAATGATCTAGACCAGTGATTTCTAAAGTGGATTTCGCAGAAGGGTCACCAGGGTTCCGCGAATTAGTTTCATTTGTCATTGGACCGTCTGAAGTGTTGGTTAATAATAGCCAATAATTCCACAGTAAATAATAATTCAAAATTTTGTCATAAGTAATAACTCGACAACTAGCTAAGTGTAAATGACCCATTACTATTAGCACAGCATCGCGACATGTCACACCCCCATCCGTGCCGCCTGCGACCGTAGTAAAATTTATAATTATCAAGGGAAAACGTTAATATTTGGTTTACATGTCAACAATTACTTGTTTATTTTTTATTTGATGTTGGGGTTCCATAAAATAAAAGTAATTTCCTAGGGGGTTCCGTGGCCATAAAAATTTGGAACCTCTGATCTAGACAATGATATGAGATAGGGCTCATGAAGCTTTATAAACGTTTTTTTTAAAACGTCTGACGGCGCACAGTGGGACAGAACCGTGCGTACCGTCTCAAAAATCTGTAACTTTTTTGTTGATTGAAGTAAATCGCTGAAATTTGGTATGTAGTGTCTCCAGAGTACATACAATCCAATAATGAATGTATCATTGTCAAATGTTTAATAAATAATATAAAATAAAATAAAACAAAATAAAAATGTATTATTTTAATATTAAACCATGGTTTGGTTAACTTATTGAATTATAATTTTACAGTTTTATGATATTAATAAACCTATTTTATGTTATTTTATATTACATATGAATCTTACATTTAAATAAATGACAAATATATAATAACCCACTCCAAAAATATGTTTTACAAATAATGTACGAAATTATTTCGATTTAAATAGCTAAGAGGTTCTTAGCTTCCTCTAACAATTTCTTGGATATAGTGACTGATGGTTTTCTGATACTTGATATATAAGGATCTGACGTAAATAGAAGACCATGAAATACGTCTTCGTTTGTTGCGGACCTAGAGCATTTTCTAGCATGATGCAATCTGAATTTTTTGTAATCTTTATTACGCGATTCTTGGGCATCCTCAGATAAATGACCAATGGGCAGAACAGCAAAATGTCTTATTATACTTTCCCCATGTATTAAGATTTTATGTACTGAAGAAGGCATATTATACCACATATATTTTGTTACGTACAGTTGTGCGGTTGCACGAGTATATTCACCAAATTTTTCTGGATTTACAGCAATACCGGATGCCATGGTTTGCAGAATAACATAGAACCTTTTAATAAGTTCCTCGTCAACCCCTGTAATTTCTGAAGCGCAGTAGTAGTTCTCAAAAAAAACGCCGAGCTGTATTGCCGTCATTACTGTTTCCACTTCCTTGTCGGGGCTTATCAACGTGCAATCCCATCCGGCTTCGAAACAAACTTTGTACAAGCTTTTTCTTGTCTTCTTTACTTTTTTTATCTTTCGAAGTTCTCGCAGCCCATTTTTGAAATGAAAGGTTATATGAAATATGTAAAATTAGCTCCATGCACCTGATCCACGCGTGTAACGTAGACAAACCGTATTCGTAAGCATTTATATTATCTGGCTTTGATGCAATCTTCTCCAAATTATTCATTTCACTTGGCTTAGCCCCACACACTGTACATACAGCTCCAGAACTTGTGTCAGTAAGAACTTGTGTAACTTTTCCATCCACCATAGTTAGAAATAGATCGTGACTTATTTCAATTACCTGCGTCTCCTTGTGTATCTTTGATGTTTGCAAATTATTAATTTGACCCCGAATATCACCAACCACTGATCGGGTTTTCTCGGGCGTTTCTTTTGCAAGTTCCATCAGGATTGGTCGGCAATAACGAATAGAAGAACAAGCCGGATTTTGCCAAATTATCTCATGTGTTTCTGTGTCAGTCAGCTTTATTGGTACCAAAGACGCTATAAATAAGTTTGTATCTGAGACTAAGTCACTCTCATCTGTTAAAACTTGTTTATATTCGCTTTGCCCCAATGAACCATCACATCCCCACTTGGTAAACAATTTAAGAGATTTTCTTCTTGGGTTGTAAACATTTTCAATCTTTAAGATGCGAGCACAAGTGTGATCCAGCACATCTTGTAGATTTACTTTAGCACTTATATCGGTTATTTGAATGCTGGATAGTGGAGGATAACACAGTTTTTTGGCGTTCGTCAGTATATTATATGATGGCAATATGTCGAAGTTTTTGTTAATCAAACTTGCTCTAAGAAATCCGTATTGTGATTTCGAAAGATCTAAATCTGCAAACATACTTAAAGCTTCATCCACCGTAAAATCTGTTCCATTGCGACTTTCATGCAATAATTTTTCCTTCATGATCCTTTTTTCATTTCTTTCACAATTCCGCATCATTGAAACAACAGTAGCTTCTTCGATTTCTCCTTCAGCCCGCAATCCTTGAACGTATGCATTATGTATATACTTGAGTCCATATTCTTGTACCAATTCCATATTCTTTCTTTTTTTCGATTTCTCTGATAGATCTTCATAAGACTTTGGTGGACGTCCACGTTTTTCAGATGTTGTAGGTGTAATATCCATCGGTGCTTCTTCGAATTGTACCTTAAATTCACCGTCTAACCACGATATATTATTACTAAAGAAACGTTCTTTAGTTCGGTTAGATTTGGTCCACCGATCGTTAAACGCTGTTATAAGCGTTTTTTGAATACGTTTCACAATTAATTCACTTTTTTTAGACGACAAATGGTGGTGTTGTTCTAAGTATTTTTGAATATCTTCTGATTTTGTTCCATGGCCAATAAAAAATTCCCATAATACTCGTCGAGGCACAACAAATTCACTCATTTTGTTTTTATTTTTAACTACTTTTTTTTTACCGAGGTTGGTGAAGACTATATTATGTTAAAGCACACTAAAGTACTGGTAAATGACAACGTAAATCAATAACTTTTATACTGAAATTTCGTGTGAAAAAATATTACTATCTAGTGTCATTATCAAGTTCCTAACCACTATCTATGAAGGTGGTTAGTAGTAGGTAGGTACTGATAATGTACACTAACAACTATAACTAGATACCACTTGCTCCCTTTTCCTTCACCGCGATAGAGAAATACATAAACTATATGAGAAACATGTAATTCACACAGTGATAACAAAACATTAACCACATCTGACCGCACGATAAAAAAAATATACTACATACTAATACATTACCCAAAACTCCCACTTTACCTAAAGATTGAGTAAATAGATAATATTGTTTAAGAAAAAAAGGTCAAAAGTGATCTAAATATCCAAAAATCTCATTAATCAGAACTAAAATAATTTTTGGAATATTTTGTATTTTCTCCCCATTAGCCATTTTTAGTTTCATTTCAAGGGGGGCAGATTCGGGCACTCAATTTTTTTTGCCCTACCTTTAACATTGGCTGCTCTATACGATGCTATCAAAATTACGACATGGGCAGACACCGCTAACTGTCAAAAGTCTATGCAAAGTTTCTAATAAGGATAGAATATTAGGTCCTGAAATAAAAATTCTTTACCTCCCCAGGTTTCACATAATGGTTCACTTAAATTATTTTTAAATAGAGTACTTCATCACCATTCTAACCATATATCACACTTACAAATTTGCTGGTAAAGTAATGCAAATATGACCATGTAAACTGGTGGAATTGTGTTCTACATAATTGACATAATTTTGAGCGTCAACTTGCAAGCCTTATTCTAATACAAAAAATGAGAAATAGTGTATTTCAACTGCTATATAATATGCATTGAACATTCAGTTAGACATATGCATTAACAAAATATTCAATATAGAACATTACGAAAAGCTATTTTTGAGACGGTACGCACGGTTCTGTCCCACTGTGCGGCGGCGCCTGCGACTCGTTCCTCCTGTCGGCCTTTTTTTTCTCTTGTTTCTTTTAACGTGTTTCTTTCATTGAATATTCAATATTCAAAAACGAGTTTTAAACTGTGGTATAGTGATATACCGTTTAGTGGAGTTTACAAACGTCTCCTAATTTTTCAAAGAGAAATAGTTAAATGATCAGCAGAAAAATACTGAATGACAGCAAAATATTGTGCATATATTTTTTTATATGAATATTATATGAAACAGTCGAAATAAAAGTGAAGTCCATGTCTAATTTTTCAATTATCATTAAGCGGTGAAGAAGAGTGTGCGCTGCAATCTCACAGCCGCTGGGCGCGCTCGAGTGGCATTACCACTCTCTCACTCTTTTGAGAACTGCACCTTGAAATGAACTGCATTTTCCACTTTATCCTGTCCCCAATGTCCGTATGTGTTTCCTATCCCTCCCATTTCCCCAGCCCTTTTTCCAAATATATCCCTAAATATTCAAAGGTAGGGCAGCGCACCCGGGAGCGTGCCAAATTTTGTCATTTCGGACTGATGTTGTCATGTAACGCGGATGTCCACGGGCGACAGTATCCACTTACCATCAGATGGACTTTGTGCTCGTTTGCCGCCTTCTTTCTATATATATATATATAGAACAAACTCTGAAAACAAAGAAACGACATTTAAAGTTTATAATTTAAATTGCCAATTCCTTTTTATTCACTTTTTATACTTAAATCTAACATTATAATGAATGATGAGTGACTTCTGTCAAAACTAAACATCAGCTGCTCTTCCAACCGCGAGGGCCGCCATTACTCACAGCGCCCTCTACAGAGTCCAGTACATGGTCACTGTTTACAGATAGGAGAGCGCTGTACGAATTAAAGAAATAAATTTCTTTACATATATATATATAAACTGCTAAACTGCAGTGTAATGTACGACTGAAACAGAGCCCAAAACATTAATCTTAAGAATTTTTGGTCTGTCTGTCTGGACGCGTATCACGCAAACCACTGAGCGGATTTTAAGGAAACTGCACACTTATAGCTCATGCACCGGCTCAACATTCAAGACACTTTTTATCCCAGTCCGTTATAGAGTTCCCGTGCGAAGAATCACAGGTTCACGCAAACGAAGTCGCTGTCCCCAACCTTCTAAAAGTGAATACTGACTGCTTGCAACTATCAGTAGCATAAATAGACGTTAAAGTAAAAAGTTATGTTAAAAGTGAATTGCTTGAAGAGCTGTACAATAAAGAACATACTTAAAATTATTTTATAACACAGTGTTAATCATCATCTCAGCCTTTAGACGTCCACTGCTGGACATAGGCCTCCCCCATTGTCCGCCATTTAGACCTATCGGCAGCGACCTGCATCCAGCGGGTGCCCGCCACCTTTATGAGGTCGTCTGTCCATCTAGCAGATGGACGTCCTCGGCTTCGTCCGCCGGTACGTGGTCTCCATTCGAGAACCCTTCTGCCCCATCGGCCATCGGTTCTTCGAGCTATGTGCCCTGCCCACTGCCACTTCAGCTTGCTAACCCGAGAGGCTATGTCGGTGACTTTAGTTCGTCTACGGATCTCCTCATTCCTGATTCGATCACGTAGGGAAACCCCGAGCATAGCCCTCTCCATAGCTCGCTGTGCGACAGTGAGCTTATTTATGAGGCCCATAGTCAGAGACCACGTCTCGGTGCCGTAGGTCATCACTGGCAACACACACTGGTCGAAGACCTTCGTCTTCAAGCACTGAGGTATTTTGGACGAGAAGACGCTGCGTAGCTTCCCGAACGCTGTTAATACTATATAAAGTTTTATAAAATAATATATAAAAAATATAAATAAAAATAATATAAAAAAAAATATAATCTTATATAAAATAATATAAGAACAGTGTTAATACTATATTGAAAATAATGGTCAGTTCAATTCGGTGCATAACGTCAAAATGCAAGTGGTCAAATTCGCAACAGGATTTGTTGCTTGCAATAGCATAGGAGATTATGACTCGGAAAGTCGTAAAAATGAGGAAACTGCATAAGAGATATAAGAGATTTTATTTATAATGGAAAAAATAATTCCTGACAATTTGCTATTATGATGTCATATTCTGAATCGGTTCAGTTAATTTATTATTACCACGAAGTTATTTTTGTTATTTTATGCCATTTAGAAAATCAATCATTTTGAGAAAAAGTAATTAATTGGCTACATGACAATTAGGATTATAACTCACCACAATTGCTTTTTGTTAAAAAAACATTCCATGAAAGGAAATAAACATTCTCATTATTAATTTTAATTTCGCGCGAAAACAGTCGGTCACGTGACTAGTGGTGGGTAATCAAGACTTTTCGGAGTAGTTTAACTCACCTAATCCCACTCCGCCTGCGGATCCAACTCCTCTTAGTAACTCCTTAACTCTTTTATGTAATCACTATCGATGCTAGTGCTGGGTAATCAAGCACAAGGAAAAAAAGAAGGTCTATGGAACAATTAAAAAATTTAACTCTTGATACACCTATCCTAAAAAAAGGTCACGCCATCGAGGAGTAATCTCGGACGATCGGAGTAAATGGAACAATTAAGTGATTTCACTCTTGATACACCTATCCTAAAAAAAAAGGTCGCGCCATCGAGGAGTAATCTCAGATGATCGGAGCATTAATTCCGGAGTTACCCAGCACTAGTCGATACGCGGTCACACGGCGAGTGAACGGGAATTCAACCAGAAATGAAACGTCAAAAGAATAAGTCCTCGGAGTTAGTAACAGTTCGGTGGAGTAACTAAGGGTTTCTACTCCGCTCGCGGTTTCAACTCTTCATTAACTCCGGATCGCTACACGTGACATCTTTGGGTCACGTGTAGCGACCATCACATCACTATAAAACATCTATTCTGAGAGGAAGGTTTAGAAATTAATATTTTTTTCTTTGGATATTGTTAAAAATGACTTCATTATCGTATAAAACGTGTACAGTACCTATTACTGGTTACAGTTAGCACGAAAATACCTCGGCATATACATCAAATAATGATATTTAATATATTACCTAAATGTTATGCATATAAATAACCGATATTAATTACAAAACGAATTAACTAGATATTTCTCTGTACATTTCATAGAAATCCAAATCCTTGATGTACGGTTAAAATATTCAACATTTAATATCAACAAATATAGACATAATATAGAATTAAATTATTTGTTTTATATACTTACATGGCAGTTTTCATATCAGCTGAGTAAGCGTCCGGAAAGCATGCAAAGAAATTTGCAATCATAAAAGAATCTACTGTGGGCAAATTTGCACCCAGTGGAACCGAAACATAAATACCTAAAATATTCAAAACGAAACATCGTTGGCTGTCACTGGTTAACTTTAATAAAGATATGCCAAATATCTCGTATCTTTAATAAATATTAATTTTATTTTAGTGAATAGATATAAATTACAGAAATAAACCATTAAATACATTAATGATATGAGTGAGATATGCCAGAGCCCATCCCCATCCGATCCTTCATTTTCTCAACCCTTTCTCCCAATTCATTCCTTAATCTGCAAAGATAGGCATTGGTACATAGGTATGTTCATCATTCTGGACTGATGTTGGCATGTATCGCTATGTCTATGGACGACAGTGTCTACTTACCATCAAGTGGACTGTAAGCGCGTCTGCCGCCTTTTTTCTATAACATCTTCTATAAAAAAGTGATTCAAACATAAACCACTGTTGTGATTTTTAAGTAGAAATGCTAGAAGTTTTAACAGCTAAACTTTGGTAGGGGGGTTATCGAAGGAGTATTCGCCTTTCTAAAATGTCGTTTTTTATAAATAGCGCTGTTACATGTTAATCTTATGACTTTTAATAATCACTTCTCAATGTAACTGCCAATTCTATCTGAGGTTCTTCACGCCGCGCTGTAGTTAGTGGAGTTAGCTTATAGGCAAGGTAAATGGTCCGTAGGTTGGCAAGATCAGTATACATCTTCAAAACTACTCTAATGCTTCAAGTAAGTGCTTGAAAGAGGAGATGTACTCTATTTGGTTGGCCTAAAAACAAAACAAACAATTTTATCTTCTAATTACACAAATACAATATTGAAAAGAGTAAAATGATAGAGTTATTATATCTACTTAGTATTCCTATACATAAGAAGGGTGATCATGCCGATATAGCTAACTACCGACCGCATTGGTAAGCTTTGGTTATCTTCCATTGGTAAGCTTTTTAAAGGCATGGTTAAAAAAATATTATACTTCCGCCTGAAGCCCACACTTAGCAGGCATCAACATGGATTCCTGGCGGGTAGATCTACGGCGTCAAATCTCGTTGGTTACGTTAACGATATAATTGAGGCATTCGAAGACAACAATGAAGTTCATGCAATATATACAGACTTTTCTAAGGCTTTTGACGTGGTAGACCATGCTATACTCATTCGCAAGCTGGGACACGCTGGTATATGCGGATCTCTCTTAAGATGGTGTGAGTCTTATCTTCTTAATCGTTCCCAGCTAGTTATAGTGCGTGGTTTCAAATCCCCGACCAGGATGGTTCCTTCAGGAGTACCTCAAGGTTCCCATCTTGGATCCTTATTTTTTCTGTTATTCATAAATGACCTCTGCTCTGCATTAGCATCCAGGTTCAAAATGTTTGCCGACGATTTAAAGATCTACAGAGTTATTCAGTCTAACGAGGATGTTAAAAATTTACAAAAAGATCTCAGTGCTGTCAACATATGGTGCATTCAAAACAAAATGATTCTTAGTAAGTCCAAATGTTACCATATTAAATTTACCCGAAAATTATTCACGCAACATAATGCAACATATTCCATAGATAATAGTGCGGTTAATGAAGTATCAAGCATTCATGACATGGGGGTTGTTTGGGATCGGAGGTTAGACTTTAGAGAACATATAAACCATATTTCAAATAAAGGAGCTAGATTGGCTGACTTTGTAATTAGACAAACTAAAACTTTTAAAGATCCTGAAATACCAATTATACTCTTTAATTGTTATGTCCGAACACTGTTGGAATATTGCAGCCAGGTTTGGAGCCCGTCTCATGCGGTTCACGTCACTAGAATTGAGAGGCTCCAAAAACTCTTTTTACATCACCTCACTTACTCCAACAATCGCTGCTGCAGTCTCAAATCATATGAATCTAGACTCAAGCACTATGGGATGATCCCCCTTGACCGCAGACGTAAGATTGCTGATCTTGTTTTCCTCCATAAAATTATTAATGGTATAGTGGATGGCCCTGACCTACTTGAAAACCTAAAGTTTTCCGTCCCACGAATCAGTAGCCGTTTAATTAATCGCAAAACGCTAGTTGTGCCTTTTTGCCGAACCAACTACGGTCAACACTCACCATTGAACCGAATGTGTTCCTTTTATAACGACATCTGTCTTGAGATCGATATTTTCAATGCATCGGTTAACAGTTTCAAACGATTTTTATATTCTAAATTGTAATCATATATTATCTTTCCTGCTTCTTTTTTTTTTCCTTATTATTAATTGTTAAAATTTTATTTCTACTGTTATTAAGTGTAAACTATTTTTATGCAAGTTGTGTTCGCATTTAGAAGGCCGTTCAGCCTATCATATATTATGTTTTGTTGCTGTTATGTTTTATGCTGCTACGTCCAGTTTGTGAACCGTAAATAAAAAAAAAAAAAAAAATTGTGTTTTAAAACGATTGAGCTATTTAATAATAAAATAAAACATCAAAACTTCTTCAGTAACACATAAAAACCACCTAAAACCTGCCATACTTAAGGACCAGTTATAAGGAAAATCGTCTCTTTTCATTAAAGAGGTCACTGGTAGTAATCCTATAATGCCACTTAAGGAGCTCAGGCCGCTTTTCGAAAATTTCGTATGGTATTACAATTTTCATAATATGTAGTACTGTTTGAGTAATTTCAATATATATATATATTGTTTTGGATCCAATGAGGTATTATGCAGAAAATGCTATAGAGATTAAAGATAGAGGTTAGGTTTTGTCAGTTATATAAGCCGAAACAAAAACTAACTATAACAAACAATTATTGTTTGTTATATATCTGCCATATGATAATTATCCAATAGAAAAACTTCCTATGCAATAGTTTTATATAGGCATTAGACAGCCTATCTGATGGTTAGTGGCTACCATCGTCAACAGTGTGCAACTGTTTACAAAGGTTAACATGTGGTACTAATTTCTTAGGTAAAGTAAACTATGTAACATTTACTGCTCATTACATCATGGTTAGGGACTTTAGTTAAGCAACTTTTACTTTCAAAGATAGATTATACTTATTATTTCTGCAATGATCCTAATATGAATACTATGTCTATTAATATGAAATGGAATGAACTACCTACCATCAGAGGTACCCCAATAAGTAAGAAAGTGACCTCGGCAGAATGTAACGTTCATAGAAAGTGATCTACACCACCGAAAGGATTGCGACATGGGGTTCTTAAAAGAACTGCGAATGAATGGTACCCCTTGGTGTTGCAATCGTTCTCAGGTTACAGCGACCATGTAACACGAGGTAGGCCTCCTGCTTGTATGTAGCCTATTCACTATGAAAATTTTAGGATAATATTTTACTTAATATAAGTGATAGTATACCTCAGTTCTTTGATGTTATCGCTGTATTTCTTCTGTTAGAAATAATACCAAAAGTTATTCATTAATCAAAATCTTCATTTTCATTAGTGACATGAAGCTGAACAGCATGTAATTCAAGATTATAATAACGGGCCCAGTATATTATATAGTATAGTAATTATAATTTCTGTAAGCATAGTTCACTCATAGTCACTCCATCTGAAAAATGTTAAAGAAATGAATAATAATGGGAAATGAGTCCATAATTGGAGTAAAACAATATGTATGTTACTGTTATATTAACCTTTAACATATTAATACTGCTTTCACATATGATTTCACACATTCCAGGTGTGTTCTATTTTTTTTTGTATATACATACAATAATAATGATATAGGTACCTGATGACTGATGGAAGGTTGTAATGCTGCACTCATGTTTTCTACTATAAGCAAACACTCCTATGTCCAAATATATGGTCCAACTGTAGACCCAGCTGTGTAATATAAAGATGTTCTGAGTATTGTGAAATATTCTTCACAGAGCGCACCTTCAGATGACAACTGTAAAACAAAATATTTATTAATAATAATATTATGAATCATTAACATTGAATCTTGGCATTTTATTAAATGCCTATTTGCACTATTGTGCAAAAATAAGACAGTGGTTTTATCTGCAATCTGTAGCACTCAGTTTCCACTCATGTAAGGATTTTCTAATATGCTATTGTTATAGCCTTGCTTTTTACATAGGTATGGATGAGGGATTCATAGGGATACTTTGAATAGACTAATTAAATAGAGACATAGTAATCAAATGTGTCAAATGAACCTGTCATTTGTGTTATCATGAAATGGACATTGTAAAATGGCCTATTTATACTTCAGCAATGTAAAGAAAAAATATTCTGAGGAAACCCTGTGCCAAATAATATAAAAAAAATTTCAATCATATTTGCATTACACCCTTGTGGTGTATTATGGCCATAATTTTTGTGTGGTTTATATCAATTAACATTGGTAAGGTTATAGCATTTTTTTATTGTTAAGTTTACTGAGTTATTTTGCAATAGTAATATAAATTAAGTATAAGTGCTCTACAAAAGAAGTTTGTTATGCAATAATACAAACCTAAAATACCTAAGTTCTAATCTAAAGGTATTTTAACTACAAATAACTACAAAATTCAAGTTTGTTACAAGTTTGAAGTATGTGGAGGAGCAGAAATGTCAACACAACACGAACGTGGAGATGATTAATAAATATGTAATAGCAAATACGGAGAACAAAAGGTTCAATTCAACGCGTTTAAACTTCCAACAATAAGCACCTCAAAATTGAAACGAACGAATGGCTTTCTTTTTCTTCTTCTTCGGTTTGATGGCAGTATCAGTCGTCGAGTCAGGCGCGACGACTAGTTTGCCAATGTCACGTGTAAATGAATTTCAAGTAAATATAGCATCACTCAATAAAGCGATAGATAGTAGGTTTACTGAGGACAGTTGGACTCCTTGGAAGGACACGAATAATGCTTGTATTTGATTATCACACACATGACACTGTACTTTAGTAAACTATCACTATTACACCACAAAGTCCATGATGCATAATTTTTATAGTAATCAAACAAAAACTGAACCAAAGAATTAAGGTCACCCACCAATGAATTTCTTTTTCAACAATGACACCAACTTTTACGTTATTCTTAAGAACTATAACTCACGAAATATGATAATTACAATGTAGATGTATATATACATATATATAAATACATAAAGAAACATATAAATTACTAAATAAATCATGTTTAAATAATATGGTATAAGCAAGAATATAATTAAATTTATATAGTATAATATCTGCAAAACGAGTAACGATTTTATTGTGTCAACTAATAAAATTCGTTCAAAACATGCGTAAATGCTACTTCACTTCAGAGACAAAGTCCTAATAATTTTGTCTATTGTCGGATTGTCGATTGTCAATACAATAGAATAATTAATACAATATAATTAATAAAGTATTATCCCCAGAACAAAATTACGTAAATCTTTTAAACAGATTCTCTTAAAATATGCTTCAAAATACTATTTCGTAAAAGTAGGGGCTTACAAATTGGTATTCTCCTTTGTGTATTTCTCTCTTAAAATATTAATTGTAGGGTCTTACTTTTATTATTTTAACGTAGGTACTTGTTTAATTAGAAAATACCAAGGACCGGTATCCATTACTATATGAAATGTTATAATATATTGTATCAATCACTGACCTCTATAGCAATATCGCAGTGACGTTCGAAACTCATTTACTGCACCCCTCTAGCTGAAAATGTTTACAGAATAGGTACCAAATGCGAACGAATCCCTCGAATTGAGAACGACATCGAAATGAGCCAACACCTATTGTGGAGCGTACAATTAGGGGCCTAAAAATGGGCTTTGGTCAAAACGGCTTATATACAATTGAGAAATCAGGTGCAGTACAGGCAGGCAGACTTAAAGCAATATATATACACACACACACACACACACACACACACATATATATATATATATATATATATATATAGGTAATTATTATTTTATCTGTTCCAAAGCATTTAATGATGATGATACCAATCCAACTGTACTTAAAACAATATACAATCATTACATACATACATGCATAAGATACATATAGATATACATTTTGTATATTGTCACCTAATCATATTGAGATTTAGTCAATTCACGGTATAGTCATTTCGATTTTTAATCTTTCTATTACCTAGACATTCAGAGATGTAGACGTTTTTGCAGATTTGGTCTTTTTGAGATCTAGTAAATAAATAAATCAAGACAACCTTTTTTTGTTATATACATTTTGATATTTTTAGTCAGTACTCAACACTCTGAACAATAATTGAGTATCCAAAATATTGAAATAGCATATGCAGTAGATTTAAAATAGCATGCGGTTAGCTATATTCACGATTTAACCACAACAAAGGAAGCACACGGTTTCTTCCAAGAACTTGTAGTTTTGCGGTGTGCGATTATACGTGTACCGCATGTCGAATGTTTTTGTAAAAACTATAATTTCAAACAAAGGAAAATGAAATATTTGGAATATCTTTAAAGGGGTAATAATTGAACGGGCAGCAAAATAATACTGAATGGGCAGCAAATTTAAAGATGGGCTAGGTTTTATGGTGACAATAACGGTCACAGGAGGCCCGCGAAGCGAACTCCGTTGCTTCGGTGGTGTCATTCTTTTTTTTTATTAGCCTATGTTTGTGTCCCACTGTTGAGCAAACGCCACCCTTCTTTTATGCCAAACCGCTCTGCTTAACGCCACGCCCCGCCAAGTCCTGTGATATGCATTTAAGTCGTCCCGCCATCTCCTCGGTCTGCCTCTGCTTCGGTGTCCATTTTGGGGAATCCACTCGGTAACTACATAGCTAAGCTGAAATGGGACTGGGCTGTATCTGTCTCATGCATCCAGAAAAGTGGGCGAAAATTGTTATGCCATTCTTAGTAATATAAAATTATTTACTTTATTTATCTAAACAGTAAAAAATCTGTAATTACTAATGAATGACACAGTAGAACTACGTAGCAAGTGTACCCACAGTCCCACATCCCCGTTGTGTTCATTTTAGGGGAACGGTAACCGCATATCACCAGGTGAGCTCTTTGTTATCTAGAGAAAGGGCCGATAAGAAAAACTTACATTAAATGCATTCCAGGGACAATGCAACGTTTTTTTTAAAGTGTTTGAAGTATTCCAACGATTCTGTTCGAAATATCACTTTATTTCAGTCAAGTGAGGCCTGAGAAATAAACACAAGTACATATTAATATTTCCTTGAACGATTTTTAATCTATCATCACGAAATTTATTTTCCCATAGTTGATTTATTAAATTACCAAACTATTTTAATAAATAATCTGTTTATTAGAAGCGAGATTTATTTATTTTTATTACAACAAGTAGACAAGTAATATAAAAATAAATACATACTATATCTATATACTAACTAATAGAGTTATACTAATTATTTAATACATATATACTCGTATCATACAGATGGGACCTAGTAGTAAGGTACCCAGCATGCTGGCGGCATTACCCCGTTGAATTGCTAAGTTTATGCGAGGTAATTGCTAGCTCTGAGGTCACCTGTGGTGTCGAACATGCGCGTTGCTAAGTCTCTAAGAAGATTATGGGGCCCTCAGGAGCCTAGGGTTTCGACACCAAAAGTGATGTCGAATTGGTTGTGATGTCCCTATATTTATGGACCATGCCTTCTCTGCTACTTCTGCGGCAGCATCAGCTTTCTCCGTGGTTCCCTAAAGATGGGAAGGAGTCAGCGTGTCAATATAAGTTGCGTCCCACACTAGGGGTCGCTCCATTCTCCACGGAACCAGGGAAATCCCATCCAGTATCTTGCCTGTTGAGAGTATTTTTAACCGTGAAAAACAAACATGCATGTAGTTGACAATGAATATATTTTTATATTGACACACTTCATTTTTTACTTCTTCTAAAAAGACAACACAAAAGCATAGAGAAGTCAACCTCCTTAACATTGTCATCGTCACGCACGATACCGTTCGGCTCCAGAATAGCCGGTATGTTAACGGAGACAAGAGACCGACGTAAAATGTCATTTAAGCTGGAGTGACGTGAGACTTGCTGGGTGACTCAGTCGGTCGACATCCTTGTCACAAGGGCACCTGTATTAGACACACAGTCACACCTGTGTCGGCGCCCAGTCGAAGAGTGACCGCCAGAGGAAGGGTGTTGGAATCTAGAAATAAGTACAAGTTTGGCGATGGTAACGTTTGGAGCCAATATCCAGACTTGTTTTGTCCAATAGCCTTCAGTCTAGCGCGTTCTGTCCCCGAAATTCTGTAAAAGATTATTATCTATGTATATCTTATTCCAGATACTTTGCTTTGTTAAATCTTTTGGTAAATTTTGACTCGGGACGGCCATTTTCCAGGCATTTTTAGTCTCATCCAAGTACGCAAACTCATAATTTGAAAGAGATCGGTTCAATAGAGTTTCTATGGGGCTGGATGTAGCATGGATAGAGGATAGAAAAGCTGGCATAATAAAAATAAATAATCTTGACATTTGCTTTTTATAAAATTTTATATTTGACATTACTGTAGGTAGAAATATAAATAATATATAATCTCTAATTGTTTTTTCTCTTTATATTGCTTCTACAATATTTTCAACGGATCTATAATCTTCTTTAAAAATAAAAATAAATAAAACTTTATTCCAAATATACTCTATAGCATATTTTCGTCATTACTATGATTTCATAATAGCTTGTATGTATTTAAAAAGCAGCAGAAAATACTAAATGGGCAGCAAATTATTATCAACAAAACAAACTAATATTGCTAAGTGTCTGACCACCGTTAGCCCAGTTGCTCCTGCTTGCTGTTTAAAAAGCTCCGGGTTTAAAATTACCGGTCTAACATTCATTTGTTTAAAGACATATGTTTGTTCGGGCCTGGGTGGTGTGTATGTGTATCTGGACCCGTGACACTTTCCATCATATGACAAAAACTTTAAAAAAATCGCCAAATAAAATTTTTGACTTCTAAAAATAGGCAAGGTTTGCAAGGCAAGGTTGTGCATTGAAGGCGGCTTAAGCTTCCATTCAGATAAAACCTGCTAGAGGTTGTTGAGCCGAGTTTATAGGCGGTTTTATTCAACATTAAATAATAACTAAATTACCGTTATCTTATCGTAAAAAGATAACGTAACTGTAATCAGCCCTTTTAGTAAAAGGGATACACACAGTGGCGGATTAACATATAAGCAACACGACCGGTGACTCTTGAAAGGCCATTCTTCTTCTCAGCCCTTAGACGTCCACTGCTGGACATAGGCCTCCCCCATTGTCCGCCATTTAGACCTATCGGCAGCGACCTGTATCGAGCGGGTGCCCGCAACCTTTATGAGGTCGTCTGTCCATCTAGCAGATGGACGTCCTCGGCTTCGTCCGCCGGTACGTGGTCTCCATTCGAGAACCCTTCTGCCCCATCGGCCATCGGTTCTTCGAGCTATGTGCCCTGCCCACTGCCACTTCAGCTTGCTAACCCGAGAGGCTATGTCGGTGACTTTAGTTCGTCTACGGATCTCCTCATTCCTGATTCGATCACGTAGGGAAACCCCGAGCATAGCCCTCTCCATAGCTCGCTGTGCGACAGTGAGCTTATTTATGAGGCCCATAGTCAGAGACCACGTCTCGGTGCCGTAGGTCATCACCGGCAACACACACTGGTCGAAGACCTTCGTCTTCAAGCACTGAGGTATTTTGGACGAGAAGACGCTGCGTAGCTTCCCGAACGCTGCCCAGCCGAGTTGGATTCGTCGATTGACCTCTTTCTCGAAGTTGGACCTACCTAGTTGGACCGTTTGGCCTAGGTAGACGTACTCGTCAACAACTTCGAGAATCGAGCTCCCAACTGAAACTGGGGTGGGCACGACATGGACATTCGACATGATTTTCGTCTTGTCCATGTTCATTTTAAGGCCCACCTGTTGGGAAACTCGATTGAGGTCTCCGAGCATTGTGCTAAGATCCTCCAGCGATTCTGCCATGACCACGATATCGTCGGCAAATCGAAGGTGAGTGATGTATTCGCCATCAACGTTGATGCCGAGTCCTTTCCATTCCAGGAGCTTGAAAGCGTCTTCCATCGCATTGGTGAAGAGCTTCGGAGAGATGACATCTCCTTGTCTCACACCCCTCTGCAATGGAATCGGCTCCGTGCTCCCTTCCTGTACTCGGACTGACATGGTGGCGTTGTTATACAAACACTTCAACACTTCGATATACCGATAGTCAATATGGCACCGCTGGAGGGACTGTAGCACTGCCCAAGTCTCGATCGAATCAAAGGCTTTCTCATAGTCCACAAACGCTAAGCATAATGGCAAGTTATACTCCTCGGTCTTCTGTATAACTTGCCGCAGCGTATGGATGTGGTCTATGGTACTATAGCCTTTTCGGAAACCGGCTTGTTCGGGAGGCTGGAAGTCATCAAACCTGCGCTCGAGACGATTCGTGATAACCCTCGAAAACAGCTTATAAACATGGCTCAGAAGCGAGATGGGCCTATAGTTCTTCAACAAGGTCTTGTCGCCTTTCTTGAAGAAGAGCACCACCACGCTTCTGTTCCATGCCTCCGGCGTAATACCTTCGAGCAAGACGGAATTAAAGAGCTTCTGAAGGACTTTCAGTACCGGTGTTCCACCCGCTTTCAGAAGCTCTGAAGTGATTCCGTCTTCGCCCGGCGCCTTGTTGTTTCTAAGCTGTTTGAGGGCCATCCTAATCTCGTACAGGCTGATGTCCGGGATATCTTCGGTATAGTGTCGGGTCAACTTGGCTCTTGGGTCTTTGGCCAAGTTGCCAACAGGTTTAGCGACCGAGGTATACAGCTGTCCATAGAACTCCTCGATCTCCCTCAGTACCTCTTGTTTGTCGGAAGTGACACTGCCGTCCTCCCTCTTCAGCTTCGTCAACTGGCTCTGCCCAATAGATAAGTCTCTTGCGAACACTTTGGAGCCTTTATTCCGCTCTATCGTCTCCTTAATACGATTAGTATTAAAGAGACGGATGTCGTGTCGCAAGGACTGGTGAATCCGTCTATTGAGCAGCCGATATGCTTCCGCGTCATCAGGAGTCTGCAGTGCCATCGAACGTCGTTCCGCCAAGAGGTCGAGGGTGTGGTCGGTGAGCTTTTGGGGTCCATCTCTTCGACGGTGTCTGAAGAATTTAGACCCCACCGTATGGACAGTTTCTACCAACCTGTTGTTGATATCGTCCACTGCAACGCAATCCTCTAGGCAATCGAAGCGATTTGACAATTCAAGCTGAAAGCTTTCGGGGTTTTGTATGTGGGCAGCAGTAGGTCGGAGCGTAGACTTCATCAGGCGGGACCTTTCCAACTTGACGTTTATATTCAATGTTCAATGAAAGGCCATTAGGGCCACAATAATTTACCCATTCCGAAAAAAAAAAACATAAGCAATATAAGCACGTCCAATATAAATTTCGAATATATATTATATTTTGACGAACTTTGTTTTATTTTCTAATTTCTACCTTTCAAATTCAAGCAACAGAGGGCCTACACGGCCTCTATGCTTAGGGCCTCAGAACCTCTTAATCTGCCACTGGATACACATGTTACGTGTACGAGTAATTACGTAATATTAGTAACTAGCCATTTATCGTCCACTGCTCATCATGGACCTCATAACTCGTGCACGACGACGGCACACTGCCCAAGCGGGTTTTACTAGTCCTTCCTTATAGAGATAGTGCACTTCCTCAGGGCTCGTGGTAGCGGCCTTGATATTCTTGAGTCACCTTCTACGACACCCGCGGCAAGAAATGGATGTGTCTCGTGAAAGAAATAATTGACATTATTTTTTCATTTCTCGGTGAATGCTTTAATCTAGCTAGCTAGAATGACAAGTGTCACATATTTGCTAGATATGTGCAGGGCTGCTGGGTTAATTGTTTAAATAAAACTCGGTGTTACATTGCACGTGAGACATTTATTGGGAGAACCCATAGACTAATTAATCACAACCATAGACATATATAGACCATAGAGCACAGATTATAATTTATGCAACACTCCTCTCTTCTAATTTTTATTAAATTTTTAAATTACTACAAATCAAGTCTCTGAACAGGCTTATGAGTACGTGCACTTCTACGCACTTCTGGCTGCACTAGAATAGGAGAATTAGCAATGTTACTTTGTATTTCTTTGTTAATTAACGGCTTATTTACTTCTAATTTCTCTGATTCTTTTTCTTGCTCCAATACACTTTCATTAGGTAAACTATAGTTAGGCAAACACTGAGTAACATTCCTGGTGAGTATGCCTTTGTCAGTGTGCACATCATACATAACATTTCCTACTGGTTTTTCAATAACACCATCTAACCGTTTTTGAGAGTTATCATATGATGCAATCAGTACTTTATCACCTGGCAAATATTGCTTTACAGGTTTCTTACAAATCAACTGCCGAGGAATAATTACATCTTTTTTTATTAAAGATAAACGTGTACGGAGTTTTCTACCGAACATTAACTCACATGGTGCCTTGCCTGTTGTGGCATGTGGTGCTGTACGATAAGCTAATAGCCAATGCTGTATACTATGATCTAAACAATTTTTATCAAACTTATATGCTAACATGGCCCTTTTGAAGGTTTGAACCCCCCTTTCTGCTAAGCCATTGCTGGCTGGGTGATAAGGTGCAGTACATATGTGTCTAATATTATTATTCTTACAAAAAGTATTAAACTCTTCAGATGTCCATTGTGGACCATTATCAGTCACCATTTGTTCCGGTAGACCAAATCTAGCAAAAATACTACGTAGACATTTAATTGTACTGCTGGAGGTAATATTGTTCATTTTAACTACTTCTGGCCATTTTGAGTGTGCATCTACAATGATTAACCACATATGCCCTAAAAATGGACCAGCAAAATCAGCATGAATACGTTTCCATGGCTCCTCTGGCCACTCCCATCTATGTATAGGTTTGATAGGTGGTAAGTTCCTATTTTGGATACAACCTGCACAATTATTAGTTAATGTTTTTATATCATTTGTGATGTTTGGCCACCAAAAACAACTATTAGCTAAAGATAACATTTTATTAATACCCAAATGACCAGAATGCAGTTCAGTTAAAACTTTATCCTTTAAACTGTCAGGTATAACTACTCTATCCCTCCATAAAATGCAATCTTTAATTATATATAACTCAGTTTCTTTGCCTTTAAATTTACATAACTCTCTATTAATCAACTTTGGCCAGCCCTCTCTTAGGTAAGTACAAACCTTGCTTAAATTAGGGTCTTTCTGAGTATGTTTGGCAATTTCAGATAAAGTTACAGGTGGATTATCCAACACAATGCTGTTAATGTTGCCTTCCAGATTAATTTTATCCTCCTCATTACTATTTTTAATTGGTAACCTAGATGGAAAATCTGCTGCAGCATTATGTTGTGAAGTCCTGTACTTTATATCATAATTATAATTACATAAAATTAATGCCCACCTAGTCATTCTATCTGCATATATACTACCAGCTGTTTTATTTGGATTAAATATAGATATCAGTGGTTTATGGTCAGTAACTAATGTAAATGTTCTACCTTTTAAATACAAATCAAATTTCTTAACTGCCCATATAATGGCTAAGGCTTCTTTATCTATTTGTGAATATTTTACTTCTGCTTCATTGAGTGTTCTGCTTGCAAAAGCAATAGGGCGTTCAACAATATTATTACCTAACCTAATTTCATGAGCTAAACAAGCTCCTAACCCATACTTGGAAGCGTCACAGCTCAATACCACTGGTAGCTTTGGATTATAATGTATTAATACTTGCTCTGATACAATAGCTTTCTTGGCCCATTCATATGCTAGTTCTTGTTGCTTAGACCATACCCATTTTTCTGAATTCTTTAGTAATGTATATAAAGGTTTTAAATTTTCAGCAGCATTCTTTAGAAATTTATGATAAAAATTAATAGTGCCAAGGAAACTACGTAATTCTTTAATATTTTCAGGTTGTGGTGCTTCCAATATGGCCTTGATGTGCCCTGGTGTCTTGTGAATGCCTTCCTTATCAATCACATGCCCACAATACTCTAATTGTGGGGACATCAACACAGTTTT
Source organism: Sesia apiformis (assembly GCA_914767545.1). Lineage (NCBI taxonomy): Eukaryota > Metazoa > Arthropoda > Insecta > Lepidoptera > Sesiidae > Sesia > Sesia apiformis. Next base: position 27,254,718 of record OU611947.1, read on the forward strand.
CTCTTTATTTACTTTAATATTTAAATTTTTAAGTTTTTGAAATATACACTCTAAAGTTTTTAAATGGCAATCCACATCACTACTTGCAACCAAAATATCGTCAATGAAACAATATACATTTGGCATATTAAAGTGTTCATCCATAAAATCTTGCCATTCCTGTGGAGAAGGTGACATACCGAACATCATGAACGTTGGTCTATACAACCCCCATGGTGTGGTAATTGTCATAAGCTTTTGTGCCTCCTCATCCATTCGCCTGTTCATATATGCCTTTCTTAAGTCAATTTTACTAAATACTGTTTTAACATTTTGATCATCTTTATTTAATTTTTCAAAAATGTCTTCAATGACAGGGATTGGATGATTTGGCACCTCCAAAAATGGATTTATTGTTACCTTGTAATCCCCACAAATTCTTATATTATGAGGTCCTTTAATGATGGTCACTATGGGTGTAGCCCATGTGCCTGTTTCTTTATTTGTCACTCTATACATTTTACCTTCGGTACATAACTTGTCAAGCTCCTTTTTAACTAAATTTTCTACAGCATAAGCTATTCTTCTTGGTTTAAATGCAATGGGTTTAATATTAGCTTCTTTTAATTTTAAAGTGCCTACAGTACCTTGAATTTCGCCTGGAACCCCTGAAAATATATCCCTATATTTTTCTACTAAATTGTTAAGTTTAATTTGTGAATCTTGGTGAATAATTAAATTGCACCGTTTCATACAAGTTTGCCAATCAATTTTCATAGCACTCAGCCAATCCCTACCTAACAATGGCTTTTTACCTTCTTTGACAATAATCAATGTTGCTAAGTATTTTTCATTTATAATTTTAATATTTACATTTGTCTTACCCAATACAGTGATATTGTTACCACCATATCCTGATAGCTTTAGGTTACATGGAAATAATTTTAAATTAGGAAAGGATGCTATGAACATAGATTCAGGCATTAACGTGACATCTGATCCACAATCAATTTCAAATGATATATTTACATTATTAATTTTTAAAGTTATATACCAAGGACTTGGACGCTTCTCATCTATTGATACCACTTTGTTAATATTTAATTGACTCTCTGTTTTCTGAAATAAACTAGACAAATCATAACTATCACCCACAGATTCACTATTCAATTGTACTTCACTAACTTGCATAACAGAAAATTCTTCATCATTTGTAATTTCATGGACCCTCTTGGGTTTGAAAGTTTTGTTACTGTTTGCTTTGCAAACACTTGCCATATGCCCCTTCTTGTGGCATTTAAAACATTCTTCCTCTTTAAATTTGCATTGGGGTTTTACATGCCCCATCTTCCCGCAGCAATGACATTTAATGTTCACCTGTTTTTTACTTATTTTGTGTATGTCTGAGCTTTCTTGCCCAGAACTGCCAGCAGTTATTAATTTTGCTCCCTTCTCCGCCAGCTCCATGCTCATTGCTATCTTCACGGCTTTTGCAAACGTTAAATTTTCTTCACCAAATAATCTTTTAACTATGCTTTCACTCTTTAATCCATGAACGAATTTATCTCTTAGACATCTTTCTAAATGTGTGGTAAAGTTGCACGTCTGTGCCATTTTCTTTAATGCCGCCACAAACTCAGAGATTGACTCGTTTGCCAACTGTTCACGTTTCATAAACTTATATGTTTCCGCGATTTCTGATTGCTGTGGCTCCAAGTGTTTTTCAACAAGTTCCACTAATTCAGTATACGTTTTATCCTGTGGTGTTTCCGGGAAACAGAGTTCTGATAGCAACGTGACCATGTCAAAACCTATAAACGAGATTAAATATTGTGACCACTTCGTTTCATCCACCTCGTGGATCTTCATTTTGTTTTCAAACACCTGTTTGTACACCTTAAATGTGCATTTTGCAGCTGAAAACTCAGGCAGTGAGAGCCCAGCAGCCGCCATTTTGTGAAATTTCGTCCGACGTAACAAGACGAAATTATTCTACTATCTTTCTTGTAGTTTACGGACGTAACACGTAAAACTTTCACTGATTTCTTTTTATCCTCGTCGCCACTGTCACATATTTGCTAGATATGTGCAGGGCTGCTGGGTTAATTGTTTAAATAAAACTCGGTGTTACATTGCACGTGAGACATTTATTGGGAGAACCCATAGACTAATTAATCACAACCATAGACATATATAGACCATAGAGCACAGATTATAATTTATGCAACAACAAGTACAAAGTTTGAGCCAATGTAGGCATTATAATTGGCATTCAATATTTCGATGCTATCAAGCAATTATTTTTCCATTTCTTTTTTAGTTGTATTATTTTTTTATTTCACTCCTCTTTTAGGTATTAAATGTTTGTACTATAAGAGTATCGTGGAGTATTAGAGATGTTGTGGATGGTGGAAAACTTATTGCACAAATTAAAACGTGGAGTATAAGAGCGTGTGGACCTATAACTATACCAGTGTCCAAATAAATTATAAAAAATCATATGTTTAATTCTCTTGTCTTTTGTCACGCACCTGTCCCGTCTACAAATTACATCGAAATTACACAAATTACCGTCTACATCAAAAGTTGGTCCACAAGCACAATATTCCGTTATTGAGGCAACTTTGCAACTCAACAGAAAGGTCGACGAGAAACTGCAAGATTTACAGCAGAAACTAATGGAAAATTTGCATGAATGTGAAATGAAACTTAACGAATTATGCGAAGTGAAGAAACGGTCCGAGAAAGCAGAAAAACTAGAGCGTTTTAGCTACTTTAAATGTGGCACAGCTTATTTCAAAGATAGAAATAACTCTCCACCCCCAGATAATGAAGACATTATCGCAATGGGTGTGTCTAATGGGTCTAATGGGTGTGCGTACGATGTCTCAACTATCTATGGTAAAAATAAAAAGTGGACACAGCAAGAAGAACAGAAGCTTATAAAGTTAGTAGATTATCACAAGGTAAATGAATACATACCTTGGAACATAGTTGCTAGCAATATGGAGAATAGAACTAGAATACAAGTGTATAGCAAATACTTTGGGCTATTAGAAAAAAGAAAAGGCAGGTTTGTCCCTGAAGAAGATACAGTACTTCTTAAATGTGTAGATGATTTTGGGTCAAATTTTAAGAAAATGAAAAGCTTTCTTCCTGGACGCTCTGTCAGACAAATACATAACCGGTATAAGATTTTGAAACAAAAATTATCTACAGTGTGGACCACTGAAGAAGATAAGAAACTTGTCATATTAATGGCCAATCAGGATTCTACAATAGATTATGCGGGCATAGTGAAATTTTTTCCTGACAAAAATCGAGTACAAATTAGGGCTAGGTACAATACATTACGAGCATGGATTAAGAAAAACCCATTTGTGGATATATCAAAAGCACCTAGACGAGGCGCGCGACGCTTAAACCACGGGCATGCTTCTGAAATAACCTTGAAAGCAGCTGTTGAAAAACTAAATACAAGAACAGTGTCCGTTGTTCAACCTAAAGAGTGTTCTAAAATCACAGTGAATTCTGACGAGTCCACGATTGAGGAAGCCATTATGGTCACTATATTTAATCAAGATAATAACAAACAAAAAAATTTCAATAAGGAATCAAATCTGGACAATTCAAGTAATAGTCAAGTTGACATTGTGGCAAACTTGAATGATTTGCTTGTTTTATTACAAGCTAAATTCACCAAGGATAAATTCAAAAGCAGTCCTTATTTTGAAAAATATCCAAGTTTATTGGAAGAAAAGTATACCAAGATTATAAAAACTTATTCTAAAAGAGATTCACAGATTAGCAAGCCTAATATATGGGGCAATACTGTATCAAACTGTAACATATCTAGTGCCCCCTCATGATGCTACTATATTTGGATGTGCCAATATAATGTCATACTGTTCGAAACATTACAGTAATTCACAATATATTGATGAACTGATCAATAAAAATCCTGTATTGAAGCAACAGTACCAAATAATACTTGAACGTTTCCATACTTTGTTCCTGTGGCCTTTGATTTTATCTAATAAAAAGCCACAATTAATTATAACAGGAAACAAATTGTTAAAAATATTAGCTAATGAAAAAGAAAGATTCTCTAATATAAGCAAAACTGAAGGAGCGTCAACTTCAGTTACTGATGAGATATCTAATGAACAAGATAAAATGACAGATCATAACAGTGATGATGATAGTGATAGTCAGTAATCGGAATAGTTAGTGCCATTCTCTATCTTCTATTGTGTTTGTGCAGACATCACTAAAGATTGTATTTTAACTTCATTTATTCTTCTTGGATTTAAAAGGCTTGAATTGTGGTTCCAAAGGAATCTTTTACCTTTCAATTGAGTCTCTGTTAAGAGCTTTAGTAAAAATCTGTCGCTTTCTGATTTCTCTTTTGAATAGTTTTCTGTTAATTGTTGATTCATTACTTCATTATCAAACAAAGCTTTCAAGACAACTTTTTCGACATTCTGGCGTATCCGTCATTCGTTGTAATTTCGTGTTTGCTGTTCATTGGTTTTCTTTTTATTAGATTATTTTTGAGGGGGAGAGTGCACGCTGAATCCAACAGCTGCTGGGCGCGCTCGACTGGCCACGTTACCCCTTTCTCACCTCGAATTGTACTGCATTTCCCACTTTATCTTATTTTCCTAATGTACGTACGTGTTTCGGTAGTAAGTGAGATGTGCCAGAGCCCATTCCCATTCTATCCCTCCCCATTTTCCCAACCCTTTCCTCAAATCCATTCCTGTATGTGCAAAGTTAGGCAGCGCATCCGGGGGCGTGCCAACGTTTTTCCATTTTGGACTATGTTGTCATGTATCGCGGATGTCCTTGGGCGACAGTATCCACTTACCATCAGGTGGACTGTATGCTCGTCTGCCGCCTTCGGCCATAAAAAAAAAGAATATATTTCCATGCCTTTAGTTTCCTCGATCTTTAATAGTTTTTTTTTCTTATATCTATCTAGTCTGATTTTTTATTAGAATTAATTTTTATTTTTATTAGAATGATTTTTGTTTTTTATTCGAATTAGGGACATAATCTGAACTGTCAATAAAGTGTCATCTCCGTACAAATTTCACTCAATTCGACAGTTCTACATGTCATATCCTTTACTCAAACAAAAAAATTAGACTAGCTTTTTCAACTCTTACATCTCCAAATCTTTTTTCAGATTATCTTTTCTCTCAACTTTTTAGCATCTCTTTTTCTTCGCATTTGATAAGTTTCTGGGACTTGGTTGAGGAGGTTCAGGTTAAGAATGTAGAGTATTGTCTCTAATAAATGTCTTAGTCATTTCTTTTTTGGTATTTTTTTAGTCCGTTACGTAGAACAGTTTTCTTTCTTTTATTTCTTTTTAATGGCTGTGTTTCCCGGATTCTTGTCTTCATGTTCTTGACAAACTTCCTCATACCCTTCCCTTTTTCTTCTGATACTGCAAACGTTGGGAAGTTTCTTAATTTTTAGGTACCTAGCATCTTGTTGTAGAATTCACAACGAAATATGAAATAGTCAGTTCCCTGGAGCAACAAACAGTTCACTGTTCAGTTACAGCACAGGGACTGTTGCCCGGGGACTTTATTTTTAGATTATGTTAACATTTTTCTAATTCTATTGAATATTTTCAGTTCGCATTAACGATAGGCAATACAAATCCACAAATCTACATAAATAACATAATTATATAAATATGATAATTAAGAACATCAGGTTGCAATCAACTTACCATTGCAATTGGACTGTTACCTATAACTAACTACATGTTCACATGTGTACGAACTTTACACCGATTGTATTTTGTTTAACGCTAAAAATACTGTATAGATTGCAGAGTTTAAGTTCCTTGTTATTTTGATTTTTTTTTATTGTCAGGGGACTGTTTTCTGGGTTTAGCACACGCCAGGACACTCGTGTTTTGACACGTTTAAAAAGAGATATGTCCATATCAGTGATACATTTTCATTTCATTATGTATGGTACAAAATATATTTGATTTTCACACAACGATTTAATTATGTCAGTAACATACGTATGATAACAAAACAAACTTAGGACATCGATTTTTCACTTAGTAGAGAAGGACCGGTTTAAATGTTTCCATTTTTTACTCAATCATGCTGAAATTATTCCCGAATACGAGGATGGCCGGCCGGGATTATTTCAATTATTATAGTACGTACTGTAAAGTAAATATGTCTCGTGATATCAATATACCTATACGTGGGAAGTCCCACTGCGGGGGCTCAGGCAGAACCTATACAATACAATAACGAATCTATAAAAGGTAGAGGGGTGAGTTACAGCGGATCAGACTTTCTGATTAGCTGAACAGGTTGTGCAGGTGTGTATCCCGAGTAGATACGGTTTAATCCAAGACCAATTGGCATCGGAACAACTGTTTTTCTCCAACCCAAACAACATGGGGCCTGCTGCGTTCTGCTTTAACAAAATAATATACCTAACATATTGTGATTATAATATAACATGAATATTGTGATACTCTTTTATAAGTAATATATATTAATAACACTGGTCTACAATGAAAAAGTATTCGCAATAATTTTAACTAATTTCTACTGATCTACCCATGCTGAATACAAGTTGACAAGTAAAAGTCATTTATTAGTTTAAGTTTTTGCGATACTTGACATTTTCCGAATTTAATGATTCTACCCTCATTGAACTTGATAATGTTGATATATATTTACTTAGTTGGCATCGAATGTTAAAAATATTGTGTTTTAGTGCTCTGTTCTGTATTACTAAGTGATAAAAGTGTTAAAAGTGAAAAAATAATTATATTTTATAGCAAAATGTCTCGAAAATGTGTGAATAATCCCGACAATTTTTGTTACATTTATGGTGAAGTGCTATTTAGTAAGCAAAGGTGTTCTATATCGCCTACAATAAAAAAGGACTATTCTTACTATTTTAACGAAAACATGAAACACCAGGATAAAAGCTGGGTTCCACATTTCTGCTGCAATCCGTGTGCTACAGGTTTAAGAAATTGGCTGAGTGGCAAAAAAACATCATTTCGTCTTGCAGTGCCAATGCAGTGGCGAGAATCGACAAATCATGCAACTGATTATTATTTCTGCCTGACAACTCATGTATTTGGAAAAGGCAAAGGTTTCTAAAAAAAAGAAGAATGCCATAGTGTATCCAAATCTACCATCGGCTACTCGTCCTCTGCCGCACAGCAATCTTCACCCGATTCTGAAACGTCCTAACATTGACGAAGATGAAATCACACTTACTTCACCATCAATTTCTTCAATGTCAGAATACGAAGTACCTAGTACATCATCACAATTTATTTAAAGATGTTAACTTTGATTCGGTTCTAGAAGGTAAAGAAAAAAAAGCCTGGGACGATTTTCGCCTTGTTGCAAAAAACTTCTTGGGAAATAAGAGGAGTGACAACTATGCTGAACTTATCGAAAATATGTTATCATCATTCCAAAAACTGGATTGCAACATGTCCGTGAAAATCCACTTTTTACATTCTCATTTGGACTTCTTTCCGGATAATTGTGAGGCTTTTAGCGATGAACATGGGGAGCGCTTCCATCAGGACATCGCAAACATGGAAAAACGGTATCAAGGCCATTAGAACGTTTCAATGTTGGCGGATTATTGCTGGACTGTTTGTCGAGATGTTACAGAAGCAGAATACAAGAGGGCAGCGAAAAAACCACGTCGTAATTCTACTAATGATTAAAAAACTGTATAATTTCTGTTAATTTTTGCAAAAATCGTTTAATTATTTTTTCTAAAAAAGGAAAACTAATTTTAATATATATTAATTATTTTTGTATTCAGTACGTGAAAATAAATAAAAAAAGCTACTTTACATGAAGAATACTTTTTTAAAGTCAAAATTTGTAGACCAGTGTAATCATAAATATATATTAATATATTTTTAAAATTAAATAACGATATTTTTAGGTAATATGTATAATGTAACATATGCTGTGCCCTAGCAGGGTGTTGTTAGTCATCAGTCCAATGTAGTTATAAATATATTTAATATAGAAGAGTATTAAGAGATATTGTTGGTAGAGATATAACGAATAATCGCCTTTGTAATATGCGAAAGACTTGCAATATGTAAACTTTCATGTTCGCATATTAATATTTTTATGTTAGATGGGCACTACAAGTCTGTGCAGAATCTGATTCCTAGGCTATCAAATGGTTTCACTAAAATATCGTAAAATTAAAAAAAAATGTGGTTTGATTATTGTATATATACGAAATTATTTTTGTAGTATTAAAAAAATCATGTTGATCAGTGGGTATTATTATTTTACATACATTCCTAAATTTTAGACACCTAAATAATTATCTAACATAGTACTGTATTGATATGACGCACGGATTGAAATTTGTTTTAAAATTGATCCTTTTGTCTATATGATATATGTATATTGATAGTATTTGTACACTAAAGTTGTACAATTATAATCTTTGTCCCGAAAATATATAAAAATGAATGTTTCTTTGTCCCGAACGCGTTCCTATACCATTCATCCGATTGCGATGAACCGAAGTCGCGGGCAACAGCTAGTAATTTATAATACAGTGTATTTCGAACAAAATGTTTTTTTTTAAATAGTTTTTGATTTAAAAAAAAAAAAACATTTTTGTGACATGTTAGAAATGTTTGTAATCCGAAATGCAATGCAATGCAGTACATAGAAACTTACTATAAAGAAGCAACGCCAGATTTAATTAAATACAAGGCAAGACAGCGCCATTCCACAGCTTCTTATTTGAAGAACACGTCATCAAAAAAGTTAAATGCGTTAGAATGGTGGCTGTCTTTAAGGGCACAAATCAACAATACAACTATAGAATTGGGTAAGCAGCTGCATATGGATCATCTGACGCCACAGGAGCTCTCTCGCCTGTATGCGATCGATGAGCTCCTTTTTATACCGGGAGTAACTATCGAGGCGTGGAGAGGTCGCGGGGGGCCGGCACAATGTCATCGGTGCCAGGCCTTCGGCCACGCCTCGTATAATTGCTACCGACCACAAAAATGTGTTCGCTGCGCGGAGGAGCACCCAGCAGCAGAATGCCCGCGGCTAAGAGACCAGCTGGCAACCTGTGCAAATTGCGCGAAGGATCACGCGGCAAATGACCGTCGCTGTGCCGTATTTCGCCGCGTGGCCCGCAAGATGGGTACCCAAACACATGCACCCCTACCTACCAACCAACCAGCCTCCCAGCGTGTGGGACGTGCGGTACTACAGCATCCTGTGCAACCGGTCTATGTGGCCACTGTCCCGGGTGCGGTTACGTTAGCTGCACCTGCGAATGAGCCAACTGAAAGGGGCGCTCCATTGCAACGCAAGAGAAGGAAACGGGGTGGCCGCAAACACAGTGGCTACTGCCCCAACCACCTCCACGCCACAGCCTGCACCGGGGCCGGCGTCTCGGGCTCCAGTAGCGCCAGTGCAGGTGCCAACATGGGCAATAGTGAACGCACCGGAACCAGCTATTGCTGCGACGTTAGTTCCTACGCCCACTCCCGCGCCACAAGCCGGGTACAGGCCTACGATCCCAATTCCAGCAGCCGGACAACAGAGAGTTGTCCTACCAACAGGAGAGCCGATCAATATGTTGATCGGTGCCTTGGCGGAATTCTTCCTGGCCGCATGCTCCGGCGCCGATTTGGCCACGGCAGCAGCGCGTGGATTGGCACAACTGACATCATTTTATAATGGCCAGCAGAGGCAACCTTAGAATTATATATTGGAATCCGGGGGTGTCAGGGGACATCTCCACCATCTGAGAACTCTCGTCCAGTCGCAGGACATCCATGTTGTTCTATTGGGCGAGACCAAATTGTCGCCTCAACGTGACCTCCGTCTACCCAACTTCTTCGTGTATCGAAGAGTATCGACGCGACGAGGTATCACCCGAGGGAGTGCCATACAGAGGCACCGCTGCCCTCGTGAGGAGAGACCTAATACACGAAGAGTTGGACCTGCCGTCATTCACCTCTACTCGCTCCATAGGGGTCCGAGTGAATGCCGCCGGCGCGGAACTCCGTTTGTTTGCCGCATACCGACCCCCCGGATCACCATTCCACAAACAGGACATCCGAAAAATACTCGATGGAAGCACGCCTACACTCGTGGCAGGGGACCTTAATGCCAAACACCCGGCTTGGGGTTCCCGTGTGATTAACCCCGCGGGAAGGTGGCTCATCGAGGATTCCGAAAACCAAGGGTACGAGGTGGTGGGCCCGGATGCGCCCACCCATGTGCCCGCCAACCCACGGTATTCCCCGGACGTCCTGGATGTGGCCTTATGTCTGGCCCTCCACTGTCCGGTCCATGTCGACGTACTATATGATTTGGATACGCAACATTTGCCCATTCTAATCACGCTTGGCCTCGCGGCGGATTTTACAGCCGCAAGAGCACCCAGAGATAAAACGCACTGGCGCACCTATAGTGGGGCGCTATCCGATCTTTCCCTCCGCGGTACTCTCTCCACGCCGGAGGAGGTGGAAACAGCTGCGTCCTATATCACTACAAGAATCCAAGCCGCAAAGGCCGCAGCTACAACAAAATCCTCCGCGACCTACCGCCGAAAGGAATTGCCGCCACACTTGTGTGCCGACTTACGCCGCAAACGCGCACTACGAAAGCTCTGGGCGCGCTCTCGCTGTCCGCGGGTTAAGCGTGAACTCAACAGCCTGACGGAGCAGCTGTCGAATGCGGTTAAGGCGTTCCGTGGTACCGCCTGGAATGATATCATAGACCGGGCGGCAGAAGACGATGTCAGCCTATACCGCCTCAATCGACAGCTGACTAAAGTTCCAGCCCCCGTTTACCCGCTGCTCAACAGCGCGGGTAAACGTTGTTACGCTGCCATGGACCGGGCTGAAATTCTTGCCAACCACATGGAGGAACAGTTTACTCCTCACTCTGCCGCAGACGCCGCCGCCGATTTCCATAGACACGTCGAACGCCGCGTTAGAGAATTCCTGTGTGTTCCGGCGCCTCCGCTCCGGGGAGATGACTTTATCTCCCCGTCAGAGCTGCGCAAGGCAGTTGCTCGCCTGCATAGGCGAAAGGCGCCGGGTCCAGATGACATCTCAACGATGGCGCTAATGCAGCTGCCTAAGAAGGGTCTGGCAGCATTGACCAGACTGTTCAATGGGATCCTCCGCACTGGCTATTTCACTGCATCCTGGAAGCTGGGTAAAGTCATAGTCCTCCCGAAACCGGGAAAAGACCGCCGTCAACCCTCGAGCTACCGTCCCATAACTCTGCTATCCCACATTGCTAAGCTGTTCGAGCGTTTGTTGCTGCGTCGTCTCCGTCTGCATCTCCCAATCAGGGCGGAGCAATTTGGATTTCGCAGCAACCACTCCACAACGCTCCAGCTTACGCGTGTCCTACATCACCTGGCATCAGAGAGCAACCGGGGCCGATACATGGTTGGAGTCTTCTTAGACATTGAGAAGGCCTTTGATCGTGTATGGCATGAGGGGTTGCTCTTCAAACTTTTGGATACCAGGACGCCGCCTGCAATTGTACGGATAGTAGCGTCCTTCCTCGAGGGTCGAAGTTTCTACGTCTCGGTCGAGGACGTGGCTTCCCAGCCACGCCCTATTACTGCAGGAGTACCACAAGGGAGTTGCCTTTCGCCGTGTCTATATGCGGCGTTCTCTAACGACATCCCCACTCTACATGCCCAGCTGCAGGAGTGGGAGGAAGACGCTGTCTTGGCATTATACGCCGATGACAGCGCATTCTTTACAACTTCACGCAGAGCTAATATTCTTCTTCTTCTTCTCAGCCCTTGGACGTCCACTGCTGGACATAGGCCTCCTCCATAATATGGCTTCATATGGCTTCATACATTGACCTAGTCTGAAACCAACTAGGTACTGAAAAAGCTGCAAAACTTGTCGCCGTGTTTAAACATTTAAATATTCCTGTTCCTGTCTTTTATAATTTTTAATCTTATTTTTTTTTTAAATCTGTCTATTTTTAATAAACCATGCTTGCATTATGTAACTACCTACCAATCCTCATTTTTTATTAAAAAAATACATATATGTATATCATTTTTAATTATAAATTAGAGCCTTTATTTGTTAGCAGCTTCTACGCCAATCAATTTTATTCCGTGTTATTTTTCATTGCGAACCTAGCTAAGCGTAATGTTGACTGGCTAATGTCCGGATCAAAAATCGATAACAATTTTATTTCTAAAAATAGACTTATAATTTTCAACACATATGAAGTAATTATCAGGCTTCAAATTGGATTTTTTTTGTATCCTAAGGAATGGATTGCTTTACTCAGTTTGCTTCGGCCGGAGCTCTATAGGGGAAAAGCAGGTGATGCCAGTCAGGTGGCAATACCGGTCACTACACTAATATAATAACTAAACTACAAGTAAAACAAGAACGCACACGTGCAAAACGGATGGCCTAACGTCTCTCCGGGCTATAACAATGCCCCCCGCTCAATTCAGATCGCGCATTCGATAGAGGTGTGCGTTGATTGTTTTTGCGGAAGCCTGAAGTAATTATTCGATCTGCTTAAATAAGAAGTAAGTATTTATTTATTCGCATATCCCTACACATCTGTGTATCCTGTTTTCATGTTTTTTATGCGTTTGTAAACAGCTTATTTTCTTTCTTCTTTCTTTCTTATCTTATTTTCATGTTAGGTGTCAGGTCAAGTGTATTTTTTAAGTTGCTAGAAGAAGTTATGTACAAATATAAATTTCTGCCCAGAAACATACAATGCCGATGAAACTGGATTCTCATCAGTTTAAGATCCACTGGACAACCCAAACGTATTCACTGCACAAGATTTTTTGGTCGCAGCAGTTCTTTATAACAGTAAATTAAGGGTGTAGATCGTGAAAATCACCGAAAAGAGTGTTACGATTTTTCATATTTAACCTATTTACATATGATTGATATCAATGATAATTTGTATATATTACAATCAAAGACCAATAAGTATGTTCATGCTTATATTAAACTCTTAAACCTAATAGTTGTTATATAATAAACGTCAACAAACGCACAAAATTGAGTAAAAATGCAAAAACATGACTTCGTATTTTTCAGATTTAACCCCATAAATCAACACAAATTGATAAAAAGAAACACTTTTTGAACACTGAAGAAACCAATAAGTATAGCTGTATACTTCTTTTTATACCTTTACAAACAAAGACTTCCTCTTTTAAAGCCCTAAAATCTAGATATATTTTAAGGTAAATTTTTCATACACAAATGTATGGGATAAAACGTTCGTTTCATTCGTGCAATCTCGGTGGTCTGCAGCGGCAGTTCCTTTCTGTAAGTGAACGCGACACCACGCTTGTCGGCTGCAGACAGCAGAATTACGTATTGTGAATTTGTGTTTTTTGTAAAAAACTGTAAGTATAACATTTTTATAATTAATTTATTTTCAGTTAGTAGAAAGTATCGATATAATGAATGTCTGAAAGAAAACCATGATGGAACTAGATATAAATCGTAAAAAATACAATATCTACACTAATAGGTATTATAAAGAGGAAAGATTTGGATTTTTGTATGTAACGAATAAACTCAAAAAGTACTGGACTGATTTTAATAATTCTTTTATCATTCGAAAGCTACATTATCACTGAGTAACATAGGCTATTTTTTTCGCAGGACTGATTGAATTTGAGTGGCATGCCAGGGAAAAGAAAGTTTTGTACGCATTATAAAAATATGAAAGCCAAAAGATCTCGGAATAAAATGTAAGTTCCTCCCTACTTATTTATTATCGCATTTGAACAGGGTACATTACAAAGCTAATACAATATGTCATATGATTTAGATCGCCCGATTCAGACATATACCTACAATAACATGTAAATATTGGTTTGTATTATCTATATCTATACTGATAAATAAAATTGAAGTATCTGTATGTAATATCAAAATAATAGGATTTTAAAAAAAAAAAAAAAAGGCGATACGGAGTTCGCCGGGTCGGCTAGTATTGTCTAAATATCAAATTGTGGAAGTAGGTAGGCGACAGCGCAACTTTGTCGACATACCTATACCGCCAAACAGACGCGAGGCGCCTAGCGTCTGGCTTAGGGTTGTACAAAATAAATAAAAAGTGGATAATATTGATGAATAATATTTCCAGTATTGAAAATAAAGAAAACCTTGGGGCCGAGACTCTGAGCAACAATGCTACGCGCTGTATAGAGGTAAGTTGTTATACGTAATTCTTGTAGACTTGTTACATAAATAAACAAACTACTTAGTTAGTGATGGGCGAAGACAAAATCTCAATACCTACCTATAGATTTTTCTTGCAATATTTATTATTTTCATCGAGAGACAAACACCTTAGTACCGAAATACTTCTCAATTACTTTCTCAAAAGAAAATTTACGTTCAAATAGGTGACGTCATAAAAAAACAATACCTAATGCGTAAAGAAATTATAATTTCTATTCATCAGGAACCTAATATTGTATTAATTCTTTTGCATTTTTTTAAATTTTTAATTATTTTTTATAAAAAAAATCAAGCCATTATCTTTCTTTACAGGAACTAGTTATTGAAAACGACCAAGAGGGAAAGGTGGATGAAATGGAAGTTGGGCGTAGAGTTGTAGACGTTTCTTTTTTTTTTAAAGCTCTTCAGGCCATAGGGGACCACGGTCCAATGGATTGTAAGTTAAGTTACCTCAGTATAATAGGTGAAGTAAAAGTTGGTCTGGACTCAAAACTCATCATGAAATGTAGTATGTGTAGTATGAAATTTACTGTGTGTTTGATTGAAAAGAAAGAAGATAGAATGGAAGTGAATCATCAAATTGTATCTGGTATCATATCATCTGGTGGGAGCTACTATCAGTTAAAAACATTAACTGCCGCAGTAGCCCTACCAATCATGTCACCTTCATTATACAATGAAATTAATAATACGGTTTGCGATTGGTGGGAAAAGACAGCAGCACATTCCATGGCAGAAGCTGTCAAGGAAGAAGCGGAGTACGCAGTGTCTATAGGTAGTGTTGATAAAAATGGTACACCATTAATATCTGTTGCTGTTGACGGTTGTTGGAGCAAGAGATCTTATGGTAAGAATTTTTCCGCCTTGTCCGGCGCAGCTGCGATAATTGGCATTAAAACTAATAAAGTATTGTTTTTTGGAGTTAAAAATAAATACTGCGTAGTTTGTGCACGAGCCGCAAAGAACGACAGTCAGCCCTCGGAACACCGTTGTTTCAAGAATTATTCGGGATCATCTACCGGTATGGAATCGACCATAATAGTTGAGGGGTTTAAACGTTCCATTGTTGATCACGGTGTAATTTATAATAAATTTGTAGCAGACGGCGATTCCAGTACTTATAAAAAAATATTAGATTCGCGACCGTACGGTAATTTAACAGTAGAGAAAATTGGATGCAAAAATCATCTTTTACGAAACTACTGCAATAGCTTGGAGAAACTGTCGAAAGACACTAAGTATCCTTGCGAATTGCGGAAATTCCTAAAAGAAAGGTATTTGCGTTTAAGAACGGGTGTAAAATGCGCTATTAAATATTGGGGCGATCAAAATCAGTCACTCGAAGAAAAAATAAAAAATCTTAGTGAAGATATCCTAAATGGTCCACAACACGTATTTGGTAATCACCAATATTGCAAGGAGTATTTCTGTAGACCTGATACTCGTCGAATAGAACCTGTTGGGTTGCTTCCAGCAATTGTTGGATGCGGATTAATGGACGCGGTACACATTTTAAGTAAAAGACTGTCATATCATTCTAGAAGTTTAATTCATAATTGTACAAGTAATATAGTTGAAAGTTTTAACGCAGTGATTGCCAAATTAGTAGGGGGTAAGCGTGTAAATTATTCTTCCCGTGGTTCTTATGCGGGCCGATGCGCAGCTGCTGTTGTGTCTTTTAATACAGGATCGATTCATAGTAAAACTCATGAAGTAATATTTAAATCTAGTCCTAATCCTTTGATCGCGAAAGTGGAAAATTGTAATCGTAGAATCCGTTTAATTGCTAAACCTAAATTAAGATTGAAAAAGAGCCACAGCGCTGTATCGAAAGACGCTCACTATGGACCAAACTGCGAAAAACCTGATCTGAGTCCAGAATTATATGAGAAAGCCAAGTCATCTTTTTTAGCCGATTTAAAGTTGTCTTGTGCTGAAAGAGAGGAGCTTGAAAGGTCGACCCATTTGCAAAGAAGTAGTTCTGAGTGGATGAGTACAAGGAGAAAATTACTAACCTCATCATCGTTCGGGGAAGTTTGTAAAAAACGAGAGAGCACAAGTTGTGCTGTTCTTGTTCGTAAAATCGTTTATGGTAGTAATATCTCCAGTTTGCCTGCTGTACGGTACGGTATCGAAAACGAAGAAACCGCAATTAAACAGTTAGAAATTCAAGAGAATATTAGTATACAAGGTTGCGGTTTGTTCGTCGACGATCAATATGAATTTCTTGGTACTACACCAGATGGCATTTATGCAAACGGTTTAATTGAAATTAAGTGCCCACATTCTTTAGCTGGCATGACTCTTGATGAAGCAATGGCCAAACATACCTTTTGGGTTAAGGACAAGGCTTCCAAGGGTTATGTCATAAATAAAAATCATAACTGGTATTTCCAAATTCAGGGACAGGTACATATTACTAAAAGAAACGTTTGCATGCTTGGCATCTGGTTTGGTGCTACTGTACCTATGAAAGTTTATATTATAGAAAAGGACGACAAATTTTGGGAGGAGAAAATGGAGATGAAATTAGTTAGGTTTTATTACGATTGCCTACTTCCAGAATTAGTTGATCCTCGGCAGTCACGAAGCATGCCCATTCGTGACGCGCCCAGTATCATAGAGGCTATGAAAGAGAGGAAAGAAAGAGCTTTACGTGTTATGAAAGAGAAGAACGCCTAATGATTTTGAAAGATACAGGTAACTTAACTACCCAGCCAGTCGATTCACGTAAACACGCCAGTCCAAAAGTCGTTTTAACTTAGGAACTTAGAAATCGCCTTTTGGTTTTCTGTTTTAAACGCACTTACTTATCTAGTCTTGGATTGTCATAAATCTTCCAATAGCTCAATTACTATACAATTTCTGAGTTACCTGGTGTAAAGAATCATAAAAATTGGTTCAAAAATACAGCGAATTGAGAATTCTCCTTTTTTTAAGTCGGTTAAAAGGGCTAAATTTGCAAAAAACGAAGTGACGTCACTGCGCTACGGTTTTTATTACTTACGTGAATCGGGCAGCTGGTAACGTTTTCATTCTGATAGGTTTTGTGATAGCCATTGATTTTATCATCAAATTAGCAGAAATCAGAACTTGATCCGTAATCGAATGAAAAACCATTAGAATTTTGAACTCATATTTCGTTATTGTTTAATTACATACTTTTAATTAGTATATTAATAATTTACAAACTTCTGTTAAAATTAGTAAATAAATGAATTATTTACTAATTTTTGTACAACCCTAGCACGCTTTTGAGATAGCGAGTAATGGCGACTCATATTTGTTATTGTGTAGTAAATAAATCATTTTTATACTTGTGTTTCATTTATTGACATTTTTTTTAAAACCCTAGGATTTTTTTTAGATATCGACGAGGTGATCGTAAACAAAAAGTAAGTATTTGAGTTTACGCAATAGGCACATTTCCTTGCGTAGAGATAAACACACTTCCTACTGAATTTGCAATTATTTTATTGAATGAATATTTTACGAATTAGAATAAATTTTGGCAGTGAAATTACAAATAAATAAATAGTTGGAATTTTAGGTAAGTAGAATACAAAAATGTCAGATGTCAAATGATAGAAACTATTAAAAAGAATCAACAGCTAGTTTCCAAAAATTCAACGTTATTGTTATGCTGTAAATATTCAAGTTCAATAACAATTTCTCAACGTGGAACGTTTGTTGCAAAACATTTTGAAAATCGCGCTCTCTAGGTCATTCATCCGCCCCGTCGGATGTTACATTAAACTTTGGCGCTGCGGTCGCTCGAAATCGAGATCTCAGGCCAACAATCTACACCCTTAATGATATACGATGAAGAAGCTTGGGAACAAGATAATGAACACCTGTTTCTCAAGTTAAGGAAACAATTACAACAATTCAAGTAGATTACAACAATCCACTTCCATCGACCTCAGCACCTATAGCATTAATTACTGATCAAGGAAACACATCTGCAAAAGATTTTCATCCCGTTTCAAATAAGGTAATAGGCAAAAAAAAATAGCCCGGGCATATAAAAGACAGTACGCTATTATCATAACAGGGACACCTAATAAAGAAGCCTTAGTTGAATCAGAAAACAGAAAATTAGTCAAATCTCAGAAAAAAAGAACGACAGCAAAATTAAAACAAAAACTCAGAAAACAAAGATAACAATGAACGGACAAATGAGAGAGAAGAATAGGAAAGTGAAGAAAATTAAGAGGAAAGTACTTTAAGAGAATAATAGTAGCAAATCAAAATCGCAAAATAAAGGTAGTTTGGAAAATGATGATAATTTGGAATAAATGTCTTATTTTCAATGATTTTGATAGAGAAAATGAACTTTGGTTAAGATGCGTGCTGTGTGGTCTATGGGCTCACTCAGAATGCTCCGGTTATGACTCTGCAGAGGGCTATACTTGTGACATATGTTTAAGCTATATGTGACCGGTATTACCTCCCGCTGTGGTCAATTCCGGTCAAATCAACTTTTTTTTTAATTATATCCTACACCAAAGTTTAATTTACTATTGATCTCATTACTGCAATACTTATAGAGGTATAGTATAAGTTAAAATGCAATATTTCCATGTATTTGCTCTATTGTAAATTTGAATAACATTTTCCGGTTTAATATCATTTTTTATAGATATTAAATGAAATCAAAACGAATTGGAATATAATCGTGTTGCCTTTGCATAGTACTAAAAGAAATAATTTAAAAAAAAGTCATGTCATCCATTTGAAAATATAATTTAGCTGTCATATCTCTACAAAACAACAAGTATTATGAACAAAATTATCCATTACTACAAATGTCTGCTACATATAATAACTGCTCCAATTAAATACTTGTCCAACACCATGCACAAATTGAGACACATTATGTACATTTTAAATTTTCTGAAAATTGGGAGTTGGCCCGTCAGCGAGATGATGTCTCGAAGGATGGCTACGAGGTCAAAAGCTGTGGCGAGAAAATACGTGACTGTCTTTAATACAATTGACCCTCCCATTGCATATTCGAACAATACAATAAAGCAAATGGTAAGATTTACTATATGTACTTATTACCTTTGTTGAGTATACCGAGGATGATGAGTACGGGCGACGGGTAGTGAAATGAAACTCGAGTCGGGTCGCGGTTAAAACTACGCCCGAGGAGCTTGCCCGTACTGACGGTACACGAACATACAGTCGGATGCCTCTGAGGTGCCGGTCAAGATGTGTAGAAGCAGGCGTTGAGACACTATTCTTGAGAGTGCGGTGTTACTAGTGAGAGCTGCAGTGATTTACTGTTCAATGTTCAGTTCAGTTGCTAAGTTGCCAAGTTGAATTCCCAGTTGCCAGTGATCACACTCAAACCGGGCCTACTTATATTTCGGATCTAAGTGCCTCAACTAGCTTCTACGGTAGCGAGAGGATTCATGTATCGTCCGACTGGTTACAGTTGAGTACGGTTCGGTTACAGTTTGAGTTCTACAACTCGCATCTTTCTTTGGAGTTACTTTTAATTTCCGTTGTTGTCTTTATTCATAAAACACATACTACACAAATACCTATACATAAATTCTTAATAACAATAGGGCATTAAAACACTCTGTAAATGTACAATCAAATATCACAAAATACAAATGTAAATCACAAATCTAAATATACAAATACATCTTACTTTACTAACTTGAGGCGTCATCCTTAACAACCTTTATATACTTAATAATTAAATCAATAGAACATGGGCAACAAAATATGTTAAGGTTACAATTTAACTACTCTCATTATGTTCTACCTTTGGTGTGCTAAATTTATTTTTTATTAAATCACTAATAATGCAATACTATGGTTCATAGTACTTAATTAATTCAACCCATAGAGTAAAATTACAATGTAATAACGTGTGATATTTATTTGACAGGCTTATGGTGGCGCTATAGACTAACACTACTGTGTGAGGAGTATATTGTTATGTTTAGAAAAGTAGCGTTGAAAACCCAGTGAGAGGAATGTGAGGCTCAGTAGCATAAGGACTACATTGCTGGAGCTGTGTTAAATTTTATGGGAACAGAGATGTATGATCTAATAATAAAGTCAAGTTGATTGGTTTTAATAATATTTTAAGACTATTTTCAATAAAAAAAGATTGTTAGTGGTTAATTTAAGGCACAGGTTTTTAATAGTCATTATTTTAATATAATGTACTTGTTATTTACAATTCTTTTAACACTGTGACCATTGTTAATATTGTATGTAAGATGGATGTTTTTAATATAATTATTATTTTATTCAATATAGGACAGATGTGTCATCAACTAATATTTTAACTACTACAAACAATTATTTTACTAACAATTACTTAACATTATTATCAATAAAAAGACATTATTTATAACCATAAAAGAACCCTTTAAATACTGTGATGAAAAGTACTATTCTTAATAGTCAATTTAAGACATGTTTTTAATATTTATTGTTTTAATAGAAAGAGTTGTATCCTTATTTCATACTTATGTGAAGGAATTTAGGCAGTTGCCATCATGGGTTTATTGCTCTATATTTTTTCATGTCCCTACCGGTGTACCTCAGAACTGCCCACCTCGGGTCCCTCCTTTTAAATTTATATATAATATATTAAATGATGTTTATGAAATGCAAAATGCTAATTGTTTACTTTATACAAATGATATTTTAAATAATTAAAATTAGACATGATTGTGAATTACTTGATTTAAATAGACTACACATATTGTAAAATGAATCAATTACAATTGAATATAAAAAAATGACATTATATCATTCACTAGACAGAAAAATCCGGTTATTGAGGTTTATACATTTAATAATAAAACCATATCTAGAGTGATCGAGGTGATTGACATAAGCGTCCAACTTGATAATAAACTAATTTTCAATTCGCATATTTATAAAATTACTAACAAAGCCTTTAAAATGCTTGGCTTATCTTACGAATGGGTAAGGAATTTAGAAATGTTTATATACCAATTACTCTTTATAATTCTATAGTAGAACCTATCTTTGAATATATTTTTTCAGTATGGAATCCACAGTACAGTACTTATATCTATACCCATGAAATAATTTAAAAAAATAATGTATTGAAGAACATAGATTCACTTTAAAATCGTCACACTGGAAGGGACCAAGTACTCTTATTTAAAATATTAAATTGCAAATTAGAATAATCATATATTTTAAGTAAAATCCATTTACTGTCAGAGATTGAGTGCAAGGAATTGAGATTGCAATGACAACTTTTCTATATTGATAAATTGAAATCTAATTTTGATTCTAACAATGTCATCAGCCGTGTCTGTAAGACTTACAATGATGTACATACATTCTCATCTAGACACTTTTTGTTTGTCTCTTAATGCTTATAGAAAGCAAGTTCAAAATGTCTGTAAAGGTGACAGTATGACTTTATTTCCTATTTATTATAATGTTGTAAATTGTGGAACTAGCCTATCTGGCAATTGCTGTGAAGTTGCTTCTCAATCTGTATTTATAATTTTGCCAAGCTAAATTGGAACATATAATTAGTGAAGACTTCTTTCGTTTTCTTCTCTATTTATTAACTTTTGTGTAAACATAATTGTTGATGCTATAAAACTGTAGGTCTTCCTTGAATAAATCAAAATAAAATAATAATAGTTTTTAATATGGTGATGAAAAAAAGACTTGTTACTAGTTGAAGATTCTATGATTATTCTGTAAGATTTTACATAAATATTTTACAGTTGGTAAGATATGAGTAAATTATAACATAAATATTTGGAAAAATTTAATATATATAAAAGGATATGAAGTAAAATAAAATACAATATTTTTTAAATATTACTGTTTTGCTGAGTACCTGAAAATATAGAAAAGATATTTTTAATAAAAGTTTTATTTCAATTTTTAGTACCAAATTGCTGACACCACATCTCACCTATTCCTCTCCAACAACTGCACTAATCCATTTCTTGATATTCGACCCCCCTATTCCCTGCTGTTTCTAGGCAATAATGGAGTTCTCTTGTGGCTAAGGACATCCTTTCCTTTCTATGGGTGTCATCAGACACGCAGGATATCGTGAATCACCTGCTAAAGATAAAACAATTAAAATTTTACAATAGTTAGACACTACCAAGTAAGCTTACAAGTTTTTATTATGAAAAACACTTTCAATGACCAAAGACTTTCCAGACGGCCTTTGATGTTACTCTGCGTTTATATAATATTAGTGTCTTACATTTAATAATATCTAACTATCAAAATCACACATCGGAAAGAGAAGTTTATGTTGTATTGTGAAATCTTTCTTTATGTGATTGTTAACAATAATTTAAATGTATAGTAAATTATTTAAGTACCTTAATATATTTTATACAATTACTACTAATTAATATAACATTTGAGTAAAATATTACTCAAGTAAAATATAAAAATAATAATTTTTAATAATATTTTACAGCAAACGATGGATTGTCATGATTGAGATACGATACCTTCACCATTGGATTAATTCCTCAAATATTCCTGTTTCCTTCCTCAAACAATCGTCTGGTATAGCTCTTCGGATGGCTCCCGACTGGGTCTGTCTGTAGTCTACTACAAACTCAATCACTCAATGTTGATGTTAAACTCCTCGATAGCATATGTACTCGATTAATAAAAATCTCTCTGCAGTTTCACTGAAATTATTAAGTAATATTGAATATTAAATGTTATAAATACAGGACTGCTTCAAAAAAGTACACATTTCATATAATTTTTAATAAAAAATGCACTTATAGTAATCGCCCGATATACTTCGTTATTCGTATTTCAGAGTAGACAGACAGACTCCTGTAAACTTTAGATAATCTATAGGTATTAGTATTTAAGTATTGTGTTATTATTTTTATCTATAAATAAAGATCAGTGCTCTTTAAAAAAATGTGACAGGGATGAGTGGGTTAAATCGTCTATTTGGGCTTCTCGGAAACGAAATCTCAGAATTTTAGAATTTTATCAATTTATTTGTCCGTATGTTCGAGCATCACATAAAAACGAAAAGGCAGGAAGGCTAGTATTAAATGTAAAAACATAGATATATATGTATGTATATATAAAAATACGATAATATCATTTTTTATCACTACGATCTAATTGTTTATATTCGAGCCAAACAAAAAATTAAATGAAAGCTATAAAGGTAACATTAAATTGAATCGATTCTGCGTGACGAGTCGCAATAGGTCACAGACACGACGTCCCCGCCGGCGGAGACGTGGACATCCCCCGTCAACACACACCAGCCCTCAGCCAACACTTTTACCAGATATCGCTACGTGCCTGGACTCTTCTCACCGAGTCGCGATCCCGCTGTATCCCCCCCAATGCAACGCCCTAAGCCGAGGCCCGTTCCTTCCGCGGGTTTACCGGCGGGGGAGCCCTTAGGCTCGTTGCAACACACATTTTGTTCCTGGCTGAGCGCCTTCTGCGCTCGCCCTAAATTAAACACGACCGGTGAGTCTTGAAAGGCCACCAGGGCCACAAGAATTTAGCCCATCCGAAAAAAAAAAGTCGCAATAAGTAAGTGAATATATACTCGTAATTTAAATCGCCCGAATCAATATTACCCACCACGGTCGCTCTATAATTCACTGAGCTACAGTTTAGTTTCAGTGATATATTTATTCTTCGCATCATTATACATTGGTGTCGGTCTCTGGTCGGACCCCAGCGCCATTCGTGTCAATGGGTTAATGTTCAATTAATATCTGCGACAGGCTTACAATGACTACCTACACTCGAGAGCAACTGTTTAGCATTTTACACTTCAACAATGATATACTTAGGTACACATTTCCTAGTGTTTCCTTCTCAATTTTTGAAAAGGTTATAAAAGGAACCTTTATATATAGGATATACATATGTGATCCGCTTCATTTATGTATTATTTAACAAATTACATCATACTTAATTAACTTAATCTAAATGATTAAATAATTAAATAACTCATAAAATAATCAGTAGTCATAATTATAAATCTTATTCCTTTATAAGGCAAACACACTTTTGTATGGATGACTAATTTGGGCATTTCTTTCCAATAATATCTGAGATTCCCTTTAAGGACATCTCGACTAAGAATAACCACCTGAATCTAAAATAACAATTAATTTCTAGGTATATTTAGTACTAGCTTTTGCTCGCGACTTCTTTAGCGTGGTCATGTGTTGACAGTGCCGGCTTTACCTATGGTGCAGGGCAGGGCCGTCTTAAGTCTATTCTGCGCCGGGGTGCGGGAGTGTATCCTAAGACAGTCAAACATCCTATTGTGTATCCTATGACAGTCAAATATCCTATTGTGTATCCTATGACAGTCAAATATCCTATTGTGTAATTGTTTACTATAGCGTTATATTTTTTCATTACCTTTAAAAGGTGAGCGCCCGGGGTGCACCGCACCCCTTGCACCCCCTGGTAAAGACGGCCCTGGTGCAGGGTGTGCAGTGCACACGGGCGCATGGTTTTAGGGGGCGCTCGCGACGCCTCCAAAGAGTCTGCGTCGCTCGCGGCGCTCTCTAAGACCCTGCGCCCGTGTTATGACCGACGCTGGCGGCTCCTTCAAAAATATAAGTAATTTAGTCATATTTTTCCACCCTCTACACAATAGCTTTTGTTTCAACGTGAAATCAATCCATGGGGGCGTACTGCAAGCGAAGTTAACGCGCTATTGCTTCCCAACATCATTTATAATTGCATCATTTGCACCCGAATTTCCGATCACTGGTGAAAATATAACTGTAAGTATTCCATTTTGATCGCGCGCCTACTATAGGGCGCCAGGGTATTGATTGCACCCGGGCGTTACATAGGCTAGAGCCGGTGCTGTGTGTTGATCCGGATTACAATCTCCTTATTTGCCAAGTTTCATTGAAAACTATTAAGCCGTTTACACATGACTGAGTAACACAAAAGTATATATCAGTTAAATTCGAAGATAAGTCGATTAGGTTTAGTACGGGTAGCTGCTAAATGGGATTCTTCAAGAACGTTGTGAATAGGATTTCACGAGGCCGGTGGCACACTCCCTGGTGTTGCAGATATCCATGGGCGACAGTAGCCACTTACCGTCACGTGGGCCTGACCGTATGTCATCTTCGTCATAAAAAATAGGCAGTGTGAAAAATCCTGAAAAAATATATAATGCCACTACCTTAACCCGCCCTTTCATAGTCCACAGCTGGGACACTGGCCTCTCTATCCGCCTCGTATTATGCATGAGGGATGTATGCCCTGAAAACGTAACGCTGGTTAGTGAGTCCCCTCTTTTGGAGGTACTGCATCGGAGTGCTTGTGGTATCGTATTTATTATCCTTTACGACATCCACAGAAAGAGATGGGGTGGAACTATTATAAAACCGGCCGACACCACAGTGGTTCCGTGGTACGGTATACGCTATGGGTATTGCAGCCAAAGTTTAGTAGGTATATATAATAAAGGAGTACAATCCATCCCAATTCAATTTCTCCAAAATGTAAACAAACATGGTGACCTGAGGTAATTGACACGGTCTGAAATTAAATAGTGACGTGATAATTGTTTACATATCGATAATGTGATTCATTGAGACTGCATGTTTGTACTAGATTTAAAGCTAAATTGTGAGATATTTCATATATTTGGTTTCGACAAAATTGGATTGGAACGAATTATAATAACCCACTTAGCTTCACTGCAGACTTTATTACCCACAATAAAGGAGACACTAACAATATCAAACACTTGTGTAACCAATTATTACTATAGAAATGTCCGATCTCTATTAAAATACGTAGCTAATTATTATTTTTTATTTATTATGCTTGGTAAAGTAAATATCGCGGTCCATCGTGGACATTTCTACATTTATGTCAATACGACTTCGACGTGACGATATCGCGGTGTGTACCAATACTTCCAATCTATTCGAGGTATCGTTGGCGCAGTCTAATGCCACTAGATTTACTGAAGTAATCCCGTTGACAGTGCTTTTGGGTTTTTTTCTCCCAGAAGTCCTGTAACAATGACAGACGTACATTTATATACTATTCAAACTCATTCTGGTTTGAATGTTAGTACATGGTGTAAAGGGAGTTCTGGGACGAAATATCTCAATAGTACCGACAATGGGACAACTTTAAAGGAATTAGATGGTCGTCGCGAAGGTCTGAGTATGGGTATATCCATATCTAAAATTTAGATTCTAAATATCTTAGCGATTTGAATAGACCTTATACTCGCGCGTCAAAACGCTCACGGTGCCAACCAAACCTATAGAAGTTGACACGCTTTATTCGCAATATTCGTAAAAAGAATTGTGATAAAACCTATGGACAGATAGACTATCTTATCTCTTGATTAACATTAGTCATTGTGATGAAAATAACACTTGTGTAACTTGTGTATATTATAAGACCGCGTCAGACGTAGAAATAAGTTGAAAATTGAATACTGAAAAAAATATATATATAACCCTAACAAGCTCTCTTATTGTCAACTGCTGGACATGGACCACTTTTTTTTTTATAGATTAGTGGGCGGACGAGCAAGCGGTCCCACGTGATGGTAAGTGTTACCGCCGCCCATGGACACCTGCAACACCAGGGGGTATGAGCGATGTATGGCCTTAAAACGCTTAGACCGGTTCAGAGGTAGTGTAGTTAGAGGTACCTCAGAGGTAGGTGCTCAGGTAGGTACTATAGGTAGGTAGGTACTATAGGCAGGTAGGTAGGTACTATAGGCAGGTAGGTAGGTACTATAGAGGTAGGTACCTCAGCGCTTGTGGTATCGGCTTTGTTATCGCTTAGTCGCCTTTTATGACATCCACGGGATGAGATGGGATGGGATGGTGCTATTCTAAAGATTTACCTCTATCCTCTTCCTACATACGAATGTATCGTCATGCGAATGTACAATTGATCAGTCGAATCATCTCGACGATTGGAAGAAGTAAATTTGCCGATAGTGGGTGGAAAGGAAGTGTGGGAGACCGCGTGTGCTGGCGATAATTTTTGTCATAATTGCAGTTATTTTGCCACAATATTCATTTCCATGAGAATAATTATACTGTTTATTGGATGGGTAGATCATTATTTTTCCTATTTTGTATGGTATTACGTCCTATCTAGTGGTAGTAACCATCGGAAAAATGTATTCTTTTGCAGACATCCGTCAGAATACATACAGTGCGCTTTGTGAGCAATCTCTAGACTTTGATTTGTTTCATACTAGATTTAAATGGTGAGAAATTTACTTTCAACACGGTTTTTCGGTTCTCCACCTCACTGGCCTTTTTTTCATAAATCACGCATATTTCGTGTCTGATTATAGATAACCATCTGTGGAAACTTATTGGCTTTAATTATAATTATCTGTCCATCTCACCTCTTTGTTTACATATTGTTTTATTAATATTGGGTTTTCCATATAAAGATAAAGTACAATAAAAAAAAGAAATACACTGATAAAAATTGGATTATCTAGATAAGTATTAGAAAAAGTCGTTTTACTTTAAACTTTAAATTTTGTTTAATTGAACTAGTGAGACTACCTATTGTGGTTATTCACAATAGTTTAATCGTCAACATAAAACAGCTTCAATTGAATTACTGGTAAAAAATATTCCCACTAGTTCAATGATTGATTGAACTAGTGGGAATGTGCCGTTCTATCTAAGACCCGGCAAATAGACGGTCTTACACTTAGCCCTAAATAGTTAATTTAGATTTTATGTCTGCCAACTGCCGATAGAATGAAAATGTTATCTACATATGTCCGTGTTGACCTCCTCGTTATCAGAATGTGTGATATACCACGAAAGTATCAGATAACTAACGACTCAAATTTCGCTATTATTAGTCAAACTATGATTTTTTTATAATTTAGTTTCTGTTTATTTAATTTCTATTTGTATGTACAAGTATAAAGTAGCACCCTGCAACCGATTGGCTTCATTGTATCGATCCACCGTTTTGCTCTAATCCAACCCCTGCTGCTAAATTCCATTAAAACGCCAGTCCACTTGGTAACTTGTTGGCTGGTAAATATTTTAATTATCTTATTATCATAACATCCATTAGCCTACGTCTATTCAATGTATTATATAAGTTTCTCGCCAAGTGGTGTCGACCGACTATAGGATTGCATCGCTACCATCTCTCCCCATAAGACGACTAAATAATAACAAAACGGCTAACAAAGTGTGGACTGGCCAACCCAGCTTGGCGTTGAAAGATCACACATTTATTAGTGCTTCAACTAAAACAAAACTTTTGAACGTAAATGAATTATTGCAACAAACTTTTTTATGGAAAGTTATAACCAAAATTTAAGAAACTTTCCAGACTGGATACACGGCTGAAGCTTTTTAATATTTCAGACGAGTCATAGTTATTGATATTTTCCAGTGAGGCGCCGTACATTTTAGTCATGCATGAGACGTGAAACATTTACAATTGAATCAGTGGATGACTCAAAAATAAATTGACACAAAAAAATAACCTATTGGCATTGTGGCAGACGGGCAGTCTCCATTAGATTTATTAAGATTATTTAATACAACATTTGAAACAGAACGTTACATTTCATAAAGAGGCAAAGTGAAACATAGGAAGTGAAAAGGGATTTAGACAAGGAAGTTAAAATGAAGGAACATTCTGGCTGAAGAATTTACGCCAGTGGTACGGTAGAGCACTCGTCCACTATTTCGTGCTGCAGATTCAAAAGTACAAATAGCCATGATGATAATTTTGCTTATTACCGTCTCTTGAACTCATTACAATCTAATGAGTCTTCAAGACCTGTAACATTTGTTGCAATAGCTCAATTTTGTACTCTGTATTTTTTACTATGTATTTTAATATCTGTATTCTAATTCAATATTTATAACCTCTGTATCACATTACCCATCTACACGAAGAATAACACTGGCTGGAAACTGTTGGAGATCATAGAAACTGAGATTCAAATATTCATAAATCCGATGAGGACTATGTCAGGAAAAAGAAGGGTGAAAAATCTAAGGCGCCGCACGGAGAGTTTTTGTTTGGTAAATGGTAAACTTTGTAAATGTACAAAATAAACTGATTAAACCTACGTCAGAAGACGGCACTACAAGAAGAACTAGTAGAATGTTTTGATATGGGACAGCCGACATGGACAATGAGGTCTCTTTTGTCACTTAATGTCAAAGTGTAATAGTATGTTAAATGTTCGGCCGCCATTTTGTAGGAATACAAAACGTGTAATTGAAATAGTTCACCTCGCGCGGACTACATTATGTTTTTTGTTTGTTTGCACCAAATGTTTTCAACTTGTTACTATAATGGGTTTTTGTACCAAGGCCGGCCGTGGTTTCCTTACTTGGCCACATTAAAAAATAGGTACTTATTTATCATTGGTTTAGAGAACCTCGGCGATATTGTTAACTGCTTGTCAAATATCTTTTATTAAATGTGCATATAATATAAAAGAGGATGTTGGTATATCTGATGTTAATAGACTTCGACACCGTTTGACCGGTCACCATGAAAGTTGGCACATATATGTATCTTTTCATGGAGAAGGTTTTTATGCTATCGACTTTGTTGTAACTCGCCACTAGATGGCACTGCAGCACATGAACTTCTATACCGTTCAACCGATCGCCATGAAAATTGGTATACATAGGTATTTGAGCACGGAGAATATTTTCGAGCTATCGATTTTGTTGTAACTCGCCATTAGATGCCGCTGCAGTACATCAACTTTTATGGCAGGACAACGTCTGCCGAGTTTTGATAGTATATATGTTACGGGTAAAGTTAGATAAGCGAGTAAACCTAGGTTTACCCGGGTAAACTGCGTAATACCCAAGACTCTTGGGTAAAGTCCAGAATATATTTGGAATTGTACACGGTTCGGGCTTTACCCGGGTAAACCGCGTTGTATCCGCTTTCGCTTGGTTAACGTTAGGTGTAGGATATATAACGGCCGCTAAGCCGGAAGGAGCCAGCCCCATCGAAACGCTTCGAAACAAAATCGCTTAAATTTATTGAAGAAAATAGGTTTTGGTTATTTTTTTTTTTATACAGATTTAGTCGAGTTCAGAGCTTAGTTACTTAATGTAATATGTAATTTGGCGTGGTAAAAGATATCCTACACCTAACGTTAACCAAGCGAAAGCGGATAAAACGCGGTTTACCCGGGTAAAGCCCGAACCGTGTACAATTCCAAATATATTCTGGACTTTACCCAAGAGTCTTGGGTATTACGCAGTTTACCCGAGTAAACCTAGGTTTACTCGCTTATCTAACTTTACCCGTAACATATATATTTTATTAATATGTCATTTTTTTTAATAAATATTAATCGATATGAAATGTTGTCTGAGGCGGATTTGTGATCAACCTACGAAAATAAAGGACATACACACATTATGCTGCTTCGTCATCGACGACCCACCGAACGGGCCCACCAATAGGCCCCCGATGACAAACGCGTATCGTATAATTAGATTTGTTGCTCTTTATCTATACTAATATAATAAAGAGGTAAAATTGTGTTTGTGGGTAAGATTCACATCATATTTTGTGATCTAAATTAAGAAGATTTGCTTGTGTGTTTATAAGGAACGAGCATTTCACACAAGTATAGCTTACTATTGAACTATTACTTATCTACTTAACTTACTTATACTTATACTACCTATTTATAGTACTTAACTACTCTAAAAATACGCAGGGCCGTTGAATCGCGGCGGTCTGTATAGCTCCAGACATTTTTTATTCCGTTAAAAAATCTTTATACAGGTATTTGCAGTTTGATACTACTCTTTGATGCTAGGTTGCCTGAAAGAGGTACGAATAGCTTTAGCAATAAGGTCTACCGTTTGTATACTTCTTTATTTAAACTTTTATGTCTCTTTACTGTATTGTGTGCAATAAAGTGTAACTACTTACTTGTTCCTATTTTAGTTACAAAACTAATGGACACCACAAGTTACACAAAGGGCTTCATTGTATCGAAGTGATCGAGATTTTGAAACGAACAGCCCTTGACAAGTTAAATGGGAGCTTGGAACCATTGCAGAATAAATAATAAATCTCGCCCTATAATTCTATATTTATAGTATTAAATAATTAATATTAGTGAGCCAGTAATTTAAAAGTTGCAATATTGCATCTGTTGAAAATGCGAAAATTCATTTCCTATGGCTTAATTCTTATTGGAACGAATACCGAATTGCGAGAGTGTTGACCGCAGCGCCAATTTTGTTCCATTCACTTTACGAGCTCGCTAATTCGAGTTTCGAAACTAATGAAACTGTCCTTTGCAGGTGACATCACACAGAAAGGATATGAGAAGAAGCGAACTCGGCTTCTCACCCCTTTCATAACACAGCAGCAGCCTCAAGGTAAGAACTGTCTCCACAAACCAGTGCCAAAACGCATCTAACCCTGACGCCTGAACTAATAATACACGTACCCACGTACTGGCTTCGCTGTTGGCGTTACACGTCAGGTTTCTGTCGCAGCATATAGAGGAAAAATAGCAATTGCCATTCACTTCTTTAATAATCACGCCCCTGTTCAGAGTCAGATTAAAGTTGAATGTTTGACGGGCTGTAGCTCAGGCTCCCGCGGTCTAGATGGCCCCATTGCGAGAAACTTCATAGTTGAGCGAAAAAATGTTGAAAACGTTTGGCTTAAAGAAGACGAGCGAAATAAACAGTTAAAGAAATTGAGCTCGAAAAAGTTTTTCCTCCTTAAAAGGGACTCAATGCGTTAATCCCGTCACAAATTAATGTGATCTCGCGAAATTGACGAGTCTGTGTATTTTTAAGGCACGTTTTGGCTACTTTCCTCTATGTTCTGCGCGTCAGGTTCCTTCACGAGTCAAGGTCGCGATAGTGAGCCGAGGTCAAATGTCAATTGCCGTCGATGGTCGCGGAGAATCGCGCCGCGATCGGGACGTTCGCGGCCCGATTCCGCAACGAGGGTCAACTAGAGGGGCCATCTCGAATCTGGCGACGAATTAGAGCGCGAGTACAATGAACTCGTAGACGGCTGCTTTTTATTGCGGTTCGATTTGTGACTTATAAATACACTCGCAGCAGATCAATTATTATCAATTTGATAGTGGATTTGATGGGTTAAAATAAACTCAAATTAGAAATACGCTTTTAAAACTTGAATGTCCAGAATACGTTTCGCGGAACACATATCAGTTTGAACAACCTGTATTTGTATATGTATGAATTGTCCTATTCATTGTCATCGCGTTATAAATGGACTATTAATGAGAACCAATTGCACTTCGCTAGAAATTGCGCTTTGATAGCTGCTGTACAAACAAACGCACGTTTTACTTTCCTACGGTCCTGGCAATATTTGGTTACATAGTATTCCAAATCTAAGCTAAGATCAGAATAACAGAGGTGAATAGTCGTTAGCGAGCGCACTTCGGACCGCAACCCGATTGAGATAACCAGCTTGTTTGTATTTCGTGTCATTTCAAACATCATTATCGTCTCGGTCCCCCGGTTCAACTATTACAGTAATGAGGCTGACCTTCAGTTTGCAACGCAACAAAAACTCCAGCGGCCATCGACTGCGATTTTTAAATTTTTAGTTTATAATTTCCTTCCCTATTTGTTTCCCCTGGTTATGTTTAGTTACGCACGTCAACCACACTATCACCACGGTATACAAGGAGCACGTAATATTGCGCTAGATACATGGTACGCTAGATACATTGAACAGCTTTTTGCTTGCGGTGCAACCACAAAGAATTTCGGAAGACCTTGTCGCGACGTGAAAAGGTACAAAATTAAAGCGGCCGTGGCGTGACCACGCGAGAGATATTGGGTGTTATTTCTCACGAACCTAATTATCTGTACTCCTCGTTTCTCTTCGCTTTTTACTTTAGGAACCTTACGTTCTTAACAGTAAAGTCTATAAGCGTTTCTCATCAGCTCTGCGACATGCAACTTTGTTCTATGATTTATAGCTGTAATCTCACCAAGTGGCCTTGAGCAAGTATCTAAAGATGAAGTTGAAACGGAATTTTTAGACATGCAAGTAGCACGTTGCTGAAAGAATTACTCAACTAATTAATAAGCAGCGATAAAGTGTCGCTGTCATTTCGATTTCAACATGTAAACATACAATACAATTACGCCCGTGAAATTATAATTATTGGCATTTCATGGTGCTTGTTGCGTAACGGAAATGCAACACTAAACGGAATTAAATGGTGAATTATAATGAAGCATATCTTTCTAGCTTCACGGTGAAGATCAACAAAATTTAGACTGCGGTAAAGCTCGTCAATTAGATTGACGAGTATCGCCAATGTGATGGATACTTTCAGGATAGGCAGCGCGTCTGTAATTCTCCTAACACTGTAGGCGTCCACAGACGACGGTAACCACTTAACACCAGGTAGGCCGTCTGCCTGTCGCCCACCTTTAATATAAAAAAAAATTATCAGTCCTGACACACGCTACCTTTGACTTTTTTTTCTAATGGTCTTCAAGTCTTCAATGTCCGAATGCGCCAAATTCCTTTGATAGAGACTGTAACTCGGGAACTCGATTGTTTGATCCGTCAGCACCATCTACCTCCTACGGTAGATAAGCATTTGCACGAATTAAGGAATGGTCAAAATACGGCGTTTGGATTCTCCATGAATTATCTTCATACCAGCTGCAGTACCGGGTTGATGCTTGTCAACATTTGTTGACAATGAAGCGCAATTCTGAACGGTTGAAGCGAGTGGTAACTGATGATGAGAAGTGGGTAATGTATTCAACCATACGCGCAAACGCCAGTGGCTCAGTACATGGTAAACGGAAATTTCAACGACGAAATCCGAATTATACCCCAGAAAGATAAGTTTCTGGTGGTATGTCAAAGGGGTGGCCTACTGGGAGTTACTGCTGGAGTGATCTACGGTTAATGCGAAGGTGTACTATCGGCAGTTGGACCGTTTGGCGTATAAGATTCGTAGCCAACAGGATTGAGTTTATTTTATATACGATAACATCAAACCACATACGGCCAAATGTGAACACTAAAAAATGCAGGAGTTTGGTTGGGTTCTGCTGGTACATCCACCGTAATCACTTGATTTGACGCCTTCGGATTACCACCTTTTCCGATCATTGGGTGAACATTTACAGGGGAAAAAAATCGACAGCAGAGGGACCTTTTCAAATTCTTTGAGTGAAACTCGCCAATTTTTTATGCTGAGGGTATAATATCGCCGCCTAGCAGATGGCGGCAAGTTGTAAATAATTATGGTGTAGCTGTATGACGTATAACATTAACAGTTACTTGATATTTTAAATAAAGTTTCATAAAATTAAAGTTAAGGCTAAAAAAATATTTAGGTGGTAACCTAAATATTTTGATACCTTGAAGCTTAGAACGGCTTCGCATAGAAATTATGCCAATATCTCTAGAACTTCGCGTTACCTGACATAAGTGTACTTGTCATGGGATCACCGGGAGAGGATACAGATTTCCCTTTCTTATAAATAGAAGGGAGCAGACAGTCCTGGTGTTAATTAATTATGTTGTCCATCCGCGATACATGTCAACATCAGTGGAGAATGATAAACCGCCGCCGCCTACTCGTACCTTGCGAGGTTTTTGGAGTAGAATTGGAAATAGGAAGTAAACGGGATGGTGTTGTCTTTATCTTATTACACTCTGTATTCATCCTTGGGAAAGGGTTCCTCAATCCCGATATTTACTCGATGGGACGACATGGAATTGGATGGAATTTTATAAAAAAAAATAAGGATATATAATATGACGAGTTAACACTTTCCATTTTTAGTTGGGAAGGGAAATGATGAAATGGCATATATCACTCAGTCCCGCAACTACTTGTTTTACTAAAGAACTATCAAATTATTTGTTATCGAAATTTTCAATTTGTTATGTTTGTTATCAAATTATTTTGATTGCAATACACATGAAAGTCGTTGAATGAAAATGAAACACATGAAAACGAATGTAGTTGTTTGCTAAATTTTTGAGGCTGGTTGTACTTAGTGATTTTGCAGTGCGTTTTAAGTTATGACGTCATTTATATCTTTTAAATTCCTTGTCATTCCCGAGGCAATTGCACATGACATAATATATTAGTACTTTGCAAAGGGTAAAGACCGCACAATACGACAGAGTTTACAGATGTTAGTCAACCACATAAATCATGATAGGTCGTCGCATATGCATGTTTACGTACTATAACGGGGATCAAGTGGCAGGATCGCATACCTAACACCGAGGTTTTGCGTCGGTCTGGCATGGAGGCCCTTATCCATGGATATGAATGATGAAATAATGCTTAAAGCCATCTTCTATTCAGAGCTTGCGGATGGTAAGCGCAAACGTGGAGATCAGTATTTTCGTTATAAGGATGTTATGAAGCGTCACTTAACCGTCCTCAGAAGTGATTGTGACCATTAGGAGGAGCTTGCTAGCAACAGATCGGTTTGGTGCAGTGCAGTCAAGGAAGGTGTAACATAATACAAGGTAGCCAGACTAGAAACCCTTGATGTCATTATTGCAAGACCCGTCCAAAGTCCTCCTATACGTATGCATACAATGACTCCGGACAGCTCTATTGCGTGACGTGTGACAGAACATGCGCAAGTCCAAGTTTGAAATCGCCATTTACATCCGAGCACACGTCAGGGAGTGAGGGGGTCACCGTCCGTCGTCGAAATCGACGTGGATCAGATCGATCGATCAGATCGCATTTACCACAAAGCGTATTTAGCAAGACCTATGTTTACATTGAATTGTGTTTACCAGAAAGAAGTCAAAACTTTATTCCAA
Organism: Sesia apiformis; assembly: GCA_914767545.1. NCBI lineage: Eukaryota > Metazoa > Arthropoda > Insecta > Lepidoptera > Sesiidae > Sesia > Sesia apiformis. Next base: position 27,290,848 of record OU611947.1, read on the forward strand.
CCGAACTTTCGCATAATTATAAATGTTTTTGCGTTCGAGTTTTAATAGTGACTTTAAAGTCATTACTCTAACTGAAAGAACAAGTTTGTTGTAAAACGTTGTATTTGCGGCCGGCGCCAGTTAGCCGCCTATTGAATATGTTGATAATAAGTTGCAATTAAAATTTTGCCTTATCAGATTGTCGTTTAAAATACCAGTTAGTGAGATGAAGAGCAATTGAGTATCAAACAACAAGTGAAACCGTGATGTGACAGCGCGGATGTAGCAACTGAAGTGCACGGGTCAGTCGGTGTCTGCGCATAACACTCGGGTTGACGCTTATTGACAAGCGGAGTGGCAAGTGGACACAGTTTTATTGTAATTACCACACTCATTTAGAACAGTGGTAATTTAACACACTTATTCAACAACACACATGAAAATAATATATTGGCAGAGGTAATAGCAGTGAAAAAACATAATTAAATTTGCCAGCTGAATATTTGAGACATACTATTTGTAGCTGAAGCCCGAAGGCACATGTAAGGAGGTTAATACTGAAGGTTATCCTGTGTCTGTCTACTGCTAGCTATAGATCTCTCCAAAAGCTCGCCATCACACACGATATTCAACTTTTCTTATCTACTCATCGAACAAATGATATTAAAAAATAAAATTTGGACAATTCATTAGGACAAATATAACTGTCCTAATGAAGGTTGTATTTATATATTTTTTCCTATATCGCTAAAACTTGTCCCATGTTCACGGGCTAAAACGATAAATAGACGGACACGTATCTATTTATCGCTTCGGAGCGGTACGCATGATGTTATTTCGTTTTTTGTTTTCGTATTGACGGACATACGCATTGCGATGTAGGTATTTATTATTAACTGTTTTATTTTTAACTAGTGTTTGCCCACTGCTTTCATCTAGCACTTGATTTCCAAATCAGTTTGCCAGCGTACTAGAGTGGTATGATCTATATTTATAGATGAAATCCCTCTGTCTCTTGCGATAATAACTCTGGATCCAGGCGATACAACGTTCCTTGGTTCCTAACATAATTTTAACAAAACTTACATGGTAGGTATATTGCATTGCACATTACAAGTGTCTGGACGCGGCTTAACATTCCCAATGTATGAAACAAGCTATACACAATAGTAGCAATTAAACAACTTTGAACTGTTTAAATCGCGTATATTTAACATTATTTATATCCCGACGTTTCGAACACTTTGCAGTGGACGGTAGACAACATTTTCAGACGGTAGTTCAAATAATTTCTTAATAACTCAAATGACAAATAAAATCAATTAGTCACCCCGTGACCACGTCCACTGCAAAGTGTTCGAAACGTCGGGATATAAATAATGTTGAATATACGCGATTTAAACCGTTCAAAGTTGTTTAATTGCTATGTATAGTAATCGAGAAAACTTAAGAAAATATTATACACAATAGTGTCATGTCGTGCGATAATGAGATCGTCTTGATATACTCGTATGTTGATTATTTAAAAAAATATAATAATTGACTTGTAATGATAATTATGGTAATGTGCTGTGTGATGTCAGCCGCGCTATAAAATAGAACCATTCCATTGCACCCCGTGGCTGTAACAAAGCCGCTACCATAAATCCTGAGGAACTACGCCACTTGGCCACCATGGTGTTTTAAGGCCACACATCCCGCATGCACGAGACAATGTGCATGCGGAGACCCATGACCAGCAAAGGACACTGAAAAGGCTGGTTGCATAATCGCATTGCATTGCATACCTATCTAGGCACGCTAACAAAGTAACTAACTAACACATTAACAAGTTTGAAAATATGTTACTAAACAAGCGAACCGCTGGTAAATGTTAGTCATTTAAACAGATGAAAATATTGTTGCGTGATGATTTATTACGAATTTACACCTTACTGACTAGATTTCTTATAGATTACATTATCACACACTTAATTGTAGAAATGAAGTTAAAATACGTGACGATGTTTTGAATCCATTCGCGTTAATTGCACGTGCAGCAATCAACTTAATTGATCTTGTGAAAGCATTGTTTTTACTAGAAATAAATTGAAATTATGATACTGTATTTATGGACTACATACTTTACTATATGTGTATGTACTCGTATCTTTGTGCATTGAGTAAATATATTATTTCAATCATTTTCTATTACTGCGCGACTCACATACACTGATATAAAACATATTTTCATCAATTATTTGGCTAATTTTGATCAAATTTTATCGGTATGAATGCATTTAACTACGAACCTATTGAACCGCAGTGCCGCCGCCGTGCTTGTTTTAATTGGCATAATATTACTGCTTTCAAGTCAATTACATTCATGTACAGTCAGTACAGTAAATGCAAAACCATTGTATTTTTTTACATATTAAAAAACGTTGTGAATTTTTTTTCACTGTCTTTAAAGTGCATAATGTGACAAGAACAGCCTTTCTCAGAGGCGAATTTGGAAGAGAGAAACGTGAAACGACGCTCGAGAAAGTAAAAAAAGGCGATAGAAATACTATTTTCTGGTATAAACAAATTTGTAGGTGACATAAAAATTCGTGTTAGCCCTCAGTCCACTATATCCATCAATGCAAGCCACTAAGACGCTCATGTTTGATGATACAGTTAAATGGACGAATATGTTGTAGTTAATTATAAAATTAGAAACATCTATATGTACACACATTTAAAAAAAGCAAATAAACAGTAACAAAGGATAACGTGGTGTTATTGTGTGTCCATTTAATGATCTGTAACTTCAACGAAGACATCATGAAACGTTTGAAAATCCTGGCAACTTTCTCATTCGCTGTCCTGATATCTATGCGTAAGCATTTACGGTGCCGACTGTACAATGCACACGTAGTAATTAAGTGCGACATTGCTACTTTTGTTGATTTCGCAATGTGCCAACATTCCCGGCTATGCATATTTGATTTTCCACTGTAAAGCCGACTCTACACTCACGCCGTGTAGTCCTGGCGAGAATTCACGCCGTTAACATGCGTGCCCCGAGAACACCTTTCTACACTCACAATTGTTCAAAGACGTATTCACGCACTTGTTCGAAGTGGACATAACAGTAGCTGAATTATCTCTCGAATGTATTCAATCCTTTACCATCTTCATGTATTTCCTATAACTTGATATGATTTTCATTCCAATTCTGACTTGGAAATCTCCAAAAACAACTTATTCGAACCCACACATTGTGATTATTGAGGACAACGAATGAATGTGGAGAGCATTCACAGTCCGCGCTCGCGAACCCTTTTCCGCTGACACTCCGACCGGTAAACGAGCCGTGAACGTACGAGAAGTCCGCGAAAGCCACTCGCGTTCACGGCTGTTCGCTGTGGTCTTCACTGGTTGAGTCTAGAGCCGGCTTGAATAGAACGCTTGTAAGAGGGAATGTTTTCAGACAATGGTAACATATTCACTGGCAATCCATTGGGGACGGCATTCACTGAATGTACTGAAGATGAATGTACCGTAAAATGAGTCGTATACATCGTTGTGTCACCTTTTTAATTTCAATAATAGTTTAGTTTATAAATAATATTCCTTATAATTTTGAGTCAGTTTTTCATATTTGACTATAACACTAAAAATCAAATGACTTTTATTACGCAAATAACTTTTATGGGTATTGGCCTATCGGGCGTACAAACAAATACATACCCCTTTGCAGCTCATTATCAACTTATTCCATAAGCGGTAGCGGTGGCGCCAACCGCTAATACAATGTTGTAAAACTTACATATACTTTCAGTTAGAGTTAAAATTACTATAATAACTCATTTACGAACGCAAAAAATCTTGTAATCATATAAACGCTCGGTCCGCAAATGCATTACAATAACGCAAAATCTGAAACGCGTATAATAATTTACAATACACCAGTAAAAGTCCGGTAAATAGTGACCAAGCTTGGAACTCGATAGGCCAGCTCATGACCTATCGGACGATCGCAATTAATCTTAGTTAAAAGTCGCACGATTTTCGAGATATTGGCCATAATTGAATTTTTAAAAAATTAACAGATATTGCATGTGCAGCTACAAATGAAGAAAAATTCATATTCTATTATTCTTCAAGAATTGTACTGTCAAACGTAAATCAGTATTTTTCAATTAGGTACTGTTATTTTTTATATATTTGAAAAGTGTACGTTTGTCTAATTTAAAGTACAACCTTCACCTACTAATTTGAATTTGACCTTCAGTTTCCAAAAAAAAATGTAGCAGCGCGCGTAGAGTGCAACTGCGGATAGTATAAAAAATGCACTAGAAATTAACAATAAGCTATGAAAAAAAGAATATTGTAAAAACTGATAGTATACCATAGATTCTACTCCAGACGCTAAACAAGCAATTTTTAGCTGTTTCACTGACACACAGTTTTTCGGCTTTGCATTGCGTCAACGATAAACCTCACCTCGGCTCTTATCAGACGGTCAGGTCATCGACCCGGCGTGATAACGAACTAATGTGTTACGTTGAACCGAGAGGTGTGAACTACAACAGAAAGAACTAACAGTAGTTCGACTTTGTTTAATCCTCAGGACTTTGTTTAATCCTCAGTAGTTTGGCGATACTGGGCACAAGTTACCATATGGTAGACTAGCGACCCGCCCTCGCTTCGCTTCGGTTTGTTCTTTTTTCAAAATTTCAAAACAAATATAGCCTATATTAGACACGGATAATGTAGCTTCGTATTTGAGGAAGAATTTTTGAATTCGGTTCAGTAGTTCCAGATATTACCCCCAACATACCTATACATACAAACACACAATTTTGCCTCTTTATTATATTAGTATAGATAATCATAGACTATCAACACTCCAGTTAAGTACAGTACTGTTTATTTGCACACGAAGGAATACCAGAGAAAGTGACACAAAGTTTAAATAAGTATACAAAAAGTAGGTCTTATCGCTGAAGTGTACTCTTCCCGGCAACCTTTGTTTCTTGGTTTATAATAATTATTAATCGGGACATAATGATCTTGATATTCTTTAATATCTAAATAAAACAATTTTTATTTATTTAATTTTTTAAGAATATGGGTCTTACGTTAAGTTTTACAAAGCCATGAGGCTATATTCTATCAAGATAAATGTTACATGAAATGTTAACAATAAGGGGTCATCCATAGGTCAGGGGGAGGAGGGAGGGGGTCAACAAAGTGTGATTTCGTGTGACAAGGGGGGGGGGGGGGGCGAGTCATAAGCTACGTGACGTAACATGTATAAATCTAAAGTATTAAAACTAAACTTCAACTCTAACGAAACACTCAATATTATTATAAGGTTGTTTTAATTTATAATTTCTAAATTTAAAATTGCAAAATATGTGACATCACACCAGGGGAGGGGTCACAGAAATGTGATCACCTGTGACAAGGACGGGGGGGGGGGGACTTCAAAAATAATGAAATTCATGTGACGTAATTTATAGATGGCCCCTAAGTAAAGCTAATTTCGTACACCATCCAAATATCAAAATATTTATTTCCTCTTTACCTAAAACTTGTCTGACAGGGATCGCCTTTTGTGAATTTTACGTGTTTACAATGTCTGTTCCTGTCTTATCTGTATTTTGGTGTGCAATTAAGTTTTTGTCTATCTATTTATTAATTCCCTAATATTAACTTATAATATATTATATTTTAATTTTCATTCTGTGTCAGCCAACCAGTGATTAAAAAAAATATATAAAGATGGTGCATCGCAAATTTTTCTATATCGTTTATATTTATTTGGGGCTGACGTGAACAATATGTGTATTTAGGTCATTTTTCAAGATAGAGTACTGTATGCTCTGTGTGTTGTGGCAGTTATATAGTGAAAACGATCTATTGTTTATTCGATTAAAACCACGGCACATTGTACGCGTTGCGTTGCTTTGTCGGAATAGTTGGAATGTTTGCTTTGTGTCCCCCAAACGCGAAACGGCTTTTACAACACTACAAAAGTACACGTTTGCTTTTATGTTACATCCATGTTATTTTCATTTTTCATTTTTTTCAAACGATGGAATTTTCTATTTTCAATGTTCATTCAAGTGAAACGGCATTTGACTGGTGCATTTTTATCACTTATTTCATCCGTGACAAAGATTTATCATGTTGAAACATCAATGAATAGGAGCGCTTGTTAAAGTGCCGACTAACTTCATGGTACAACTCATAGGCTATAATTAGACGGACAGCTAGAGCGGTCAACCACAACACAACCATTCAAGCTGTTGTGTTAGCTGCTCGCCAACGAACGGCAGAGATCCGTAGCGTAGCGGACACTCACGAGGATGAGGGGACGTATAAGTATCGCACAACTTCTTGGGCTCTGACGCTATCATGTGACAAACCTGCGCAATAGCTTATTTTTAGGTCAGTTTGGTGGTAGAACACTCGCCTTATTGAATGTTGTTTGAAATTGTTGGAGGGATATGCGGAGACTGTTGACGCTCATTCAAGGTTAAAGCCGAAGAAGTTTTGCGAGGACTATAGGAGGGAACCGCCGGGCAGCGAGCAGCTGGAGCAGTTGGTATATGTGCTGAACTGGACAACCGGACTACTATTAACTATTCGATTACACCAATGTAATATTTTCTTTTTTAAAATGTAGTTTATTGAAGCGGTCAGTATCGACTGGTTCACGCTGTCCGACTACGTTCCCAGCCTTAATGTTGCATTTTGCATACATATTTATCTGTTAAACTGGTGTAGCTCGTGACCATGGTTGGTGTATCCCAGCCGAAATGTCCATTAACAACTAAATATGTTTAAGACCCGCTTAAAAAGATAAACATTATGTTTCTTGTTTTTGAACTTTCTTGCCGTTGATTGAGAAAGCAATTCGGTTACACCTTCGAGCCAGTTTAGTTTAAAAAATCAATGCGAAGCTTCGCTCAGTTGAGATTGCAGATGAAATTGTAATATCAACTATTTGGTCGAGACCTTAGACGCTAGTGTTATTTTGGCTCGTACTTTAAACATTTGGTGGTATGTTGGCACCAAATAGCTGTTTTGTGGGTGCAGTAGCCCAGCCGGCGCGCGGCCCTCGCGGCGACGGCGGCGGCAACCGACAGCACACCAGGAACCGGCGCACGCACCGTCGCGTCACGCACAATGAGAAGCGATACCACTCAGGTATCTAAACGTAGATAGTGCACGGAACTTGTATTGCTAGTTGCCACTTAGTGAAAACATTACAGACAGACACCATTTCTACACACTGAATTAACTGAGAAACTGGTAATTATATTTGTATGTTTTTTTATTTAGGAAGATTATAGGCTATAGTGACTACATAAACAGGATGTAGCTTTTACGAAACCTGAAACCAGGTACTTTTTTTTAATGGCTTTAATTGACGAGTTACGTATTTTTTTGTACAAATGTTAATTTTTCAACTTTACATTGAGCATATTTGATAAAACTGAAAAACACCGGTTATTTTTGTGAAGTAAATATTCATATTTTTTTTATACCAAGGAATTCATGGTTTCAGGGAAAGCCTGTTCACACACATGAAATATTAAAAGAAATCAATCAAAGGTCAATTTTATTGTCTGAGTGATAAAATAGTTCTGTTACACCCTCGTATAGTAAATAATTTCTTTTTGTCAACGGTAAATAATTAATGGTCTAAAACCCAGTTGAACCATGTAGTTATATTATCTATCTTTAAAAAAACGGAATACTTTACAGAACTCATAATAGTGAAACATAAATACAGTAATCCACGCGCGTAATGTAGGCGAGCACTTACAAAACGACCATTTTAATCTGACACTTGTATTTCCCCGCGCAATATCCACTCCGAGTTATTCCGTACCGTCTGTCTTCCGCGCACCCCGCTCACAGGTAGCTATATATTCTGGTTGTTGTTTGGGCAGATATAGGCCGTTGGATGCTCTAAAAAGGTATATCACAATGAACCATTTTGTAATGAGAGTGACGCATTGATACATGTTGAAACGTAGAAGACTTGGTTTTAAACATACGTATGTGGTCCTTGATTTGAAGAAGTTCGCTGGTGGTGGTTGGATGAGTAGAGCTGATGTGGTATGTGGTGGCGAGCCGCAGCCCGCGGGAAAGCCCTATATCTAGCAGTGGAGAGATACTTGCGGAGAGATACCATACCATCAGCCTATGTATAGATAGATAGCATGATAGATATCATGTAGATACCATACAGATTAAAAACCATGAATTATTCTGTTATTTCAAAACCATTGGATAATATTGTGATAAAAAATTCCCATATAACCTACACTACACTAACTCAAGTTATAAACTATAATAATTAACAGCGGAGAAAATCACAACAAAATCTAGTCAATAAATCCGAAGATTAGAACGAAGTAATAAACATACATACATTTTTCTTACGTTATTGTTTAAATGTTTCGCATTCTCGAAAGGTCTTTTACGCGTTGTAAAAAGAATAGCTTTCGAATATTTGACATTTCGCCAAAAGTTTAAAATCTCTGCGAAAAGTTGCAAAGAAGTATTAATGCGTAGTAAATAAATGACTTGCACTTTACAACAATACACCAAACTTTATATAAATTTTATTTAATAAGTTCTTAATCCTTAGATTCGAATTCGAAAAATATTGTAATATAAAAACAATGACGTCATTCTTCTATAATGGCCATTACAACCGCGTATAAGTGATAGAGATAACAATGGTCTCCTCACATTCCTACCTCAAATATTCGGAAGTTCTTTTATTATTTTCTAATCAGTTTGTCACAAGCCTTTTATCGTCCACCACTGGACTTCTTTTGTGCATGAGGGTGTTATGGCCTTAAAATGCGTACAGGTGATGTAGTTCCTCAGCGTTTGTAGTAGCAGCTCCATTATCCCTTAGTGTCGTACACACGGGAAGAGATGAGATGGTGGTCGGATGATGGATGGTCACACGGACAATTTTCTAACGATTTTCTTATAGGTTTATTTTTTTTTCTACTCGTCCAGTAATAACTAAAACTGTATCCTGCAATCTTATAATGTCCCACTGTTCACAGGCACCTCCTTCCGATCAACGAGAGGGTTTCAGGTCATAATTCACTAAGCGTACCCAGCCAGGATCGGTGGTTATTACACTTACTCTCGGGCACGTGGCTCTCTTCGCGACGTATTCCTTCACCGACGAGCTAATTAAAACTGAAAAAAAAATCTTATTAGATAGAAATTCAGTAATTACTGGACTTGAACACACGTGTTTATATTCGAAGAGGTGCGTGTTTCAATCGAAAACTGGCCGCAACGTTTGAAAGATTATATAAAAACAAATGATGATTTCGAATAAACGTTATATTTTTAAAATGCTTACCTATTTTTTTTCTAAAATAACACTTTTTTCTTCTAAAAAAATGATAATGTAAAAAAATATCAATGTTTTCTTAGTAACAATATTTATGGCTAGACTAGGTATAAGTGCATCACATACTCCTAAACTATGAACGCTCTGTCGAAATACTAGTACTTGAGTAGTCTCAAATTACATATGTAGGTAGTTCCAGATTTGTATGCCCTCATTAACATTTACACGTTAACCCATAATTATGTCTGTCATGCTTCCCGTATTAAATCTAGGCAGGTCAAGGTAATTGGAGCTATATAAAGACCACTAGTTTATTCACCTGTGCTTCGTGGCTTCCAACCAGAACCTGAACGTTCAGAACATTGTTTTTGACATCCTGAATCCTGAACCATGAACCAACCTGACACCATATATATTCTGTCTTGAGTTCATTAACATAAAAATAATTATAGAAACCATTTTATACAAAAAATTATATTATATACAATATATTTACACATATTACACATTTACATATACACATATACATTTTATACAATATATTTTTTGAGTGTCTACCAAGGTTTTCATACAAAATTGCTAAATTCATCCCATTTGATCAGCCTATGTAGAGACATAGGCTTTTTATAGATAAAAGGCTGCAGACGATCATACAGTCTACCTAATAGTAAGTGGATACTGTCGTTCATAGACATCGATACATGCCAACATCCGTCCGAATGACAAACGTTGGCACGCCTCCGGATGTCTACATTTGCAGATTAAAGAATGAATTGTGAGAAAGGGTTGAGAAAATGGGGAGGGATAGGATAGGATGGGATGGGAACGGGCTCTTGCATATTTCACTCACTACCAAAACACGTACGTACATTGGGGAAATACGATAAAGTGGGAAATGCAGTACATTTCAAGGAAGTCTTCTGTGAGAGAGGGGTAACGAGGCCAGTCGAGTGCGCCCAGTGGCTGTGGGAATGCACCGTGCACTTTTCCCCTACAAAAAAGGCTACAAAGGCTGATCAAATGGAATGAATGAAGCTGTTGAAGTGGAGAGCCACTGCTGGATATACACCTCTGCCATGACTCGACACCACACACAACTTTTCACAACTTTAAAATCGACGCCATGATTACTTAGAACTAAATTCTCATTTTCTAATAGTTTTAAACTTTTCCATAGTGACCTGTCTAGATAAAAGAGCCCTGTCTGTAGCTGCTTATATATGTAGTGATTTTTATAAAACATAAATACCATAATGGATGGTAGATAATTAGTCGTCGAAGAGTGACGCGCTCAACCGTCACCATTCTTGTAATTATGGACCCATCGACGGGTTTTTATTGACCGTTTTGTGTGTCAGTGGAACGCACCTGCCCAGTCGGCCGACTAGTACAAGTGCAAAAACAAAACGACTTAAACATCGAGGCTTTTAGATATCGATTTAGATGGCATTTGTATCGAGTTAGCACCAACCCAGACCTCGACGTCATCGTTTCCATGTGATCATGGATGTGATCGTCAGCTTCGATCCCCAAAATATTTTTTTTTATTTATTTATTCGTACACAAGACAACAACGATCCACAATAATGTTAGTATGCAAAAAAAAACTTAAAACTATGTCAGTATTCTATAATAAAATTTTACTTAACTGTCTTTATTAACTGCCACATTACTGGGCAGATAAATTTACCATCTCTACTGAAACCATTTCTTGAGTCAACCTCAACCACTAATAAAAATACCTACTCAAAAATCCATCTTCAAACTGTAGTTATTGAAATTGAGCTTTCACTTTTATTGTTTTTACTTCACATTCGATCCCCAATGTACAGTAGAAAACAAAAAGGTTATTGATGTACTTTACGTTTATTATTATTATTATTACCTATTTAGTGTAAATAATAATGATAGATGATGCATAGACTAGTACAACAGGCTACTGTATGACCTTATTTTACTTTTATTACATAAGTATGACGATATTATAGATATGATAATAACCTCATAGCTCAGTTCATAACAACAGTCTGTCTCTATCGCCTATCTCAGTTAACATACCTTTTTAATACAGTATTCATAATGTCAAAAGCTATTTTTAATTTCCATGACACACGAGAGCTATTGTATGCGAGCATCTATCACAATGCACATACATAATGCTATGAAGTCGACGCTCAACAAGTCGCCTAAGCATCATGCTTTTATGTCGCTACAATCATTTTCATAGATTACACACGTACACACAAAAAATAGACCGAGGGGCAACAGTCAAGGCAGTTGGTTTATGAAAAACGTAGGAAAGCAGTATGAACAAATGACAAAGCTACGACTGCTTTGATCTTATGATATGAATTTGATTTTAGAAATAAGAAACTACAGCTTTGACGTTCCTTTATAAAATGTAGTTTTTATTGCAAACTTTATCACTTTATATAGAAGGAGAATAGACATGAAGAGAAAAAGGATATTTTTTTGTATCTGAATTTAAATTTATATGATTGATATTTATTTTAGTGTGTAGGTTTATGCATATACGAGGGTCGATCAAAAAGTTTTCAGAATCCAATATTTCTAGTTATGATATAGGTATAGGTTATATCTTTTTTTCATGTTAACGTCAATCTCATTGGTATATATCGACGTGAATTGCAGCATTGTACCTTTTATGTACAAATTGTAATATTTTTTTCAAGTTTGTGTGTCGTTCCGTAATTAAATATTTCTTTGTAAAAAAAAATCTAGTAAAGAAATTTTTCAAGAGCTACTTTTATTTTACAAGTTAATGCTCTATCATATTCCACGATTGCATATTGGTGTTTGGAATTTAAACGTAGAAGAATCACCTGTAAATATAAAAGTAGCTCCGAGAGGCCCTCCTCGCTTACCACTGATGAAAACGCCAATAAAGTTGAAGAAATTGTGGTTAAAGACAGACATGTGACTATTTGTTTTATAGCTGAGAGTCTATAGATTTCGTTTGGTAATGTTTAATCAATTTTATAGACAATTTAGTTATATTTCAAAAATATTTCCGCACGTTGGCTTCCTAAAATGTTAACGGACAAAGTTAAAGAAATGCGTTGTAAGATTTCAATAACTGGCCTTATTTTGCAAAATTATACAGATTTATTATTTTTATGACGAATTACGAACTACGGACGAAACGTGGGTGCACCCCATTTTGAAAGAAAATGTAACATATTGCTAAAACATTAACTTAAATGTTACGTTTTGACTTATATTCATTCATATTCATTAATCACTCATATTAAAGCTAAACTTAATATTTCTGCTAAGTATTCAAATAACATTTTAACATTTGTCATTATTTTATTTTTAACCCAATTGAAATGAAATATTATAGATTTGTTTAAAGCAAATTCAAACACACTATCATGTTTCTAATGAGTTCATATTTTAAGGCTGACGCTTAGACTAGAACACGTAACGCACACACACACACACACGCATAGACACAACTAAACACAACAGTGGCTGCTACCAATATCAGGCCCTACTTTGTATGTTGTTGAATCATGTAGCATGATACGGATAAGCAGTAGTAGTGGGACTTGTTGAAGCGAACGAGCTGCGGCTCAGGCATATAAACGCACAGTTTAGAGGGCACTTTCTACAAGTCGGTCATCTAAAGCAGTCCTGAAAGCGAGCGCGGAGCGGTGTCTTAAGATGTGTACATACTAGAGCAATTATGTGTAATGTAGCGTCCCATGATTGTGCATTATAAGTAAATGCTAATTATTTTTAATTATTTTATACATTCACAATGTTTAATGAGCCACTATCCTTTATGCTTAATTTGGCAGTATTAAACAAATATCGAGAACATAATATATAATTCAATGATATCACGCCACATTCGTACAGCTAACTCAACAAGACCGTACAGCTTTGTGTTTGTGTGAGTGTACACCGATAGTGTACAGTGCGAACCATTTCGACAATCGGATTGGACAATTCGGCACCCACTCACGCAGATGCAAAGCTCATGTCTCGTTGCGAGGACTGTATCAAACTCGTGTTACTCGTGTGGTAATGTAATATTCCAGTAAATGTTACACTGCTAATAATTAATTAATACTAACATTAGGTACTAATTGGTTAATTAGTACCTAATGTAACATTATAATCCGCATGCTAAAGTGGCAATGGGCGGGTCATATTTGCCGCAGGACCGATAACCGATGAGGGTAGACGAGTCCTCGAGTGGATCGTGTGTGGTCACAAGCCGAAGGAGAGGCCCATATTCAGCAGTGGAGAAACATAGACTGATGGTATGGTAATGTAACGTTCCGTTGAATGGTACATAAGTAAATGTTTAGATTGTCTCAATTTTATCTCTGGTGTTGCGTGTTCGTTGTCAATTCGGTAAACTGTTTATACTAAAGTGGTCGATGTTACAAATAAATGTTCTAGTTTGTACACCGCTTTATGTGTGTGAGCTGCACTTCGAACGGGAATGATTCGATTTAGTTTTAATGAGGCGAGTCTAGTGAGTTCTATATCTGTTTCCGTAGTACGAGTACCAGTGGATTCGTTTTTTACGTTCAACCTGTTGTAGTATAGGCGTCGTTTTTTTTTTACCCGATTTACTTAGTCATTCCGGCATGACTGTTAATGCATTGATGTGATCGTTTGAGTTTTTTTTTATTTAGCAAATATGTGTGCGACCTGAGTGTGGGAAAGGGATTTAAGTTGAATTTTTTGTTTATCTTTGTATTAGTTTGTAGTGTAGAGTAACCCTGGACGAGATAAATGTTTGAACAATTACAAGGATTTTTGCGAACTGCTTAAGTATCTACTGACTAAATCCGGGTATCTACTAGGCAACAATTAACGTATAACACTTGACGTGCAACTTGTTCGCCCACGTTGCACCACGTCGCAATATATGTGAGCCATGTTGCTTGACTCCGTGCATCATGCAGTTGCGCATCAAATGTTGAAGTGTGTAGACGATTCGCCGCGAACAGTGTCAATAGTGTGATCTAACTAAAAAAGCAGTGGAGATCAACACTAGCTCTTCGGGCGAGATGTTGTCGGCGACTGATTATGTGTGGACAGACAACGTTGCCGTTGCGAAAACAAATGTTGTGCATTGTTAAGAATAAGAAGCATGTTGAGCTACATGTCGAGCGACAACTAGCGCAGCAAATGTTGCCTAATGATAATGAATACACAGCTTTAAATTTTATGCTTTAAACTGAAAAATACGGTTGTTGTTACGTAGCCGCTTGTTGAATGGATTAATAACAGGACTGCAAATGTATTTTGTAATCGTTCAACGCCAGGATCGCGGGTACCTTAGTTCAGCGCACGCTTATATTTTAGTAGTTAGTTTATTGGTAGAATGGTTTTAGGTCTAACGAAGGAACCTTTAAAGGTAAGGTAAATTTTAAGTAAACTAATTTTACCCCTAAATACCCCTTTTTAATTAATTTACTTGTCAAATAATGATTGAAGTCGAACAAGTTTTTGCCTAACCGGCGCGTAAATGGTTCAATTGCGATTGAATTATTTAATCATTAAATTTGATAATACATGTAATACTGTTTAAAAATCGTTAATTAGTGTTCAAATTAAACTAAACTTCGGGAGTACCCTTTTATATTGATCCTTCATACTGCATGAGGTGATTGAACATTGCGCCCCTTCAGCAATAAAGATATGCGTTTTGACCGCATCGCCCCAATATGAATTGCAGCATTTTTAAGTACGATATAATTTCTTACTTGAATACGATGCCATCTTCAGAATACCGTGAACATGGTCATTAAAAAAATGGGATAAAAATCAAAAAGCAAATTTGTTAATTTATAGTTATTATCTATAACATATTATTGTTCTTGACGACATAATCACTAATAATTAACACGGACTTTTACTTTTTATTTGAATCACAACAATAATCTTTAAAATAATCTATATTAATTTAATGTAGTAATAATAAACTTAAAACCTGATATTTTAAGTGTTACTTTTCGTTTTTCTGAAATCTTTTGAATGTTTGATGTCAGATCCATGTCGCCCGAAGATTTACGATGTCAAACCGCAGCCCATCCTTCAAATCCGAATATTCCGGGTCAGAGGCAGCCCTAATGGTGTCCCTTTTCAGGGCGCCCCAGGAACTGTGATTGGGTTAGGATTTAATTAGCGCCGTCCAGCAAACTGTATAGATCCCCCGGTCGACTGGGCTTCACTTGGTTATGTCGACGCTATCACGGTCCGGCTTCAACTCTGTGCATAACTAACCGTTGTATTCGGCATTTCCACCTCTCGCATCTGTAACGAGAATCCGCATTGAAATTGGATAAGGAATCGTATACATAAGGAATTTATTTTACTAAATCTATACATATACTAAATAAAGTCGTGTCTGTACATTGAATATTTTTGGAAATAAGTCATTGCAGTGTAAAGTAAGAGTGCGTGTGATACAGAGCCTGAAACAACATTTTTTTGGATTTTTTGTCCGTCTGATCGCGCATCGCGCAAAAAATACTGGACGAATGTTAATAAAACTTGGCATTAGTTGTAGCTTATGTACCGGGTTAACATTTAGGGTACTTTTTATCCAGATGCGTTAAAAGAGTTCCCATGGGAATCTTTCTAAAGTTCCCGCGAATGTAGTCGCTGGCACCGCTACCTATGAATTTGATTTGTGGACTGCGCTTCTGTTCACGTGCGGTCCAATGCTTTACCATCAGCCTAATCTGTTTCTTTCTGCCGTGTACGGAGTTTTGTCCTGACTATCATTGGTTATTGGTTATCCTTGAATTATCACCAGAGTTACTTATGCGCACGCCACATGCCAATTAGGTATTATCACAATAATCCCAGGTTTCCCATGACCGCGCTACTCTAGGCCGTGGGACCCCAAATAACCAAAAAAAAAAAGCACCTCTCAAAATTCCCACGGGGTCATAAAACACTACCTCAAACCTTGAGGAACTACGCCACTTCTAAAATAGTGGACTCGCCAACCCGTTTGGCCCGGCAGCGTGGCATTTTAAGTCCATACTTCCCTCATCCGCAAGACAATATGCACGAGGAGGCCCATGTCCAGCTATGGACACTGAAAGGGCTGATTATAAGATGTCAGTTTTGCAATCATGTATTGTGTTGATGTATATTAAAGACCATAGCTATCTATCTATAGTAGTTCTCTTCACAGCGTCCAAAATTGCAGAAGATTTAAGATAATATAAACCCTTTTCATTATTCAATCTCATACAATTTACAAGTCAAACAAATATGAAAATGCAATTCCAATTTTCGAGGTATTCGCGTTATAAAATGGAGCGATTTAAATCAAGGAATGGTAAAATGATTGTGTTTTATTTCCAAATAACGGGCCGCGGCTGCTTACTTGATTATTTCAACGTCTCGCTGAAGGTGGTAACATAAAAGGAAGAAATGTATTTATTTACAAAGTTGCTGATTGAATTTATTTGGTTTACTGTATATTTAGGTACTGTATATTTGATGAAACTCAACTGACTACCGAACTGCGAGTGATGTTACTAACTGTTAAGGGCGATTGTCTGGCCAGGTTGACTGACGACGTACAACTGACCACTACAAGCCCTGGGCGACTTGTAGAAAGTCGCCCAGGGCTTGTAGTGGCTAGGTGAAAAGAACGGAAGATCGTGTGTGGTGGTGGTCCTTTGAGAGGCCTATATCCGGCAATGGAGAGACATAGGCTGATGATGTGTAAGGGCGATTGTGCTATTGTTGCCCTCGTTAGAAGTTACCTCTCAGCAGCCCACACGTATCCTTAGGATGATGCTAAATGTCAGGTCGGTTACCAAAAGCCGTAGACGCTGGAAGAACATTCCACCCACGTCACGCATGGTGCTACGTCACATAAAGTCGATAACAACATTTTTAAGAAGAAATACCGCTGTTACTTAGAACTCCAAAGAGAAAATAGAAATTGAAGACAGTCACATAGTATACGTTTAAAATGCTTCTTTCATTTTGGTACTTATTAGTACACACTTGCTCATACATCACCAGAGTGATGTCTCGTCGTCTGTGGGTGCGTCCCCATACATATAAAATAGTATTTTTACAGTCAATACACAATATTTTTAATTAAATTGTATTATAGTATATATTTAATTAATTAATTATTCATGTACTATCATGTAATTATTGACATGTAATTTGTACAGTTTATATGAAATGGTCCTCTATATATTGGTATTTGGATATTTGTATTATAAAAAGTAGATGTAATTTATCTGCTTCGTCGATGTTCGCGCATGTAGGTAGGTAGGTACTTTTACAATCAGACAAACAACCAACAATAAACATGATACAATGATACCATACTAATCTATACATATAATAAAAATGTAATTGATCGCTGTCTGTACATGGAAGATATATGAGAAAAACTATTATTGGGTGCCTTTATCAACGGAATAGAACCTAAAACAATGATTGTTAGAATTTTTGTCTGTTTGTCTGTGTGTTTGTGCGCGCTAATCTTAGAAACGGTTTGGGTGCGGTTTTCACTAATGTATTGTGGTAAGCTTCACTTATAATTTAGTGTTTGTTTTATTTCAATCAGTTGATAAATAAAAAAGTTATATCAATTTAAAGAATCACGTCGAATAAAGACGGTGTTTATAAACTAAAGTCCACGCGGACGAAGTCGCGGGCAACAGCTAGTCCTTAATATAATGCCATTCTTATCAGACCCTGTCACGGCGATTGTTTTTCGAAACAATCATTTCATACAACAATAAACACGCAAGTGGATAATTATATTTATTTCGTTATTAAACATTCATGTGATCCGATTTCCAAGCCTACCCCCTGTAATACCTCCGTAATACGCCCACGATATCGGTTGGTTAATATACAATTTATGGCTGATATTCATAATAAGCTGACGCTTTAATTTATTAACGCCTCGATATATCAATGCTCAGCGTGACGAAGAAATTCGTCAAAGTACTAAAATCACCAAAATATCTCATAGAATTAGTAAGCTGAAGTGGCAATGGACAGGCCATATCTGCAGGACCATCAATGACTAGACGGTAGACGAGTCCCTGAATGGACCACGTACCCGGAATCCCCTCTTGATTACAAAACTTGTGCCCATCAGTGGGACGTTGTAAGGTAAGCCAATATCATTTGTCGGAAACGATTTTGTTTAAAACCAGCGTCGTGGTCTGCCTGCGGCTTATGCTGACTCGACATCGCGATTATTTGCGGCATCGCAATACATATCCTAATTCTTTAGTTCTCAAACGAGTCTTTTTTATTTTACATTCATTCGTTCATTTGTAACAAGCATTGCATTGAAAACAATCTCACCCTTCCAAGTACAATTTCTAAAAAATCCTTCATTAGTAGTTACTTCCATCATAAAATATATACTGTACAAATTCATGCTTCAGCGGTTTCGGCTCTGCATTGTTGAATTAGTCAGTCAATCATTTAGTCAGTCAGGGCATTTCTCTTTATATGTATAGGTAGATTTGTATTTTTCTGCCATTTACTGTTGCTGTGTCGTAATAAGTGATGTACTCATATGTATATATGTCGTTGTTGCTCTTTATTCTACCTACTTATAATGAATTAGGTACTTATTACAATTTAAGTACAAAGACGGATTTATTCCTACATGGAATCTCTTCCAGTCAACCTTAGCATAACCGAGAGGTTATTTCATTAGAAAGTAGGCTGTAACATATAATAAGAAATAGAATATATATTTGTACCTATATATAAAGATACATAAATATATACGTATCTATAAATATATTTATAGATATATATATATACCGTACATACACAAATACATACATACATTCGTATTGTCTATGTTTAAATAAATGGTAATCCCTACAATGTCACGCAGTGAAACCGCGTCCATAGAGAACAATTGGGTGAGGACCTAATTACACACATACCCGAGTATTTAGTAACACACGGAAGTTGACTTCCGGTGTCAAGGCGGCATCGGCGACACCTGTTATGACATAATGGGACAAAACGTGAGGCGTTAGTTAAAAATTATTAATTTAGACCGCACTTTTTATAGAACGGTTAATAAGGTTCGAAATCCTGGCGCGGCATTATTGAGATTATACTCTTTTATTTAAATACTGATTATTTATATGAAATTTGTAACCGTAATAAGTTCTTTTATCGTCCACTACTGGTCTACCCATGTCTTGTGCATGAGTGATGTATGATCTTAAAACTATTGTATGATTGGCGAGTCCACTCTTTTAGCGATGGTGTGTATGGTAGCAGGTTTGTTATCCCCTATGCTGATATGGAGTGATGCTGTTTCAAAGTCGACCGACCACACTGCGTAACGATAATCATAATCATTTGTTCCTTCAGATGGCACATTGAAAATGTAATGTGTAGTTAACCTTTGAACACATTCTACCGGTCAAGTCTTGCACTATGGTTAATCAAATGAAAACAAATAATTGGTGAATATGGTTTATCAAAAGATGTTATAAATAACAGAATAATAATATAATAATAATAATTAAGCCTTTGTTGTTTGAAATAAATAAATTAATAATATGAGTGTCCTATCCATTTTCTGGACATAAAGGCGGGCAAATTACATTTTAATATCCTGTCTAAATTATTATATTATTAATATTGTTGAGTCAATTACAAAATATATTACAAAAATGAAAATATCAATTAGAAAAATATATTGAATGAAATGAACAAAAATCATTACAAATGTTGAATTGATCCAAATATTCATTTGGTTAATCGATTGTGTCAGATTAATTAGTAATTATTTTTTCAATTATCTAGCTCGACAATGAAATATGATACGAGGGCTCCTGCGTGCACGAAAATAAAAATTATCCTTTAGCTTGTTAACATTCACCAATAGGCATGATGACAGTATCAAAGAATTAAAGAAATAATGATTTTAGAGAAAAAAATATGTTGAAAGAATTCTAATAAATTAACCAGTTTTAATGTAAACATTGAGATTAATAATATTTTCAATAAAATAAAAGTATAAAATACTGCATTCGGCCATGTTAACTAAAACGCCAATCAGAGGGAATGACGTCACGCCTCAGTGAACATCACCGTGTCGCTTGAACTTCGATTGATTTATCTACCTACGTTTACCTAGGTGTAACGTCACAAGCGACGCCATGACACCTGCGAGTGTTTTCGCGTATAATTCAAAGTAGATAGAAAAAAAATGCATAATTTGCGTTAAAACTTATTTTATTGCTGAAATAATGTTATTTTCGGAAACAGTAGACGTGAATCTACATTATAGAAGCGGATTTCAAAATCCGTCATCATGCCTATTCACATGGTGGGTTATGGCCCGAAACCCACAAAACGGGAGGCTATGCCTTATAGTGCTGATTCTAACTGACTTACCAGCTCACCTCTTATATGTTTCCCGTAGCTGTACAGAATTCGGCTACTTATCCTAATAAGATGTTTTTATATATCTACAGTTACACAGAAGAAACTGAGTAACATGCTCAAACAAGCGTTCTATGAGATATTCATTAGCGGCCAGTACTTAGGATTTTACTAGCAAGAAATTCGATAAAAGACAATACTCTACTTCTTCGGTAAAAGACAACACTGGTGTATTCTTACACTATTACTTCGGTAAAAGACAACACTGGTGTATTCTTACACTATTACTTCGGTAAAAGACAACACTGGTGTATTCTTATACTATTACTTCGGTAAAAGACAACACTGGTGTATTCTTACACTATTACTTCGGTAAAAGACAACACTGGTGTATTCATACACTATTACTTCGGTAAAAGACAACACTGGTGTATTCTTACACTATTACTTCGGTAAAAGACAACACTGGTGTATTCTTACACTATTGGGTGAACTGTGTGCTCGTCCGCCACCTTCTCATTATAAGTAACAATCTGACAATACCCAACACTTCCCTTCTATAATCTCGTTATGGATGTTCAATAGTAACATGTCCGCAAGGTGAACCACCATAATACATCTGGAGTTCTTCGACGCACCCAAGTTTGTTAAGAACCAATTGGGATTTGCTTTATCTCCTCAACGCCACTTTAAATTGTTTTCTGGCAACGTTCCAATTCACAAAAAAAGTAACAAATGTCTTTCGTTCAGTTTGAGCATAATTATCAGTTCGGTGGATACTATCGATAATAAAATTTCGAATTCCGCAAATCAATCTTAGGCAGCCCTTATTATTAAGAGTTTCGTCCTTAAGAACTAATTACAGGCAGAATACATTTATTGCTAGAGCCAGTAAAGGTATGAATAAGTTTTGATCTAATTTAGACATGTTTTGCACAAAAACAACACACCTTAAAAAATCCACGGCAACTGATTATTTTGCTAAATTATAACTTTTGGAACTCTCTTCTTCTCTTCTATTCCTTCGGGTGTATTTTTCTTTAACTCCGTTTTGTTTCTCTATTTTCTTATTATAATAACGTTTAGGCCATTTATTAGGCCGTTTAAGACGTAAATGCATATTTGTCGAAATTTAAAATGTGGTCTAATTTCTTTTTCTATTTATATTGCTTCAACCATATTTTTAACATGGCTGTAATATCTTCCTTAAACATTAATAAATAAATCAATTGAAGAGTTCGTTATTTACCAAAGCGGTTTCAGCGTTTTGAAGCGAATTATTAAAACTAACGAAGTGTATTTCACCTTATGGCACATATAAAAGCTCTATAATACTCTATATCTCTCTCTACCAATACTCTCTCTCTCTCTCTACCCTCTATATACGATTACTGTCTTTTCCGATTGCACGTGCCATCACTTTTTAAATTGGAATGATGTAGATATTATTTTTATAATAATATTATATTAAACAGTTACTGACAAGTGTCGCGCTAGGTGTACAGCAGGAGCACCCCCCGGATGTGGTCAACAAGAGGGGGGAGGACATTAACGGAAGGACATTAACATTTATAAGTCACGTAACACGAGTTATAAAGGCTTTTAGGCATATTTTCCTTTTATGTTCAGTGGTTCTATCTTCCTAGTGCTGTTGTATAAATAGTTTTTTTTTGGACGAAGGTGGCAGACGATCTTACAGTCCACCTGATGGTAAGTGGATACTGTAGCCCATAGACATCCGTGATACATGCCAACATTAGTCCAAAATGACAGACGTTGGCACGCCCCCGGATGCGCTGCCTGCCTTTGCAGAATAAGGAATGGATTTGGAGAAAGGGTTGGGGAAATGGGGAGGGATAGGATGGGAATGGGCTCTGGCACATGCATTAGATATTAATTCTAAGCACCCTAACACATTTCTATATCGCATTTGTTTGTGGCTTGTGTTTAAACGAGCAGCGGAATTACTAAATATGCAGAAAAAACGTATATACGAAAAAAGAAAAAACAAAACTAAATATGCGGCAAATCGTGATCATCAAAACAAACTATTTTTGAATAACTAAAATAAACAATTGTTAATTACTGGGAATGTTATCAATTCATCAGTCATCACAAAGTCGACGGACTCTTAAACACTTAGATTTGCTGCCCATTCGTTATTTTGTACTGTCATTTACTTATTGCACCATCTACCTTCACCATCTTCACCTTCCAAAGGTTGCCTGCAAGAAATCGCTTTAGCAATAAGGCCGTCGCCGGTTGTGATTCTAATTTCTTGCACTGTATTGTATCTAATTCTAATTTCTCTGTATGTTTTTGGTGTACAAAATAGAGTGTATCTATCTATATCTGATATGATTATTATAAACAGAATCTAATAAATAATAGTGCACTACAACACGATCGGAATACATAGTATCATAATTTAATTAACTGGCTAAAGCGATATACAATGATAACTCCGGCAGACGGGCGAGTGCAAGCCAGCGATAAAGGGCAGCGTCGTCAAACATTCCCATTCTAATGCAATGCAAATTAGGCGCCGACAATCTGTAATTAAGTTGCGTTTTGAATACAGTTCAGTAGTCTGTGGTCCGTACAGGCGGTGACACTTTATTAAAGCATTTATTTCTACATATATGTGCTATAATATATTTCGAATTTTGACACACTAAGGCCTCTAATTATGTATAATTTTATCACATTAGTTACATAATTGCACTTAAAATATCATTATGATACGGAGGTATCGTCAGTTGCCATTTACCACCATATGTGCTACTTACATGTCTGACTCCTTTAATATAAAAAAACGTGTGTGGTCAGGGAACGAAGATCCTTACGCATTTTTTTTAAACTCCGAATGTAATTCGAAATAAAATCTGTATAGTTCATGTATTTTTTTTTTATTTTGTATCATACACTCACCGGCACGGAAAGTTGGCCACTTGTGATTTTTGCTGTAGCTTGCATTTCAATAAATTAAGTGTAGGTGGGCACAATACGTGTCCCTTTTATTGTTTTATAACTTTTTTGAAAGATTACCACACAAATTTAAAGTTTATTTAAGACCACGCACTTTCACACAAGAATAGAATTTTAAAACGCTAGAAAATGAAAAGTTTGCTAATTTTCTTTATCGTCTATACGTTTTAGTATCGGGTGTTTTCTCTTCTGGCCCTGATAACCGCCTGCATTCGATCTGGCATGCTTTGAATGATGTTTCTGACATAAATTTGCAGTATGTTTTCCCAAGCGTCCAGTACTGCACTTCGTAGCTGTTTGAGTGTCTGTGGCGGGTTGGAGCTTGACTTTATCTTTCTTTTGAGCATATGCCAGATGTGTTCTATTGGATTTAAGTCCGGGCTACGAGCTGGCCACTGCAAGTTCTGAATGCCGACCTCTTGAAGGTACTCATTCACGCAACGTACGACGTGTGGGCGTGCATTATCGTGCATTAAAAGGAATTGGTCTTGTCCAGTGAACCCCGATTAAGGCATAACATGATCCTGAAGGATCTCCTCGATCGAGTTACAGTTAGCCGATTATCGACTATAATCAACTGCGTACGAGCGTCGGAATTTATTCCTTCCCAAACCATTATGGAACCTCCGTGAAAATTCACTGTTTGTGTGGTGGTAATGGGTAAAAACCGTTCTCCTTTTTTTCTCCAGACTCATTCCCGACCATCTGGAGCAGGTAAAGCGTTTTTACACTCATCTGTAAACAGAACTTTAGGCCATTGCTCGTGGGTCCAGTGTGCGTGGTCTCGTGCGAACCGAAGTCGAGCTACTCGGTGCTATCTGAGAAGCTGTGGTCTCACAACCGCGCAGTGGTCTCTCCTTAATTTAAAATACACTTCCGCCATGCGTTTTCTCACTGTACGTTCGCTAACATTCACGCATCTCGCGATTTAGAGCCGCTGGCGGATCTCAACAGCGTGCAGCGGTAAGATGGCGGTTTCTCAAAATTTCCAGGGCAATAAATCGATCGTCCCGCGCTGGTGTGCGTCTTATGCCTCCATTGCCTGGTCTGCCGATGTAGTGGCCAAAGTCCTGGTATCGTTTCAGGGCGTACTGCATTGATGAACGTGGTACATTAAGCGTGATAGCTGCTTCACGTTGTTTTGTTTTTTATAGACTAGTGGGCGGACGAGCAAGCGGTCCCACGTGATGGTAAGTGTTACCGCCGCCCATGGACACCTGCAACACCAGAGGGTATGCGGGCGCGCCGCCGACCTTGCAAAATCCTATTCACAACTCTCTTGAAGAACCCCATATCGTAGCTCAATGGAAAGACCTCTTGAGGCAGGTCGTTCCACAGCCTACGGGTTCGCGGTATAAAATATTTTTTGGACCGAACAGTGCGCAACACCTCCGTATCGAGGAAATGCGGATGGACCGCACTTCTGTGACGGGAGGTGCGGTTGTAAAAACCCGAATATTGAATATTGAATTTAAATTATAAAATCACAAAAATGCAGTAATCTAACGGTATACTTTTCACAATACCAAATTTAAGACTTCAACTTCGCCGCTCAAATTACCAAATTCCACTAAAAGTTAAAAGAAATGTCACACACAGTACACTCAAACATAATGAATTACCCTCTTGAACTAAAGGTAGACATTGTTTCAACATATCGTCATAACAAACATTCATTAGAAATTCTTAAAACGTTACATTTTCTCTCGAATCACACGTACCGCAAGCCGCGTAAAGTAACTTCGTTCCAAAAATACAATAAAGTATTTGCCTATTTTCGAATTAAAATAGACACGAGATGGTAAATGAGATGGCATCTTGGAGGGGGAGAGTGCACGCTGCAATCCAACAGCCGCTGGGCGCGCTCTATTGGCTACGTTACCCATTTCTCGCAGAAGACTACCTTGAAATGTACTTCTTTTCCCACTTTTATTTTATTTCCCTAATGTATGTACGTACAGTTTCGGTAGTGAGCAAAATGTGCCAGAGCCCATTCCCATCCTATCTCTCCCCATTTTCCCAACTCTTTCTCCAAATCCATTCCTATATCTCCAAAGGTAGGCAGCGCATCCGGGAGCGTGCCAACGTTTGTCATTTTGGACTAATATTGGCATATATCGCGGATGTCTATGGGCGACAGTATCCACTTACTATCAGGTGGACCGTATGCTCGTCTGCCGCCTTCGTCCATAAAAAAGAAATCTAATAAAATTATATTATTATATAAAAATATCAATGGTTTCTTTATAACAATATTTATGGCTAGACTACGTATAAATATTGCAATGCAATGCAGCCCTTTCAGTAACCACTGCTGGCCACGGGCCTCCTCTGTAGTCGCTCTGCCTCTGCTCTCCTCGGGAGTGTTTCGGCTCACTTAATCTGGCTGCGCTCGCGGATCCGACTCCTCTTAACGATTCCTTGATTCCTTTGATTCAC
Source organism: Sesia apiformis (assembly GCA_914767545.1). Classification (NCBI taxonomy): domain Eukaryota; kingdom Metazoa; phylum Arthropoda; class Insecta; order Lepidoptera; family Sesiidae; genus Sesia; species Sesia apiformis. The sequence continues at coordinate 27,317,033 of OU611947.1, forward strand.
CTACTTACATTTTATAAGAGTCTGAGAGCGACACATTCGCTTTGCATCATGTTCGTTCGTGTAACTCAGCAATCCAAAAATGAAAGAAATAAATAACTCCTCGGAGTCGATAACAGTTGGCCGGAATCTTTAAGAGTTTCGGCTCCGCTTGCCGTTTCGGATCTTTTGATTAATTGAATCCGGAGTTACCCATTTGTACTCCTCAGGCACATTGTCTTGTGCGTGACGGATGTATGGTCTCATAAAGATTTACTACAAAATATTTAAACATGTTGTGCACACAATTTGTTGGTTAAAAGTGCAATAGTGTAAATCAGTGATTCCCAGAATTATTTCGGTCATGGACCCCTTACCATAACAAAAACACCCCGAAGTGAATTAACTTTTATGATATAATAAAACCTACTGAAAATACTGTATTCTGTCCTCTCTGATGCAATTGCAAGTGCATCAATGACAATTGCACGTGCATCAATGACAATTGCACGTGCATCAATGACAATTGCACGTGCATCAATGACAATTGCACGTGCATCAATGACAATTGCACGTAGGTAGATAGGTAAATTAATTAAGTACACATTTTTAAAAGAATATATATTAATTTTAGGAAAACAAAAGAATAAATGCAATTGTGTTTGAAAATATTCATAAGTACTTATATTAATACTTAAATATTTTTTAGTGAGAAGGATGAATTTTTCGCGGTCCCCCGATATTTCATCGCGCACCCCCAAAATATTTTTTACTTACGTCGCACCCCTTGGATCATCCCATAGACCCCCAGGGGTCCGTATGGACCACTTTGGGAATGACTGGTGTAAATGAAATGAAATTTAAATATATTAAATTTTGAATATATTTAAATAAAAATTAAATGCTGTTCATTGGTGCATCACTTAAGAACGGCTGGACCGATTAGGCTAATTTAAAAAAAAAAATGTTCGTAATAGACCAAATAAGGTTTCAAGGGAAAGAAAAATTGTAAAAATTGCCCGGAAAATTGGAAAATTCGGGGATAACTGAAAGTGCTTCTTTCTATGGGATTTTTGTATGAACTTATTGAAATTTGAACTGGACAACGTCTGTCGGCTATGCTAGTATTAAATAATTATATTATAACTAATCCTGGACACGTTCCTGTGTTAATTCTTAATGTGGCTTTGATGTCGCGATTGGAACTAGCGGTCGCACCAACTGCAAGTGGTGGCGTCGTGCCAGTGGATTGCCACCATGTAGTTGGTGAGTCTACGCTCATTCGTGAGCGCGCGGTGACACGATCTACACCAGTGTGTCATGTCTACTGGCTGCCTGTACCTCTTGTGACTCCGCAGAGCAATCAGCACAACATCACAGTATTCACGTCGGCACAAGTTGCAAATCTCTGCACACATCTTCTTGTAATGTTCGAATAATAGCAGCATTCTGAAGCTTTTATAACATGACTTATACTTGTGTTTATACTTCATGTACTTTTTGTTAGAATTGAGACACTACCTAGTTATGCGACCAGAACGCACAGTCAGCATAAATGCAGCTGCATCCCAAACCGCTTAGTTAACATGTTCAGCAGATAAGGCCCTCGGGCATAGTTATAAGAAATAAGAATTAAAGTAGTCTCATATCGACCATGTAACGAATCGTTCGTCTATTATTTTAATATTTTTGTCTTTTTAAAAAGACCTAATCCCGCTACCGCGTTTTGACTACCTAGTGACCCTGCATATTGTCCTCAGTAACTGGTGTGAGCGCAATGAATATGAACTTTTATATACGAGTATGTTTCCGCTTTCGTGACAGACATGGTGTTCGCATAATTCGGTGGAACGGCGATAAAATATGGCTGTCGAAGAGCGAAAGGTATTCATTGTCCATGTTCCTTTTATTTTTCTTTATTTTATTTAGGGGCTTTTACACTATTGTGTATGTCAGCCCCATCGTACCCTAAAAGTTACAATTTCACTATCTATCTGTCTTACTTATCTACATCTATCTATACTATAATTACGTCTATCTTAAATATCTATCTTAATTTATCTATGACTCTGATAGCGACTCGCAACGTCCATGTCCACGTTCATATCTATTTCTTCCTCGCTCATTTCGAATTCCTCGCTCATTACTGGTGCTGGAATAAAAAAAAAACCAATTAAAAATTACATGCACATATCAAAGGAATTTGAACTGTCATCGGAGTAAAATAGAATGCGTCTAAATACTCTTTTGTTTTAAAGTGTCCCGTTTGTTTACGTAGCGTAGGACCAGGTGGACTGGCCACTTGAAGCAATTCCCCGGTAGTGGCTGGATGAGTAGACCGTGTGTGGTGGCGATCTGTGGGAGAGGCCTATAGCCATCAGTGGACACGGGCTGATGATATGGTATAATAATTGCCGCCAGTGTTTTATTATAAATTATTCTCCGAAACTGAAAACTTTCTCTTACATATTTGTAAGCAAACGGTTGTCCGTGAGTTTTGAATACCACTTTATGTTTCATTATACAGATGTGATGAATGCATCATTAACTGTGTGGACAAAATTTAAGTTTTTGGTATACTGGATATCTGTCCATGTAATGAATTGTTATCGTAGAATTGCTTTTACTATAAGTGCTATCCATCGGTTATATCCACACGCGTTTAAAGGGATAAAACGAATTCTGGACAAAGTGAAGACTATTTTTTTCTAACCAATAAACCAATTGAAATAAAAATTGTTTATTTTGTATCTATGAAACGCATAAGTTTGTAGATGGACCACATCTGTAATAATTACATAGTAATTCGAAATGCAAAAAAAGAAATTTTTTATAACCTTACGGTTCACAATAATAAAGATTTGATTTAAAAATTTAAAGGCAATGTAACAAATGATAATTTTTTCTTTTTTATATAGACTAGTGGGCGGACGAGCAAGCGGTCCCAAGTGATGGTAAGTGTTACCGCCGCCCATGGGCACCTGCAACACCAGGAGGCGTGCGGGCGCGCCGCCGACCTTGCAAAATTCTATTCACAGCTCTCTTGAAGAACCCCATATCGTAGCTCAATGGAAAGACCTCTTGATATGATGTTTAAGCTTTTTAGGGATTTTTTTCTGACTGGCGAATGCCATTCCCATTTTTTACTATTGCTTTCCAAGGCCGTCGGTGAAATGTGGTTGCGTGTTTATTGTATATGTAAATAGTTGAATACTTTAAGAATAACATTTACGACCAGTACTCAGGCAATTAACACAATTAACTACAAGCTTAAACATCTCTAATTAGCATATAGGTAACATCAATTTGCTGATACTCTATCTCCTTGTACCTACTTTAAATTCTGGAAATGCTAACTCAATCATTACTAATAATATTATTTTATATTTAAAATGGTGATTAAGCTTGTAAGGACATTTGGAATCGAAATTTTTTTCAATCATTGTCACTTTATTTCTGAAATTCACATTTTTCATTCGTAATCCTATATAAATAAGTTAGATCCTACAAAAAGTGTGAAATATTTTAATATGTCAATCAGTGCACGAAAACTATTTGTATCTAACTAGAAATTAACATAACATTATTCACACTCGCTCGCTTAGGCATCAACTATGTAACGCGTTATATGCACTTACGAGTCAATTAGTCACAGATTATTTATTTTTTAATGTAATAAATAATCATGAAATAAATACAAATTAATTTTTAGTTGATTATAATAGTTTTAGAGTACTGGTTGGCAGGGAACATACTGATTGGCATTAAATTATTTCACACTATTTTTGTAGGACCTAAAACATATACATATTTGAAAATATACTAAGAAAACTTACTTCAACATTCACCTAACTGGCTTGTATTGTGACAGCCACAATAATTTCTCCACGACCATGTGGTTGACAGCACACGGTGGGTAATCTAACTAAACGACAGTGTATAGATCAGAGTTGTAGGAATGGTCTGAAACAAAGGAGAATACAACATTAAGAGTTAGTAATGTTAGTAGTTGTTTATAATACATATGTAAATAAATACATTACATATATAATTATAAATATAAATGAACATATTTAAATATACCTGTTTATAATTTAATATTGTTAGTGTTTGTAAATTTACTTAAAATATTTACAAGGGTTAGGAGACATTTAAGATTAGTAGGATGCGGGATGTTGGGAGGGAGGACATCATAAAGGAAATACTGTAGATTAGGACATTCAAAGAAGATATGAGCAGGGGGTCTCACAAAGAGAATTATCTCTCATTCTTAATTTAATTAAGTGAACCGGTGTACACGCATGACCTTATCTGAGACGGCAGATAGTAGAGGTGACCGATTTGCACGCGTTATGACAGTGAAAGAACCACGGCTTGCAAAGAATAATTTGGTTGGACTTCCCCATAATATTTACCCTTAAGCCTTTTCGATAATTGCCACGAACTGTTCCATGAGTCCACAAGCTCAGGCGCCGTCAGGGAAGCTAGATCACATGGGAAGTTTTTAAAATGTGACAATGTACCAGAGTGGGCTGCATCTTTGGCATATGCATCAGCTGATTCATTACCGAAAATATCAGCATGCCCAGGGATCCATGCAAGGTCAACCTCAATATCTAGACTTTTGCAGGTGAAAAGAATCTCTGTGATTTAGAGTATAACAGGAGATATAGATTTAAAATGGAAAGGGACAGACATTACAGAATAAACACCGAAAAAAGTATTTGTGGATGAAAAACTAAGGCATTATAGTTTGTAGAGAATAGAGGATTTCGGTTATATTGAACCAGAGGAAAAAGAGAGTGGTTAACCTTAATAAACCTCCTCAAGACACAAGGTATGTACTCCAAAGAAGGCATACCCGGAGCATCGAAAGCATCATACATACGTGGAAGGATAGGAAGGAGGGAGTGGGAAGATAATTGTATTACTTTACAGAAAAACCTATTGCATAAGAACTGTCTACGTACATGCAAAGGTGAGTCGGCGCATTCTATTTGAAGAGCATTTACTTCACTAGACACCAGCTAATGAATGCAGAACGAACATTTACATCTTTTTCAGCTTTATGTGCTATGTAATTAAGGTGTGCTATCCCAGTTAGTCTGCTATCCAGAATAACACCCCAGAAATTTTACTTTGTCTTGAACTGGGATAGCTTCATTATTAACTCTTGAATCAACATTTGGAATACTATGCTTTTTAGTGAAGACTACAGAAACACACTTCGAGATTGACAAAAAGACCCCATGAGTTAATAAGATGCCATGAGAGCCTATGCATGAGCTCTCTTATCTCTCGTGGGCCTATGCCCACGAGAGATAATCATTGACTTAAGTAATTTAAAGTGGAATTCAGACAGACAAAAGCATTGTCAATGGACTTAGATGAAACATATAGACAGGGCCGTCTTAAGTCTATTCTGCGCCGGGGTGCGGGAGTGTATCCTAAGACAGTCAAACATCCTATTGTGTATCCTATGACAGTCAAATATCCTATTGTGTATCCTATGACAGTCAAATATCCTATTGTGTATCCTATGACAGTCAAATATCCTATTGTGTAATTGTTTACTATAGCGTTATATTTTTTCATTACCTTTAAAAGGTGAGCGCCCGGGGTGCACCGCACCCCTTGCACCCCCTGGTAAAGACGGCCCTGCATATAGAGTAAGGTCATCTGCATATTGAAGAATTTGACAAAAAGAATTTACAGACTGTTCAAGGTCATAAGTTTAAAGTATGTAGAGAAGGGGACTCAATACAGAGCCTTGAGGAAGGCCTTTCCAGACATGTCTGGAGGGAAGAAAATAACCTTGACATTTAATGGTAGTAGACCTGTACATTAGAAGGTTGTATATGAATCACGTCATTCGCACAGGAATACTCGGCTGTTGCACTGGAAGAACACGCCTACAATATTTTCTTTATTTTTAAAAGCCGAACGGATTTCCGAGGATAGAATACTAAGACTGTCCATCGAGCTAAATCCTTTCTGTGAGCCAAATTGGAATTTTACCAAAATATCTCTTTATTCCAATAGCCATTCAAGTCTGTTTTTGATTAAATGCTTCATGATTTTAAAAAGAACAGATAATAATGCAATAGGCCGGCTTGAGAAGAAGAATAATGATTTGATTGTGCCAGGAGTCTGGAATAATGCCGAAATCATAAAAGCCATTAATGATTTCTAGGAAAAACTATTTAGTTGTATCACTGGACTTGGTTAGAAAGGAGTATGAAATGCCATATATACCAGGACTCGAGTCAAGCAGGCTATCCAAAGCACAATGAAACTCCTCAAATGTAAAGGCCCAGTAATGTAAATGTAAAGGTCAAATGTAAAGCTAATTTATCCGAAAATACATGTAACCAAATAGAAGGGTCGTTAGATGAATTCAGATGATGAATATCGTCCTCCTTCTAAGAAAAATGGACAATGTAAGGGCCCTTATCATTGTTATCGTACTCTATGATCTTTGTTCAAACTGGCATGCATGTACACCAGCAGAATTGAAGGTACAGGGACTGATCTTTTACTGCATATTGCAGTTTACTTCCAGAAATACAATCTTCACGGGTACTATTTAATATATTGGCTTCCTGTGAGACCTCTCTTACAGACAGAGATCTCTCCATGTCCATGAAACAGTGTTCATGTTGGAATTGTCTACCACTGTCGGTTCATTAGGAGGATCTGGAGGTTTCCGATCCAGAGGCATATTTAATACAGTAAAAACTTTCTATTCAATAAATATTACACCAATTTAATACCCACCACCACTAGATATAACTAAAAACAAAACAATCTACAATACTTATTTATGGTCAAAAATTTAAAGAAAACTAAAATTTGAGACTATCCCACTAACACGTCGTATTCCAACAACAATGTTTACAGCGGGAAAAAAAACGAAAATATTTCTCGGTGGCGCTGCTTTCTTTCTGCTAAGAAAACTTAACTAATATTTTATCACTATAAAATATTATTTTTCATATTCATATTTTTCTTTAGCTATAATAATATAGGTATTTAACAAATAATGTAATTTATGTGTAATGAATGTAATGTAATTTATTTAATAATTGTAAATTAGGGTAATCTACTTAAAGAAAATGCTATAATCTGTCAAATTTATATCAAATAATAATAAAACGTTTAAATAAATCTAACCTAATCGGTGAATTATTAAGAAGAGTAATTTTGGTGGTCATATGGCACAAACCATTCAATTTTGACTTATGTTGACATGGAATGGATAACATTATTTACTTATTATCAGGTGGACTGCAATCTCCTAATAAAAAATATATACGATAGCTTCAGAGAAATTAATTTCAAGATTAAAGTGACATGTTCGTATTCAAATAGAAAATTAAAAATTTTAAACTATGCCCCTGAAACGCAGTTGATTTTGATTTATGTACGTACATGTTCCCGACATGAAAGGATATATTTTTATCAAAGTATTTACTAATTACTTATCTTGTTATGTATATAGATATGATGAAACAGTAACAATAATAATTAATAAAAAAACGTAATTGGCGGCACTACTTTCTATTTTTTTTAAATACGTATGTTATTTTAATTTATTTGGACACTGGCATGGCTATTGTTCCACAAAGATAGCAAATAATACGTAACAATTGTTTTTTAGAAAAAAGGCTGCTGTCCTGCATAAAGTCCACCTGATGGTAAGTAGATACTGTCGTCCATAGACATCCGCGATACATGCCAACTTCAGTCCAGAATGACAAATGTTGGCACGCCCCCGAATGCGCTGCCCACCTTTGCAGATTAAGGAATGGATTGGGAAAATGGGGAGGGATAGGATGGGATGGAAATGGACTCTGGCATATCTCACTCATATACTACCATTTACTACGGCATATACTACCGAAACACGTACGTACATTGGAGAAATACGATAATGTAGGAAATGCAGTACATTTCAACGTAGTATTCTGGGAGAGAGAGAGGTAAAGTAACGTGGCCAGTCGAGTGCACCCAGCGGCTGTGGAAATGCAGAATTGTATTTTTTGGCGTTCCGTGAAACTATACATACAATCTAATCTTACAAATTAAAGAGAAATAGTAGGTACCTACATATGTAGATAGCCAGGTCTCAGGTTCTTTATTAATTGAATCAAAATATAATCATAATCTAATGCTCCACTCACAGGTGGGGCCTGGGGCCTGGCAACTTAGTCTAAACATCCTAAATGCAATGTTGCACTATAAACTGCTAACGCAGATGTTATGCCTAAGTGTAGAATGTTTTATTCGTGACATAACTTCTTCCCCCTGAGATTCGGAATTATCCGGAGAAATTCGGAAAATTCCAATTAATACAATATGATAATACCCTTTCTTTATTTTTATATTATTATATAATATATATAGTGGCGAAATTATTGTGGATGTCACAATAGAAGCCAGTTAGGTGAAAGTTGAAGTATAAATAAATAATAATGATACAAGGAATAATGTAAGACTTATAATTATTTTATTATTATATACGAGTACAATACTTTTAGTATAACACTTTAATTATTTTACACTTTCACTATCCCGTTTATTTTCACTTTGCATATATAATACGTGGGCCAGGAATTGGAAGGTAGTCGAGGCTGATTTTTTCATTATTAACGTTTTTATAAGGCAGGAGCTGTTTGATTGTCGATTGTTGGTAGAATGATGATGGGAAATTTCTGATATTCGATCTTCCCGTATTGTGTATTATGTAGTCGTAATATTGTCGTAATATTGTGTACTACGTAGTAGTAATTGAATATCCTCTATTTCGATCCGGCAACCATCTTCCATTATTTATCAATATGTATATTCCCCGCGTGTATATCTCGTTTCCTTATGAGACATACCTTTAAGAATTTCGATAAAAGGATTTTCAAGTAAGAACTTTATCTGATTTTCTTTGAACATAACAGTTTGTTCTATTTTAACTAGATTCTCGGGTATTGATGGATACACCAATTTTTCTGTTCTTTAATATTTCGCAATAAAGTTAACAGTTTATTTGAATTTATATAATTGATTGGTGTAAAATTATTAATCTATTATAGTAAAAGCAATATTTCATTCAGCTTGATTAAAATGATCTAAAAATTATGTGACAATAAGGGGTAAATTATTGAAATTGTATTTTATAATTGATAATAATAAAGGCGCTCTTTCGTTTCAAACCTGTTTACTTCCGATTTTAGTGTTTCAATTCTTTCGTTAAGATGAAAAAAATTGTTATTAATTGTTTCCGATACATCGACAAGGCCCTTCACCATTTCGGCCACTGAAGTCACCCTTTTGTTAATTGTATTTTGTAGCGAGTTTATTTTGCTTATCAAGTTATCATACCGAATTGCATCGTTGTTGTCTAAATTTTCTCTAATTAAGGAACCGAGAGGATTCAAGAGTCCTCTTTTCAATGTGTCGGAAATAATTGTTGATATTTAATTATGGTTAAATTCATTATATATTCAAGTTCGACATTTGTACATTAGTTGGACATCCATAAATATAACGGTAACAGTTTTGTTGAGACAACCCTTAGATAATGGTTGCAATTCAGAATACTTATTGACATTTATTTGTAAATCATTTTTTAAGGAACTTAAATCTGAAACCTTAACTACGAGATTGTTCATTTATCATTTCTAATGACTGCATTTCCCTCTTTTATTGACAGTATACCGGGGTTTCCCTCAGAGCTTTGAAGTTGAAGGCCCTGGCTAACTTGTATTAGTCCTAGGAGAAGGACCATGATGTGTCAGTAGAGTACGTTTTAAGTCTTTAATGGGTGCCTTAATATATCGATTACGAAGTTTGTTTGGAACGGTATTTCGTTGAATGTCTCACGAGATTGTAGCCTTTTGATACCGCGATGGATCTTTACTTCGTCTCTTGTTAACACCCTTTATGAATATAGTGTCCTCTAACTTTATTTTAAAATCCCCCCTCTCTCTTGTCTCTGATATGCTCTTTTCGTTCAATCATCCGGTAAAATGTTTGAAGGTATAGGAATTGAGTTCTTTGGACGTGATCTTTCGTGATGCATATTACGAGCGACATGTACGACATGTACAGAATATTTTCCATAGTAATCTTTATCATAAGACGTATTGCGATGCCAAGCTATACGAGAATATATATTTTCATATTATCACGTAAGAATATATGCATCATGTATGATATTGTATTCATCATACACTAGCTGTGCCCGGACACGCGTTGCTGTGGCTGCCCAACAGATGGCGCTTACCCAGTTTTTTTTCTATTTATTTCAATATATTTCTAGATTAATTTTCTTTTTTTTTTTCCGTGAATTTTTCAGATATTTTAATAGTTATTCTGCTATTCGGGGTATAGACGAATCCAACAAATCAGAGATTATTAAAATCGGTCCAGCCGTTCTTGAGTTATAAATGGTGTAACTAACCCGACTTTGTTTTATATATATAAGATATATTCTTTATATGTATGAATAAGAAACACATTAATCTGATGAGATTCATCTAGTGAAAGCAATAATATGTATTGATTTTAGAATGCATACTCTAATAACTTAACCGTGTGTGACACTTTGTTGTAACATGTTATATTATACATATTTGTTTATATCTTGGTATATTAATATACATTATTGCTTCGTCTGGACGGACTTAATTCATTGCCTGGAATACCCGAATTTCCAGGAACCCAAACAAACTCTATAATATAACTTTTTCTTACTTCAAGTTTCGATTCCAAATTAAAGGGTTCGATTTGTGGTGTGTGTATGTGTGGTTACGTGTACGTGAGGTTCTTTATCGGGTGTGCAGTGAGGGCGGCCGCGGCGCTTCGCTCACCGTCTGGAAGAACCAACAGGCGATTCACGCGGAACGAGAGTCGCTACCATTCGGGTGAGTCACTCTATTACAAAGAACTTAACGCGCCATAGACGAGCGGGTATCAGTATGACGTCATGTTTTTTTTTTTAATATACATACAGGAAACAAGGAAAATGCATGAATCTTGAGTGGATTTTTCATTCATTCTTATTTTTAATATTCTCTACATTATATTTAAATATGTATTCTCTATAGTTTAATATACAATAAAAAAATATAGGTAATTTAATTTGAAATATTCTCTGTATAGTATTATTTTTAATAATCTCTTATTTTTATATCCATATAGGGACAAGGAAATTGCATTAAGGATATGCGTTATAAAATCTTGGGTGGATTCTTCATTAATTATATACCATATTTTTTATTTTTAATAGGTATACCCTTTTCAATTATATTTGATACTGAGCTGTATGTATTATTGGTTCATACATTTCATCTATTTATTGACGGAGTAGATACCACTAAACTTTTTAGTTATTATTAGTATTTATAAAATCGATATATCGTGTGGCTGTTATCCGAGTGAAGACATGTACGAGAACTGACAGAACGGGTCCAGTTAGCTTTCTAACACTCAGTTTAGCAAAAATATGTGCTGATAATTTTATAAATTCGATTTATCTCACGGCAATGATGCGGTTAATATTCGCATTAATATATCTTCTTTAATATATTTAAAAATGGAATGTCAATTTATTATGCCACAACACAATCACCACAAATAATATGAGTGTCAAATGAAACGTGACACAAGAAACGAGCGACAAATTTAAAAACTTTTTGCCTGAATTTCGTTTGAATGTCTTTCTGAATTCACTTGTTTCAGTTTTATCCTAGTTTTATATTAAAAAAAATTAAAAATTGTCAAATTATTCCTTTTTAATTAAAACATAAATTTTAATAGGCATGCGATTGGAGATTGTTTACAATTCAATTATTATTCTGTATTTATGCTATTGTTTCATCTGATGTAAAATAAAATAAAGCAGGTGTATACGGCCCAAAATAATTAAATTTGCCTCTCCTTATCACGATTCACGATTGAGATTTGACAGACTCTAAAATACATCTATACAGGCTGTCCCAAGTAGTGGATTCTGGAGACGGGGGGTCACGACCTATCAGAAAATACAAACTAAATTTAAATCAAATTGAGAGTTAAAAAGTTATGGACATTTTTCATTTTTCTAAAAAAATCTATAATGAGAAGACTAAATATGAAAATATTGAATAAAGTATGCAAATTTCACGGAAAAACTGTTTAGTTCTATCGCTGGGCCTGGTTATAAGGGAGTATGGGATGTCATATATACCAGGACTCGAGTCAACCAGACCATCCAGAGCAACGAAACTCATCAAATGTAAAGGTCCCATCCAAGGGTTCAGAGGAGTGAAGAGAATCAAGGAGGGAGAGGGAAGAGAATCAAAGTTTGGAACATAGGCGGAAGCTTTCTATCCGTAAATACATGCAACCAAATATAGGGGTCGTTAGATGAAGCATCACAGGAATTCACAGATCCTCTGTACCTCGTAATATTTTTCCAAACGAGTGAAAAACGGGTTTTAGGAGAAAGCCTTTCGCAGAATTGTATCCAACCCTGTTTTTTCTTCTTGGAGAAAACCCTTCTCAACCGAGCAGCTGTCTGTTGGTGTTTTTCGAAATTCTCTAAGGACATATTTGAGTTCTGCTACGTTTATGCATCGTTACGCAATTATACTAGATTGGTATATTCTTTGTTCCACCAAGGAGACTGTGACAAAACGGTTTTTTGAGGGGTATGCAGATTGCCCCCACAGCATGAAGAATATCAACAAATTGAGAATAATTACAAAGGAGATTGTCCTTGTTGCAAGGAGGAATTGAGATTATTTTCTCTTCAACCAAAGAGGAAAATTTGGGTCAGTCTGCTTTGGACAAACTGTATTTCAATGAAGGCGAAAAGTCAGGTGTGATAGCTGAACTTTATGAGTAAGTAATTAAAAAAGGAAAATGGTCACTCCGATGAGTAGAAAGGAGAGTTCTCCAACAGAGGGTAGAAGAGATAGATCCGGAGCATACTGAGAGGTTTACCGCTGTTAAAGTGGGAAACCCTGCGGACAGAGGAGTCATCATTGACAATACAGAATTCTATTTCGTCAAACATCTCTAGGAAAACAATCACTGTGCATTAAATGCATACCTATGATGGCATCAATCACTAATATGGCAGCCCCAAGAGATATGATGACCGTTAAAATAACCAAGTATTATAACAGGAGGCGGGAGTGAGGAACTAACCAAAAGGTCAGGGATCAGTGAGGGATCAGGGTGTGGAACATACACAGGCAAGAATGAAACGTCTGCTACACTAACTGTAACACCATTAAATTCCTGCCTGTGCTAGGAGATTGAAGAATAAGTGAGGGAGCGCCTTACAAGTAAGGCGCTATCCGCATATCCGTCATCCCGGAGGCATGCGAAGCCAGATACCCAAAAACGGAAACCAGGCACGAACCTGGATGACAATGACGCCAGCATGATATTCGTTTTTGAAGTTGCGAAACTCGTGTTTTTTACGCCTCAGGCTCTTTGTTTCGTTGAACTATTGTCAATGGAGCCATTGTGGACTATAAAGAAAATTTGATTGAGTTTGCTGGCAATTTTGTGGGACGGTAGGCTGTCATCATATTTGCTAATTGTGTTGATAATAGCAGCTAATAGAAGGTCAATGAGCATATCATTAGGTGTGATTGTGTATTGGGACTGTAAGGAATGAATTAAAGCACAACCATCGGAGGGAGTGGATGCAGTATCTCCAATTATAGATTGATGGGCCCGTTTGTCATAGCCTGTTTGACTAGGAGCCCTGGAACGACAGGGAACAGAAACAGTTTTCTTGTAGGAGATAAGAGGTGAAGGGAAAGGAACAGGAACTGCCTGAGAATCGCGCATAGAAGATATTTGGGAGAACACTGCTCTGGAGACTTCAGCAAAAGATCTACGAACACTAGGGAAACGCAATTCAGCTTCGAAATGACAGAGACATAACATCATAACCACTCACACCCTCCCTTTTCACCCTCCTGAGACATAACCACTTTGATAATTTTCTGTCTGATCTGTTCGCGGCAATCCTTGCTGATCGCAAAGTATTTCCCCGCAATCTTCACGGTACTGTTTGGTATATTGGCTTCCTGTGAAACCTCTCCCACAGACACAGAATAATTCATGTTTGGAGTTGTCTATCACTGTCGGTTCATTGGGGGCTCAGGATAAATAATAATAATACATATACAATAAAAACTTACTATTCTATAAATAATACACAAATTTAATACCCATCACCACTAGATTAACTAAAAAGAGTCTAATCTACTTATTATAGATCAAAAATATAAAGAAAACTAAAATTCGAGAATTAACTATCTCCCTAACACTCACCAACCAATATTAGCAGCAAAAAAATAGATCTATATTTTAGTACACGTTTTATTATCATTTTGACATTTCTATCGTATTTTGACAAGTTACTTAAATAACGTTATTATTATAAATCATATTAATATTTATATTGACATATTTATCGATTTTGTTGATATTTTTAGAATTTGATAATAAGTGTTTAATAAATTTAGTTTATTTATGTACAATAATTAATTGATACACGCTTGTTGGGGCAGAACATAATGGGTCGTTTGTAATTTGTTATATAAGTTTTGCAAAATAAATGATTTCATTTGACTGTCGACTTTTGGCTGCAAATTCATAAGTAAAGTCCAGTTTTTGTTTGATTATTATAGAAATAGTGTATTGTAGGTTTTGTGATTTAATAGTAATAGTTTATTAAACATCAAAGTGATTTTGAGCGCATTGTTTGTGACAATCCAATAAAAGTATAGGACTGTTTTTTTCATGTGCTTTCAAGGTGTCCAACTTTTGTCCTAACATATCTACTAACACTATTGACTGACTCCTGACTTACTTCGACGAGACTGGACATTGATTGACGAAATGCGTGTTGAATTGTTTTGGCTTTGAAGAAAACTCGGGACTTTTTGGCGGTAACCCGAGAAGTAACGTTGAGTTTTTGTTTGATTATTGCAAAATTGTGTATTTCGGAATTTGTGGTTTAATAGTATAGTAATAGTAATAGGTTGCGGGACCCGCTGGATGCAGGTCGCTGCCGATAGGTCTAAATGGCGGACAATGAGGGAGGCCTATGTCCAGCAGTGGACGTCCAAGGGCTGAGAAGAAGAAGAAGAAGAAGTAATAGTGTATTAAACTTCAAAGTACCTAATGTTAGTACACAATTTTTGTGATAATTAAATAAAACCGTGAGACTGTATTTTTCGTGTCCTTTCAAGGAGTTTAACTCTGTCCTCATAAAAGTTATTATCACTTTACTGAGCGACTCTTATTGTCCAGTTCTAATGTTGCCATACTAAAATTTTTAAAAATATCGATTGTTTTTTTTTCAACAGCTATATCTCGACGGGAATGGATAAAAACAATACGTTTTATTGCTGTTTGTGGAGCAATGGTTATGCCAGTGTTCAAATAAATAGAAATAATAATTGAAGAAAATTCCACTGTGGCATAATGTGCTACTTGAACTATTGCCATATAAGAAAAGAAAAAATAAGGAGCCCTCGACTAGGGTTACCAGATGATAGGAATTTTCCTGACATGTATGCCAGTCTGCCGGAATTTTAGCCGTCTGTTACGGAAACAGGGAAAATTTGAAATAGTCAGGAATTTTTAAATAGAAAGAGAATAATATTAGAAATAAAAATTAAAATATTTATTGTGCAGTTTATTCACAAAAAATAATAATAAAAGAATCAAATCTCAACAATTAAATTAAGTTTCATTCAATCTGATCTGGCTCGTACTTTGTATTGTTGGATATTGCTTTCAGCAACTGCTGGTCTTTCATAACAATTTTATGAAACTCTTCACATGATGTGTTCTTCAGATTGAACTGTATCAACAGTAAAGCCTTAATAGAAGCTATAGACAGTCTATTTCTCTCCTTTGTCCACTGAGCACCCATTAATGAGAACACTCGCTCTACATTCGCATTTTGTGCTCGAATTACAAATACAAAACAGCAAATTTTGTTCAGTTCTGCCAGTCTCTCACAGCTTACGGATTTTAAAATCATTTCCCATTGTTTAAAGGGCACGCACATGTAGGCTACATGCTACATAGGCGGGTAGGCGCATGCGTCATAATCACCCGCGAGTTTTTAAAATTAGATATTTGAGCTGCCTCCGGGTGGGTACCTACCATAAATATAACATTAACACAAAATGTCAGGAAATTTATTTAAGTCAGGGATTTTGCCAGGAAAACTATTTTCGGATTTGGTAACCCTACCCTCGACCTCTTGTCTCTGTTTCTCTCTTTTGTCCTTCCTTTCTCATTGCTACTGTGAAGCAAGTTAGTAGTTCTGTATCAATTTAATATTAAAAGAGCCTAGTGTTATTGCGTATTAAGTGAAAAATGTTTTAAAACATTCAACAGAAGTTTGTTTTACCATAAAAACTCAAATACACTTAATTTTTATGATCCACGAGTCTTCAAATGTAATGACGCCAATCTTTTATAGTGAAGTGTAGGTAAGACCCTTTTTTTACATTACGATACTTACAGACGACTAGTATTCTACACGAGTCTCGAGGCTCAGTCACCGCGGAGTAGGTATCTCATATACATTTGAATGGTGACTCGCACACTGCTAACGGTATCTACGCTACGCGTCCCCTGCAGTCGCAATACTCCCCATGTCGGTCGCCATCGTGTCGCGTCTCCTACGAATCTCGTCAAAATGGCGGCGGAGCAAAACTTAAATATTAAATTAAATATTAATTATTACAAAAAGTCGAAAATCTATCGGTACGAATGAGAGGTTGTTTCTATCAATGTAAGGATAAATCCAGTATTTTCTTTTTTTCCGTTGACCACTAGAAAGTTCTATAAAAGAGAAAGACTGCATTCATTTTTTGACGAAGTTTAAAATATTTGTGGTTATTTTCAAATTGTGATATAGATTTGAGATTTTCTTAGTATTATTTTTATAATATAATAGATTTAAGATTTCTTATTATCATTTTAAATATTATAATAGGTAGGCATATCAAATAAAACAACAGAATTTTACATGTACTAAAATACAAAAAATGTTTTTTATTAATCCACCGATTCGATTACAACTTTTGAGAAGAATCGGCGAGAAACTCAAAAGTGGTACCTATAGTAATTTATGCAAGCAGGTATTTATAATAACTCCTTGTATAAATTAATATCATATTCTTAAGGACCAAACTGAAACTTCATTATAAAATTGAATTACAAAAATAACAATTTAAATTTATATAATATCACTGTTGATAAGAATGTTGGAATAATATATTATCCAATTTCAAGTACATACTTACCCATAAAATGGTAACAAGTTAATTTTATTACAATACCTATTTTGATAGAGTACACAACTTTCTTTTTTTTTCTTTTTTGTTGGCTTTACACTAATAATATCATTTTTCTTTTTAATATACTTATTTAACAATATATTTGCAGAAGTTTTTATCACATGATACATAATAATACTGACAGAGTGCTCTGGTACATTGCAATAAAAATCTGAAAGAAAGAAATCTTCACGAGCTACAATTGAAGATGTTATATTTATTACAACTTTTCTTTGATTTTGACAATTCAAAAACCCTTGTTCAAACTCCATACTAATTAACTTATTCACTACAATATAACTAAACAAAACTAAATTAACAACATCATTATGTGGCAGTAGTAATCCTCCCCTATCTAAACCTTTTATTAGTTCATAATTACAATTTTTATCAACATTAATTTCTTTATCTGATACAACTAAGTAACAATAACAATATTTGCAGCATTTTTTTTTAAGCAATGTTTGTGTACAATAACCAGCAATGTAAGTGAGAATAGGTAACTGATTTTTAGTATTTATGAAATCTTGTTCAGATAGAGATATTAAAATTTAAGTGTTCTGTTACTAAATTGCAATTATCACTATGGTTGTCAGAAATATTGTCTGTAAAGTCTGTAACATCAACATTAAATTGTCCAAAAGTATGAGATTTTAAAGTTAAGGGCTGTAAAGACTGGATTCTGAGTTTAGACTCAATTTCATATATCTGTCTCATTGAAATTAAATATTGAGACCCAGCCATACCTCTATATTTTCCAAAGCGGTCTTCTAAACTATCAGTTTGAATTTTACCAGGCAATAAAAATTTAAAGTTTAATTCATTAACACAGTAATCTGTTAATTGGATTAGGGCATATGTAGAATGACTAAATGCTAAATGTGTTTGTTTTGTTAGTTGATAGCCAACACACTGACAATTTGCCCAGTGATCTAACCAAGCAAGACATTTAATTAAAAAATTATAATTTTCTTCATTAGGTGAGAGAGGTGACATATAATTATCCATTAATCACTTGTCTTTATACAAAGTTTTAACATTCACTGTATTCCACCACTTTAAGATGATGTCTATAAAAACAGCGGTAGTGTAATAATTTGGTAAATTATTCTGCGAACCAATAGCAATTAAACCATTGTATATATGATTGTTAAATATATTTAATGCTAATTGAACATTTTGACGTTCAATGCTAGATGGATTTAAAGATTTTACATTTAAAGTGTAAGCATATTTTACTAAATTACTTTTTTCTAAATCATAAATTATTTATTGTCTTAAGAAGGTTGAAGTTAATACATGTATTATTTGTTAATTGGTCAAAATTTTGATAAATTAATGTTTGGTTTTTCTGATTAAGCCAATTATTTCTAATGCATTTTAATATATGCACTGTATCAAAAACAAAAAATAATGGTTTGTTTTGATCCGCTGGATGTTTATATACTATATCAAATTTAGGCGGTGAATTAAAATATGACATAGCTTTTTTATTGATAGCATTATTGTCACTAACTACGCATATAATGTGAAAGCCAATTGAATGTAAACCAATTATAACTTTCTTAATATATGCGTTTAAATCTTCACCTTTCATATTATTTACAGGCAAAATATGAACCACATCTTTATATGAACTCAGTAAACTTTGGGTCATAAAAACATAAGTGGTAGTCGCAGCTTCTTGACTATTACAAGAAATCCCTACAATATTCCCAGCTTTGTAATCAAAATATGGTTTAATATGAATTTCATCTATCATAAGAGAAACAGTAATGTCTGAATTGCTTAATAAATTAAACTTTTCTTTACTATATCTGAGGAAATTATAATTGTTAATCTCATCCTTTGCATTACAATTATATTTTAAGCAAATCTTTTTAACAGTTTTAGGATGATGTTTAAGAAACCGGCACTATGTATGTAGTGATATGGAATATAAGAGACTAAAATAGATTAAAAATTCTGTGGAATATCTAAATGTTTCCTTTTTCATGAATACCATAACAAAGTTAACTGTTCACACAATAAATCTAATTTTTTCTTTGTTATTTCATCATGATCTTTATTTGAATTTTGTAACATTTTAAGAGCATTCTGACAAACATCTTCAAACGACATTGCAGTTTCACTATGGCTTTCAAAGTCATATAAAATTGCAAATATATCTTTAATATTATTAATCTTTTTTGGATAAGTTTCCCCACCAAACTTCTTTACTTCATTGTGATTCTTAAACAATTTCAATTCTAAATTGTGATCAAAAGTTGCAGACACTGATATTTTCGGAGTGCTTGAAAATGCAATGACAACAAATATAACTACATCGTCCTTTTTAACAGTTATCCATTCTCCACTTACCTCACATTTAGATAAATAAATCAAAAATTCACTAAAATCACTGAACATGTATCTATTTTCATATTCACTTTGCGTCTGAATACTTTCACTAATAACAGATTCTAAATGTTTATTTTCAATGGGTAAACGTTTTTCTTCCACATTTTCTCTTGAATGTCTGGGAGCACTTAAATAACTGGGGGCAATTATGGAACAATGACGGTATTGCACTAGGATACAAACGCGGTTTTTCTAAGTTAACAATTATTTTCTTGCCAGATTTCTCGTCATACTTCTCAGCAGTACAGCGAATGTCCTTTTCTGTGAAATGGAGTTCACAAACCTGTACGAAAATAGTTAGATGTTAGTACAAATACAAATAGATGTTGTGTGATACAAAGATAAATGGACAATATTATAAATAAAATAAAAACTTACTCTTGAGTGTTTGCTAGGTTGAAAGTTGTCTCGTCTAACAGCACGAGTCCATTTCTTCTTGAGATCTTCATCTCGCGGAAAAGAAAATACTACTCCCCTTTTACCACTTAAATAATTCGTTTTACAATTCGGGATACAACATTTATTCACCATATTTATGTTGAAAAAAAAAGAAAACGAAAAATACAAACAGTTTGCACTCGCTTTTGATAAAGACCTTTGCAGATGACATTATAATGTGTTTATGGAGTTGGGTAATCGACTATTGTCTATAATCAAATACATGATTTTACTATGAGTGAATATTGGTTCGTCCATTAAAATACAAATTTTTGTGTAATCTAATTTACTTATTTATATTTATTCAAAAACATTTATAATCAAACCGATTTAGAAGCAATATTAAAAATGACATTTAATTTACATTGTACAACAACGAACTTAATAAATGTTGGACATCAAGTTTACGTTAGTGGCCGCGAGCCCCGCGGCGCTGGCTTCTATGCGATATATGTATGGCCTCATTTTGATGACGTAGGCCTCTCCTCTGACGTCAGCGCTCCGGCCTTCTTTAGTAGTAGGTGTTGCCTTTACCCAACAGTGTGAGCACACAAATGTAGCATCAAATGATGAAATTTTCTTTATTTTCAGTAGCGTAATGTACGAGCCTCGAGTTGAGAACAAGTATTCAATTGGTATTCGACTAAAGTATCGTATCTTACGAGTATCGTAATGTAAGAAGGGCCTAACGCACCCGATGCCGAGTCGTGACATCATCGTCGGCAACTGCGATACAGCTTCACGGCGGCGCGACTGTGACACAGCTTCAGCTTTGTTGTTTACAAAACGTCAAATACGCAAAACAAAATGGAGAAAATTGACAAGCTACAAACCAAGATTGAGATGCAAGAAACATACTGAGAAAGTATTCATAAATTTAGCTTAAAGGATGTCAGTGTAAATCGAGTACTGTACAAGTGAGGCTGTGATAGATTGACTGTTACAACTGCATGACAGTATCCTTCAAGATGCAGGTTTCATGTTTCACTTCACTTCAGTGGAGACATCAAAAAGTAGCCTTTATATCAAAAACTTTAAAATATTTGAGTGTACCATGGAAAGTTCAGACATTCCAACTCTTCAGTGTTTACAATATTTCAATCTCCTTTGATGAATGGATCTTGATCTATCTCATAACCCAGAAAGGTTACTCTTTTAGCGGTTAAGACACATTTTCTTGTATTCAATTTAAGTGCAACATCAGATAGACTTTGCAACACACATTCTACCCTTTGATTGTGCACTTCTAATGTTGAACCACTGATTATGAGATCGTCACGCAGACATGCGACTCCATCTAAGCCCGACAGCGTAGTAGTCGTAAGCTGTTGGAATATTGCTGTAGTGTCATTAATACCATATATTTCTTTTACGTAAGAAAATCCTTATGGGTACCCTCTGCCCCGATCAGAGGCGAATGGATTATGTCGGACTCTTACTGTCAAAAACCCCAATATTACCAAAAGTCAATTAAATTAATAAGTCAAAAATATTACAGAACCCCTATTCGCATTTCTCCCCAGTGGTGGCGGCCGATTCACAAACTACAAAAGGAAGTTGTAACTTTGAGATCTTCGGCATGGGAATGAGCGTTAAAAAGATAAGAGTACGCCATGCAATCCAAAAAAAAATACTGTAAATGAGCCAAGGTGACCACTGGCAGTGGGGCACCCTTTGCAGTGCCACGCGAACTTTGATTTATAAAACTTAAACTTGATTTTTCATAGTGTAATTTGCATTTTGTTGCCTACAAATTCATTAAAGCAGCTACTTACTGCTTGTTCACCAGAATTTCTCGTCGCTTCATCGGATTCCGATGCATTTCTAATTATATTTTTGAGTTTCAATATATCTCTTTCCTTTTAGCCGTTACCTACTTATTTTGTCTACCATATTATCATGTTTACAATTTTTAGGAATATCATCGCTGTAATTTTCTCCTTTTAATCTACTGAGTAAACCACAAGTTCCATTTTCCTTAAGTTTAATATTAGAACATAGGTTGTCTTCATCAGTTTTAATTAAATTTAATTTTTGGGTAGTGATACTTGTATTACCAGTTGGTTGACTAGTAAATAGATTGATAACACAAGTGAAATTCAAACGATTTTAGAAGTCCGGCTGTGCTGTGATTTTTCCAAGTCCAGGTGAGCACACGTAGTGTTTGAACTTTTGACACAGAAAACATCGGGCATAGGTTCCCCGTCTGGTCGTTTTTTCACAGATTATTCTGATTACTGGTTTACTTAAATATCGCGGCGGTGGCGGCCGATTCACAAACTACAAAAGGAAGTTGTAACTTTGTGAGATCTTCGGCAAGGGAATGAGCGTTAAAAAAGATAAGAGTACGCCGTGCAATCCGAAAAAAAAATTCCGTACGTGAGCAAAAGTGACCACTGGCAGCGGGCCACCCTTTGCAGTGCCACGCGAACTTTGATTTATAAAACTTAAACTTGATTTTTCATAGTGTAATTTGCGTTTTGTTGCGTACAATTTCATTAAAGCAGCTACTTCTGTTTGTTCACCAGAATTTCTCGGTCGCTTCGTCGAATTCGGATGCATTTCTAACTATTTTTTTGAGTTTCAATATATCTCTTTCCTTTTCGCCGTTACCTACTTATTTTGTCTACCATATTATCGTGTTTACAATTTTTAGGGATATCATCGCTGTACTTTTCTCCTTTTAATCTACTGAGCAAACCACAAGCTCCATTTTCCTTAAGTTTAATATTAGAACATAGGTTGTCTTCTTTGTCAATATTAATTAAATTTAATTTTTGGGTAGTGATACTTGTATTACCAGTTGGTTGACTAGTAAATAGATTGATAACACAAGTGAAATTCAAACGATTTTAGAAGTCCGGCTGTGCTGTGATTTTTCCAAGTCCAGGTGAGCACACGTGGTGTTTGAACTTTTGACTCAGAAAACATCGGGCATAGGTTCCCCGTCTGGTCGTTTTTTCACAGATTATTCTGATTACTGGTTTACTTAAATATCGCGGCGGTGGCGGCCGATCCACAAACTACAAAAGGAAGTTGTAACTTTGTGAGATCTTCGGCAAGGGAATGAGCGTTAAAAAAGATAAGTGTACGCCGTGCAATCCGAAAAAAAAATTCCGTACGTGAGCAAAAGTGACCACTGGCAGCGGGCCACCCTTTGCAGTGCCACGCGAACTTTGATTTATAAAACTTAAACTTGATTTTTCATAGTGTAATTTGCGTTTTGTTGCGTACAATTTCATTAAAGCAGCTACTTCTGTTTGTTCACCAGAATTTCTCGGTCGCTTCGTCGAATTCGGATGCATTTCTAACTATTTTTTTGAGTTTCAATATATCTCTTTCCTTTTCGCCGTTACCTACTTATTTTGTCTACCATATTATCGTGTTTACAATTTTTAGGGATATCATCGCTGTACTTTTCTCCTTTTAATCTACTGAGCAAACCACAAGCTCCATTTTCCTTAAGTTTAATATTAGAACATAGGTTGTCTTCTTTGTCAATATTAATTAAATTTAATTTTTGGGTAGTGATACTTGTATTACCAGTTGGTTGACTAGTAAATAGATTGATAACACAAGTGAAATTCAAACGATTTTAGAAGTCCGGCTGTGCTGTGATTTTTCCAAGTCCAGGTGAGCACACGTGGTGTTTGAACTTTTGACTCAGAAAACATCGGGCATAGGTTCCCCGTCTGGTCGTTTTTTCACAGATTATTCTGATTACTGGTTTACTTAAATATCGCGGCGGTGGCGGCCGATCCACAAACTACAAAAGGAAGTTGTAACTTTGTGAGATCTTCGGCAAGGGAATGAGCGTTAAAAAAGATAAGTGTACGCCGTGCAATCCGAAAAAAAAATTCCGTACGTGAGCAAAAGTGACCACTGCCAGCGGGCCACCCTTTGCAGTGCCACGCGAACTTTGATTTATAAAACTTAAACTTGATTTTTCATAGTGTAATTTGCGTTTTGTTGCGTACAATTTCATTAAAGCAGCTACTTACTGTTTGTTCACCAGAATTTCTCGGTCGCTTCGTCGAATTCGGATGCATTTCTAATTATTTTTTTGAGTTTCAATATATCTCTTTCCTTTTCGCCGTTACCTACTTATTTTGTCTACCATATTATCGTGTTTACAATTTTTAGGGATATCATCGCTGTACTTTTCTCTTTTTAATCTACTGAGAAAACCACTAGCTCTATTTTCCTTAAGTTTAATATTAGAACATAGGTTGTCTTCTTTGTCAGTATTAATTAAATTTAATTTTTGGGTAGTGATACTTGTATTACCAGTTGATTGACTAGTAAATAGATTGATAACACAAGTGAAATTCAAACGATTTTAGAAGTCCGGCTGTGCTGTGATTTTTCCAAGTCCAGGTGAGCACACGTGGTGTTTGAACTTATGACACAGAAAACATCGGGCATAGGTTCCCCGTCTGGTCGTTTTTTCACAGATTATTCTGATTACTGGTTTACTTAAATATCGCGGCGGTGGCGGCCGATTCACAAACTACAAAAGGAAGTTGTAACTTTGTGAGATCTTCGGCAAGGGAATGAGCGTTAAAAAAGATAAGTGTACGCCGTGCAATCCGAAAAAAAAAATTCCGTACGTGAGCAAAAGTGACCACTGGCAGCGGGCCACCCTTTGCAGTGCCACGCGAACTTTGATTTATAAAACTTAAACTTGATTTTTCATAGTGTAATTTGCGTTTTGTTGCGTACAATTTCATTAAAGCAGCTACTTACTGTTTGTTCACCAGAATTTCTCGGTCGCTTCGTCGAATTCGGATGCATTTCTAATTATTTTTTTGAGTTTCAATATATCTCTTTCCTTTTCGCCGTTACCTACTTATTTTGTCTACCATATTATCGTGTTTACAATTTTTAGGGATATCATCGCTGTACTTTTCTCCTTTTAATCTACTGAACAAACCACAAGCTCCATTTTCCTTAAGTTTAATATTAGAACATAGGTTGTCTTCTTTGTCAATATTAATTAAATTTAAGTTTTGGGTAGTGATACTTGTATTACCAGTTGGTTGACTAGTAAATAGATTGATAACACAAGTGAAATTCAAACGATTTTAGAAGTCCGGCTGTGCTGTGATTTTTCCAAGTCCAGGTGAGCACACGTAGTGTTTGAACTTATGACACAGAAAACATCGGGCATAGGTTCCCCGTCTGGTCGTTTTTTCACAGATTATTCTGATTACTGGTTTACTTAAATATCGCGGCGGTGGCGGCCGATTCACAAACTACAAAAGGAAGTTGTAACTTTGTGAGATCTTCGGCAAGGGAATGAGCGTTAAAAAAGATAAGTGTACGCCGTGCAATCCGAAAAAAAAAATTCCGTACGTGAGCAAAAGTGACCACTGGCAGCGGGCCACCCTTTGCAGTGCCACGCGAACTTTGATTTATAAAACTTAAACTTGATTTTTCATAGTGTAATTTGCGTTTTGTTGCGTACAATTTCATTAAAGCAGCTACTTACTGTTTGTTCACCAGAATTTCTCGGTCGCTTCGTCGAATTCGGATGCATTTCTAATTATTTTTTTGAGTTTCAATATATCTCTTTCCTTTTCGCCGTTACCTACTTATTTTGTCTACCATATTATCGTGTTTACAATTTTTAGGGATATCATCGCTGTACTTTTCTCCTTTTAATCTACTGAACAAACCACAAGCTCCATTTTCCTTAAGTTTAATATTAGAACATAGGTTGTCTTCTTTGTCAATATTAATTAAATTTAAGTTTTGGGTAGTGATACTTGTATTACCAGTTGGTTGACTAGTAAATAGATTGATAACACAAGTGAAATTCAAACGATTTTAGAAGTCCGGCTGTGCTGTGATTTTTCCAAGTCCAGGTGAGCACACGTGGTGTTTGAACTTTTGACTCAGAAAACATCGGGCATAGGTTCCCCGTCTGGTCGTTTTTTCACAGATTATTCTGATTACTGGTTTACTTAAATATCGCGGCGGTGGCGGCCGATCCACAAACTACAAAAGGAAGTTGTAACTTTGTGAGATCTTCGGCAAGGGAATGAGCGTTAAAAAAGATAAGAGTACGCCGTGCAATCCGAAAAAAAAATTCCGTACGTGAGCAAAAGTGACCACTGCCAGCGGGCCACCCTTTGCAGTGCCACGCGAACTTTGATTTATAAAACTTAAACTTGATTTTTCATAGTGTAATTTGCGTTTTGTTGCGTACAATTTCATTAAAGCAGCTACTTACTGTTTGTTCACCAGAATTTCTCGGTCGCTTCGTCGAATTCGGATGCATTTCTAATTATTTTTTTGAGTTTCAATATATCTCTTTCCTTTTCGCCGTTACCTACTTATTTTGTCTACCATATTATCGTGTTTACAATTTTTAGGGATATCATCGCTGTACTTTTCTCCTTTTAATCTACTGAACAAACCACAAGCTCCATTTTCCTTAAGTTTAATATTAGAACATAGGTTGTCTTCTTTGTCAATATTAATTAAATTTAAGTTTTGGGTAGTGATACTTGTATTACCAGTTGGTTGACTAGTAAATAGATTGATAACACAAGTGAAATTCAAACGATTTTAGAAGTCCGGCTGTGCTGTGATTTTTCCAAGTCCAGGTGAGCACACGTGGTGTTTGAACTTTTGACTCAGAAAACATCGGGCATAGGTTCCCCGTCTGGTCGTTTTTTCACAGATTATTCTGATTACTGGTTTACTTAAATATCGCGGCGGTGGCGGCCGATCCACAAACTACAAAAGGAAGTTGTAACTTTGTGAGATCTTCGGCAAGGGAATGAGCGTTAAAAAAGATAAGAGTACGCCGTGCAATCCGAAAAAAAAATTCCGTACGTGAGCAAAAGTGACCACTGGCAGCGGGCCACCCTTTGCAGTGCCACGCGAACTTTGATTTATAAAACTTAAACTTGATTTTTCATAGTGTAATTTGCGTTTTGTTGCGTACAATTTCATTAAAGCAGCTACTTACTGTTTGTTCACCAGAATTTCTCGGTCGCTTCGTCGAATTCGGATGCATTTCTAATTATTTTTTTGAGTTTCAATATATCTCTTTCCTTTTCGCCGTTACCTACTTATTTTGTCTACCATATTATCGTGTTTACAATTTTTAGGGATATCATCGCTGTACTTTTCTCCTTTTAATCTACTGAACAAACCACAAGCTCCATTTTCCTTAAGTTTAATATTAGAACATAGGTTGTCTTCTTTGTCAATATTAATTAAATTTAAGTTTTGGGTAGTGATACTTGTATTACCAGTTGGTTGACTAGTAAATAGATTGATAACACAAGTGAAATTCAAACGATTTTAGAAGTCCGGCTGTGCTGTGATTTTTCCAAGTCCAGGTGAGCACACGTGGTGTTTGAACTTTTGACTCAGAAAACATCGGGCATAGGTTCCCCGTCTGGTCGTTTTTTCACAGATTATTCTGATTACTGGTTTACTTAAATATCGCGGCGGTGGCGGCCGATCCACAAACTACAAAAGGAAGTTGTAACTTTGTGAGATCTTCGGCAAGGGAATGAGCGTTAAAAAAGATAAGAGTACGCCGTGCAATCCGAAAAAAAAATTCCGTACGTGAGCAAAAGTGACCACTGGCAGCGGGCCACCCTTTGCAGTGCCACGCGAACTTTGATTTATAAAACTTAAACTTGATTTTTCATAGTGTAATTTGCGTTTTGTTGCGTACAATTTCATTAAAGCAGCTACTTCTGTTTGTTCACCAGAATTTCTCGGTCGCTTCGTCGAATTCGGATGCATTTCTAACTATTTTTTTGAGTTTCAATATATCTCTTTCCTTTTCGCCGTTACCTACTTATTTTGTCTACCATATTATCGTGTTTACAATTTTTAGGGATATCATCGCTGTACTTTTCTCCTTTTAATCTACTGAGCAAACCACAAGCTCCATTTTCCTTAAGTTTAATATTAGAACATAGGTTGTCTTCTTTGTCAATATTAATTAAATTTAATTTTTGGGTAGTGATACTTGTATTACCAGTTGGTTGACTAGTAAATAGATTGATAACACAAGTGAAATTCAAACGATTTTAGAAGTCCGGCTGTGCTGTGATTTTTCCAAGTCCAGGTGAGCACACGTGGTGTTTGAACTTTTGACTCAGAAAACATCGGGCATAGGTTCCCCGTCTGGTCGTTTTTTCACAGATTATTCTGATTACTGGTTTACTTAAATATCGCGGCGGTGGCGGCCGATCCACAAACTACAAATGAGCGTTAAAAAAGATAAGTGTACGCCGTGCAATCCGAAAAAAAAAATTCCGTACGTGAGCAAAAGTGACCACTGGCAGCGGGCCACCCTTTGCAGTGCCACGCGAACTTTGATTTATAAAACTTAAACTTGATTTTTCATAGTGTAATTTGCGTTTTGTTGCGTACAATTTCATTAAAGCAGCTACTTACTGTTTGTTCACCAGAATTTCTCGGTCGCTTCGTCGAATTCGAATGCATTACTAATTATATTTTTGAGTTTCAATATATCTCTTTCCTTTTTGCCGTTACCTACTTATTTTGTCTACCATATTATCGTGTTTACAATTTTTAGGGATATCATCGCTTTAATTTTCTTCTTTTAATCTACTGAGCAAACCACAAGCTCCATTTCCCTTAAGTTTAATATTAGAACATAGGTTGTCTTCTTTGTCAGTTTTAATTAAATTTAATTTTTGGGTAGTGATACTTGTATTACCAGTTGGTTGACTAGTAAATAGATTGATAACACAAGTGAAATTCAAACGATTTTAGAAGTCCAGCTGTGCTGTGATTTTTCCAAGTCCAGGTGAGCACACGTAGTGTTTGAACTTTTGACACAGAAAACATCGGGCATAGGTTCCCCGTCTGGTCGTTTTTTTACAGATTATTCTGATTACTGGTTTACTTAAATATCGCGGCGGTGGCGGCCGATTCACAAACTACAAAAGGAAGTTGTAACTTTGTGAGATCTTCGGCAAGGGAATGAGCGTTAAAAAAGATAAGAGTACGCCGTGCAATCCGAAAAAAAAAATTCCGTACGTGAGCAAAAGTGACCACTGGCAGCGGGCCACCCTTTGCAGTGCCACGCGAACTTTGATTTATAAAACTTAAACTTGATTTTTCATAGTGTAATTTGCGTTTTGTTGCGTACAATTTCATTAAAGCAGCTACTTACTGTTTGTTCACCAGAATTTCTCGGTCGCTTCGTCGAATTCGGATGCATTTCTAATTATTTTTTTGAGTTTCAATATATCTCTTTCCTTTTCGCCGTTACCTACTTATTTTGTCTACCATATTATCGTGTTTACAATTTTTAGGGATATCATCGCTGTACTTTTCTCCTTTTAATCTACTGAACAAACCACAAGCTCCATTTTCCTTAAGTTTAATATTAGAACATAGGTTGTCTTCTTTGTCAATATTAATTAAATTTAAGTTTTGGGTAGTGATACTTGTATTACCAGTTGGTTGACTAGTAAATAGATTGATAACACAAGTGAAATTCAAACGATTTTAGAAGTCCGGCTGTGCTGTGATTTTTCCAAGTCCAGGTGAGCACACGTGGTGTTTGAACTTTTGACTCAGAAAACATCGGGCATAGGTTCCCCGTCTGGTCGTTTTTTCACAGATTATTCTGATTACTGGTTTACTTAAATATCGCGGCGGTGGCGGCCGATCCACAAACTACAAAAGGAAGTTGTAACTTTGTGAGATCTTCGGCAAGGGAATGAGCGTTAAAAAAGATAAGAGTACGCCGTGCAATCCGAAAAAAAAATTCCGTACGTGAGCAAAAGTGACCACTGCCAGCGGGCCACCCTTTGCAGTGCCACGCGAACTTTGATTTATAAAACTTAAACTTGATTTTTCATAGTGTAATTTGCGTTTTGTTGCGTACAATTTCATTAAAGCAGCTACTTACTGTTTGTTCACCAGAATTTCTCGGTCGCTTCGTCGAATTCGGATGCATTTCTAATTATTTTTTTGAGTTTCAATATATCTCTTTCCTTTTCGCCGTTACCTACTTATTTTGTCTACCATATTATCGTGTTTACAATTTTTAGGGATATCATCGCTGTACTTTTCTCCTTTTAATCTACTGAGCAAACCACAAGCTCCATTTTCCTTAAGTTTAATATTAGAACATAGGTTGTCTTCTTTGTCAATATTAATTAAATTTAATTTTTGGGTAGTGATACTTGTATTACCAGTTGGTTGACTAGTAAATAGATTGATAACACAAGTGAAATTCAAACGATTTTAGAAGTCCGGCTGTGCTGTGATTTTTCCAAGTCCAGGTGAGCACACGTAGTGTTTGAACTTATGACACAGAAAACATTGGGCATAGGTTCCCCGTCTGGTCGTTTTTTCACAGATTATTTTGATTACTGGTTTACTTAAATATCGCGGCGGTGGCGGCCGATTCACAAACTACAAAAGGAAGTTGTAACTTTGTGAGATCTTCGGCAAGGGAATGAGCGTTAAAAAAGATAAGGCTACGCTGTGCAATCCGAAAAAAAAAATTCATATAGGCTTCGTCTCCCGGGTTTAGACTTTTTGGTTGTGGTGTAACTGCAGTTGCCGCGCCCGAGGATCTTCGGGACTTTGAGGCGGGCACTTTGGTGAGACATAAGAAGTTATTGCGAACACTGCGCAAACTGGCCAGCACCTGCGCGAACGGAGTCACGATCAAATCTTCACCATGGGCTCTGTCCAGCTGTGCCGCCTCGGCTTCCTTGAATCTTTCGCTGGCGATCGAGCTGTTTCTGGACATAGACTTGGGCGACATTTCGAAATCTGAATCTGAGCGGTACAGGAAGGACTCGCGGCGCTGCGACATGGCCTGAAGGACGAGGGCGGTGGACCGCGAGCCGCCTTCGAGCGGAGACCGCGCGCCCCCGCCCGCACTATGAAAATAGTGTAATTTGCGTTTTGTTGCGTACAATTTCATTAAAGGAGCTACTTACTGTTTGTTCACCAGAATTTCTCGGTCGCTTCGTCGAATTCGAATGCATTACTAATTATATTTTTGAGTTTCAATATATCTCTTTCCTTTTTGCCGTTACCTACTTATTTTGTCTACCATATTATCGTGTTTACAATTTTTAGGGATATCATCGCTTTAATTTTCTTCTTTTAATCTACTGAGCAAACCACAAGCTCCATTTCCCTTAAGTTTAATATTAGAACATAGGTTGTCTTCTTTGTCAGTTTTAATTAAATTTAATTTTTGGGTAGTGATACTTGTATTACCAGTTGGTTGACTAGTAAATAGATTGATAACACAAGTGAAATTCAAACGATTTTAGAAGTCCAGCTGTGCTGTGATTTTTCCAAGTCCAGGTGAGCACACGTAGTGTTTGAACTTTTGACACAGAAAACATCGGGCATAGGTTCCCCGTCTGGTCGTTTTTTTACAGATTATTCTGATTACTGGTTTACTTAAATATCGCGGCGGTGGCGGCCGATTCACAAACTACAAAAGGAAGTTGTAACTTTGTGAGATCTTCGGCAAGGGAATGAGCGTTAAAAAAGATAAGAGTACGCCGTGCAATCCGAAAAAAAAAATTCATATAGGCTTCGTCTCCCGGGTTTAGACTTTTTGGTTGTGGTGTAACTGCAGTTGCCGCGCCCGAGGATCTTCGGGACTTTGATGCCGACACGTTGGTGAGATATAAGAAGTTATTGCGAACACTGCGTAAACTGGCCAGCACCTGCGCGAACGGAGTCACGATCAAATCTTCACCATGGGCTCTGTCCAGCTGTGCCGCCTCGGCCTCCTTGAATCTTTCGCTGGCGATCGAGCTGTTTCTCGACATAGACTTGGGCGACATTTCGAAATCTGAGTCTGAGCGGTACAGGAAGGACTCGCAGCGCTGCGGCATGACCTGAAGGACGAGGGCGGTGGACGGCGAGCCGCCTTCGAGCGGAGACCGCGCTCCCGCCCGCACCGCCGCCATTCTCCACATCGAAGCTTATCCGGCTCGAAGGACCATAGAAATGAGAACGCGACAGCTAAGCGATATAGCCGTGCGCTAATCCCCGTGCGGATCCATAGGTTTTTGATAAAAAGCCAAATAGAAAGCCTGACCTTATATGCGCCGAGAATAGCTGCCTTCCGACCAAGCTTACGGTTTCCTTGGAGCTCCCAGCCTGGTAGCGCTTCTTCTCAGCTTCTTCTTGACCTTCCACTTGGTTGGAGCGGCTTTTCCTTTTTCTTGGCACGTTCGGAAGTCTCCTCCACTTGCAACGATGGTATGTCCAGTTCCTGTTGTTTGTCTAAGAATGTGGAGCAAATGTACTCGGAGATCTGGTTGCCGGAAAATGTTAGTAGACAAATACGAGGATAAGCGTAGTCTAGCTTCCGCATATTTGGACAAAATGTTCGATTTTAAATGTTGTAACACCGCGACTTCTAAGAATTTAGACATATTTTTAGACCAATTTTGTACCGCCGTTTCTAGCTTACAATCGTTAAAACTAGACAACCTACCCGATTTTATAATCTTATATATATTTGGCTTTAAAGGAAATCGATCCAGATACTGCACGCTCATTTGAAATGTTTAAAAGAGGTACGTCTATGCCTACGTATGACGACTTTGTTGTATTTTTACGCGAACAGACAAAGATTTTAGAGCGCACTGCCACTCCGGCAGTTAAACGCAACAACGAATCTAATAGTAGGGCTCCCGCTATTAATTCGAAAACTACCGCACATTCCTTTGTTTCGAGTGTAAATAATTTTTGTGCACTTTGTAAGCAAGTCGGGCATTTTAACTTGTACAAGTGTTCACAGTTCCACCGATCATCTATTGATGAAAGATTTACTTTTGTAAAGAAACATAACGGTTGCATTAATTGTTTAAGTCTGACTCACAATCATTCCGCATGTAAATCTCAAGTTATTGGGTTGTAAAGAAAGTTCGTAGAGTTTTTATGACAACGATTTATTTGAACAAAAAACAATAATTATAACAATAAATTAATCAATGATGTATTCTCCGTTGCTGTTCACGACCTCGGTCCACCTCTCGACCAATTTGTTGATGCCGTTCCACCAAAAATCGCCCAGTCTGGTGTCGAAGAAGTTGTTGAGCCAGTTTTTGAGGTCCTCTTCGCCGTCGAAGGTAACACCCCTCATTTGGTTCTACATGGAGCGGAAAAGGTGATAATCCGTTGGCGCAAGGTCTGGA
This sequence comes from Sesia apiformis, assembly GCA_914767545.1. NCBI lineage: Eukaryota > Metazoa > Arthropoda > Insecta > Lepidoptera > Sesiidae > Sesia > Sesia apiformis. The sequence goes on from OU611947.1 coordinate 27,350,403, forward strand.
GAGTATGGCGGGTGTTGAAGAACTTCCCATTCGAGCTCTTGAAGTGCGGATTTGACGACTTGTGCAACATGCGGCCTGGCGTTGTCGTGGAGCAGGATGACTTGGCCTTGTCGATCGGGTCTTTTCAGTCGAATAGCCTCATTCACGTGGTGCAGCTGCGCAATGTAGAGGTCCTTGTTGACCGTGGCGTTCCTTTCGAGCATTTTCCAGTACACCACGCCTTCCCAGTCCCACCAAACGCAGATCCGGTCCTTTTTTGGGTGGAGATCCTGCTTGACTCTCGGCTTTGGCGTATCTCCTGAAGCCACCCACTCCTTTCTTTGCTTCATATTGACGTACAGGCACCATTTCTCATCACCCGTGATGATTCGTTACAAAAAGCGCTGCTTGTGTCCACGTGTTGCTCGGTGGCGGGCGAGATGTTGAGCCGCATTTTGGTGGCGATTTTCTTTGTTTTTTTCAGTAAGCTCGTGAGGCACCCAAGCTCCCGAGTTTTTGGGTAAAATTGATTGAAGGTGGTTAGAGATCGTCGTCGCACTGCAGTCCATTTTTTCGGCTAATTCACGGGTTGTTTGGCGACCATCTTCCTTCAAAAGTACCTTGAGCCGGTCCTCGTCGAATTCCAAAGGTCGTCCGCTGCGAGGCGTGTCTTCGAGGTTAAAGTCGCCATTTTTTAACTTCGCAAACCATTTTTGTGCAGTAGACACGCCTAAGACTCCTTCTCCATACACGTTGCATATGTCCCGAGCGGCTTCGGCAGCTTTTTGACCTCGATGAAAAGCGAAGAAAAGCAGGTGGCGAAAATGCTGATTTTTGCCTCCTGGATAGTTCATTTCTGAGCCCGACAAATGATGAAAAATTAATTTATCCAAAAAAAACAAAAACAGTTTTGTAGAGCGGAAAGAGCTCTGTCAAATGAATATATACACTTTGCCAAACAGCAAACAAATCGTGAAATATAAGAAAATTTATATAGTATAATGTGAAAACTCTACGAACTTTCTTTACAACCCAATAGTTGCCGATTTTGTGACTGTAAACATCATTCACTTTTGTGCCGAAAACGGGTTTTTAATGACGACCGTAGGCATCGCGCGCATAGCTCGGTCCCGCGCGTCATGCGCCCCGCCGCATCGCCGCCGCCGCCGCCGCCGCCGCCAGCTCGCGCGCCCTCGCCGCCAGCCCGCACGTTCTCGCCGCCAGCCCGCGCGCCCTCGACGCGCGGACTTGTTGACGCTGCCACTGCTTGTGGATCAGCTCGCCCGCTGCAAAATATATCGCTATGCAATTTAAATTCCACCGCCCCGAGTAATGAAACGTGTTTACTGGGAACCGTACAATTGTTTGCGACTGATCCTGATGGCCATCAACATCGCGTTCGCGCTTTGATTGATCCGGGGTCGCAAAATAATTTTATTTCGTTAAAATGTTGTGAAAAATTGAATTTGAGTTTTAGTAAATTGACACGCGCCGTTGTTAAGGGGATAGGTTCCGCACCGAGTGCAATCAAGGGCGCTACTTCGTTAACTTTATTTTCACGACACGATAATAACGTACGAGTTTTTCTCGATGCTTACGTCATCGACCGCAGCACAGACAATCTGCCTGCTGTACAAGTAGATGTTTCATCAGTTTCTTATTTAAATAAAGTACCGCTGGCAGATATCAGCTTTTCTACACCGGCAGAAATTGACATTTTCATTGGCTCTCAATTATTTTCGGAAATTTTACTACCTGGACGCGTTACGGGCCCACTGGGCTGTCCCACTGGTTTCGAAACTATTTTCGGTTACATGATAATCGGCAATGCACAGGTCGCCGCTTGTAATACCGCTTGTATTTCAATAACATGTTCCACTGTAGAACAAGAACCGCCGTTAGATACGCTTTTACAAAACTTTTGGCAGCTAGAAGAGGTGGCCAGAAGTCCCGCCTTGAGCCCGGCAGCTCTCGAATGCGAAAATATTTTCAATAAAAATGTTACTCGTGATAATACGGGCTGCTACTCGGTATCACTACCTTTCTCCCGAGACCCCGCCGCATTGGGTCATTCATATCAGTCTGCCAAAAGGCGATTTGTCTTATTGGAACGCAGGTTGAGTTCTTCGGAACAATTACGCATCGAGTATGACGCGATCTTAAAGGAGTATTTAGCAAAGGGCTACATATCTCTAATAGACGATAATGAACGCCTTTCAGGATACTACATCCCGCACCACGCAGTGGCAAGGTTAGATAAATCTACCACTAAATATCGTATGGTATTGGATGCCAGCGCACCGACTGACACGGGTCTGTCACTTAATGATATTCTATATACTGGAGAAAATTTACAAAACGATTTGTTTTTAATTCTTTTAGACTTCCGTTTTTACGCCATCGTTTTTACGTCAGACATTAAACAAATGTACTTACAAGTTTTAACTAATGAACTAGATCGCAAGTTTCAAAAGTTTTTGTATCGTTTCGACCCTAGTGCTTCACTTGACACGTATAGATTTAATTGCGTGTGCTTTGGAATTCGTAGTAGTGCTTTTTTAGCAATGAAAGTGTTAAGACAACTGTGTACAGACGAACGTGCTCGATATCCTTTTGCCGCGTCCGTTGTCGAGAACAACGCATACATGGATGACATTTGTTACTCCGTACCGAGTCTCTCTGAAGGAATACAACTCCGCGACAGTCTCCGCGAGCTTTTTTTTTTATTATTATTATTATAGATTAGTGGGCGGACGAGCAAGCGGTCCCACGTGATGGTAAGTGTTACCGCCGCCCATGGACGCCTGCAACACCAGGGGGTATGCGGGCGCGCCGCCGACCTTGCAAAATCCTATTCACAGCTCTCTTGAAGAACCCCATATCGTAGCTCAATGGAAAGACCTCTTGAGGCAGTTCGTTCCACAGCCTACGGGTTCGCGGTATAAAATAATTTTTGGACCGAACAGTGCGCGACACCTCCGTATCGAGGAAATGCGGATGGACCGCACTTCTGTGACGGGAGGTGCGGTTGTAGAAACCCGAGGTGGGAATTATATTAAACAATTCTTCAGCTCCTTAATTTAGGAGGTTTTGAACTTGTTAAGTGGTCAAGTAATTCTCCCGCGCTGCTTGATTTACTTCCTGAGTCTGACCGCTATTCGGCAAATATTGACTTTGACGAATGTAATTTTTTTTTTTTTATATAGATTAGTGGCCGTCGAGCAAGCGGTCCCACGTGATGGTAAGTGTTACCGCCGCCCATGGGCACCTGCAACACCAGGGGGTATGCGGGCGCGCCGCCGACTTAATTTTACAATGAAAGTTCTCGGCTTACAATGGTGTCCGGTATCCGATGAATTCATGTTCGTCGTCAGCCTCGACAATCGCCCAGTTACAAAGCGTAATATATTGTCTCTAATCGCTCGTCAGTATGACGTGCTCGGGCTCATCGCGCCTGTCATTTTATATACTAAACTTATACTACAAAAACTTCACGTATTAAAATTGGATTGGGATGAGCAACCACCCTCCGATATCGTCAGGAGGTGGCAAAATTATTTACGTGAATTACCAGTTTTGCAAGAACTTCGTTTTAAGCGTCACCTGAACGTATTCAAAAATTCAAAAATCGCTATAGTTGCTTTTTCGGACGCAAGCGAAAGAGCCTACGGTGCCGTTGTTTATATACATGTTGAGAACGATAAATCGCCCCCCATATCGCTTCTAGTATGCGCGAAGTCTAAAGCCGCGCCGCTAAAGACTGTGTCCGTTGCACGGCTCGAGTTGTGTGCTTGCTTACTGATGGCAAAGCTAGTTCGTCGAGTCTCTGACACGTATCAGAGACATCACGAGGTAGACAAAATTCTTTGTTTTACCGATTCAATGGTTGCGTTGCATTGGGTTAAATCATCACCGCACCGTTTTAAAACTTTTGTAGCGATCCGCCTTACAAAGATTGTATCCCTACTTCCAGTCGATTGTTTTTATCATGTTTCAGGTGAGCACACGTAGTGTTTGAACTTTTGACACAGAAAACATCGGGCATAGGTTCCCCGTCTGGTCGTTTTTTAACAGATTATTCTGATTACTGGTTTACTTAAATATCGCGGCGGTGGCGGCCGGTTCACAAACTGCAAAAGGAAGTTGTAACTTTGTGAGATCTTCGGCAAGGGAATGAGCGTTAAAAAAGATAAGAGTACGCCGTGCAATCCGAAAAAAAAATTCCGTACGTGAGCAAAAGTGACCACTGGCAGCGGGCCACCCTTTGCAGTGCCACGCGAACTTTGATTTATAAAACTTAAACTTGATTTTTCATAGTGTAATTTGCGTTTTGTTGCGTACAATTTTATTAAAGCAGCTACTTACTGTTTGTTCACCAGAATTTCTCGGTCGCTTCGTCGAATTCGGATGCATTTCTAATTATTTTTTTGAGTTTCAATATATCTCTTTCCTTTTCGCCGTTACCTACTTATTTTGTCTACCATATTATCGTGTTTACAATTTTTAGGGATATCATCGCTGTACTTTTCTCCTTTTAATCTACTGAGCAAACCACAAGCTCCATTTTCCTTAAGTTTAATATTAGAACATAGGTTGTCTTCTTTGTCAGTTTTAATTAAATTTAATTTTTGGGTAGTGATACTTGTATTACCAGTTGGTTGACTAGTAAATAGATTGATAACACAAGTGAAATTCAAACGATTTTAGAAGTCCGGCTGTGCTGTGATTTTTCCAAGTCCAGGTGAGCACACGTAGTGTTTGAACTTTTGACACAGTAAACATCGGGCATAGGTTCCCCGTCTGGTCGTTTTTTCACAGATTATTCTGATTACTGGTTTACTTAAATATCGCGGCGGTGGCGGCCGATTCACAAACTACAAAAGGAAGTTGTAACTTTGTGAGATCTTCGGCAAGGGAATGAGCGTTAAAAAAGATAAGAGTACGCCGTGCAATCCGAAAAAAAAAATTCCGTACGTGAGCAAAAGTGACCACTGGCAGCGGGCCACCCTTTGCAGTGCCACGCGAACTTTGATTTATAAAACTTAAACTTGATTTTTCATAGTGTAATTTGCGTTTTGTTGCGTACAATTTCATTAAAGCAGCTACTTACTGTTTGTTCACCAGAATTTCTCGGTCGCTTCGTCGAATTCGGATGCATTTCTAATTATTTTTTTGAGTTTCAATATATCTCTTTCCTTTTCGCCGTTACCTACTTATTTTGTCTACCATATTATCGTGTTTACAATTTTTAGGGATATCATCGCTGTACTTTTCTCCTTTTAATCTACTGAGCAAACCACAAGCTCCATTTTCCTTAAGTTTAATATTAGAACATAGGTTGTCTTCTTTGTCAGTTTTAATTAAATTTAATTTTTGGGTAGTGATACTTGTATTACCAGTTGGTTGACTAGTAAATAGATTGATAACACAAGTGAAATTCAAACGATTTTAGAAGTCCGGCTGTGCTGTGATTTTTCCAAGTCCAGGTGAGCACACGTAGTGTTTGAACTTTTGACACAGTAAACATCGGGCATAGGTTCCCCGTCTGGTCGTTTTTTCACAGATTATTCTGATTACTGGTTTACTTAAATATCGCGGCGGTGGCGGCCGATTCACAAACTACAAAAGGAAGTTGTAACTTTGTGAGATCTTCGGCAAGGGAATGAGCGTTAAAAAAGATAAGAGTACGCCGTGCAATCCGAAAAAAAAATACCGTACGTGAGCAAAAGTGACCGCTGGCAGCGGGCCACACCCTCTGCAGTGCCACGCGAACTTTGATTTATAAAACTTGAACTTGATTTTTCATAGTGTAATTTGCGTTTTGTTGCGTACAATTTCATTAAAGCAGCTACTTACTGTTTGTTCACCAGAATTTCTCGGTCGCTTCGTCGAATTCGGATGCATTTCTAATTCTTTTTTTGAGTTTCAATATATCTCTTTCCTTTTCGCCGTTACCTACTTATTTTGTCTACCATATTATCGTGTTTACAATTTTTAGGGATATCATCGCTGTACTTTTCTCCTTTTAATCTACTGAGCAAACCACAAGCTCCATTTTCCTTAAGTTTAATATTAGAACATAGGTTATCTTCGTCGGTTTTACTTAAATCTAGTTTTTGGGTAGTGACACTTGTATCACTCGTTGGTTGACTAGTTTCAGGTTTTCATAAAATTGATTTGAAAACTTCTAAATACGCCAGCTTACAAATTGTTGTGTTATAGAAGTTTATTTTAAACGAAAAGTAAGCCGACAGTCCTAAGCCTGCAAAGTATGAAGGGAAGTTTTTAAATTTCATTTATTCGATAGAAATACCCAGACAGTAGAGGAAGGTCGGGTTGCCGTGGACACTTAAATTAATTGCAAATAAAAATACCATAAACAAATTTTCTGTCATTATTTTAATCTTAAAATCAAACTAGGAACTGTTTCAATCATATTTATTAAAATCATATTTATATTTATTAAATTTATTTATCATAACTAAATATGTTGGAGCGGTAGATTTAGTTCTCCTGGGGTAAATCACCTGGGTGAATTAAGTACGCTACATAGTACAATAGATTCACCTTGTCGGGTAAATTAATACTAATATTAATTTTGAGTATACTTTATTCACCCATACTATAACTATTATATAAAGGAGTTGAAATAAAAGAAAATATAAAATAGACTTTACCCATAATACGAGCTTTCACGCCTGTCAACGCATCGTCTCCAGAAAATTATCCACATTGATATATGCCCGTCCAAAAAACTTATATTGGCATCCAGGATAACATCGTCATTTATTTAACTTTGAGGTTTGCGTTGTTTCGGCTTTCGAAGTGAGTTTGCATCTTTTTTAAAAGCTCTGAGAACCTCCAAAATACTGCCGTTATTTTCTTTTAACAATTTTGTTTAATTTAGGGTGCCAACCTTCTACGAAATTGTTGGTTGTGTGCCTCTCTCACCGAAAACACACCATTACATCGTAATAGGCATGATGACGGATTTTGAAATCCGCTTCTATAATGTAGATTCACGTCTACTGTTTCCGAAAATAACATTATTTCAGCAATAAAATAAGTTTTAACGCAAATTATGCATTTTTTTTCTATCTACTTTGAATTATGCGCGAAAACACTCGCAGGTGTCATGGCGTCGCTTGTGACGTTACACCTAGGTAAACGTAGGTAGGTAAATCAATCGAAGTTCAAGCGACACGGTGATGTTCACTGAGGCGTGACGTCATTCGCTCAGATTGGCGTTTTAGTTAACATGGCCGAATGCAGTATTTTATACTTTTATTTTATTGAAAATATTATTAATCTCAATGTTTACATTAAAACTGGTTAATTTATTAGAATTCTTTCAACATATTTTTTTCTCTAAAATTATTTATTCTTTAATTCTTTGATACTGTCATCATGCCTATTTTCGACTTCAACCAGTTCGTCTTGAAATATCTTAAAAATATTTGGAAGATGTTTGTATTTTGAAAAGAGTGCCTCAATATATTTCCAGCCCGCTTTTATTTCAGTTTTTTTTTTTTTATAGACTAGTGGGCGGACGAGCAAGCGGTCCCACGTGATGGTAAGTGTTACCGCCGCCCATGGACACCTGCAACACCAGGGTGTATGCGGGCGCGCCGTCGACCTTGCAAAATCCTATTCACAGCGGTAATAATGCTAAACTAGAACACAGAAATACACAGCGCCGATTATTTTTCTCTTTAAATATGTGCAACGCGTTCGCTTTTCTCATAAGGCTTTCGTGGAAACGGAAGTAACATCCTTCTCTATTTTTTGGAAAAACCGTCGAGATTGCCTTAACTGCATTTTTTTCGAAATCGCTTGTAAATTTCTTTGGATTCCAGTTGGCTATTTGTGATTTTATCATTTCAAATAATATTACATACGACTTGCAATTCTTGTGCAATTGTATATAATAGCGGTGAGGTGTATGTGGTTTCAAAGCTACTGTCGCAGTCTCCATGGATCGTATATATTTGAGAAAATGGAACTGGACAAGCCTCAAAAGTTCCATCTCCGAAAAAATGTTTCATCTTGGCGATATTTTCTAAACCGTTTTTCGAACTAAATAATACAATTCTTAAACCGTCGCAGTTGTAGTCAGCCAGTAAGAAATCGTTAAATTTTTGAGGAATAATAACATTCGCCACTTGTCATACACAACTTTAGGGACTTTCAGGCACTTATTTCTCTTTCTGTACAAGCCCGATTTAATGTCTTCGAGAGGTGGTATTTCATATACTACTCGGTATCATTGTTTTTGTAAGTTTCCACTGTTTCTTCGTAAAGTTTACCATCACGTGGGACCGCTTGCTCGTCCGCCCTCTTATCTATAAAAAAAAAACGCTGTGGAATAGGCAGCTCTGTTGTACAATTTTTTTCCTTACGTGTTTCTAAATTATCTGCCCATATATTTTTGGCCGTGTCGATGGTGCACTCCGCGTAATGTGAAACTTCTTTTATAATTTTATCATCTTAAAATGTAAAACTAAAAATTTTTGATTAATATCATCACTAAAAAGGTTTACCTTTACTGTCACGGAGCCAATACATTTTTTATTGGATAGTTTACTAGAACATCTCCACCAGTCAGCACCACATTTGTAACCCCTTTTTTTAAAAATACTGTCGACCATTATGCAAAAGAACTCTACCTAGTCCTCTTTTTATAAATTTGAATTCGTTTATTATTTTATTTTAATATTATATCCAAAGTCGCGTCAGATAATAAACGCAAACAAAGAATTGAAAATCGCTATAAATATTGTATTTTCAATAGATTACAATAATTGATTCATAAACACTTCAAATTTCAAGTGCCCAAATACATCGTCTAACGTACATAATTTGTAATTAACCTCTGGGTGAATCAAATGTACCAAGTAGTGCATTTAATGCACCTGCAAATCACCCGGGTGAATCTATTCCACTAAGTAATGTACTTAATTCACCCAGGTGATTTATCCCAGGATAACTAAGTCTACCGTTCTATTTTTTAACGAAATATATTAAAAATACTTTGACCTTAAGTTTTTAGCAACACAAAAGATAGCGGGTAGCCTCAGACATAGTAATCAATAGTGGCCCAATTGTTTCTTGGCTTTATAAACATCACAATAATAATGAATATCTGAAGAATCTATATAAACACAATCTTCATGTGCACAGTCTTTGTATTCATAGCACTGAATCCAGTCTATCGAAAGTTTCTCCACATATAATGCATTCAGTCTCTTTTCCTCAACCTTCGTCGGAAAGACTTTGACAAAGAAAAAAGAATATTTTTCTTTGTCTTCAGCTTTTTTTTAGCGCCTTTACCTTTTTGTTTTTTATTACTTACTTATATCATAGTCAGTGATTTCGTCTCATCCATGCTGAACTTGCAGTTGCAAATGCAACCTTAAAGGATTTGTATAAATGTTATAAATAACGTTAATAGGTATAAATGTACAATGAAAAATATACATTTTGTTAAACAGTTTTATTGAACTATTATTTATCCTATTTTATCGTATTTCCCCAATGTACGTACGTGTTTCGGTAGTGAGTGAAATATGCCAGGGCCCATTCCTATCTCATCCTATCCCTTCCCATTCACCCAATCCATTCCTTAATCTGCAAAAGTAGGCTACGCATCCAGGGGCGTGCCAACGTTTGCCATTCTGGACTGATGTTGGCATGTATCGCGGATGTCTATGGACGCCAGTATCCACTTACCATCATGTGGACTGTATGCTCGACTGCCACCTGTTTTTCCTTAAAAAAAATAAAAGAAACTTCCATCGCCTATTTATGTCAAGTGTTTTAATTCTACCAGTCATTTACGCAATGTTGCCAACCGTCATACACCATGTATGACGGTTGGCCTGATCCATAAGTAGCTCAGAAAATTTTTATTTCATTTTTGTAAATAAATTGAGGCAACACTGTTAAATTGTAACACATATCTGTTCCAGTTCTTTAATTTCTCGATGACAGCTGACACACAGCGGTCGATATAACTTTGTTCTAGCGTCAACGCCTAAAACTCCGAACAAAAATTAGGCACCAAGACGTCATATTTCATTAACAAGGTCACGTCAGACAAAGCAATTTTAGGGATGTAGTTATTGATAAACGTAACACGATAACAGATTCCATATTTTTTTACAAAATGTAAGAAACTAAACTACTGCCGGATACTTTTGTACAAATTTATTAACTATTAACTAATATTATATTTCATTACAAGATGTTACACGTGTTAATTCTTGATTGATAATGCCAACTTCTTTAAAATTTTCGAAGCTGTTGTAAAATAAGTAGGTATAGGTAGGTACTCGACAATGAAACGAAATAATTATAATGACAGGTAATCTTTATTTATTTATTTTAATCAAAATCTGATGAATCGTCACTGTCACTCGATGAGCTCTCCCCAACATTTATTATAAGTTCCTGTACTTCTATATTATCGAATGCCACATGAATTTCCCAATCCGACGCTAGTTTCGGCTTTTTTCGTATTTTTACGTACGTATTTTTTCCCAGTTTTCGGCAGTTACTTCCGCACATGCATTTTTTAATAAATCTAACATCTTGTTTGCCGTAAAAGGGGGATGGGTATTGTTTCGAGCGGCGTGTCCTTTGATTTGTGCCCATATTAGTTCTATAGCATTGTACTGGCAATGATACGGCGGAAGTCGAAGAACCCAATGACCACATTCGGCAGCTATTTCGTCGATAACATATCTTTTAGGGAGGCTTTTTTTCGATTTTAAAATATTCACTAATTGTACTTTTAATAAAGTATTATCCACATTTTCGCCATGACGTTGGAGCCAGTCAATTATCTCTTGTTTTTTATTGGCCTGCGTCGGCATTTTATCAATTTGTCTGGAGTGATGTGTAGCGTTGTCCATAATAATTATCAACGGTTCTTCCAGAGATTGCACCATTTCTTTAAACCATCCTTCGTAAATCTCCGCGTTCATTTCTTCGTGGTAGTCCACTGTTTTCTTGGATTTAAATGCCAGTAAAGCATCTGACATGAATCCTTTCGTAGACCCTGCATGGCATATGATGAGGCGTTCACCTTTTCCCATTGGCACTGAACTAGTGGAAGCGACGGTGTCGTCAGTCCAGTTCTTAGATACTGTGTGGTTTGCATTTAACCAAGTCTCGTCAGTGAAAATAACATTTGACCGATCTGATATCTTTTTGGCTTCGCTCAAAAATTCGCAGCGAGCCATAGCAACGTCGTGACGCTCCATCAAATTTTACGTTTGTCCGATTTTTTATAACAAAATCCAATTTCTTTCAAAACCAAGCTTAATGACGATTTTTGGCCATGGAACAAACCACATTCACGTAAAGAAACAACAAGTTTTTTAAGTGTTGGAATTTCTTTGCGCAAGTAATAGTCATATATATGACGGCGAATAGCGTCAGCGTCGAAGTTGTCAACCGATGTCACACGACGTGGTTGGCGTTTTTTCTTCGGCGTACGAAGCTTATTTTCCTGCATGCCGCTTGTACCGTAAGCTTCGGTAGTAATTTTTGAAACAGTAGGTCCACTAATTCCTAATGCGGCCGCAACACGCTCTCGCACTTGCGACAGTGGTAATAGCGGGCCACCATTTTTATACTCTGCTTTAAAGTAATTACGAACCTTGATCACCAGTTCTCTCGCCTGCCTTTTCAGAACAGATTCTTTCGGCATTTTTATATTTGACAGCTGGGCAGCAATCAACACGGAGGAACACAAAATACACAACGTAACGTATGGATAATGTGAAAAAACTCAGCGAACAGAAATGTAGTGACTAGCACGACCGTCTTGTTGCGAGTGACAGATTAAAACAAACACAAAATGGCGGTGGGCCATTGAGTGTTCCCACCTTGAAAAAATATATTTGAATGTTTTTGTTGTATTTGTCTTTGTTCAAAATATAATAAATATATGCGATCGATATCATTACTTATTTGGTCACAACACTACAACTATCAAATTAGAACTGTCATCGAGAAAATAAAGTTCTGGAACAGATATAATTTGAGGCTTTCCCTGATTTTTATAATTCCTTTGCGCTGCTACCAAATATTATAACGGGGGATTGTAATTGTCTTTTTTTTTTAAATATTATCTAATCCCCTTTTATTTTAATAAAATAAAACTTTTAAAATTAAGAATAAAACACCTTAAAAACAGAAAATTCGGAGGGTTACCGCCCGCCATTCTCAAATGAAGTTTATTTTGATCGTCATTCCTTACTGAAATTCAGCTCAGCAGATCTTTATGGGTTGTGTAAGGCCCTATTACGTACAAGTCTGTGATATATACGAGTATATACGTATTTCTACTCGTATTTATTTATTTAAAACACTTTAATACATATAATGGTACAAAAGGCAAGTTAAATGCCTTAAAGCATTCTCAACCAGCCAACCTTTGGATTTATCAGAGAAGTTCAATTGCGAGGTGCGACGATAGCTATAAATATACAACTTAATACATATATATCATAATATATACATACATATGCATATATATCGTATACACATACGTATATGAGTGTAGTACAAGTATGTACACCACCCGCGTAGCTCAGTCACAACTGTCTTTCTCATGGAGGTATCAGGAGAAGAAATTGCTATACCCAAAGCAATAAGACCGCCTGGTTGTATTCTATTCATATAACATTCTTTCTTAATTTTGAAATAATGTAATTATTGTACAATATGGACTTTTGTCTATCCTTGAAATGATTCTTGATCCTTGAAACGCGACAAATGTTGTCCACGTGTCATGCAATTGCATATATCGAGGGATGCAGACGGCTCACGAGATGTCCCTAACATGTTTAACGAAACATTCAACTCTTCCATTTATCATTGGGAACCTGCATTTTTTAATTTAATTTATATACTAGCAGTGCTCGTCACTTCGTTTGAGTCAATTTTAGAGAGATTCCCGTGGGGAACTCTATAATGGACCTGGATAAAAAGTACCCTAAATGTTAACGCAGCTCATGAGCTGTAACTATGCCAAGATGCCCGTTCAAACAGACAGATAATTCCAAAATTGTTTCTTGTATTATTCGCTATTTATACGGCAATCTTTTTGTTTTAAATATTTCATTTACGGACACTTTTTTACGATTTTATTGTATGTTTTTGTTTGTATATAAAGATGGCAAACGAACGAACAGTCTTGGCCTGATGTTATGTTATCTGCGATATATGCCAATAAAGGTAGAAAAAAAAATAAACGTTGACGAGTCCATAAATTATCCCATATATAACGGGATAGGATCGAATATGATGAAATTGCGTAGAATGAAAAGTGGTTTTCGGACAAGACGGGGTGGAAACAACTCAACCTAGTCAAGTTTCAGAGTCGAGGGATAGACACCATGACGGCTCTTTATTTAAGTGAAGTAAAAATATGTCCTTATGCTAAAGGTCCAGTCGCTGGTGGGCGACTTAGACTAACCCTTTATAAGGCCAAGAGAACCGGAAATAGTGAGAAAATGAAATTTTAGTTTTATTTATAAGAATATATTATTATGAAATTTATTAAGGTTTACATTTAGGAAAATCGTTGGGAAATATACGGAAAATTTGGTGGCATATTGGTTGGGAATATACGGGAGGTATGTGCCAGTTCCCATACCGGAGACGTAGAATTTCTGTAAATTTCAAGAAATATATATATATTATTTACATTTATTTTGGACTAACAAATAAAACAACAATAATTGTCAAAACAAAAACATTTTATAGCAAATAATCACTTCAAACTAATAACTAATAAGGTATTCAACATTTGAGATCAATCATACTTTGACACTTACACATAGCAAGTGTAAATATAGTAGAGTCAATGTAATAGGCCACTTTTGACATTTCGTTGACTTTGTGACGATATAACTTTGCATCGATCCCATAAATCTATTTATGTTTATAAATTCATTACTGAACACTAAAAATATGTAACTTTTTTAATAATAAAAAAATATAAATTTGTCTGTTTATATCAAATTTAATAAGTTCGACGGTTAATTTAGTTGCTAAACATCATTATCAATTTATATTTCAAGAAATTTGAACCCCACTACAAGGTTACGCCTGTCCACATTTTTAATTGTAACTTGTTGAAAAAGTAACTTGTAGAGAGAAAGGGATATCGAAAAAAGTTACCGTTACGATAAATAAACAAATTAAGAGAACAATAAAATTATTAAATAATTGACATATCATAATTTAAATAAATACAATTATTAATTAGTAAATACATTAAAAAATATGTAATTAAATAAATATTTAATATATTATTTTAATTAAACTTAATTTAATATTTAATGTAAATAAACCTCATTTAATATATTAATATGTATATTAAAACTATATCTGAAATTAAAAAAAGAAAATGTACGACCATTTTCATACGGCGAAGAAAAGGAAAAGAAGTAAACCAGTTGTCGATGTCGATAGTTTTAATGCCGATGCAATTTGCAACCACATTTATGGTTATTTATTACATGAGAAAATAGTATCCATCCAGAAAAAAACATTTATGTTCATTAAAAGAAGAAGCAGGCTTATTTTCTGGTGGAATATCATCTTTAATAAAAACTGCGTGTTACAAATATTTCCATAGATGATTGGAAGAAAGGGGTAGAAAAAAACAAAAAATATAATGGAAGATTTTTAACTTGATTTAAGAATTGATAATAACAGCAACGATAGCAGTTTCAACGAATCTGATAGTTCCAATTAATAAATAATAATTTATTACGGATATAAACTGGTTTCATTATAATTCCCTTAATTACGCTTAACTTTGAGGTCATGTGGCATAGGTAGTGTTTGGGGTTCTGTCTGGGTTCTTGATTAAGACTTTTTAATAGTTTGGTTATCACATTTTATTTCGTCACGTCTTACATAGTTTACAGTCATGACACGAGAGAGGCCGGAAAGGGAAGGACATAGACTAAAAATATTTTTAACAGACAAACAAATCATAGACTACAACAGGTAGAAGGTTTCCAATGCTGTGTATGCTCTAAAAATATTATTGCAGAATATTTTTTTATGAACACTACAATCGATTCACTAATATATGACTTATATATCGATTTTTGTTTTTAATCGATAATTGCTGTTAGATTACACACTATGACATCCACTATTGACACTACTTTAGACATAATAAAAATCACAAAAATTATGTCAGTCCAAGGCTTTTGGTGAAATTGACTGAAAGAAGGATAATGTATTAATATTATTTTTACCTATAAGTATTCTTCATGAAGAAAATATTCTTCGTATATTCATTAATATTCATAATTCATTTAATTTATAATTCATGAAGAAATTATCAATAGCTTCGCATGTTTCTGGTATAACACGTCCAAGAAGTTGTGGTGACATTTTGCAACTGAATTTTAAATCTTCATAATCTCTGCCGGTTACCAAATAACGTAAAGTAACAATTAAACGTTGCTCTGCTGGTATACTGTCACGCATTAGCATATTCTGTTTGGATACTAATGGGCATCTAATGGGGCTACGTTGTTTAACAAGAGGATAAATGTTGAATCATTCATTCTTAGATAGTTTTTGTAATCATCTTCATCAATGTCGTTTAACATGGTGGCGTCACAATTCTTTAGACGTTGGAGTAATAGCTTTTTAACCCAACTAGACTTCCGTTGTTTTTGTAACATCAACCAAAGTAAACAAAGGATGGTCGATTTCTTTCTTTTTGTTATTTTTCTTATGCGCGTTGATGGTGCCATTTTTCACGCAAAGCACTACTGCACGTTGGAACATCTTAACACAGTGTGTGATCGAATTTCGGATACTATGCAGGACCATGTATGGACCAACTTCTCCAGCGTGATGGCCGGCGCGGCGTCCTGCATCCAGGACGGTGAATGGCCATCTTAATAAATATTTGGGAAAAGTTTTGAAAACGTGCGAAAATTATATGCGAAAATAATGTCAAAATGTATTAATATTATGAAGATAGAAAATATACATCGTAATTAGATTGTCATAAAGCAATTTTTCTCACATTTTGGTATTCGGCCTCGGATAAACAAGTACTAGTTACAGCTTGGTAATGATTGCATGTTAATATTATTTTCCACTATAGTAGGCATTTTAAATCTAGCTTGATTATAATTAGAGCTTTCAGAAAAATCAACGACATAACTTTGTACTAACGTCTGGCCAATTATTTATTTAGCAATATGAAAAATCATTGGTTCTCTTGTAAGTAAAATAATTATGAACTATAGTCCTATATATAAATATA
This sequence comes from Sesia apiformis, assembly GCA_914767545.1. Taxonomy (NCBI): domain Eukaryota; kingdom Metazoa; phylum Arthropoda; class Insecta; order Lepidoptera; family Sesiidae; genus Sesia; species Sesia apiformis. The sequence goes on from OU611947.1 coordinate 27,366,697, forward strand.
AATAAATATAGTTTTCTCCTACTTCCTGGGAAATGGCTTCATTATTTTAAAAAAGGAATACGTCAATCGGCTCTTTTCTGTACGCACGCCAGCAATTTCCAACACGACAATAATAAAGATTGCTGGACAGTAGAGAGGTTATTTTTAGTGCACATTAACATAAATTAGGTTTTTTTAGGTACACGATATATTTATTATTATAAAGACTGAATGTGCATTTCTTTTTATAAGTTTAAAAAAAGAACAAAGACCGCGCGGTCGAATTGGCGGGAATGAGAATCAGATACCTACTCTGTATTGTGGATGTTATGTTCTCATAAGTTTATCACAATTTTAAGTTGTCTAATAAACAATGAGTACTAGTTCGTTGGAAGGTGAATTAGATTTAACGCCACCAGACATAGCTGAAGAAGCAAAAATACTTTCTGAAAACCTGTTACCAACGAAATCGAGACAAAAATATGAAAAGGCATATGAAGATTTCATCAAGTGGAAAACTGAAAAAAAGCGAATTCTTTCTCGGAAAACTTCTGTTTCTTGAATTAATTTGTTTATTGTTTCCTCGCAAATTAGAGAAAAATACTATACAAGTCTCGGCCTAAAATGGCAATTACCGGCCTCGTTTATTTAAAAAGGACGAGGCGAAGTAAGGACTCGGCTTCGCTTCGTCCTTCCAATATTATTCGGCCGTCAATTGCTTTATTTCGGGCCTGGAGAGTAATATACTAATTAGTCAAACTTTAAAACAGATCTGAATTACACGTGGATAAGTGTTGGAAGGTTGTAATGCTGCACTCATGTTTCTATTATTGTCTATGCTCAATTTTGAATTAGAGAGCCGTGTCACATATTTTGTTTTTATATATTTTCCTCTGTGAAAATAAACATAACACTTAAATTAAATGTTTTATTAGCAAATGCCACAGGTTCCACTATCAATAAGAATTAGAATAAAAAATAAGGTCGATTTTCTATCACGTATATAGAAGGTCAGGTATTTTTTTATTTGTAGGGCACAACACAGTCGATAAATAAACGATCTCGATTTGATTATTTATTGTCCAGCACTTTGACTTTGAGGTACTTTGACAGCAGCCATTTTATCTAGCTAGATTTTGAAAGACTTACTAATTGCATGAGCCGTTACTTAATTTGCACGCTTTTTCTAAGGAAAACTGCATTTATTTAGTTCTATCTTCACTTATTTTGTATATAATAAAGTATCATTTACCTATCAATCCGCTTTGTGCCAAATTTGGATAAAATGTCAAAAGGATTGCACGCGTATGGTATGTGGTGAATTATTGTGATATTTTTTCATTGGTATGAAGATGTACTATCTTCTCTGTAGCTTCTCAAGTTGGAACTACACTACAGATCCACTTGGCATTCCACTCCCGAGCCAGGATCATTCAGAGGATCCTAGTGAACTTGAACAGTGTACTTGAATCCATAAGGGATTTTACGAAAATGGATTATACTCTACGGTGGCACTGGAGTCAAGTGGACAGAGGCGCCCTTAGGAGCTTCAGTTTTAAGTCGAGCATTTTCATGTACAAGTAGCACGTTTCAATTCGAACCAGGATGTTTACTCCCATTTTACAACACCGAAATTTCGAGCCCAAATGAAGATTAAACGAATAAACTTACTCTGTCTTTGCTTCGGTCAGAGCTCTGTACATTGGTCGCGATTTCCGATAATTTTGTTAATGAAGGGAATGTATGATACAATGAAGTGCTTTATCAATGTTTTCTATAACTTATGGTTTTTAAAGTAGAATGCATATTTTCCATGTATTTGCAGTAGTATAAATTCAATAGTAATGAATAACATGTTTAATATATTTTTTTATAAATATTTCACGAAATTAAATGCTATGTTATTATCATCCTTTGAAATATAATCAACCGTGTTACCTTTGAATTTAAAAATTTAAAATGAAGATGTCAATTCTTATCGCTTTCATCAAATGTCATCTATTTATACTTTGATAATGGTGTGAAAATCACATGGAGATTGAATTAATTTAGCAATCATATCTCATTAAAAACAAACAGAATATTTTTTAAATTTTAAGTATGCACCTATATATTGAACAACCTTATAAACAAAATTATCCACTCCCAACAAATGTCTGTTACATATAATAACTGATCCAATACATGTCCTATCACATGCACATATTGAGACAGTTCGCAGATATTTTTCAATCAACCTAGGGAGTTGGCCCAGCAGACAGATATGAGGACTGTCGAATAATGATGGTCAAAAGCTGCAGGGAGAAAATATGTGACATCTTTAAAACAATTGACCCTCCCATTGCATGTTCAAACAGTACAATAAAGGCAATTGGTAACATTTTCTATATGTGCTTATTACTTAATATACTTAATAAAAAATAATTAAATCAATAGAACATGGGCAACAAAATATGACATTACAATGTAAGTACTCTCATTATGTTCTGCCTTAATAGGAATGGTAAATTTAATTCTTACATTTTATTAAATCATTAGTAAATGAATAGTAGCCAAATATGGTGGTACAATGTAAATATCTCACATAATGTTCCGCCTCAATATGTGTGCTAAACTTAATTTTGATATTTTATTAAATCAATAATAATGCAATAAGTTCATAATAATTAATTCAACCCATAGAGTAAGATTAAAATGTAATAACATGTGTGATATTTATTTGGCAGTCTTATGGTTGTGCTATAGACTAACACTACTGCGGAAGACTGTGAGGAGTATATTGTAATGTTTAGAGAAGTAGCGTTGAAAACCCAGCGAGAGGAATGTGGGGCTCAGTAGCATAAGGATTACACTGCTGGAGCTGTCAGATTTTATAGGAACAGAGATATGTTATCTAATAATAAAGTCACGTTGATTGGTTTTAATAATATTCTAAGAATTTGCTATAAAAAAGACAGTAGTTTATTATAGAGGTTTTTAATGGTCATTACAGTCATTTACGATTATTTTAACATTGTGATGATTGTATGTAAGACAGATGTTATTAATATAATTACTATTTTATTTTAATATAAAGTACTTGTTATTTATGATTATTTTAATATCGTGATTGTTATTAGGTATTCCATATAAGACGGGTATGTCATCAACTAACACTTTACCTTTATTTTGGTCGCTGCGTTGTTTGTCAAATTCGTAATCCGTTAAGTTCTGAATTTATCAAGTTCTTTACTTGCCTAGTGCATGTACATTCACCTTCAGTTTTTAGATATATGCATGAATTATGAATTCTTCGGTTGGTATCCTGCATTTGTAGATTACCTTCTTTTGAAAATTTTTATAAATGAAACATACGCCTTTGTTGTCATTAGTCTCTTATGATTATTTCTGTTCCATATATATTATTACTAATCACATCTTATAATTAATAATTTAATTAATTCTTATTCATGATGGAATCAACAAATACCGGAAGTGGGAATATGTTTGTGGAAACTGAGTACTGTATCAGTTTCATTTCAATATAAAAAATAAAAATGTTTCGTCGATTTGGCGATGTGTCCAAAGAGGAAACTGCATTGAATCTATTACATTAAATAAGGGAATGGACTGAGTTCCTCGCGAAAGCCGACACGTATGTCGACCTGACTTTTTAAAAGACAGAGTGGACACAGCGTTGAGTGAATGTAGGGAACAAGGCTATACCCAAAATCTTCGAAGTGTTCATGGAAAATTTGGTGGACTCGGAATCCGATTCCGAAAATATCGATATACGTTTGTTTAAATCCAAAAAGACGCTTTATATAATTTACGCAAAAAAGCATTAAAAGTATCTCAGAGTAAATTTCAATTCTTAACTGAAGTAAGAATACCAGATATACTTAAAATATATTTTCTAATTCTAATTTATGAAAATGAAGGACCACATAAATTTATCATTTTTGCACCGTCGAATTATTCACAATTCTTAGATACCGATTTATTTCTTGGTGATGGTACCTTTTAAAGTGTCCCCAAGACGTTTTACCAGCTGTTCACTATACACATTGAATTCGGAAGTACGCGAATTTCTACATCTATCATTCTAATATTCTTTTACCTTTTAACGAACAATAAATAAAGTTCATATGAATCTGTATTCAATGCATTAAAATCATTTGGCGTTAACATTTTTTTAAATGCCATTACGAGCTACCTTTTATGAATGCTGTAAAACAAATATTTCGAGAAGCCAGCGTAAAAGGTTGTTTTTTTTTTCATTTCCAAAGAGTTATATGAAGATATGGCAAAAAAATTGGGATGGTCGAAAATGCAACGCTTAAAAAAAAATTGAGACGTATCAATTTGATACGAGTCTCAGTATCATTATTATCAGCGACGACTCAGAGGCATCGTATAGTGTATGTGTATTGTGTGTGTATTGTATCATTGTATTGTATTTAAATAAATATGGAAATTGTGTCATGAAAAAGTTGGAGTACTTTATAGAACAATAGTTTATAAAAATACATCCGACACGTGGAACTGCGGCCACGAGCGACATAGAACCACTAACAGCCTCGAAGGTTGACACTTTAAACTAAGTTCGAATATTACGGAGAAAAATAACTTGTATTGAGCTAAAGCTAATCAAACTACAATTATACGAGGACAAGTGATGTCAACAGTCAAAAGACGCGAAGACGCATAGATATTATTAAAGACGCAAGCATTGAAGAAAATGTTGAGAAGTTGTTACAAGGTGAACTTATGCCTGAATAGTGTCTTTTATAGTGTCTGAATAGCAGATAATTTGACTAACTACTAATTTGACCAATTCAGAACATGACCAATTACGAATTTGACGAACAACGCGGAGAGAACTTCGTGGAGAACGCGTTGCTGACTTTCGAGTTAAAGGATCACTTCTGACTACCATGGAGACATGAATGCTGACACTTTTAAACAGTGGTTTGAACATCAATTATTACCCAGCCTGCCGGAGCCTTCAGATATTTTAATGGATAATGGTTCATATCATTCCATGCCGGTGGATAAAGCACCTACTCCTGTAAAAACGCAGAACTGGTTGTTTGACTTGAAAAAAAAACGGCATTGAGACCAATGTATAGATGCTGAAAGCAGACTTGATAAAACTAGTGAAAGAGAACAAGGCGACAAAAGTGTGATACGAGATAGGCGAACTGGCTCTGGCAGACGGACATCGCGTTCTCCGATCTCCGCCGTACTATTGTCAGGACAATGCTAACTTAAGGACAGGTTACTCAGCTTGCCACAATACGGCTCCGCCATTTAACACTAAATAAAATGTTAAACCTGCTAAAAGATACTTGTGAGAAGGTCACGAAAGACGACTAAAAAATCAAGAAAAATAATTTTAGATGACTATGACCGCGACATTAGGACTGATCCCATAATTGACAATGAAATAATTATTCCAGTAACTGCTAGTGACGACGATAGCAGTAGTTCGCGTGTTTCTGATTCAGAATAGTGTAAAATACTGAATAAAACATGAGGACCCCAGAGGTCAAGGGGTCTAAGTGACATTTTCGAAAGAATTGAGTTAGATGCAGTAACAGACTGTTAAAATACTATTCTTTTTAGTGGTGAGGAGATCCGAGTGATTTCCCTGACAGGTGCTGCTACCTAGTGTGTTGCCCCTTCACCACTAGTAGTGCATGCTAACACTGCTCCACAGGTAACACGTAGCACAGGTGAAAATGTAACGTAAAATACGTAACGTGTTACGTAAAATGTAACACAGGTGATTTTAATAATCTATTGTTAGTACCAGTTAGTATATCGAAGTGTTGAAGTGTTTGTATAACAACGCCACCATGTCAGTCCGAGTACAGGAAGGGAGCACGGAGCCGATTCCATTGCAGAGGGGTGTGAGACAAGGAGATGTCATCTCTCCGAAGCTCTTCACCAATGCGATGGAAGACGCTTTCAAGCTCCTGGAATGGAAAGGACTCGGCATCAACGTTGATGGCGAATGCATCACTCACCTTCGATTTGCCGACGATATCGTGGTCATGGCAGAATCGCTGGAGGATCTTAGCACAATGCTCGGAGACCTCAATCGAGTTTCCCAACAGGTGGGCCTTAAAATGAACATGGACAAGACGAAAATCATGTCGAATGTCCATGTCGTGCCCACCCCAGTTTCAGTCGGGAGCTCGATTCTCGAAGTTGTTGACGAGTACGTCTACCTAGGCCAAACGGTCCAACTAGGTAGGTCCAACTTCGAGAAAGAGGTCAATCGACGAATCCAACTCGGCTGGGCAGCGTTCGGGAAGCTACGCAGCGTCTTCTCGTCCAAAATACCTCAGTGCTTGAAGACGAAGGCCTTCGACCAGTGTGTGTTGCCGGTGATGACCTACGGCACCGAGACGTGGTCTCTGACTATGGGCCTCATAAATAAGCTCACTGTCGCACAGCGAGCTATGGAGAGGGCTATGCTCGGGGTTTCCCTACGTGATCGAATCAGGAATGAGGAGATCCGTAGACGAACTAAAGTCACCGACATAGCCTCTCGGGTTAGCAAGCTGAAGTGGCAGTGGGCAGGGCACATAGCTCGAAGAACCGATGGCCGATGGGGCAGAAGGGTTCTCGAATGGAGACCACGTACCGGCGGACGAAGCCGAGGACGTCCATCTGCTAGATGGACAGACGACCTCATAAAGGTTGCGGGCACCCGCTGGATGCAGGTCGCTGCCGATAGGTCTAAATGGCGGACAATGGGGGAGGCCTATGTCCAGCAGTGGACGTCCAAGGGCTGAGAAGAGAAGAGAAGAGAGTACCAATTAGAAGCAAATGGCCAAAGTGTTGGCCTAAAATGGTCAAAACAAAAAAATAATAACTTTCCCTCTTACAAAATTTTGTTGACTTTTGGTTCAATTATCTCAAAACATAAATTTTGTCACTTAGACCCCTTTACCTCTGGGGTCCTCACATATTTTAACCACAATGGATTTTTTCTTATTTCCGTATTCCCTATTCTATCACATCAACGAAAGTATTATCAATTATCATTATCTGTGTTAGTAAACGTATTTAATGCTGCTAAGATTTTGTATAGTCACATCACTAGTTAATCTGACATAATATGTCAAATCTGTAATAATTTGACGGCCTATTATAATAATCTATCGCCGAGCCTATTCTACACACGGCGATATCTGCCACGAGAGACTCGCTCGTGTAGTTTGGGGCCTTACAATTAGATAGTAAAGTATTGGTTACATCGCGATATTATCAATGTATTATCCCTGCCATGAGCCCCAACTGATCACATGGAGAACTGCAGTTTAAAATTACGCGTCGTATAAATATACGATGTGACGACCGTACATTTTGACCACATAACCCTTGTAAAGATCATATGTGATCACTTGACACATGTGTCGAATCTGCCCTACGCATATATATTATCAAGTTTTATGACAAAAATCATGCAGGTAGTGCAGTATCATGCAGAGTTGACAGCTAACGAAACTTCAACATCGCACACCTGTATATCAAAAATTAATTAGAAAGTATTGTAACATTACCGCATGCAATTTTCGTGCCTAGTTTTGTGTTAGTGATTCGCATGTCTAAGTTGAGCCTAAGTTTTATATGGAAGATACTAACTGTCGCATTGTGTTTGCAGAAGTGAGGCAGGAGGCGGTCCAGCAGGCACTCGCCGAGATGCAGAACCGGCCGAAGCCCTCGCTGCCAATGCCCTCCAAACGGACCTCCATGATGGCAAAGAGCCCTGACAGGGATAGGCATGATCTCTGTAAGTAGACACTTCTCATATCTCTTAATACCATTCTATTATTATAAAGACTATATTATATCACTGGAATGCCATGGCCACGTCGCCAGCAGAGTACCCTTGGCAACTGGAGGTCCAAAATTAGTGATTAAAATAGTCGTCGGCAGTGAAAAAAAGATTACCTAATATTGTTCGTCGATGTAACCTAAATATACGTGGAAGAGGTTGCGTTCATACTTTATGTACTTCGGAAGAAAATGTGAAAGAGAAGCGGGCTGTTTTAAGGCTCGCGCAATATACGGAGGACCGCACCGCAAAATCATCCTGACCCATCGCACACTTCAGGCGGGCCGCAGTGCAGCGCGCTGGCGGATCGCTTGCCGCCCGTATTTATGAGCCGATGTTATGTCCTGCGACGCGGCCCGCCTCAATGTGCATTGAACGGGCGCAGTTAACTGACGTAATTCGAGAGTTATTCGCCGTACGACGACGTGAAGGATTGAATATCAACAGCTAACTGATTTCAATCATTGCGTCGAGTTGCGACCGGTCACGTCTGTAATGTGCAGTTTTACAGTGCCACGCGACGCGGCTGTAATGTGCGTGAGCCGTTATGCTCATACTTACCCATAATAATGTCTTATGTAATAATAATGTGCATGAGGAGGCTTCTGTTCAGCAGGGGACGAGACAAAAGGCCCGATTACGATCGACGGTCACTCGACCACTTTGCATTTGTTTAACGGTGAACCACATTTGTAAATGATTTATAGTGAGTTATTTTAAGGCAGGTGGTCTTCTGAACCGATTATGAGATTACCTTGGTATTTATACTTTTTGTACATTGAGTATGTCTCATCATGTTAAATGTTACTACACGTGTTACTAAAAATGTCTTTCGGAATCACTCCAGGTTCTTTGTGATCACCAGAGAACTTAAAACCTAATCCACCTTTAAATTTGTTGCCAACGATTTGCTGCCCATTCAGTATGTTCTGCTGCTCATTTAATTATTTATCATTGTTATTTGTAGCGTCAAGTTCAGACGAGGATTCGTGCGCGGGCGACGCAGATCTCCCTCCGCCCCCAGAGCTGGGCTCCCCACCTACGCGCCGGCCCGCCGCCCCGCACCCCCGCGGGCATCCGCACCCACACCCCCACCCTCATCCGCACCCCCTGCCACATCCACATTCCCATGCGCATCAACAGCCGCTGCCGCTACCACATCACCAAAGAGAGAAAAAGCACGCGCTGCGGGAAAGGACTGATATCGACCTTGCAGAATTGACGACACATTTACCGCAATGTACGTTATATCCTTTATTTACAATATACTATACCGTCACCCTGTCTCTTCACTGGTGGTAGATATAGTACCGCTACTACACATGGTCTTCTGTTCTACCGGCGACTTTTTTCAAAACTTCACCTGGCCGGAGGCTGTCAGTCCCTTGCTACTTTATGTACAATAAGTTATTTAAAAGATGGATCACAGTAATCTTGAAAAAAGCTTGCCATCGATGCCGATGGATACGAGGCGGTGTTGATGGAATTAGGTAAGCTACGACGTGGGACAATTACAGTTAATAAACCAATGCTAAAAGTTTGGAATTCTTTGAGACTTTTTTTTTGTGAAATGAGGCAGACAAGCAAGGGCGCCAGATGATGGTAAGTGGCTACCGCTGTCCATGGACATCTGCAACACCAGGAATTATGCGAGTGCACCGCCGACTTAACAACGCCCTATTCACAACCTTCTCAAAGAACCCCATACCGTAGCGTAATGGAAAGACCTCTTGAGGCAGTTCGCTCTACAGCCTACGGATTCGCGGTATACTATAAAACAGTCCAGACTGCTTTCATTTTGAGATGCTAATTTATGTGCGCATGTCATTATCGTCGCCTGTTTATTACTATTTGACGTCCATCGCGGTAAACATGACTGAAGCATGTGTGCACATTTGAAACTGTGAGTCCAATTTTCAGGTCCTTTCGACCTTCATATTCATATGGTCTCGTCCGGTATACTCTTGCATGATTCTGGTCTAATGAAGTTGGTTTTATACTATTTTGTTTGCGGATATACGCTGACTTCCGCGGCTCGTTCTTGTATATTTCCGGTCAGTGAGTGGTATATGTTGTGTATCAGATATCCCGCCGGATGTTACGCACACCACATCGGGCGCACGACGCGGCGGTGCGCATGTCGCGGACCGCGTGCAGTGCTACGCAGCACCCGAGGACACGGGCACTGGCACAGGCCGGTGGAAAGTACGTACAATTTGTAACAAATGTAGGTTAATGTAGAAATGTTTTAATGTAGGTTTGTAGCCGTAGGGCGTTATTGGCAGAGCTTTTTTTTTTATGTACAGTCTGACGAGTCGGCGGGCCACATGATGGTAGGTGGTCACTGCCGCCCATGGACATCTGCAACATCATGGGGTTTGGGTGTGCGCTGCCGACGTTGCTGAAACGTTCACGGCTCTCTTGAAAAGTCCCATGACGTAGCGTAACGGAAAACCTCAGCTGACATTTAAAACTTTCGAGTTCGCGGAATTAAGAATCCTTTTGTTAGCGGAATAAAGAGTCTTTTTGTTCGCACTGTACGCAGATACTCCATGTCAAGGAAGTGTAGATCAACTGAACCGCACGATGATGACGACCTTTAGTATCAAAAGGTCTACATAGCAAAAAGACGAAGTAGCAGAACATCCACATCGCAAAAACCGATATCTATGTCATAGGCACTTGCTTTAACTAACTCCTAAGTTATACCTACATATATTTGATTTCTCAATGTCTATCCTTTTTCTTATATTTGGCACTTAACACAATTTTTATAGAACCCCAAACAACCAATACTTCCATGGAATCTTAAAGGCGCAGTTGTATCGGGTAACCAAAAAAGTTCGTGCGGTTTTTCTTATACAGATTGATTTCGGTCTTCCAGGGCGTGCTTCATCGATCAAGCTGAAATCTCCCGAGGAACATTCCTTGAACCACTTCTGTGCTGTCCAATCACTTACAGCGTCATCTCCAAATGCGGTACATATTTATCGCCGCGTCTCGGCCGCTTTGTACTCATAGAGTAAATAACTTCGAATTAACGTTTTGTTCGTGGCCATTTTAAATTATTTCACAATAGGATTTGAACAATTGTCGCAAAATTTGTATGCATCAAATGAAAGAGGGTATTCATACGAAAGTAAATGACCGTATCTAAACAAGTGCTATCAATAAATAACTAAAAAAAAATCCATGCCAATCTGTATAAGGAAAACTGCACGAACTTTTTTGGTTACCTGATATATTGAAACCAATAAACAACTGCTCACTGAAATAACTGGAGAAGCTAATAATAGGTTGTTAAGTATCGAAAATATAATCGATTCTACCGGTTTTTACAATTTTCACGATTTATAGTACAATTCTAGTATATCATTACTACATCTAGTATACAATTCTGGTATATCTAAGTGTACGCGTGTCGCCGTAACCGCGAGCGATCGCCGCGCCCTCTCTGACTAATGAGCCACTACGAACATTTTAGGACAGGACGAAACGTTACATTCTTGTAATTTTTGATTTATTATTAACTAGCTGAGCCGACAGACGTTGTCCTGTCCAAATTTCAATAATACAATAAGTTCATACAAAAATCCCATAAAAAAAGCACTTTCAGTTTTCCCGAATTTTCCAATTTTCCGGGCACCTTATCCAATTTTTCTTTGCCTAAAAACCTTATTCGGACTATTACGAACATTTAAAAAAAATTAGCCAAATCGGTGGAGCCGTTCTCAAGTGATGCGCTTACCATTTAACCTTTATAACAATTAATTTAAGCATTTTTAGCATTTAATTTTTATTTATACAGATATAAATTGGTCGACATGTTTCAGGTTTTGCGTTAATTTGGTAACACGTTGTATACTATACTTTGGGTTTGGTCTATGCTAATAGTTAGGAGATTTAATAATTAAGTCGGATTTTTGGAATTCTATAGAAGTATCGCTACTGACCTCAAACATTTTTGCGACTTACAGGTATCAGCCAAAATTCAGCAACTTCTCAACACACTCAAGAGGCCAAAGCGGCGTCCACTGCCGGAATTTTACGAAGACGACGATATCGAGTTGGAAATCGCTGCTAATCCCAAGGATCCCAATGCTCCTAAACCCGAGGGTGGGACTATGACTCCAGCAGTGGGTGAACAGTTAGTTGTGCCGGCTGGGCTGCCCAGGAACTTGGAAGCAGCCCTGCAGAGATATGGCACAGCATCCTTTAAAGCCAACGTGGCGACGGTGCTCGATCCTAACGGAAAGTTGAGCAGCTCTCTCACTTACGGTAACTATTTCTAATGTTTATTATTTAAGACTCGCTTGCAAACTAATTTAATTCGAAATATAGTTTTTCTATCTTTCTTTTTCTTTTTTTGTATGGTACGTTTTATGCCATTGTAGATTATTCTTCGTGATTAACAATTTCAAAGTCAAAACAATTTAAACGCATCCCGTCAATATCCGGTCCCGTCGATGTCGGGAGCCGCTCAGTAAAGTAGGTTACTGGAGATAGAAAACGACTCCTTGAAAACACACGATAAACGCAGTCCCACGGCTTTATTTGATTATCACAAACATTATGCACAAGAAGCACTGACGTTTAATAAACTATCACTATTAAACTACAAAATCCACAATACGCATTTTTTTATAATAATCAAACAAAAACTCAACTTCACTTCCCGAGTTTCCATCAAAAAGTCTCGAAAAATAACTAAACCGGTTGTAAAATGATCACTCTCACCCTGAAGTTGGTAACTTTTGTCTGTACCAAATTAAACGGATTCTCATTTACATACAATAAAACACTGCAACAGATCAAGAAATCGAAACTTGACATATGTGTAATTCACGTGCGGAATTAATACACAGTATAGTTTTAATCGTGACATTAAAATCGTTAATCGTTCTATAATCGGCCTATTACAATATTAAGTGTATTATTATTATTACTAGTCAAAGTTATTCTTTATATCTATACCTATATTTATAGCAACAAATAAAGCCATTTCTATTCTACTCTTTCAGGCAAACTGCTAAGTCGATCTCTGAAAATAGCTCACGCGATACTCAACAGGACTTTTACATCGAAGAGCAGCAGTGGGGGCCCCCTTACAGGAGATAATTCCATCAAACCCGGAGACAGGGTTGCCCTTGTGTACCCCAATAATGACCCCATAAACTTTATGTGTGCTTTCTATGGGTGTCTACAAGCAGGGGTCGTTCCTGTCCCTATAGAAGTGCCCCTCACTAGAAGGGACGCGGGTCTACAACAAGTGGGCTTCCTTCTTGGCTCCTGCAGTATCCAGTATGCGTTGACCTCTGATGCTTGTTTGAAAGGTGAGATAAAATTTTATATTTCAGTTAAACTTCTTATTTGGAAGTATGACTTTGTTTTTGTGTTTGAAACGGGGTCGAAATTATCATGATAATTATTCTTGTTGATAATTATCGCATAAATAGGTATCTGCTGATCTTTACTCTGTTGACCATTTCTGTCCATTTTCACGTTAGCGTAGGCAAATGCTAGTCCATACTAATATTGTAAAGAAGAAACATGTTTTTTGTACAGCTAGTTTATTAATAATAATTATAAATACATTAAAAAATTCGCGTTCCAATGTCGTTTTAATGAGCCGAATGCGAATGAAACATTGACGAGTAGCGAATGAATATTTTCGACATATAGCGAATGAATATTTTCGACATATAGCGAATGAATATTTTAGCGAACGAATGTTATCTTGATAATTTAATTATCAAGGTGATTATTAAAACATTATTTATACCTTGATCTTGATAATTATCTCTTTCGAAACGGTTATTATCAATGATGGTTTTCTTGATAATTATCAATAATAATTAGCTAACTATCAAGATATCTATGTTCATCCATCAAGATATCGAATCCATGTTTGAAATGTATTAATGAACTATTTGCTTGCATTTTGAAATTGAAAATGATGCGAAATAATTGCTTTGCAGTTTAATTAATTTATTATACCAATTCATTGTATTAACATTATCGCTGGTGCGTATAAATTAACTGCCTTACTCATATACGTTATCTATATTTAATAATTAGTTAAAATTTCTATTCCTTTTCGATAAAATAGAACTGCTAACAGAGTTTAACTAGATAACTAATAACTAGATAAATAACCTAGAGTTTTAAGCAATTATTAAATTTAAACAGCGTTTGTGAGTAAGTAGTATTTATAGATGTAGTAGTAAAGATGGCCAAATTCCGTGCGGGCCTTGTTGTGATTCCGCACAGAAATATGTCATAGTTTGTCAAAATGTTACACGTGCAAAATGGACGATGCTCTTCAATGCACTGAATATATTAGGTACATGTCTTAGAATGCTTAACGCACCAAAATGTACGCGTTGCCTCGTACACCGCATTTTAGTACAACCAATGAGAAAAGATGAGGTGTTGCTAATCTGTAGTTGGCGGCGTATTTACGGAATGGAACCCCCGCGAATAAGGAGCTTTGACTGTACCCTGTTATGCGAATGACTGTTACTGCAAATATTTTATGATTAGAATTGGTTTATATTAAGTTTGAATATTTGGCGAAAGAATTGTTACATTTAGCAAGCAAATTAATCTATATATATATATATATATATATATAAATGTACGTTGGTATATCTGATGTTAATAGACTTCGACACTGTTTGACCGATCACCATGAAAGAGAATGTTTCTATGCTATCCACTTTGTTGTAACTCGCCACTAGATGGCGTTGCAGCACATCAACTTCTATACCGTTCAAGCGATCGCAAAAATTACATACACAGGCAGGACAATATCTGTCGGGTTTTGCTAGTACACATATAAAAAGTGTGACATATGTCATATAATTTAAATAAAGGTGCCAGAAAGAGACACCGGATGATAAGTGGATATATGGACATGTGGAATACATGAAAACTTGTAGTTTCGAACTGTCCTATGTAATTCCTTCGTTTTGTGTATTTGCGTTTATAGAGGTATCTGCATTTTTTTTAAATAATTTAAAATAGTTTTTAAACCTTATATTGATACCCCTAGATTTATTCAGTTTGCGATTCCCACGTGTTATTTCAATGTTCACTCAGTGTACCGTTAAAATCTGCTGCACTAATCTTTAATTTACATAATGTAGTGAAATAAATTGCTAAGAATGATTGTTGATACAATTTTAAAATGGAAATAAGGCCCACGGCTCCCGCTGGTCGGGAAAGTAGATTTCGCTATGTTATAAGACATGTTTTTAACAAAAATATTCTTTTAATATTCATTACACTAGTTCTTATTTATTTAAATTTTATTGCACTGACAATATGTACAAAAAGAGAACATGATGCCATGGGCCATTCTCTACTTTTTCGATATCTTCTATACTTGTTACATTCATTTACTCTCCTGCACAGCCCGAAGATTGACTGGGAGATAACGCTGTATGGCATTAAAGTCCGCCTATTGTAATAGTTTACAACAAAAGAGTAAATAATTTAATAGAAACACATGTTCAAACAAAAGTTACAAATCTTTATGAACTACTAGTATACTCAATAATATTTATAAAATTTACTAAATCTGAACATTCAATTATGAATATGGTCTTTAAGAAATGCAGCGCATAAGAAGCACTTGACGGCTGTGTTATACCGTTGTTTTCAATCTAGTTTAGCTCCAACGCGTATCACCGGGGAATCACACGTGTAATAAAAATATTTATGTACATATTTATTTTTTATTACTTAAATTTAAATGTTCATTTATATTCTTATTATATAGATCCTACCAGACATGTGTTTTTATTTAATGTGAAATTAAACTGCAGGAAAAGACAGTTTTCTGTAGAACTTAGTTTAATTAGGGCATCCTCTTAATAGGGCCAAAATGTTCTGGTCCCGATTAAGCGGAATTGACTGTATTGCAATATATTAGGGTTTTATTGAAAATATTTAAAACTATTGAACCATATTATATGGCCTTTCTAAGAACTTAATTAAGATATCCTGGCAAACTAGTTTTGTACCTTAAAGTTAGATCTGTTAAATAATTTATTTTTCTGTTTGCCGACCAATTTCGTTATATGTTATGTATGTAAATATCTGGACTGTCAGTAATTATTAATTGCATAGGCCATGAAGAAACAGCTTCAAGAAACATACATCTGGATTTTAATGTTAAGATATCATATATAATATATTCATCAGTTAAGTACAAATATATAGAAAAATATCGGTAATGTTGACTGATGCGATGATTTGCGAATGTGTATAAGCAACTGATTCATTTACCACCAGTTGGATCGTCGACTCGTCCAAATTCTTTTTCTTTTTTTTTTATAGAAAAATAGCGGCAGACGAGCATACAGTCCACCTGTTGGTAAGTGGAAACTGTAGCCCATGAACATTCACGATACATGCCAACTTCAGTCAAGAATGACACGTTGACATGCCCCCGGATGCGCCGCCTACCTTTGCGGATTAGGGAATGGATTGGGAACAGGTGTTGGGGAAAATGGGGAGGAATTGGATGGGATGGAATTTGAATGGGCTCTGGCATATTTCACTCACTATCGAAACACGTACGTACATTGGGGAAATACGTTAAAGTAGAAAATGCAGTACATTTCAAGGTAGTCTTTTCTGAGAGAGTGATAACGTGGCCAGGCGACTGCGCCCAGCGGCTGTGGGAATGCAGCGTGCACTCTCCCCCTATAAAAATATAAAATATTGTATATAAAAATCTCTATAGAAAGGAACCATTCTGCAACAAAGTGCAGTGAAAAGTGACCGTGCCTACTGTGCAAAAGGTCCCGTGTTGTAAACCCGGTCGGACATTGTTTAAACACAAATGTATGTTCTAGTTTGGTGTGTGTTTGTCTTTGCGGTTATTTATCTATTTACCAAGCGGTGCCTGCCACTTACTTCCTTCACGAACTTTACAGTGATTCCCGTTTGGAACTCTACATATAAAGGATTTGGATAAAAAAAATAACCCAAATGTTGATCCGACACATAAGCTAAAACTATGCCAAGTTTCATTAAAATCGTCCAGAAGTTTTTGCGTGATGCAAACCAAAAAGGGTTGTTTTGGCTCTGTATCGTTCGTAGATTTTGTTCAAAAATTTTAACTGCAATGACAATTCACTACAATGATTTTGTTCAAAAGCTCAATTTCATGTACAGATACGGCTCTGTTATGATTTTATTATATATATAGATATACCTGCCCGCTCAGGTCTGCCCAAAACGTCATCCGGCGACGTGGTCTCGTTCCGTGGGTGGCCATCCCTCCAATGGGTGTCAACGGAGAAGCTCCCTCGTCCCCCGCGCGACTGGATCCCGCCCCCGCGTCCCGCTGATGACAGCCCCGCCCATATAGAGCACACTTCGGCTGCAGACGGTTCTGCTATGGGCGTTATTGTCACCAGGTATGTATAGCTGTGATAGCACATTCGTGTGAGCGTGAGCCCAAATCCTCGGCCCGTACCACTGAGTTTCCATTTATGTACGGATTTTTAAAAATTGATACTAGCTCCTGCATGCTCCAGAATTAAAAACGAAATCTGGAGTATCTGATCCACCAATCCGCACTGGGCCCACCTAACTTAACTAACCTAACCCAACCATAGATTTACTAGGGGAGGCCTGTGCCCTGCAGACATTAGGTTGATACAAGTACATGTATTTTTGTATTTATTTCAACAACAACTTAAGGCCCAATTTACACCACAATTTTAAAGGCAAGCATATGTCAACAGACTGACAGGATGCACAAACCATAGCCATCCAAAAAGGCAAAGAGCCTGTGCTAGAATACGCTATAAATTTTTATTGTCATATATGAACAAATTTTGGTGGGTGTTTTTACAGGGTTTTTCCCGGTGGTCCGATCGATTGTCCGATTAATCTGACCAGTGGGAAGTTTTAATCCCGTTTGTCATACCAGTCTAACGAATGGGAATTCGTGTTCCCATTCATCAGTCCAATATTAAAAATTGTACAGTCATTATTAAAATTAGTATTGTGAAAAATGATATTTCACAGTAAAATTTTTTGATAAATTATTTTATTAACCTTTTGTCTGAATCAACATTGATATAAAACAAAACTAAATTCTATTCTATCTCAGATTCATACAAAAGTGAAGTTAACATGAATATATATGTATATTAAAAAAAAAATCTAACCCCCTTTCAAATTGGGTCAAATGAACCCCAGCCGCTTTTCTAGTGTTAAACCTGAAAGTGTCCTGTGTTTCGTGCAGGGCATCAATGCTAGGACACTGCCGGATGTTATCAGTGGCGTGTTGCTACACTGAGGGCGAGCACATGGTTTGCGTGCTCGACTTCAAGCGCGAGACCGGCCTCTGGCACGCGGTGCTCGCAAGTGTACTCAACGGCATGCATGTCGTGTTCATACCGTATGCACTCATGAAAGTCAGTCCAGCCTCGTGGATGCATATGATCACTAAGTACAGGTAAGTGCCTCGTGGGACTGTCTATTTATTTATAACAGCCAACAAGACATACAATGAAACAAGAGTAAATACTAGGCTAACTACAATGCTATTAACAGGCTGCCACCGCAGAGTAAAAGTCGAATGTTGTCATTGTTGGGGATAAATTATTAATATAAAAATACAACAGGAAGACTATGGGTTGAAATGATAAGTACGCAAAGCGTTTTGAAGTAGCAGCTAGCCAGCGCATACTACTTACCATTTCAATTTACAGGAAAAGAAATAATTTCTATATGTATATTATTTTTCCAATGGAAACAATAAGGTACAACAATATAATATGAAAACGAAAATATTATATTCTTATATTTAACTGTTACGCAAGACCAGATTGTTTCATTGAGATATTGAGCAAATTGAAATACATAAGACGTCAAATATAAAGATAGTGATGAATAATGTAGTGTACATATATGGTCCTCAAAAAATAGTGGTACAATACTCTCTGAATTATTTGGTTAACTTGAGACGATTATAATTCAAGTTAAAATTAGTAAACACGCTTTCTTAGAATACTATAGAGGACGCTAATATCTAAGAAAAAAAATAGATGGCGCTGGGATGATAGAATCTCCTCTCAATCCCACTTCTGATGTCGCGGACACTTTCACAATATATTTTTGAGTCGGAATCTTACTTCTTTCTATAAAAAATACTACTTATGCTTGTTCCTTGCTATTTATCAATCACTTATAACTATCATACTCTATTTCCAGGGCTTCAGTGGCTATAGTGAAGTCCAGAGATCTTCACTGGGGGTTATTGGCGACACGGGACCATAAGGAGATATCGCTGAGTTCGCTACGAATGCTATTGGTAGCTGATGGAGCCAATCCCTGGTCGCTATCGTCCTGCGATCAGTTCCTCTCCGTTTTCCAGAGCAAAGGTAAGATATGCATTAAAGGTCAGAGATCATCACTGATCATCATCGACCATTGCCGTCACTTTTAGAGGAATCTTTATTATGTTTAAAATGTTTTTGTGATTTAATAACGCTAATCCTAACATATCCCTTTCTATTATTTCAACTCTTTATCCAAATCCATACCTATATCTCCACAAGCGTGCCAACGTTTGTCATTCTGTACTGATGTTGACATATGTCGCGGATGTCTATGGACTACAGTATCCACTTACCATCAGGTGAACTGTATGCTCGCCTGCCGCTTTTTACCATAAAAATAAATCATAGATTATTGTTTGTGCTCTCCATTGAGACGTCACATACTTTTTTTTATGGAATAAAGGTTTCAGACAAGTGGTAAATTAATACTGTCGCCCTGCGACATACGCGATATATGCTACATAAGTCTGGAACGACATATGTCTTTGAGTACGCTGCCTAATTATAGAGACGAAGTGGACTTTGAAAAAATGATTGGGAACGATGAGGTATGGAAAGTTACAACGGGATAAGAGCCTAAACGCTGATTGTTAATTCGAGATAATTTTGACAGGTGATTTTTCAGGTGCGGCAAACCTTTTCTGTACAGTCTTATTATATAGTAATTGCATATTTTTAGTAAGTATTAAAAATATTCAAATCATACAATGTGATAATCATATAATAGCAAATTAACTATTTTTTAATTATAGACTCCTAATTATTACTCCAAAAATAAATCTTCAAGTTCTTGTTACTTTAAGAAAGTAGGTATCCTATACTTTCAAATCGAATTATCTCAAAATCATGATGTCGTCAAGTAATCGGTTTCATTACTAAGGGGGACAAAAACCAAGTATTGAAAAGGTAAAAAAACAAAACTTTTGATACACTGTGTGAAGCCATATATGAATATAATTCGGTGTAAAAGCATTGCAATAAATGAGATCAATAATGTCATCAATAAATGAGATATATTTTTTATAAAAAAAACAAGATTTTAAATCTATGCAAAAAGCTTCAGTGTTACCATTAAATATATATATTAATATCTATTATAGCAATCCGATATTTATAGAGCGTAAGGATTATAAATTATAGTATTTTTATATTGATTAACACTGTATTTAATATTATTATTTTATATACTCTGAAGAATATATTATACTTCATAGATTTTTTAAAATATAAGTTTTATGTTGCCGTCATTTAGAGAAATTTCATTTTTTTTTTATGGACGAAGGCGGCAGACGAGCATACAGTCCACCTGATGGTAAGCGGATACTGTCGCCTGTAGACATCCGAGGTACATGTCAACATTAGTTCAAAATGACAAACGTTGGCACGCCCTCGGATCCGCTGCCTACCTTTGGAGATATAGGAATGGATTTGGAGAAAAGGTTGGGAAAATGGGGAGGGATAGGATGGGAATGGGCTCTGACACATCTCACTCACTACCGAATTGTCTTAAAACACCACCAAATGTTGAAATTCTCCAGAATTAAAAATCAGAGTTTAGGAATAGGAGGTTCCGTAATGTGGGTGTGTCGTGTAGGTGTTCGCGGCGACGCGATCTGTCCGTGCGCATGCAGCAGCGAGTCGCTGACCGTGTGTGTGAGGCGTGCGGGCCGCGGCGGCGCGGCTGCCGGCCGTGGCGTGCTCTCCATGTCTGGCCTCTCGTACGGCGTAGTACGTGTCGACGCGGAGAACTCGCTCACCTCGCTCACGCTGCAGGACTGCGGCCAGGTGGTGCCCTCGTGTAAGTACTACAAGTTACGTAAAGTACACTACACTTGTAACACTCTTTCATACACGAATTGCAATTTACTGTTATGACATTTTATAATACACTATACTTATATACTCCTTAACACCTCAATTGCACATTACCGATACAAAACTTTATTCGGGATTTTTTTTATAGAAAGAAGGTGGTATACAAGCATACAATCCACCTGATGGTAAGTGGATACTGTTGTCTGTGGACACCCACGATACATGCCCACGTCAATTCAGAATGACAAACTTTAGCACGCCCCCGGATGCGTTGCCTACCGTTGTTGCTATTAACCGTTTTACACTAGCTTTTTACTACAAGGCTTTAAGAACATCAAACATTAAATATTTGGACTGTAACGCTCACTAGACTTTAACGATACATTCTTAAAAGTTCATTAGCACTCACTTAAAGCTCGAGCAGTCAACGCTCGTTTTTACAACATTAAGGACCTTTCTCACCACGCCTCGATAAAGTAACTGTTAATCTGATATATCAATTACCTCCCAATCAAATCAAGCTAATGCCGACTCTAAATATAGCCAATTCCTTCCAACAGGTGTAATAGTGGTAGTGAAAATGGAAGGTCCAGCGTTCTTGTGCAAAACCGACGAAGTTGGCGAAATCTGCGTATTGTCAGGGGCCACCGGGTCTGGATATTGGGGACTTGCTGGACTTACCACTACAGTGTTTAGAGTCCGGCCCCTCGACGCCGACGGGGAACCAATCGGCGAGGAGCATTACGTAAGAAGCGGACTGTTGGGCTTCTTAGGACCTGGAGGTAACACGTTTCGCTTGTTTAAAATCCATTTCTAAAGTAGTTCAATTCAATTCATTTATTTTGTAAACAATAGATAACGAATGTGGCCTTAAATTACAAATATCTCCCAATTATTCCGCTTGGATTTATTCCGCTTCCAATGGACGTACAAAAACACGATAACTACTAAATGTCCTCTACTTCCAGAAGCTCCATGTTGCAATTCCAGATGGAATATTTGTAACCTTCAAAATTCGATGTTACATTCCATTAGTTCAATGTAATTTTATATATCTTTTGAGTTTCATGTCTATCCTCTATATACTAACCGGACACTTATAAATACCTGTAACATTATATTTATAATAACGGTATACGTGGTTGTCCATTGGTTTACGCTAGATGTAAAACGTATAAAAATGAAGCGCCAAATACATAGTTCCCGAGTCACATAAATAAAATCCCAACAAAAACATTTCTGCAAAAATGTTACCAATCTCCGATAAAAATGGTGAAATTTAAAAGTCGCCATGACTTATTTAATGCAATTTTACTTATTGTGGCTTGGCCATTTCCATTCCCCCATTGAAATAAGGAACCCTTATGTGAAATAGCAACAACCCAAATTTAAGGTTAGCGGGTAGAGAATGCCCCTAGGCATTAAGCTCGCCTTTTGTACGATAATGTGCAATAATTTTTTTTAAATAGAAAATACTTAAAATAGACCAACTATGGTAAGAAAATGATTACCTTTGAGGAAGCACAACTCCTTAATAAATTACCCTCATATATCAAAAATGTCAAAGCATTTGGTGTCTTCAAGTCTCGACTACCCAAACATATCCAAACAATATTTACATTATTAAAGCAGCATTATTATCTCTATTTTATCAGGAAACATACATACAGACAGACGTACTGACGGGAATATAATAAATAAATAAAAAAAAACACATGTAATTAAATAATTTATTTCTAAGTACATACTAACATTAATTTGTATCAATTTGTTCACTTTCTTTTTGCTCTGTTCAATAGAGTGTTATTATAGTTTTATAGCTGTTAGTTCTCATCTAACTGACAATAATAATTGTCTTAATGAGAATAAGAAATGATGCGTCATTTTGGCCGATATATCTAATACATACAATATGAATATCAAACGAAAGCTCTCAACGTAAGCTTCAATTTTTTATAGAAAACTATAACCGGGGAAATGAGATGTGTATTTACAAGTGCTGCGTAAACTAAGTTTTGAAACTACCCCAACAAATTCCCGACTATGTTTAAAGGAAGAGGTATGTACTGACAGGACGATGAATGCTTGTCTCCAGCCCCGGGGCACCCCGTTGTGGGTTATGAGCTGGTTCAGTAATATTCTCACTACACAGACACTACACACACGGTTACTATTTTTGATATGATTTTGAGTTTTTGTCTAAGCGTAACAAGCGCACTCGCGGACAGACATTGAACTGTCAGTGTTGCCAAGTTTGGCGGAATAGAACGAGGCGGGAAAAAAGGAACATAGTCGGTTTCCTAACAACAAGTATCTCAGAAATGTATAACTACATGACCACCGGCGGAGACACAGTCGGCCGAGGTGCGGGGCCCTGCAGGCAGGTGCTGCATCCTGTGGATAGACATGGTGGGACGTAAATTTCTAGCCGGGGTGTCTCTAATTTAGTCTGAGACCATCTGACCACGCTAAAGGCGTACATGTGTGACCCAGCCGTTATAAACTCGCATCTCATTAAGGCTCGATTTTTACTATTAAGTTTTATATTTACCAAGCACCGTTAATCTAGGAAACATAATAATTATTTATAGTAACTGTAGGTTATAGTCAATAAGTTGAAATGCATTACAATTGTATTGGTGGTCATACAAAAGTTGTGTTTCATACAAAAGTGGCCATCATTGTTTAAACCTAATAAATAAATAAAATAATATTAATTCAGGCTTGGTGTTCGTATGCGGCTCTCGCGACGGTCTAATGACGGTGACTGGACGCAAACACAACATGGACGACATTATAGCGACTGTGTTGGCCGTGGAACCTATGAAGTTCATCTACCGCGGACGTATCGCCGTGTTCTCTGTTCGCGTATTGCGAGATGAACGTATTTGTATTGTGGCCGAGCAGCGGCCCGATTGCGGCGAGGAGGAGGTTAGTAGTAGCACACTGTTCATCTGTTTATTTTATTTATTTATTATACAATGAAGCTTATTAGCTAAAATTTACACCTGAAACGAAAGTTAGTACTCGTCCAAAACTGAACCCGGTGAAAATGCAATAGCAGCCTAAATAAAATTTTAGCACCTCGGCGCATCAATATTTCATTTTTGTAATTTTTTAAAAGTTAAGTGTCTTGCTTTATAATAAACTAGCTGTGTCCGACAACGCGTTGCTGTGGCTGCCCAACAGATGGCGCTTACTCAGTTTTTACCTGTTTTTGGGTAAAAAGCGTGTTTTACCGTGTGATAGGTATATAAAAACACGCGCGTATTCGAATACAACGTTGTGTCAAAATTTCAAAGCAATCGGTGAAGAACTTTCGGAGATTTAAGATTTTGAACAAATGAACGTTTCCATTTTTATTTATATAGAAAAACAACACATTAAGCTACGATATGGGGTTCTTCAAGAGAGCTGTGAATAGGATTTTGCAAGGTCGGCGGCGCGCCCGCATACCCCCTGGTGTTGCAGGTGTCCATGGGCGGCGGTAACACGTACCATCGCGTGGGACCGCTTGCTCGACCGCCTACTTCCCTATATAACAAAAGCGTTAATTCATTCATTGAAGCATAAACCTGCGGTCTGTGCTGGGGCTTGCTGTTTAATAAATGACTGAATTGTGTGTGAAATTCCACCTTACTTGCACCGAGTGGCAGTAAACTGTAATTAGTAATACCAATATTTAATAATTAGTAATAATTACTTTAGGGAATCGTTTAATTTATTTAGGGATTTATTTAATTACTCTTGAAAGGCCATTAGGGCCAGAAGAATTTCGCCATTCTGAAAAAAAAAAGAACTAGAGAGTAATTACGTCAAAAATGTTACCTAAATTTTGCACCTAAATTTAAAAAAAAAATGTAATCTTTTGGAATAAACTGTACAAAAGCTATATTTCGGGATTCATTCTAAAATTGAGACACCAGTATGTTCGACGCTAAAACACCAATTAATTGAATTTTATCTTTTATTTTCAGTCTTTCCAATGGATGTCCCGTGTCCTCCAAGCGGTGGACTCTATCCACCAGGTGGGGATCTACTGCCTGGCTCTTGTCCAGCCGAATTATCTCCCAAAGACACCCTTAGGGGGTATACACTTGAGTGAATGCAAGCGACGTTTCCTTGAGGGCACTTTACACCCTGCCAATGTGTTAATGTGCCCACACACGTGTGTTACCAACCTGCCTAAACCCAGGGAGATACATTCAGGTCAGTACGATTGTCTTTGCAATTCAATTCATTTATTTTGCAAGTATATACTCGTAGGTAACACAGTATAGTGCTATGGGGCCATCCATAAATTACGTCACAGGAATTTCATGAATTTTGGAGTCTCCCCCCCCCCCCACCTCTGGTGTGACGTCACATATTTTTCAATTTTAAATTTAGAAAGTATAAATTAAAACAACCTTATAATAATATTGATAGAGTTGGTAATATTTTAAAGTGTTTCGTTAGAGTTGAAGTTTAGTTTTAATACTTTAGATTTAGACATGCGACGTCACGAAGCTTATGACTCCCCCCCCCCCCCCCTTGTCACACGATGTCACACTTTGTTGATCCCCTCCCTCCCCCTTAACATGTGACGAAATTTGTGGACGGCCCCTATATTATAAACATCTCCAATTATGTTTTGCCTCAATAGCCGTGAAAAAATATAATAACTAATAAATGTTACTATTCAGTCCCCATTCAGATAAATATTAAGTGCATTTGAATTAATTAGGCATAAATTTAAAAAAAAAACACCTAAAAGTACACCTAAAAAATCATACAACATTCGTAAATATTAACTTTATTAACTGTTCTGCGATCAAGTTCTGCCGCTTAACGCTAGATGGCGTTATATTTAAACCTTAAGCCGTTGATAATAAGGTTTAAAATAAAATAATAGCATTTTGAAACTACTCAGACAGGGTTGGACATTTTTCTAGTAGCTGTCGGTACTTATCGATACTTTATTTACAAAATTGCGAAACATTTCTGCCCTTCCTACTGTTTTTAATTGTCCTTTATTGTTTTATATTTCTATAACAAAAATACAAATTTAATATACAAATACTTTTTATTGTCCTTGGAAAATTACATGTTATGGTATTATTATTACTTCCGCCGTATGCTCTGATGTTACAAAATAAATGCTCTATATGATCATGGCTCAGCTTATACAACGGCAAAAACAACTTTTTTTGGAGACGCTTGGGTGTTAGTCAGCAGCACGTTTTTCGGAAGATCTCAGCAAAATTTCGTCATCGTAGAGCTTTTGTGTTTGTAATAAAAATAAGTTATTTATGTAAAAGTAAATTTGACAATATGACAAATTAAATCCAATATGCAATGCATTAAGATCACTTATAATAATTTGAGAATAAACTATTTTTCGAGTTGGTATTTTTATAGCTGTACCAGTAAAACATATCTGTAAACTTTTTTGTTATTACAAATTCATTTTCAAGAAAATTATCTGAACATATAGTGCTATATTTCAATGGACCTCAATTTTCTCATCCTGTGGCTTCCACCCATTATTCTTATAGAAAAGCTGAAAAAGAAACATGTCTTTCAAATATTATCGGATTCATATTGACTGTACGTACTGTCGGCCAAATCGATTCCTAACCGCCTCGAGACAATTTTTTTTAGGCCGAGAAAGAGGTATTATTAACACTGTTCTGTATTATTCTGTAATAATAATTGTGTATCATTCTGTCATAAGGTCGTAAGTGCAGTATGCAAGTTATTTAACTTAAAGTTTTATGGCCTAGACGATTTTTAATCGCCCTGTCTTAGGAATTAATTTGATCGGCCGTACGTATTTAAGCGGTTTACATGATTTAAAAAGTTTTTCGTTAAAACCATTTATTAGTAAATCGACAACAAATATCGAACAACACTACATCACTATTCGAGTAGCGTGCAAGATTCCAGATCTATGGCCATTGTAACAACAAATAATTGTGAACTTTAACATCTCTGACATATGATTGTTTTATAATTGTCATAAAGGCACAAAATAATTGGATAAATAAACTTTCCGATACCATATCGACGACATACATATACCGACACATACCGATGATATGAAACGCTTCCTCGGTATAAATTTTTATTTTATCTAAAGATTTAGGATTTAGGAGTGCTGCTTACGTACGTAAAAGATGTATCTTAACTGGTCATATCTTAACTGATAATTTAAAGAAGAATAGTGTTAACCAATCAAAATTATTTAAGGACGACAAAATGTTCACCATTGAGGAACATTTTAACAAACAGAATTATCGAGTTTATGCTCATAACTTTTAGAGCTGCTCAATTGGTCAATATGGTGCTGGACTATTGTGGACTTAAGTGTTTAAATGGGTTTGATAGTCCTCAATACCGTCACCAGCTCTTTTATCGTCCACTGTTGTTATGGACTGTTGGCGTAATAAAACGCCACGCTGGCTGAGTGGGTTAACGAGTCCACTCTTTTAGAGGTGGTGTAGAGTTCCTCAGGGCTTGTGGTAAAAGCACTCTTTTAACCTCTTTTTTACTCTGACTCGTCATCACCCTTGGCCAGTGTGGCGTTACAAGGCCACACATCGCTCATACACGGGAGAATATGCATGAGGAGGCCCATGTCCAGCTGTGGATACTGTAAGGGATGATTGCAGTTGTTTGTTATCATCGCGTTTGTTCTATAGACGTGGGCCCGGCGTCGGTCATCGTCGGCAACTTGGTTCAAGGTAATCGACTGGCATCGGCACAAGGTCGAGATATGGGCTATTCTGATGACTCTGATGCCGTTCGCAAGGTAAATAATAATAATAATTAATTTTATACAAAGATTGTAGTTATTTCTTATTGATGGTACGATGCACCGCCCTTCTGTCAACCAAAGGTTAATTGGCGGAGAATGCCACTAGGCATTAAGTCCGCATTCTGTTCAATGTTTCTTTGTGCATTAAAGCTTAAATAAAGGAATAAACTTGTCATTGAAATGTCACTGAGAATCCCAGAGTCCTGTCAAACTTATCATTGAAATGTTACCGAGAGTCCCAGAGTCCTGTCAAACTTGTCATTGAAATGTCACAGAAGCGCAGAGCTCTATCAAACTTGTCATCGAAATGTCACTGAGAGTCCCAGAGTCCTGTCAAACATGTGTATTATTCAGTAGCTTGTGTCGTGGCGTTTCAACGAGTACGTAACAATTATGTATACTCGAGGGAGATATTATTATTTTTATTTACTAAAACCGGTAAGGGTTTAGTAAATAAAAACACGATATTATGATTCAATATACTTATTGTTTGCCTAGCCTTCAATATACTTAGGATAAAATCCTCAACCATAATTATTAAATAACATAACAAATGTTTCTTTTCCAGTACCAGTTCATATCTCAAATACTGAGATGGCGCGCACAAAGCACATCCGACCATGTGATATTTACATTACTCAACTCAAAAGGGGCCGTTTCTAAACTGCTCACATGCGCTGAATTGCACAAAAAAGCCGAAAGAATTGGCAATTTGTTGTTGGAAAAAGGAAGAGTGAATACGGGAGATCATGTCGCTCTTATATTTCCGCCTGGACTCGATCTCATATGCGCTTTCTACGGTTGCTTATACGTAGGCGCCGTGCCTGTTACTATAAGGCCTCCTCACCCACAAAACCTCCATACCACTCTTCCCACTGTCAGAATGATAGTAGACGTGAGCAAAGCTACGTTAGTCCTCTCCAACCAATCTGTGATAAAGCTCCTCCGGTCTAAAGAAGCCAGTAACGTGCTTGATAGCAAAGCTTGGCCTCTTACCCTCGACACAGACGACATGCCCAAAAAGAAACTGCCAATTTTGTATAGAGCCCCCACGGCAGAAATGCTCGCGTACTTAGACTTCAGCGTGTCCACGACGGGCATGCTCGCTGGGATCAAGATGTCGCACGCGGCAGTCACTTCTCTGTGTCGCTCTATGAAAATCGCTTGCGAATTGTACCCTTCGCGACATATCGCCCTGTGTCTCGACCCTTACTGCGGCTTAGGGTTCGCCCTCTGGTGTCTCAGTAGCATCTATTCCGGACATCATTCCATCCTAATCCCACCATCCGAAGTAGAAATCAATCCCGCGCTTTGGCTTAGCGCCGTTTCCCAATACAAAGTCCGCGACACTTTCTGCTCTTACGGAGTGATGGAGTTGTGCACGAAGGGACTCGGTAGTTCCGTTAATCAATTAAAATCTAAGGGGATTAACCTGGCTTGTGTCAGGACTTGTGTAGTGGTTGCAGAGGAAAGGCCAAGGATTAATTTAACCAATTCGTTTTCGAAGTTATTTTCTGCTCTCGGTCTCAGCCCAAGAGCCGTTTCCACTTCTTTCGGCTGTAGAGTGAATATAGCTATTTGCCTGCAAGGGGCTTCTAGTCCCGAGCCCTCTACAGTTTACGTGGATTTACGAGCGTTGCGCAACGATAGAGTTTCTTTGGTCGAGCGCGGTAGTCCCCATTCCTTATGTTTGATGGAGTCCGGGAAATTACTGCCGGGGGTGAAAGTGATAACGGCCAATCCGGAAACCAAAGGTCAATGCGGGGATTCGCATTTGGGGGAAATATGGGTGCAATCGCCGCACAACGCGAGCGGATATTTCACAATTTACGGCGATGAGAGCGATTACGCGGATCATTTTAGCGCGCAACTCGTTACGGGGAACACTGGGGAGGTTTACGCGAGGACTGGGTATTTGGGTTTTCTGAGGCGGACGGAAGTGTCGACGGTATCAGGGTGTGACGACTCGACTATGTTGCGCGATAGTGACACGGAGTCGCTAGTGTCGGGCTGTGGTAGTGTTGCGGGATCGAGCGATACACACGACGCACACGATGCCGTTTTCGTTGTGGGCGCACTCGATGAGACCATCATGCTGCGAGGGATGAGATACCATCCCATAGACATTGAGAACTCAGTACTGCGCTGCCACAAGAAGATCGCGGAGTGGTGAGTAACATCTGATCTCACTAACGTTACAAATCCGAAACTATGTTTATTTGTCTGTCGCCTTGTTTGTTATGTTTCACAGCTAAACTACCTAATGTGTTTGTCTGTCTGTCCTTGTTTGTTACATTTCACGGCTAAACTACTAAACTGATTTTGGTGAAATTTGACAGAGAGGTAGCTTGAAATCCGGAGAAGAACATAGGATACCTTTTATCCTGGATAATTGATTTAATTTATTTAACTTGACGGAAAAGATAATCGACAATAGTTGTGACCTCAATTAGTAATGCATATGTATTTTAAACTCGCATTCGGACATTCTCTAAAGATACGAAGCATTTCTTTTGTCTTGTCAACATGGAAAAAGGTTTTTTTTTTAAATACAAAATCATTGATTTAGTTGCCAAAATTTATAACTTTCTTATACATAATTTGTTATAACCACGCACAGCACATACACACGTAGAGATCTTATAAGAATTTTTTCTGTAAGTCTGTACTATTGTCATTGAGGCACATTAAAATGGCCAAAGTCTCGTTAGTAATCGACCCATGTCCTTTAAGGTTGCCGTAAAATAGTTTTCGTGGGATTAGTGAACTCTTGCGCAACCTGTGGGCAAAAACTAATAATGCTGTAATTCACATTTTCAGCGCCGTATTCACATGGACGAACCTGCTAGTAGTAGTCGTGGAGTTAGACGGCAACGATAGCGAGGCCCTTAACCTAGTCCCACTAGTCACCAACACGGTATTAGAAGAACATCACCTGATCGTGGGAGTGGTAGTGGTGGTGGACCCGGGTGTGGTGCCGATCAACTCTCGTGGGGAGAAGCAACGTATGCACCTCCGGGATGGATTCCTCTCAGACCAGATCGACGCCATTTACATCGCGTACAATATGTAAGCTAGCACACACACACACATATACATCTAAATAGTGATAGCTAGACATAGGATTATATGCACTATCAAAGTGCCAAAATATGCACAAATAAAGGTCTAAATATGCATGATGATATACGTGATATATGAAATCAGAAAAGAAACAATATAATATTTTTTTTATTGCACAAAATAAAAGTTCTAACATTAATTTACACAATCAATTATAGTTTTTATGACAATACACTTCTATAAATTATCCATTTCAAACTTTGTCAGTTACGTTTGTCATTTATAATTAATTTGTAGGCCGATAATGCTCGCTCCACGTCTGACAGGACAAAATTTTAAATTTGGTGCCATATCCGCAGAAATAAAGTCAGGCAAGCTTTGAGTACCCCATATATTTGCTTAATTACATCAAGACCCGAATTTGTAAAAATAACGGCGTCTAACTTGTTTCGGATCCTTTTCAAAAATTAGTTTTTATGTCGAATTATGATCTATAAACGAAAAATCATAAAAATATGCAGTAGAGTGTGAAAACTGACATATATGCATTGTGCATGTGCAAATGCATATAATCCTATGTCTAGTGATCACCATCGCCTTACCACAGATAGAAAGCAACGTAAAATACACATTGTATCGTTCAAAGTGTTGACGTGAAACGTGTGTCATATAACGACTGGTAACTTTCGAGAGCTCGCGTATCACATGTGAGCTACCACACATACATACATCACACACATCTAAATAGTGATCGCGTTACCACAGATATAGAACAACGTGAGACACACATTGTACCGTTCAAAAGTGTTGTCGTGGATAGTACCTCGTATAACGACTTATAACATGTGAGCTACCACACACACATCTAAACCATTGCGTTACTACAGACTTAAAACAACGTAACATACACATGTACCATTCAAAATCAAAATAAAAATGGCAGTTTTGTTTATGATCAAACGAAAGTATTTAAGGACAAATATTTTTCGGTCAGTTTGTGTTAATTTCTTTATGTCTATGGACCCACGACATTCGAAATCTTATTACAGATCATTTTAGTGTCATTAACTCTGTCGCCGAAGATTATTATTGTTATACCTTTCATGTCAGTCACTTTACTTCGGTGAAATGAAAGATTCGAATGCCTTGCAATGCGAAAGAGAGAGATAGAAGAAAATTTCGTATTATCCATACTTTATTTTGCTTATTGGCACGTATTTCACAATCGAACTAAGATATCGAAACACGATTATTTACAAAATAAACCTTTAACCGGCATGATAGATGCGAGTGGAGTGGGTTCAAAGACACGAGTTGTGGATGCAAAAACAATCTCTATTTTCATCAAATGACTATAATTTAAAAGTACACGTGTAATATATTGTGTACGAGCGAAGAACGAAAGTCGCTCTTCGTTCATTCCATTACATTACACGTGAATGTTTATCATTCAGTAATTATTTTGTGGAATGAACATGGAAGTTGCTCTATTTTAAAATTTTGCTGATACTTTTATTTTGTCTCGAAAAAATTTGTATCTTTTCCGAGTCCACTGTTTTGATCGAAGTTTGAATTTCTTTGGATGCCTGTCAATTGTTACACTTTACATACATACGTCACACACTTGTACACCTATCAACATCACGTATAGTCCGTTCCAATACAATTTGCCGAAAACAAAACGAAATCAATTAAATATCAAAACATTTAGCTTTAAATTTAGAGCAAACTCATATTTTGGACCAATTGGATTGGAATGGCATATATATACTTGATTTTTGCTGCGGGTTGCGATTACTTGGTCTGAATGCTTATTGTTATTTAAACTGAACAACACATGTGTTTTAAATAATAACACCATATTTGTGACAAAATTGACACATCTTTGAAATTTCCATTTGTAAAACTTTTGAAAGAAACATAATAACAATTAAGAATTCAATTACTGGATTTAATTCAATTAACTGAGTTAATTTACTTGCAGTAAACTCAGTTGTGTAAACTAAAGTCGCGTTATCAATTATTGTGATGACACGACATTAAAAACACATAAATTGCGCGAAGCTAGTTTGAAATTCAAAGTAGTAGTGCACTAGTATTACACAAACAGTCACCACACGACTAATTTAAACATTAACTGTGTAAGGTGGTCTGTGTAATTCCCAAACTTCCAGCGCTGTGTAATTCACGCCAAAATGTAAAGAATTGTAAACACCGAAGACTGTCATACTAATACTTACTTGTAAGTGTAACAACATTGATTTTGTAAACTCGGTTCGTGTTAAGATTGCATTGAGTCATCGCTCAAGACCGTAGACGTCACCTTTTTTTTAACCAATAGTGAAGCAGACCTACGAATTATATAGGACACTATTGGTTAAAATAGTGACGTCTACGGTCTTGAGCGATGACTCAATGCAATCTTAACGCGAATCGACAGTAGTCCAAAATTACATGTCGGTCGTGTTTTATAACCGGCACGAGACTGATGTAAGTCTGAATTTTACATTGGTTTAAACTTAATTTAAGAATAACAACACTTTTGACTCAACACCTTTTGTACTGAGACTTGTCCTCTCCCTATTGTATATAACACTTCAACTATTTAAAGAATTCAGGAGCGGGCTGCTTCCAAAATGTATATTGTTTAATATTAATACGAATGTAAATTAAGGAAATGGAAAATGAAAAGTCATGATGAAACGATTGTAATACAAGTTTTTTTTGTCAAATTTAAAAACAATGTCGTAAATTGAAGTTCACCTGTTTGAGACCCTTTAGACGGCCCCGACCTCTTCTCTTTTGAAGTGTTAAATCTAGAGATGAGTTTGCTAAATATTTTCCTAAAGTATTTAGTAAATACTCATTAATACCGAGTAAATGTGAGTTAATATTTATAATAAGTATTTTCTCAGCGATGAGTATTCATTAGAGTAAATACTCATTACTAAGTAAACACTTAGTAATTTCACAGTAATGAGTATTCACTGAATTAAATACGTGTAAATACCGAGTGATTTCGCAGTGATTAGTTGTC
Organism: Sesia apiformis; assembly: GCA_914767545.1. Taxonomy (NCBI): domain Eukaryota; kingdom Metazoa; phylum Arthropoda; class Insecta; order Lepidoptera; family Sesiidae; genus Sesia; species Sesia apiformis. The sequence continues at coordinate 27,400,587 of OU611947.1, forward strand.
GCTGAAGCCATAGCCGTCTTTACCTATGGGCCTGCTGATCCAGGACCCATAGCTCCGAGGTTAAGGAATCTGGGGTTTTTTTTTTAAATATCTACTCATTGAGTTGGTCCTAAAAAAAATGAAAACAAGTAAAAGTAATACGATAATATGTTTAAATTAACTTGTAATTTATACTTTATTTATAAACAAATATAAAAACAGTAAAAGTGAATTTTTTATTAGCATTATCTCCATTATTTTCAGTTCCTTACAAGGACCCCAACTCATACCTAGTCCAGAGCCCCGAAATCGGCAAAGACGGCCCAGGCTGAAGCAAATACTCGTCACTAAGTAAATTCCAGTAAAACCTGTCTATTTTTCCAGTATTTGATACAGTCTGTACTTATTACTAAGTAATATACCAGTAAATTCTCGACATATTCTTAGTTATATCCACTACAATACGAACTCATCACCAGTTCAATTTCATCCGTGACAATGAAATTGACATTTTCAAGCAACGGGACGTACCACAATTGTAATGTTGTGATTATAATCAAGTAATGCCTAGGCGTAATTGTATTACGGCCCTGTTAAGCTTGTATTAGTGTTAATATAATGTGTATTGCATTTAATGTATGTTAGTTTGATGAGTCCGTTAAATATGACACAAATAATTGTGATGCTCACGGAACAATAATACAATGGACGTTGTAGTTATACGTGTAATTTTAGTAGTCAATAATAGTTGGGTAATAACTGGTCTTTTTGGTTGTCGACGGGGAGATTTGGTCGTTACCAACCGTATTCCGATGTCGCGAGTTTAGTGAAGCGCGCTGCGTTGACACGAGTTTAGTAGGGAGCGCTGCGCTAATGCGAGTTTAGTGACTCGCATTGTGTTGACGCGAGTTCAGTGATGAGTACCGCCCAAACGCGAGTCTAGTGATAAGCACTGCGCTAACGCGAGTTTAGTAGAGCGCACTGTGTTGACGCCAGTCCAGTTGAGCGCGCTGCATTGACGCGAGTTTCATTTTAATGTGCTTTGGATAAGCACATTGTAATTTCTAAATCCTTAACACAAATATAATAACAGCGTATTGTAATTGCATTATTGGCTGACTTAGGGAACATTTAATTTTTTATAGTTTTTTTTCGGTTTCCTTTATGCATTTACCGCGTTTTATATTTGGTGCCTTTTATTTGGTCCCTGTATAAATGTGGGTCATAACACGACATAGATTAAATTCGCGTCGGATAAGAAATGATTCATACACATGTAAGTGTTGTACGTAAGTAATTAAAACGTATTTCATTATGTGTGTAGCTGCGAAATTATGATGATTATTCCAGTTCCGTAATATGTATCCGTGTAATTACAATATTGATCTTAAATATCACGTTTCAATAGACATTAGTAACATATTTCAGTACTATCTATATGTGATGTATCCATTTTTTATTATTTCTTTTATAAATGTTTATTACTTTTATTTTGCGTAAATCCATTTATTTAACAGATTTACGATTTATCTTCACGCTCCGTAGTACGGCGCATGATATCGATTCTGCTGTAGTCAAAATTTAGAGAAAATCAAATATTATAGATCGTTTACGAGTAAATTCGTGCAGTTCTGGCATAAATTGACAGGAAGTGAAACTAGCGCGCGGCTGGAGTTGTAATTACATTAACTTCCCAAGTTCGTGCACTTCCATGTGTAATTAAATTAATGTAATTTTACTAACGGACTCTCTTAACTCCCAACTGCTAGATAACTCAAGCCGCTAGATGGCGTTTGTTCTGTTCCCATCGAAATATATGAGAATTCCGTTCATTGACTGGATTTTTTTTTATTTGAAATTTTCCTAACTATCTGGTGTCGTTCCACTTGGCCCGACAGGATTGTCCGACTACTCTTACTAGGCGTAGTTTTTTCAATCATTAAACATTATTAGCGACTGTTCGATTTTTTTCGCATACTTATCAGGAAGAAGTACTAGTACAAAATGATCGTAAGCTCCTCCTGATCAGATCAGTTGGACCAAGTGGAAAATAAAACTTCACGCAATCCGACTAGTCGGACAATCCCGTCGGACCAAGTGGAATGACTCATACCATACAAGTTTGCTAAATACAAAACTCAAAAAAAATTACACTTACAAAGAAAAGAAAATGTCAATGAGTCGAATCAGGCTCAGGTAAGGTTCGGACACGACCTGTATATATCTTGTACTACGTTATTTCATTCCAATTCTTAGTGACTATGTCATTATAAAAATTATTTGTATTTAAAATCATATTTGTAACGAAAATTATCATTTAAAATCTTTATTAAATTTTTTTTTTCATTATATAATAATTTATTGCTAAATTGTACATATACTTTTGTTATTTAATTTTATGTTAAAGTGATTTTGGTATTTACAACGGCGATGTTGTTTTGACGACAGTCGGATAAATAATGTTAAGGTTAAATGTATCGTGTAACTGATTTGTATACAAAATCAGAATTTCTTAGGTGTGCTACACACACATTAAATTCGGTATATACGGCTCGGTATTACACCTATTTAAGTATATCCGCCTTTGTATTAGATCTAATTCTATATATCCGTCTCGATATTACATCTAATTAGATATATCCGGCTCGGTTTTACTTCTAATTAACACGTTGACGGACAGTAGGAACAAGCGAAGTTCGAAAATTGACACTATATGTTTTTGTGATTTTTAGAATGTTAGAAGTATAGTTTTACTCTTTCTGCTTAAATAAACTTTTATTTTTGTTTAAAGTATAAAATGAATAATAAACAAATACATACCAGTATAGTTATATAAATAATAATAAATATCGTTAAACGTATCAATAAGAACTATAAATTCAATAGAAAACACGATCGCACTACTCCCTTCACAACCACGTGCATACTGAATCTGCAACTCGTATAACAGGTGAAATATGAACTTCAACCTAAAAAGATGTTTTCAAAACACGACACTATGCTTCTACGTATACGCCAGTAAGTGCACATTTGTGCTGCTATAGCCGTAGTGTCTAAAAACGACCGTTTCGTTTTGGACGGCTATAGCAGTCATGCCACATTGTGAACTTCGCTTTGACGGCTATAGCCGCAATTGTCCGTCAACGTGTTAAATATATTCAGCTCGGTACTAAATCTATTTTGATTTATCCGGCTCGGTATTCGGCCTAATTATTTATTTCCACATTTATACAGCTTATCTTCAGATTTAAAGTTTTTCTAACATTTAAATCGTAAATCTCAAATTAGAACATGCAAATTCACTATTTATATGACAAATGAAACAAGGTTTAGGTCCCATTTGCAAACAGTAATTACATGTGGATTATACTGATTAATTATTTACATTACCTTTATGATAATATGTTAATAAAAATCCAATAAATAGCTAGGTATGTATCAAATCAATTAAATTGAATGTACGAGTATGCACCTCTTTTTCTGTATGTATGTGGGTGTATGTGTAGCGAACAGTTTAAGGGAAATATTCGGTTTATCCGACTTGGTATTAGGGTCATACAGTGATAGACTATATGTGATATAGTGATACAATTAGACTTCATAGCCAATCGCATATACCGAATTAGGTCAATGCAGAGCCCGATCTATCGAATTAAGTCCAATACTAAGCCGGAAACATCGAATTAGAACTAACAGCGAGCCGGATACAGGGAATTAGGCATAATACCGACCCGAATATACCGAATTAGGTGTAATACCATGCCGAATATACGGAATCTAATGTGCTGCGTCCTTTAGGTTTTGTCACTTGATTATACACATACAATTTTTATGAATATATTAAAATGTAGTCATTGTTTAAGATGTATACTTAATAGGAAACGTTACGAACAATTGATATCTTCACTACGTAATACTAAGCATAATGTAGATGCGAGGTCCTGCGGTGGTACACAACATAGCTAGCACCCACCCGAGCGTCTAGTGCGATCTCACTCCGGATTTCCGTATCCGAATGACCCATTAGTAAATTGTCTTACGTATCATAACGCCCTAAAAGCATAACGACCTACGAGCCATATATCCTATTAGCAAATGCTCCTAAAAACAAAACGATCTCTTTTCAACCTTGAAAATTAATTGATAATAAGCCATATAACAATGTACTTTACGTTCGTTTCTATAAATAGGACGTTGTGCTAATAGGACATATTGCTCGTAGGTCGTTTAGCTTTTAATACATTATGGTACGTAAGACATTTCGCTAATAGATCCATTCAGATACGCAAGTGATCACACAACGGTCAACATTGCACAATTCACAAGTCACTGTCAATACAACTGTCAATATTTTTTGTAACTTTGTTTCAACGCACAAAATTTGGGATTTTTTTTTTACTTATCTAAATTAAATTGTTATGTACTTCAAAAATGTCTGTTGGACTTTGTAACCGCTTTTACAATTTGTGATTACTTTTCTAGATACATGAATAAATAAACATTCTGGATTGGTATTGAGTTTTGTTTTTCGCCACGTCTTGACCCTTGCAGTTCCAAATATCTTTACAATTGTCCCTTGGATCGTCGTGTAGTACAGTGCACACGTGTCATAACAAAGTTTCTACTTAAATTGAGTGTCGAGTTTTACCTACCTATCTATTAGTGTCGAGTACTAGGATCACACAGAAGCTCGGCTGTGACTATATATTAGTGAGACATCGTCATCACCCTAGTCATCTTGGACAAGTTACGACAACGCCTAGTTCCGTGAAAGTCAAAATCTAGTGTAGTGTGCGTGCGCCTGTGATACCGCTTCTGTGAGCTTTTAATACCTAGTACTGTCTATTTGCAATTTCACTGTGCGCGAACTTTGTGCTGCTTATTGGGACGTACAATTAATTTAATTAACGTCGTTTTTCTGAGTTCCTGGTATGTAATTACTACTCTTTAATGCCTCTGAAACGTACTCCGCCGATGGCGTTACATGCCGGCGAACAGTACGATTCTTCGGAATCGAACATTGTCACGGGTAGCGATCGTGAAACACTCTTATCAAAGCGTGTCACAAAACGTAAACGAGGTGAAGAGTGTAAAGATGACCTTAATGTTTTTAAAACAGAGTTCATTGATGTATTCCTCTTTTAAAATCGAACTCGATAAAAAATTTGAGATGATTTTACATTCGATAAGTGCAGTCAAAGAACAAAACACAACAATACAGAAGTCTGTGGAGGTTATGACGCAAAAGTATGATGAAGTTCTGGCCAGACTTGACATTTTAGAACATTTGTTGAGCGAAAAAACAATGAAAATTACATTCAGTTATTGGAGAATAAATTGGAAAATCTAGAGCGGTGCGCGCGATATTCAAGTCTTGAAATAAGGATTTTACCTAAAAATAAAAAAAAACGAAAGTTAACTTAGTTGACGTGATTCTAAATGCTGGCAAAGCAGTTGGTGTTAGCTTGCTACCCTCGGACATTAGGGGCGTATACCTTTCTTACTCCAAATCTGAAAACAGGCCAGTTCTTGTGGATTTCACTACTACATTTAAGCGGGATACAATTCCAACATCTGTGAAAAAATTTAATAAGGAGAATAATACGAACAAATTGAATACGTCCACCCTGCAGTTGGACGGCCCCAGCAAACCGGTATACATAACAGAAGCCCTAACCTCCAAGGCAAGAAAAATCCACTGACTGGCTAGGAAGTTTGCTAAAGTAAATGAATATTCGTACTGCTGGACCTCGCGTGGAAAAATCTATTTACGTAAGAATGAAGGTACACCGCAGATTCGTGTTGACACAGAAAGTGACTTAGCAAATCTGTCTAAATTATAACTATACCCACTTTTCAATTCTGTTTGTATAATTAGCTTACGTTTTAGCTTAATTTACTGTATTTAATTTTTTTACATTAACTTTAAGTTTTTATTTTAAGTTATATATTCTACACTTTATTTATTATTACACTCCTAACCAATACCAGTAACATAAACACATATTATAAAAAGAAGTACCTACACATTTACCATCCACACACTCATTATTCACATATTTTTACGTGCTTAGAATGTGATTTTTACGTGATTTAGAATAATAAATATATGTTTACGTGACAGTGAAACATTGTATTGCGCCCAAAACTTGTTGTCTAATTAAGCATACACATCTAATTTGCGACTAAATCAGATCTAAATCTAAAATCGCTGTATGTCCTACGTCCTATTTCATAGGTGGTATTTGATATTTCTGTTACTGTTTACGATTTATTGACGTTTTCGCGTGTTATATATGACTGTTTTGTCACTTGTAACTCAATAAAATGAATATCTAAGTTATTGAAGAACTGGAGAATTCATAGGTTTCCTACTGTTCAAGTATTAGTGATCCTGCTCATTGTGCAGATGTTCAAAATTATAATAAAAATGCTAATGATTCCCTGTGCATAATTAACGTTAATATACGTAGCATTAACCAAAATCTGGATCTATTTACTCGCCTTCGTAATACAAAAACCAAATAAACGTATATACATGCATATATACTTACACACACACATAAATAGACATTCATACATACATGTCTACATACATACATGCAATATCTTATATACATATGAATACATAACAAATTATTATACATATACGAGTATATCTTTGTTGTTATAATTTATTCCTTGTTTAAAAGCTTGTTTTTTTGTACTTTTAGTATTATATAAGTTGTAATTATTGGATAAGCAGACTATTGTCATATTATTGGGGAGGACACTAGCTCTTGTGATACAGGTTTAACAAAATTAACCTGCCTCATAATAATGCATGATGGACTACGTAAACGTAACACGTATAGAACATATACGTCATTATTTCAGTGATTTTTCAACCATTTGAAAAGGAAAGAATAATCACTTAAATAAAATAATAATAATTAATATAAGTTTAATAATAATTTAATATTATACGCAATCAGTGTAAAAGAAGGCAAAAATTACTACTTTATACATATTTATTTTATGTATTCTCTGTTTGTGCTTAATATACGTTAAAAGTCGTTAGTACTACGTTAAAAAAATGCATTTGGCTACTAAATTTTACGGTTTGCCGTAACAAAGTCACGGTCTCAGTAATAAAAAGTAGGAATAAAAAAAGCAACTTCGCTTTATAAAATGGCTGTATGTATATAGGTACCTACTATTTATTAATTTAATAATTATTTATGAATAACTTATCAACATTATAAATATGTATGAGCAGGGGCCTTACCACCATTCCTTATAGCAGTATTATTTTACCCTTATTTCTCAATTTCGTACCACGGCGTCCTTAATGTAAGCTTATATTAGTAATGTTTTACTAAGAAGTTTTGGTGACGTCAACACAATTCATTCACTCAAATCGTACCATGAGGTGACTTTTGACAGCAAACATTATTGTTTACAAGTCTAATTTAGCAGCCTTAAAAAAGTTAATCATTTGCGACGGAAATAATGTTGTTTTTTAGTTTTCATTGTGAAAATTCGTTTACCTTATCTTAAAACGTAAGTGGAATGTTTTTATTTACGTTAATCTTTGTAATGAATATGTAGTTTATTTACGTGGTCTAATAAATTAATTGTCGCTTAATTCTAGATGGCCAACGAATATGAAATTTTTGAGTTTTTGGAGGCTGATTATGCCGAATCCAAAACAAGAAGGAAACGGCGTCGAATGAAATTGCGACAAGAGTGTGACCCTTTCAACTTGGACGAAGCTGAATTTGTGAAGAGATACCGGCTTACGAAAGAGCTGGCACATAACCTGTGTGATGAGTTAAGGCCTTTGCCGAAGAGACCCATAAAAGCCACAGAATTGTCTGTACAGACGAAGGTAAATATAGCATTTTATACTGCCTATAATGACAAATAATACCTAAATTTGCAATTTATTTTCCCATAATTGCCACTTTTTTCTAGGTACTAATTGCTTTGTCATTTTACGCAACCGGTTCGTATCAACGTCCTACAGGCAATATCGAAGGACATTTTATGGCACAGCAAACTGTCTCTTCAGTCATTGCGCAGGTTACTGCATGCCTTAACTCATTGCAGATGAGGCAAAAATATATAAGTTTCCCAGCGAGTGACCAAGACCGCAACAGAATAAAAGCAGAGTAAGCAGCTTATTACTTTAAACAATGATTTTTTTTAGATTAGATTGTATTTATACATCCCACATATGAGGAGCGTCTATTCAAAAGGTTATAACTACACTATAAATGAAAACTGAAAAAAATCTTTTAAAATTCATTAAAGTTCATTTTATTTTTTTATTTTTTCACAATAGTTTAATTGATTATCTTAGTAATCCCTAGTGTAGCTTTTTTTATTTTAAGAGGCAACACAAAAGAGGTATAACAAAAATGAAGTTGTAAATATAACCTGTTGTTCGGACACGGAAAATATAACCTTTTGATCAGAGAGTATCGTAAATATAGCTTTTTGTTTGAAACTACCTTGGAAATATTCGTAATTTTATTATTATAATTAAAAACCAATCCATGAATCAAACAACAAAGTATATACTAAAATATATAGTTTTAATTGAGGTCAAAACAAAAACAGCCACTTCGTGCAAAATCATATTCTGACTTGACCAATATCTGCATCTAAACACTGACAAGACTCATCATCATCTTTCATATTTTGTTGTGTTGGTCAGTTTCATTTACTTCACTGCCATCACAATCATTCAATATGTTCCGATATAGGAATTTTTGTGCCTTTCCAAGAGAGATAAGAGGCATCCTTTGTCTATAGACCAAATTGGACATCATCATTTTCATCTTAATGTGAATAAAAAGAAAGATGTCACTAATCTACTAATAAAGCAGTTCGGTGATGATTGGTCAGAATTATCAGAGTTGGAATGCCAACTCTGATTAAATAATTAAATTGACAATGGATGCTTATTATCTCTCTTGGAAAGGCACAAAAATTCCTCTGATCGGAACCTATAATTTTCCAATGATTTAATTTTGCAATTGACCCTGCCTGAGTTATTTTTTTTTTAATTATATTCTTTTTATAAACTGTATCCCTATGAGCTTTTTGTAATGATTCCACTCTTTATATCATAGAGATCATCATATCATATTTATATCATCACATCAGTCTTCTCCCAGAATCTTAAAGCTTCCCACGCTTTGAAAAGATAATGTGCTATTCCTCTTTGTTTATAATGACCGATGTTTGTTTAATCTCCTTCTCCAACCTTCCAAAAAACCTTCCACAGTCTGCTAGGAGAAAACTGTGCCCTCTAACTGGAAAGAAAAGATGAATGTTTTGAACATTTGTTGAAGAATTAACCAATCACAGTACATTAACATACGTATCAAGTGAACAGACGCTCCTCATATATAAATGCGAAAGTTTGGATGGATGGATGTTTGTTATTCAATCATATTGTAATAGCTAAACAGATTTGGGTGTTTAGTACACAAATATAATTGTTACACACAAATGTGCATAGTTTGGAACGCAGCCACTGCAGTGACTGACGTTTCAGTAAAACAGTATGGCTTTGTTTGAAGTACCTACATACGAATATAAACTTCCCAGAAATTTCCGCCCAAAACAACAATAATGTATCTCGAAGTAATACATAGGGTACTTTTTATCCTGTAAATCCCATGGGACCAAAGTCCCAGGTGAATTATTAGATTATAATTATACATATTTCCATTAAATTATAATTATTATACACTATATCCTCAACAGGGGAGATTATAATATAATAATTAATTAATTTCAGATTTTATAATAGATTTGGGATTCCGGGGGTCTTGGGGTGTATAGATTGCACTCATGTGGCTATAGTGCGTCCCACACAAAATGAAGAGTAGTCCCACACAAAATTAGTACATTACCATTCCCTGAATGTCCAAATGGTAAGTCATATCTTCTACACTCTACAGCTATCTCTTTCGACAGCCCATAAATGTAACCAATAAGTACATAATATTGTTAAAACAGGATTTCATATACTAAAAATAACACTTCTAAATGTACTAAATAAAAATATTTATTAACAAAAATGTTTAAGTTAGATTGTCATTTATTTGACCCTCTATTTGTAAAGTATATACTTAAAAACTATATATTGTTATACATTGTCTTATACAAGCCACATGTCTTATACTTATAGAAGTCTTAATGTCTTATAAATCTTATACATTGTTTTAGATTTGTGATGCGACCATGCAAATATTAAGTGTAGATGCAAGTCATGGCGGTGCTAGCCATGACTCCTTCATATGGAGTAATCATCCAATAAGAGCTCACTTGGAAAATCTTAGCAATACAGAGAACACTTGGTTTCTTGGTATGTTTTATATTTCAAAGAAAAAAAGATTTTTATTGATAACAATCAATTGCTCAGATGCAGTTTGCATGTGATGGGCTCTGGCACATCTCACTCACTACCGAAATACATACATAACGTACATTAAGGAAATAAGATAATGGGAAGTGCAGTAAATTTCACGGTAGTCTTCTGTGAGAGGGGTAACGTGGCCAGTCGAGCGCGCCCAACGGCTGTTGGAATGCACCAGCACTCTCCCACTCATAAAAATGCATACTTTTTCTTGTAAAAGCAACTATAAAATTAATATTCAAATATGGAACACCTATAGGAACACTAAATCAATCGAAATGTTTGTTAACATTTTCTTTATATTAATAGGTGATTCTGGATACCCATTGAGGAGGACCATGATGACACCGGTACTGGATGCAGCACCTGACTCACCAGAGGCGCACTACACTAACTTGCATGTGCGAGCGAGGAACATTATTGAGCGTACTATTGGACTTCTCAAAGCTCGTTTTCGTTGCTTGCTTGTTCACAGAGTATTGCATTACTCACCAGAGGTAGCTGGCTCTTTTGTAAATGCTTGTGTTATATTACACAACATTTGCAACAGAGCCAACACTCCTGTGCAACAATTAAGCATTGAAGAGATTATTCAAGAAACCCAATTACAGCTCAATAATAACACTGCGAGTGAACAGCCACACAGCAACAACAGCGCTCTACAGCAGGGTTTCACTGTGCGGAATGCTCTCATTCGCCAACTCTGGGATAGGCGCCATATAAGATCCTAAAACAAATTATTTTATATCTATTAGATAATTTATATTTAACGTGCTTACATAACTACTTTGTAATAAAAACGTTCTATTCTAGGATATCCTTACAATTTCATTTTTCCACATTTATGCTCAATTTCACCATACAACTTTGCCCTTATTAATTGTATATTTTTATTTACTTAACATTGGCTAAATTCGTCAAAATAGATGACATAAAACTCATGAGAGGGAGATTTGGTAGCTTTTTTTTATATACACTGGGTGACAATGAACTCAGCACTATTATGTGCTGTCAAAATAGTGAGCCTATGATATTATCTTTGCATTTATTTTCTTTTAATTGTAAAATTTAAATGATTAGTTTTCAATAAAGATTATAAAATTATGTTGATGTTTAAATGTACCTTTCAATTCTTTGTAGTGTATTATTTATACATTCTACATAATGGGCTATCCTCTCTAGAGCTGCGCTGCTCGCTACGGCAGCCTCGGCTCGCAACTGCGAGGATTGGACGAGGGCACGCCTCGCAGCCTCCTGCGACATTAGCGGGTCGCGTCGTCGACGACGACGTCGCGGAGACCGCGCCGCTGCTGCAGGTGTAGGCTGTGGGGATGGAGTACGGGTCCTATGTGGTGAATGTGGTTCTGGTTCTGGTTCAGGCTCTTGTAGAACGGATGCTGAGGCAGATGGAACAAAAATTATTTCCGAAGCTGGAGACTCCCCCACATCCAAACCTGAGACAGCAGCGGAACTTCCTGTAGGCTGTAAACAAATATGAGATTTAAGAATTATTAGTTTTAATAAAACTTACCATATTGGGTTGTTCAGAAAATAATTTCGTTTTTTTTGGTGAAAATGAAAGACGATTTTCTTATACTTAGTGTATAAATATGTTATTGAAGTATATATTCTCCACTTTGGTCCATTAGCTTTTGCTATCTTTCTGGCAGTAGCATGATTCCACGCTCATAAAACTTCTCATCTTTTCTATAGTAAAAATTAAAATATGCCGAAAATGCTGCTTTCGACTCCATATTTGATATGGCACCAAACAAAAACTATTGCGCAGAATTCAAATTGAAATTGAAATTCTTTATTTGTATTAAACATACATGATACAATATTATAATGAGCCTAACTCGCAAACTAGAAAAATCTATATGTTGGGAGCCAGCACCTTTCCAAAATAAATGTCCTATTTTAATACAAGTTAAATTTTTACTTTTTTATAATAATAAAGTCTATTTATTTAGGGCATTTAAATATTTTCTATACGGTAATTGTCACTTATAATGTAGTTTACAAAAGAACATCAAGTTTACAACTAGGTGTTCATAAGGACAATGTGTGCTTGACATATTTAGGATAATCTATTTTACAGCTGTTTATCTATTTTCCCCTATATCTATTCTTATTACTAGATTACAGTTATTTAAGAAAAACAGTTTCATCAGGTGGTAATTATTGTGTATAATATGTAGTCGTGTGTGTTTTATGTAAGTATGTGTGTATGTGATTGTGCAATATTGATTATGCATTTGTTACACTGCACTTTAGGATCGAAAGGAAGAGTACTGTGGAGATGAAGAAGAGAATTCAGTATGTATAGTTAACGTACAGTAAGTAGTTTGCATTCCGAATATAATGTCTTAGTTGGAAACCTAAATTTTCTGACCTTTAAGATGGACCTTGGAGCCCTTTCTAATTGTATGAGGTCAGTTTTTGCAGCTCCTCCCCATATAGATATACAATAACGTATTATAGATTGCAGAGCTTCTTAAATACCCATGTCAATTTTCTAACTCGAGATGTTAAAAGATTGATGTGCGGTTTCCACGTTAATTGGTTGTCAATCAAACAAACTTTTTCACAAACAATCCTTGCTATATCGGTTGTCAAATTATATAATGACAACTCGCCTTAAGTGTGATGTTGACTGTGAAAGAATATATTTAAGTCATCTGTTGGGAAAAAACGAAATTACTTTCCCAACAACCTTTAGTATATTATAATAAATTAAATATTTTCTCTTACTTCTCCGAAAGGTTCCACCCGGATACCTCGCAACCCCTGTCCAAAATCCGCCCCAAGTATTGCAATAAATTTGTATTCTATGTTGGACAAGGGCTGCTCTGTGGAAGGCCCTCCACCGGTTCGGGCTTGAGAGGAGCGTACAGCCGCTACTCTCCTTTTCAATTTGGCTTTGTAGTCCACCCAGTACTGAAAAATATGTTATATAGTATATTATATTTCAGAATATTGACGTCAAAAAGTAAATTAATATAAAAAAATCTGTAATCACTTTAGACCAGCCTTTCCAATCCTTGTGGACTCCATCGCCTTGCGAGTTCAGGATTTCCGCAATCTCTCTCCATTTTCGGCTAGAATATCCTTTGGCCTGGAGAGATCGATTGTAGGCGACAGCTATGTCTCTATGGGAATTCAAAAATTCACATAGGACCTCTAATTGTCGCCCGGAAACCCGACGAACTGTGATACTGCAAAAAACAATAACAAACCGCTGAACCACTTAGAATTCTTTAAAACGTCGGTCGAGAACTAAGGTGAAATCTTTCTTTGTTTCACAAACTTAATTACTATTAGGAAATAATTTTATTTTAGTACTTACTTTCTGTTCGACATAATAATTATTACTACAACAATTAAAACTACAAAAAATTAAAAGTTCCCGCACCGCTACAAATGACACTTAGAAATATTTTAAAAATAAACACCACGTTCCGATTTCTTAAATATGTATGCAGGGACACCACGCGATTCACTTTAAAAATAAAATAAATCTTATTAACTCTCCAACTTTTATTTGAATAAGGTTAATAATCATTTTTTATCCTTTTATTTAATTATTACTGAAAACAAACACTTTTCAGGATTTTAGGACAAATTTTGTTTGCTTTTATTTATTTGCGATAGCTTACTGTAGTGCAAATTGGAACATTGTATAAAAGAAATGGCGTTATACAGTTCATATAGCGTTATCTCGTTTTGTTTTTTAGCAGGCAATAGACAAATAATTAAAATCATTCGTTCTTTCGCAGCACTCAACCCATATAGGGCCATCTTGAATATCTTCACGAAACGAAGCCAAACAATCTTCATAAATACCACTTACATAATTTTTTCTAAGTGTGGATTCATCAGAAATACGTTTGCCAGAGTACTTTTCTAGGAAGTTTTTAAAAGTAGGATTATTTAATTTCCATAAGGGTATATCTGCACATATCATAGCATAACATAATTCTTCCGAGAAAGTAGAACTTTGGGAGCTGCTTGCCATTGCATCAGAAAAAAAATGTTGCTTAAATTTATTTTTTCTTGTAATATTTAGCTTATGTTTAGCAGTAGACACGTGTTGCGATATTAAAAAACGTTGCTCGGTCGATATAGATTTTTCACAAGCATTACAAAACAGTACTTTCCCATCTGCACTCAACGATTGGTCTGGATTGGATTGATGAAAATATGGATTATTGAATTTTTTTTCGTAAAATGTGGACTTATATTTGAAATATGGAAAATAAAAATTAAATTTTCACGATCCAAATATCATAATTTATATAGAAAATAAAATTAAGAACGAAAACCATTTCAATTAAAAATATTAATTTACATATTAATCCGGGCCCTAAATGACTAATGGAAAAGAACAGACAGCACTACTGACGCATGACAGCACTACTGACGCTTTTTTTTTACTCATTCTATTAATCTATGGACACTCCATTTACCTCCATTTTATCTTGTGTGTATTCTTGTGTGTTCATTTATTATGTGAAAAAGTAATAAAAAACTAAAAAACAAAAAAAAAACTCCAGAAAACTCAAGTGGAGATGGATCAAGTGGCCGAAGCGATAACCGAAGTGAAATACATTAAGAAAATACAATTGAGAGATTATGAGATAGACATATGGTATTTCAGCCCTTACCCAGATGAGTACGGTAAACAATCGAAGCTTTGGATATGTGATAATTGTTTGATATATATGGGATTAGAGAAAACTTATTGCAATCATATAGAAGAATGCACCTCTAGACAACCACTAGGTCCCCAAATATACAGAAATGGTACAATTTCTATATACGAGGTTGACGCCAAGGAACACAAAATTTACTGTCAATACTTATGTTTATTGTCGAAGCTATTCCTGGAACATAAAGCAATGTCTATTGATATACAGCACTATTTGTTTTATACTTTATATGAATTTGACGAATATGGGGCGCATCTGGTGGGCTACTTCTCTAAAGCAAAGGATTCATCCGTGAGTAACAATGTTGCTTGTATATTAATATTTCCTCCGTATCGAAAAAAAGGCTATGGTACATTGCTCATTAGCTTCAGTTATGAGTTGTCGAAGTTAGAGGAAGTTGTTGGGAGCCCAGAAAAGCCATTAACAGAGCTCGGCCAGCGCAGTTACAATTCATACTGGTCGTATGTGCTGTTAGAAATATTGAGTACAAGTAGTGGTACTCTAAGCATTCCGGATCTCAGTACCAGGACTGCGATTACTCAAGCAGATATAATGTCCACCCTCGAATCATTGAACTTGATAAAATTTTGGAGAACGCACAATATATTTGTTGTTACAAGAAACAGGATTAATATGGCTATACCACATTTTAGGAAGCCTCCTTTGAGTATAGATCCATCAGCCATCAGATGGACCCCACCGAATGAACAAGGGAATTCTTCAAGGTCTACGAAGTAGTATAGGGTTGCAGGTAGTGCTTAGAGAATCTTGAATTTCTCTTTATGCATAAGCCTGTTTGAAAATTATCTAGTTTTAAGTTCTTGCAGTGTTTAGTCCATTGCTAGGCTAGTATTACAAATCAAATTTAGAAAATAAGTAATGATTATAAGGAGTCATAAGCATCGATGGCTGCATTGTTGCCTCGTCAGTTCCCTTATATCCTCAGGCAACTGCCATCGATGATCATTCACTCCTGAATATGTCCACCGGTGACAGTACCAACTTACCACCGGAAGGACTGTCTGCTTATCAACCGCCTTTTTTCTGTTAATTAGATATAATTTCAACTTTATTTTCAATTTCAATGCTACAACCCCTCTAATTCTAAATCCACTGAATTTTTCCATTATAAACCTATGTTCCGTTTATCATAATACAACTGAAGCCAAACTTTAACAGGAGAAATTACATAAAAATATGCACAAATCTATGTGCTAGTTTTATAAACGGGATATTTTAATTTAAAAATAGATCAGTCATTATCACATATTTACTTCAGTAATTGTTAGTTTTGTTACATTTTGAAATAGAAATTAATATTAAAGGACCTTACCACTGGGGAGGGGAGATGTAGCAGTGTAATTGAATGAATATACTTTTTGTTTTTACATTGTAATTGTTATGTTTAACAATTAAATCAGTATAATTGTTAATACTCACCTGATTTTCCGTTTTTGCATTGTAATTGTTTAGTTTAACAATTAAATCAGTATAATTGTTAATACTCACTTGATTTTCCGTTATTACATTGTAATTCTTTTGTGTAACAATTAAATCAGTATAATTGTTAGTACTCACTTGATTTTCCGTTATTACATTGTAATTCTTTTGTGTAACAATTAAATCAGTATAATTGTTAATACCCACTTGATTTTCCGTTATTACATTGTAATTCTTTTGTGTAACAATTAAATCAGTATAATTGTTAATACCCACTTGATTTTCCGTTATTACATTGTAATTCTTTTGTGTAACAATTAAATCAGTATAATTGTTAATACCCACTTGATTTTCCGTTATTACATTGTATTTTTTTGTGTAACAATTAAATCAGTATAATTGTTAATACTCACTTGATTTGCCTGTGTTAAAATATCTAAAAATAAGGAAATGTGCTTGCTTGGAGTTGTCGTGCTTTGTGCCATTATTGAATATTGACCCAAATATTCCCATGAAGCACGAGAATAACAAACAATTTCTAAGATTAAGATGATTGTGCACTTGATAATTGTAAAATATTGTATTATGACAGAGGTCATAATGCATGTCATAAATGAAAACTGCCAATCATCATAATTTATTTGCATTACTTATTATTACTACTACTTATTACTTTGCATTACTTTGCACTTAATGTGCATTATATGAATTGTCATTTAAAAAATGTCAGTCTATAGTTCTCTAATGTTTCACATCTCTTTCAGTTCCTTTTGTACTTATAGTGATACAAGTATCACAAGTATATATTAATTTGTAAGAATAAATCATTATTTCCGTTCACATATTTATTTTTTGCCTGACACCAAACAAATAAACGTCCCTAGGTAACCAGGATGTTCGAACTAAAATGATGATACCCGAAAATGATGATCATTATCGGGCAACATTATGGTTTCTATTGCTCAATAATATCTCAAGAACAAATGCTCAACACGGGTCAATATATGTCCCAGCAATGTATGGAGCAATAAATGCCGGGCATTTGATCCAGCAATTAATTGTTCAAAATTTTGCGTTTTTGTGACGCAATTGTGAGGTCGGCACTCGACATCATGGAAGGCTAGGAAATTATTGTTGCTGCTGCATACATTATATTACAAAATAAAAAAATGAATGGATGTGGCCATACTTAACTAAATGGATATCCGCTTGACAACGAAATAGAACTGGATATCTCATTTTTTTTTTTATAGATGAGGGCGGACGAGCAAACGATCCCACGTGATGGTGTTACCGTCGCCCATGGACACCTGCAACACTAGGGGGTATGTGGGCGCGCCGCCGACCTTGCAAAATCCTATTTACAGCTCTCTTGAAGAACCCCATATCGTAGCTTAATGGAAAGACCTCTTGAGGCAGTTCGCTCCACAGCCTACGGGTTTGCGGTATAAAATAATTTTTTGACCGAACAAAGCAAATCGCTCTCCTCCCATAACTGCCAATGTTCTCGACACAAAACAATTACCAAGCATGGTACTTATTACAAAGCTAGATAAATACTTATAAAAATGTAAACAAACCTTAGATCATTTTTAATGCGGCCTCGCCCATCACTGTTCAGCTTGACAGCTATATCTTGTCACGCTGTTCTCGTGCGGTCTCTTGAGTGGGATGTCCGAGCGAGCCTTGTCGCAAGCCACCGTTTCTCCTCTACGCTGTCAATTAATTTCTCCAGCTGTGCTTGCGAAGGAACCACGGTTCTTAACATGCTACAAATTACAAAAAACACAGAAAGTTACAAAATTATGTGCTAAAAATCAAACATGATTATCATATACAAAATTTAATTATTTTAATCTTGTAATTTGCATGTAACAAATACTTACACTTTTGTCTATATTTTTAACACAATATTAAAAGTAAAATACGATTGATTATATCGGTCTAACGTTTCTATTATTATAAATTATAAATAAAAACATGTAAACCATGGTACAATAATACAGGTATGGCATTCCCAACACAAAGATCACGTGGGAGACACAAGCCTACGTCATCTGAGATGAGATGACTCATCTCCCCTATGAACGGTTCTCAAACTTTATAGTTTGGGGAAAAGTAGATCTAGTAAAAAACATTTTTTCTGGATATAATTTAGTTACCCAATGTTCTATTCCAGGATCCACACAATGTATACATAAACCAAAGGTCACCCGTTATTAAGCTGTTTGGCAATGGTAACATACATACACACAAACACAGGCACAGACACATACAAACTTTCGTATATATAATATCAATCGGATACCTACTCAGCGCTTTTGCCTGCAGCAACGCACGTGTTGATGGATTATCGTGACAAAAACCATCCTATGTCCATGACCTGCTGTTTTAAGCTACTGAAGCTATCCAGTAAATTTTCATTCATTTAATCGGTTCAGTAGCAGTCTATTCGTGAGAAAATACTTGCAAAACAGACAGACCCACTTTTGCATTCTTAATATTAATAAAGATTGTAGGGTTTACATATTAGTAGAGATTCTAGGGTTTAGTACATAAAACAAGTTGACTTTCGAAGCTTTTATTGTAATATTCAATACAGAGTGTTTGATACTTTATATAATTTTCTTTCGTACTTTTTCGTTGTTGATTGCATACGATATTTCTATTTAACTCTCTCAGTCGTATGTAGGTTCTTGTTCTTACTAAGCAAAGTATTACAGAGTACTCTATTTAGGGGTAACGATCCTTGACATCATTGTGCACTATGTCAGTCAGGCGTTTGAAAATGAATTGATCTGTGAACAGCGATTTCCCATGAAATTTCTCAAATTCAGTTTCCATTATTTGAGCAACGCTTATGAGCTCTTGACATGGATAAATCAGCTTTCCCCTTGATATAAAGTTTATCCACTCACAGGAACCACTTTCAGGATTTAGAGCACGGGTTTGATTTCCAAGATGTGGGTACTTTCCTAAATATCTCGAAGCAACATAGCCGGCAATGTATTTAAGGCCCTGTTCCTTGACTTCATTACTGGCCACTTCCGTTTCAAAATCATTCAATAATTTCTTTTCTTCGTCAGTTGGCATATACATAGACAAGTCGCAATTATTAGAAACGTTTATCTCTGCTTCCAACACGTCACTTTGTAATAAGGACATTAGTGAACAGTTTTCATCTTCATTGCGATAATTATCTGCTTCTACGTAGGTATTTAGTATACCAGTCAAAATGTCATCTTCATCTGCGTTAATTTCATCCGATGGGATAATAGGGGACATTTCGGAATCTTGTAATGGTGCTATCAGACAAGAGACACTTGGATTTTCTCGGATATTGGTCGAGCATTTAAATACATCCGCTGAATGCTTTCCTAGGATATACAATTTCAGCCGATGTTTGAAAGAGTGGTGGTCGAGACGTACTCGTGCGCCCGAGCGCCGACACCAGCGAACGATCGGCTTGTTCCGCCGCGTCTCGGACGCGACTTGATTTTCCCGAGCTTGCCAGTCAAAAAAGCACCTTCACGCCGATAGGCCGCGCACGCCCGACCTCGCTCCGACACAAGCGTACCGCCATCTTGTAGTCACGTAAACAGCTTTGTTCGCGTTGTAATATAACTGAACAATAAACGCATTCCTCGAATATATGTGGACTCATTTATGCGACCTCCGCTCCACAAAAGAAAGCGCTGTGGGGTGGTCATGTGTTGCGCCCATACCTCTTATGCATGAGAAGAAATTCTCCAAAACGTCTTGGTTTAATCGAGACGTTAATATTTACTCCAAATTAAGGTTCGCTCTTCCTTTTAAATCATCAAACAAGTTGACAAGAGACTTGTTTGAAATTAAAATGCCTCTTTGAAATGGAGTCATATTGTTTTTTTTTTACCTGTTTTTATGTTTTGCATCAAGTGATTCATTTTGTCTAGAATCAAATTTTGTGCATCCAATTTAAGAACCGTATGCATTTTTGTTGCCTTCAAATTTCATTCGAGCATTAAAAACATCGAACCAGTCATTAAACACTTTGAAAATGTAAGACAGCTCTAACCAGTTCTCGTCTGGCAAAAAATCTTTTATGCCGCACCATTCAATTGCTTGAGCTACTGTATTTGAGAATAGTTGGGCAGCTGGGCGTACTTTTTGTATTTGCGAACCTTCAACATTGAGATGATATGACGTTATTTTGTGAGCCAATTTGAGATCGTTCTGAGACAAAAACAGTATTTTTTCTATGGTCTTCTTTGTCAATACATTGTTGTTGTATACAAAGCCATGGTCTATAAAATGATTTCTCGCCAGTTTTAGTAGATGAGGGACGTCAAAAAAAAAGAAGACTTTCAAATTGCTGTCACCGGGATGATTAAAATAAGTCTGTTGGTCATTTTCAACGCCAACATTTAATGACCTTATCAATCCCTGGTTCCCAGGCCCCATATCGCACGTTACTGAAACCACTGTAAGACCAGCCTTATACATTTTTTTGATTATGTCAAATAATATATTTTTGGTCATCTTTTGGTCACATTTAAAATATATAGGCTGCTTCCATTTCCCGCAAAGACCACGGGCCATTACACATTGACAGTTGTTATATGGTCCGACTTTTTGTTCATATTTCTTATCTATTTCAATTTTATTTGAGAGATAAATCTCATCAAAAGCCAACGTTACAATTTCATCAAAGTAAGAACGTTTTCTAATAGCCCTTCCTTAATCTCAAATTTGCAAGCCCATTTGCGGAGTGTAGAAAAAGCCGGCAAAGGAATTCCAACGGTGGCTCTCAAGTGACGATAGCCCTTTGGACTTATACTTCTTAACGAAATAGCTGCAGCAATATCTTCCGCGGACCATCTCACACGACGCTTATTAGGCTTCATGAGGCAACGGATTTGACCGGAGGTAAAAATTTTTTTTAAATTATTTTTTAAAACATGAAAATCTTTGGCAGTCTTTTGTAATTGCTTATGTTCAGCCAGAGGAATCATGATATTTTCGTCACTGAAACACACACACACATATATATACCTATATATATTTGGCTGAAAACAGTCAAATAAAATATAATAGATTTCGTTTAAGACAATAGAAGCGAAACGAATAAAATAAGCCATTAGTAGGTAGGATACAGATTCAGCTACAAAGGTAATATTTACACTTAGAATAGAAAATTTGAATTTTACGTGATTGAAATAGAATAAGATACGTTCATAAGAAAATAGTTTAAATTAAGTTACGATAAAAAGAAATGTTAATGTAGGTACCTTTTCTCAACGACCTTTGAAGAGTCCGAAATCTCATTAGCTGGTGTTGTGTTACATTAATCAGGAAAACACTTTATATTGCCTGAAGTACCTGTTGTTTCACTGGTTATTTCTATCGACATACTAGTCATATTTTGTGTGTCTATATCATCAATCTGTAGTGTAGGTAATGCGCCTGGTTTTTCTATATTATCAATCTGTAGTGTAGGTGATACATCTGGCTTTAATTTTCTAACTTTTCTTGGCGATTCCTTTAAGAAAATGTACTGCAGCGGCTTGATGTAGTCAGAAGATAAAAAATTGTTTGAACATACTCTCCCTAAAAAATAAAATAATTATAAAAAAATATTGAATAAGAAACAAACAAATATTTATAGCAAGACAGCTGGCCAACTCGAATTTAGCTTTTAATCTGCCAATTTTGAAGGGTTACATTTGACAGGAGTTGAGCCCAAAGATACAAGTTCACCATAGTGAAAAATAGTGCAGAATCGCAATTTCTGATCAAACCTTGTTAAATCGATAGAGGACTTCAATATCAATAAAAAAGGTTTATACCCTAATCGAAACCAGTTATACTTTAACTTTAAACACATAATAAAATTTCGATACATACCATTTTTAGTAGTAGTTTTAGGTCCACAATAGCGAAGCCATTCTTTGGCTACAGATTCTTTTGAGGGAAATGAAAAAAACCTTATTCTACCGCCTTTTACACTTCTACTCTTACAGTTCCGAATAGAACAACCGACCATTTTAAGATTGTGATCAAAGAAACGAGAATTTAATTGTTAGCCGACCATAAAGTTTGGGAAACACTGTGTACAAGTGCATAAGCAAGAGCGGAATATGTAATTCAAACACGTTAGACGAAGATGGCGATACACGACAAAATGGCGGAACCTCGATGAAACAGCTGTTTCCTGTACTACCAGTAGCGTGAAATCATAACTCCCCGACCTCCTTATATTACCTGTGCATGCATATCAAAACTATGAAGTTTTGATTGAAATGAATACGTTAATCGTTTTAAATTGAATCGTTTCGTTTCATTGCACAAACAAAATGACAATTGAAATGCTTTGTTTATATTATTTAATAGAGTAATAACAGATTTTTTTCCAAATTTCCTTGTTTAGTTGCAATAAATTGGCAACTGGATAGTGACGTAGGCAAGTGTCACTCCCCTGAATGCGAGACCTTGTTTTTTGGATCATGATATAAACCAGAAAATGCAAAGAAAGAACTCGCGTCAGTCAGTCAGCCGGTATTTTTGGCAAAGTAATTAACATTCAGCCAAAAGAATAATTAAAAAAAAATATAATTAGGCTTAAATTATGTATGTAAAACAATGATATTATATAAAAAAGAGGTAGATATGTTACAAGTGCGCGCTTCGTGAAGACTCGAAAACGACCCAATTGGAACATCTTGTGTTTAGTCTGCATCCCGCGTCAAGCTGATGAGGCGTGGCGGCGACGAGTGTCAGACGTATTAAAAAAATATAAAAACAGCAAAAATGCCATCGTGTGTGTTTAGAAACTGTACCAATTATTATTCTAAAGTCAATAAATCTCAAGGAATCTCATATCACATGTAAGTATGCACTATATTTCCATATTTCATTAATATTCTAATTTAAAATGCCGGTACGAGAATAAAAACAGATAGTAAAACATTTCGCTATTTGAGCGATAAGGACGCGTGCGCTATGAACATAGATTAAAGTACAGATGCGAACATCGTAGGCATTAAAGTCATCATTAGGTACTCCACTGTTCTGATTTTTTTTCATACTTTCTTTTAGTTATATTTCTATCAATCAGCCCGTCATAATCCATTCGTGTACTTAGTATTATAAATGTTCGAAAGTAAAATATTAGTTATGAGGTAATGATTTATGCCAGTAATAAAATAACTAGGTACCTACTACCTACTCAATTTATTTATGTATAATATTTCATTATTTTATTTTCTCATTTATTCTTAAACTCATTTTGTATATTTTTACATATTAATATAAAAAAACATTTGGAAATAGAAAAAATAGGTACCCACCGACATCGGATACAGGGTCCACGGTGTCGGCGGTTAGGGCTTCAGAGTGAGGAACTTTCTCACTATGCGTGCCGGTGCCGTGCGTTATTATAATTGTTCTTTTTTATTTTGTGTGCTTTTTTATTTTATTAAGCATATGAAAACAAAATATGAGTAAAGAGATATCGTAAATATCGACGATAGTGCCGCGCCGTGGCAATAGGGAAGTTACTTATTTATTAACTGTTTTTTTAAGGTTTCCTGCTAATGAAGTCCGACTTCAAGAGTGGATCGCAATTGTGCGTGACCAGAGACAGGAACCATACTGGATGCCTTCAAAAAGCAGTAGAATTTGTAGCAATCATTTTAAATCTAATGAAAAATATACTTCGAACAAAGGTCGAATGCTACTTAAAAAAAAAATGCTCTTCCTGTTACAAAGGTATACTTAGTTAAACTTCTTTTTTTTATTACTTGGCCTACGGATTCTCCTAAACTTTTCTCGCACGTTCGATGTCACACCAGTAGTAATACTACCAGTTTAGACCAATTTTGCTTTGTACGACACTAACCTACTTAGAGCGTAAACTGTATAAAGTCATCCCTAATGTACCTATCTCATTTCACTGCTATTGAGTTTGTTCAGCACTAGATGGTATGACGTACCTACAGCTAGATTTTATTTTATTTTTTACTTTCCAGGAATACCTAAATCGGAATATTCAAATCTCCCCGTCAAGTCTAGACAACGTCAGCATACCGGACATGGAAGAAATCTTAGAATCACCGCGAAAAGCGGCTCTTAAAAAACGCGTTTAAGGATTAAACGCTCTTAAAAAAGGATTACATTTCAAAATTTCAGACTGTGTAACAGAAAATCTCGCTTTTTTTCCTTTGTCTATTTAGTAAGCCAAAGTAACCCGCTATAATAATAGTTATCAATTTTATCATGCCCCTGAGTTTTCTTGCCGGATCTTTCTCAGTGTGGCCGCGTTCCGATCCGGTGTAGTATACTAGTTTTTAATTGTTAGTTCTTTATAATTAATAAGTTAACATAATATAAATTAATACTAAATAGTAAGTGACCAAAAACAATATAGAATTTTTTATATAAAATCTTTTTCTTTTTGTACTGGCAATTAATTTTGTATCAAAAATGTGGGTGAACATCTAATAATTAATACTGTAGTGGGTACATAAAAAAATGTCTGTAATAACGATGACTTGTTGGACGTCAAACACCTTAGTCAACCCGTGACCATGAATGCTGAAAAGTATTCGAAACGTCGGGACAATAAAACACAAATACAAACGCGATAAAATCCATAAAGTAGTTTTATTTAATATGTGTAATACTCGCGTAAACATCAGAAATCATTACATTTAACCGTGTTTTTGGTAAACAATAAATACATTTTACATAACCATCGTATTTTATTTCTTACTTTTTAATACTATTTAATAGTGGAACTCAACAATACCGGCCCATTTCAGTTGATTAAACTACACGACAAGATCTTCAACGTCACTTATTATGAATTTATACATGATAAAATAAAAAACAGCAATTAAAGTATACGTATATTATACGCATTCTTTAATTGCTGTTTTTTATTTTATTTTTGTTGGAATCCAGTTACATAAATAAGATTGAAACATTAGTTGCCATTAAAAGAATAATAGGCACTAAACTCATTTTAGTGAACTTTGTCCCTTCTTTCTCATAATTTTGTTACTCTATAGTCATTTTGATTTGACCAATGAAGATTGGCAGATTCATTAGCGTTTAGTTTCATTTCGCGCGAAGGTACAATACTAGCTGTCTCCTTTTTTTGTTTAAGTTTTAATTATGCTATCTTTTCCAAATCACTTGACGATGCATTGGAGTGTAAGATAAATAAAAAATGCGTGTGTGTGTGTTGCCGCTGTGCACGGAACACTTCTTTCGGTTGATTTGTGAGGCTATAACATATCTATTGTTTATAATATCATTGATGTAAAATCATATTTTCACTCTACTTTACCAAATAAATTAATAATTGTTGAAGATAATGGACCTCCATACTGTTAGTGTCTATGACACAGTAGAATAAATAGGCGACATGACATATATGACATGTGTTACTAGGCAATTTGCTGTTGTTATTTACGTTTTTGTTTTGTTTTGTTGTAAATACCCTTTTCCTCAAGAATATATTTTATTAACTTTAAATGCGTCTTATACTCTCCCTTTAGCTTTACTTCCACCATCTCCAAGAATAATTCTAATAAAACAATAATTTTAAACCGATCAAAATGAAGTCTAGGAAATATCGATTATGATGTGAAGAAATTTGCGGCAAACTTTAATTCATCTTTGAAACAGCGACTCGTTGATGCAGCCTACAATTCGACGACGAGCTTATTTGTGATCGTGAATACGGTTTCGCGCAGCGCTGCGCTCACAGTCGATCTCAAGGATGTTTCGTCGTCGAGCTCGTCGTCGAGTACAGCGACGAATTGGTGTATTACAGAATAGCACTGCCTCAAGAAGTCTTTCCATTATGCTACGATATGGGGTTCTTCAAGAGAGCTGTAATTATGATTTTGCAAGGACGGCGGCGCGCCCGCATACCCTCTGGTGTTGCAGGTGTCCATGGGCGGCGGTAACACTTACCATCACGTGGGACCGCTTGCTCGTCCGCCCACTAGACTATAAAAAAAAAGATAGAATGGAAAAAATTCAAAAATCAAATTTCTGGAATGTCTTGTTTTAATAGTGATTAATCTAAATTTATTATGTAATTATGTATGTACTTCCTATGTAATATTACATTATTAGCAATAAATTTCGTCAAAGTTGTAATGATAGGTAACGATTGATCACTATCTATCTACAGGGTGTTAGTGACATGCTATCGAAAATTAAAATCAGGAGTTCAGTACATGATACTGAGTCCCCTGGTGTTGCAATTTTTCGTCGGTCTTTTCATGATTTTCACGATTTTTTTGTGCATTTTATTACTAATTACAGCATGGTATCACTTATTTAGTCGTCTCAATTCGAATTAAAAGAAAAAAAAAAAACAAATGACGATATTTAACATAAATCAGCAATGTAGGTAATTGATATCTCAATACATACGCGATTTGACGCGATCATCTGTTTTGCGGCCGAGTTCAAAAACAGGTCAACAAACTCAGTCTAGTAAATAGTAATACCTACGTTACTAAACATAAACATGGAGGCGGGTTACATAAACATGGTGCTAGAGTGACGTAGCACACAGGTACCTACGTATTACGGCACGTGTAATCAATTAAATAAACAGATGCGCACCTGTTGAATAATACAAGTTACTTATTAGACTTTCCATAATAAGTAATAGGAATGTTATTTTCTTTACATCCATCGCATTCCAAAAAAAATATTATAATTACACTACCAAACGTTTTAAATAAAAATAGTTTACAATTTACAAGTAAAGTATATCTTTTTTATTTTCAAGTCTTCCTTAGTAAGTATTTTTGCAATATTTTTATTCACTCTACTTACAGGAAAATCTGTTATCGTACCTATATTTAATTGCAAAACACCAACGATATTTATTTGGTGAAATTTAGTCTGTATTACTTTTTAACATGACACATCTACATTTTCTAGTTTTTGACAATTTCTTAGTCCTTTGATATTTGCCGCTTCGAGCGCAATTTAGTCAATTTCTTAATTTTCATTTTTAGTTCTCGTTTGTCAGTTGACAAATTCAAACGTTTACTAAGAAAAACAGTGCTCGAGTGTTATTAGTATTAGGTAGTGAAATAAAGTGTAAAATGTCTCGTAGTGGAAATGGTTTAAATTTTAGTGCTCGTGAATTTTTAGATATGATTATGTGATTATGATTATTATCTTACAAATGATTATGTGTTGTGGCGAAGCACGTGGGAACGCACAACGAGCCCTCCGCCTTTACAGGAGCGTTTTCCTACTGCTCGCCACCCAGCAGACGGTCGTGTGATAACCAGTGCATACCAACGTATCCGTTGGACTATTTTCTTTAGGATTATGTCTAAGACAGAGTGTTTGTGAGTGGGTGCAACACCTACTACTAAAGAGTAGTAGTAGTTACTAAAATCCTAAGTTAGTAGTAGGTGTTGGTGGGTGCCATTCTGTACCTACGTACCTATGTTGATAGTGGAGCCGCGTTGTCTGCACATCGTTCGCAATACATTGCGTGCTCTAAAATGACGTCATCGGTAACCCATCATTGTCAACATCAGGGGTACGTGTGATTTAATAATAGATATTATTTGTAAGCTTTTCACAAAGTTATCGATAGTATGTCCCTTACACCCTGTATATAATAGGAGTGTATGTGGTGGCTTGTGACAGTATCGTTGATCATCGAATAAGTAATTAACATTATTGTAGTTTAGTTTATTACAAAATATTTATAAATTACACGTTAGCATTCCAATGTGTTGAGAGTATTTGTAAAGTTTATAGCTAATGTTAATAAGTAATTTTTATTATTATTTATAGTCTAACCGTTTTGTAAATACAAAAAAACATTCACATCATGCTTTAATATATTGCTGTGCCAATTTCTGAAGATTGTGAGCTTATTCTCATTATTAATACATTTTATATAGCTTTGTGCAACGAAAGCTTTTCTTTTTACAGTTTGTCAAGCAAAATGTATCCTAATATAGAAATTTGGAGATGTGTATGTATACTCGTATATGCCATGATGCTATAAGCTGTTTTAATTTTATTTATTTTATGAGTTACTTTGTGTCTTAATAATGAGGAAAGAATAAAATTAAATAATTTTCGGAACTATAACAGTTACGACTTTTTGGCGGGATCTCGAGAAGAGAGGTCGAGTTTTTGTTTGATTATCGCAAAAAATGTGTTTTTGGGCGTTGTGTGGTTTAGTAGTGATAATTTATTAAACTTTAGTGTTTATTGTGCGTGGTGTTTGTGATAATCAAATAAAAGCGTGACACTGCGTTTTCGTGTGCTTCCAAGGAGTCCTCTTCTGTCCTCAGTAAACCTACTATCGCTGTATTGTACTGAGCGACTCCTCACTTCCTTCGGCGGGATAGGACCAGAGATGTAAAAGATACCTCCTAAAAAGTATCTGAATACAAGTTATAAGATACTTTTAAGTAAAGTATTTGAGATATCAGATAGAAGATACTTTTGGAAATGGTATTTGAAATACTAGATACAAAATACGTATTTTCTAAATACTTTTTTCAAATAAAATACTTTTTGAAAACATATTTTTATTATTCTTAGGTAAAACTTAAGGTTTATTTAGCTAATTACATACATTTTTAATTCAACGTTTCGGCCTCATTTCGGCGACCGTTTTCAAGAATGAAAATTCTTAAATAAACCGCGACAAATAGCCGTAAAAGTAATTTTGGGATTAAATAATAGGGGTTAAAGTAGGAAATTGCCGTTTTATAGTAATAGATACTTTGAATTGACATAAAACCTTCATGGTGTGAAATTTTCGAGTGAAACTTTTTTCACATGAAAATTAAAAAATGTGCAACATTAGATTTTCGACTTTCAATTGTTTTTTTTATTCAGATTAGACGGGAAAGATGGATACTTCGAAAATCCGAGTAATCTTTGAATACGAGTTCCGACGCGGAACTAACGCGGCAGAAACGGCTCGCAATATCAATGCTGCGTTTGGAGAGGAGACTGCTAATGAACGAACCGTGCGTTTTTGGTTTAAACGCTTTCGTAATGGAAACTTCGACTTGAAGAACGAACCACGTGGAAGACCGCCCACACAGGTGAATAACGCTGAATTGAAGGAATGCTGAATGGTGGAAGCCGATCCGAGTCAAACTACCCAGGAATTAGCGGCATGGTTTAACGTTACCTTACGAGTACCTACAATATTGACTCATTTGCATCAAATCAATAAGATAAAAAAATATGAAAAATGGGTGCCTCATGATTTGACTGATCTGCAGAAAGAAACGCGTGTTGAAACTTGCGTTGCCTTGTTGAATCGGTACAGAAATGAAGGAATATTGGATCGAATTACATGTAATACATGCAATGGCTGACCCCAGATCAAACGCCGCAACAGTGCCCTAAGTAAGGCAAAGCTTACCAATAAAAAGGTAATGGTAACTGTTTGGTGGTCTATTCATGGTGTTATTCACTATAGCTTTCTCAGGTCTAGTCAAGCAATAACGGCAGATGTTTTCTGTGCCGAACTTCGAACAATGATGGCGAAACTAGCAGTGAAACAGCCCCGACTCGTGAATCGATCTTCACCATTATTGCTCCATGATAAGTTGATAACGCAAGACCTCACACTGCACGAGAAACCGTTGTAACTCTACAGGAGCTGCAGTTAGAAACCATACGTCATCCTCCGTACTCGCCAGACCTTGCTCCAACGGACTACCATTTTTTTTCGTGATTTGGACAATTTTCTACGTGGTAAAAAATTTTCTTCCCATGAGGCAGTACAAAATGCTTTCACACAGTTTGTTGAATCTACATCCCCAGAGTTCTATCGCAAAGGCATAAATGAACTTCCGATTAGATGGCAACAATGTATAGATAATGCGGGTAATTATTTTGATTAAATAAATATGTTACATTTTAGAAAAAAAACGAGTTTTAATTTTTCAGTACAAATCGGCAATTTCATACTTTAACCCCTAATAGTAGGTACTTCTACTTATAGACCATACAGTCTTTTGATAGGTTAATTGATAGTTAATAGGTTTTGATAATTAAAATTTTAAGGGTGCGTTCAGTTCTGTCTTTATGATGCCGTAAAAAAATGCTTAGGTAACTAATAAAAGTATTTTAGCACGCTTAGTATTTACAAAATACTAAGATACCAAAAGAATGTATCTAAATACAAGATACAAAATGAATATTTAAAAAAGTATTTCAGATACAAGATGAAAATACGTATTTTGTATCTGTGTTTCAAATACTTGTATCTAAGATAAGTTACATCTCTGGATAGGACACATTGTACATGCGTTTAAATTTGAAAATGTTACGAAGAAAACTTGACACTGGCAGAATGTGTCAATTGCACCATTGCCATTCTATGAATAATAAAAAAAAATACTAACAGTTCCTTTCTATCTATGGGTGACAGTACAGTATCCAGTTACCATCAAACTGTATGCTTGTCCGCCGCCTTCGTCTATAAAAAAAATGAACCAATGAGGTAGCAGCATAAATTTAGCGGGAAACAAAATATTGAGTGCGCTTATGTAGACGCCTATAAGTGTATATTTGTTGTTGATTTTAATTTATTGCAATTTCTTACTACTTCTATTTGTTACAACATGAATAAATTAAAGTTGTGCCCGTTGTGCTTAGCAAAAAAAGAGTGCAACATACCGTTAAAAAATATTGAGCATTACAGCGCGGCAAACGCGTCCGAAATGACGATTTCTGTCTGCTTCAAAACAGAGACTACAGAGACGGATCCCGTTATATTAGTTTGCTGCTGCAGTTTGCAAGAGCCTGATCAGCAGAAGGAACCGAATGCGTCATGCTCAAACGTTATGATAAATCAGCTGACTGTTTCCCTAAGGAAAATACAAGGCATGTCTCTCAAAGTGTTATGCTCTAATGTTTTGATGAAACAGCACACTGTTTCCCCGAGGAAGAGACAAGCCATGTCTCAAGAAAGAGATATTACTAAACCAAAACGCTCGAGGTGTCTCTCACCAGATATATTCGCATCATCGGATGAAGACGATGAGCCTTAAGTCTAAAACCTATTAATCTAAAACCAATTGAGTTTATGAAGGAATTATAGAATGACTATCGACCAGATTATTAAAATTATAATTATTCTTGTTAATGATTATTTCAATATCTCATTTATGCAACTGACACATATTTTAAATTCGTTAAATGTGTTAATGTAGTGTTAATTAATTATTTTGAATATTCCAGTAATTTTTTTGTTACTTAATTATTTAATGGTATTTGTTTAATGCGTAGGTTAAATTTGTAGCGCACTTAGGGGTTACAAACCCAAGTTAGGTTTGCTAACCCTAATTATTATTTCAATACTTCATTTATTCTACTGACACATATTCTGAACTTACGAGTATAAGTATATTCTGTATAACGTAATGTGGCAAACAGCATATTCAGAATTATTTAAATTGCCATTCAGTTATGATAATTATTTTGGTTATTTTGGTAATAAATTATTTGTTTGATTTAATGTTAATTGTTTTAATGTGTAGATAAATTTGTAGCGCTCCTAAGGTTACCAAATGATATCAAACACTATTACATTTTTTTATTTAAACAAAATCTCTTTGGTTTAATTAATAATCTTGAATATAACATTTTTTTAAATTAGATTTTCAATCATTTTTTAAAACACACTAATTAGATTTTTCGAACTTGTAAGTTAAACAGAATAATATAATAATAAACATAAAAATAGATAATAGTAAATTAAACAGAAATATATCCTCTTTAGCATTTAATAACACTACGGAACAAAATTTGACCAAGTTTTTGTTTATCTGTTTTTTAGTGGTATACAAGTAGTTTTTCTTAAGTATATAATGTAAACTTAAATTATTCATTTTTCTGAAAAGCTACTAATATTACATGTTTATTTAATATAACTAGCTTCCTATAGAATAAATCTAACCTACAGTACCTCAGCAATCGGTAGGAATAAGTGCAAAAATATTGAATAACACTGAATCTTCATACAACAAGTCTTTCAAAAATGTACATCTTTACGGCTTTTCCTCTTATGTTTTTCTGACCACTCTTGACTCAATATACCCCATACATAGTCTCCCATCATAGCACAGTCCCAACGTCCCTGATAACTTCTTTCCATGCAGTGAATGTCTTGGTGAAAGCGTTCACCCTGTTCCTCGCTTACAGCTCCTAAATTTCGCTATTCTTGCCTACGCCGATGTATGTTACTCTGACATTAGCCAAACTCTTCTCAGCAAACTGGATCCTCTTCTTAATAACTGCATACAATTCGTCTATTGTCTTCGTAAGTATGACCACATTTCTTATCATTCTCAGCTTAAATGGCTTCCAATCCATCAGCGAAGGAATGTAAGAATACCTATGCACTCTTTTCTCTGTACTTCACGATCCGTCTGCCCCGGAATACCTGAAATGCAAATTTCGGTTTCAGGATAACACTTCTAATCGCTATCTTCGCTCTGATGAGATTTTTCCTTACATGTCCCGTCTTGCCACACACGCTTTATGTTCAATTCATTCGCAGCTCAGGCTTTTCAAACTCTGGAACACTTCCCACTAACATTAGGAAAACCCCTTCTAAATTTTCATTTAAAAAGTTGCTTCGGTGATCAAATTCAACTTTCACCTAACTGGCTTCTATTGTGACAGCCACAGCACAGGACACGGTGGGTAATCTAACTAAACGACAGCGTATAGATCAGAGTAGTAGGAATGATGTAAAACAAAGGAGAATACAGCATTAAGAGTTAGTAATTTTAGTAGTTTATAATATGTCCATGTTTGGACAGCATGGTGGTGTAGTAGTTAATACCGCGGCCACACATTGGCTTATCCTTGGGTCCAAATTTGAATAGCCAATAGACAAAGTAGCACTACACATTGGCTCCAATACTCAACATCACCAAACTAGGCCAAGCATTTTGGACGAAGTCGCGAGCGGACCCAACATGGATGAAGACCAAGTAGCACTTCACTTGTATAGGCGACTTATGCCTATACAATGAGCGCATATGCTTATTATTTATTAAATGTTCATCGTGCAGTAAAGCCACCAAGGACGCGACCCAATGTGTTAGAGCGGGAAGCGACCAAGTTGCCCGCGCGCACATCCCTTCATTCCCCTAGACTTTGATCGTGTCACAAAAACCGACACTGCGTGGATTGGCGTTGGGTACAGGACGCTAGGTCAGGTTTATATCCATGGTCTGTCCAAGTCCGATACATACATAGGTGTATTGGCTCCAAGACTATATCTTGGTGCAAATATAACCAATGTGGGGCCGCGGCATAATAATATTAAGTCTGCAAATTCTAACTGCATCTTTATAAAATGCGTGTGCCATTTCTTGTGCTCTAGCAATAAGTTAAGAACGTACAGAGGTCTATAGAGCAAGTTGTTAAAGAAGTGTATAATATATCTCGAAGGCAATAAAAACACCGTTGTACTAAAATCACATTATAATTTATAGATCCAGGATAAAATACTCTACTAAAATAATCATAACCTAATCAATAAAATGACATAGTTCATAATTGACATGTTACAGTTAAGTCTATACACTATAATAATGGTATTTTATGTCCGTGCATGGCGGAAGTGAGTTAAGTCAAACGAAGTCAAATGTTCCTGAAAGCACACTTTAAAAGTGTAATGTTTGTGTTTTCACTTTGAATATTGAGATATCATTTTAATGCTGAAATCAATTCATCTGAAGCTATCGACTATTGGAATATTTGTTTTTTTTTTACGTGTTACAACTTCTCATTTAAAATATTATATACATATATATTTCCAGTTATCAACTTATCCTCGTCGTGCACGGATACATACGTAAGCAATATAGGCACTGTTTTCCACGTTTCAAAATGGAAGAACAATCATTGCTAAAATTATTTACAATGTTATACACTATACAGTTATATGAGCATAGAATATGCTTTGGCAATGTTTTTACATATTAATCACATTAATAAATTCAAATTTCGCGATGATCTTCAGTCTGACAATATATATGTGACATTATATGTTATGAGAAAACCTATTGTTACTTCTAGTTTCATACATACTGAGTTACATCTATTGTTTATCTTAAAAGTGAGATGATTAAAGAAATATCTCAACATTTAGCTTGAAATTGAGAGCAAACTAGCCGCCTCGATGAAACAAATTATATATATGTAAACAATTATTACGTCACTATTTAATTTGAAGCAGTGTCAGTTACCTTAGGTCGCCATATTTGTTTATATTTTGGACAAATTGGATTGAATAGCTTTTAAATGTATACATTTAGACGCGACTTACAATATAAAATGTGTATAAATCTTGAAAGTCTAAAGTTATAATGAAATTTTATGTTAGATTTTGGCCACGAGGAAATTGGAAATTGTAAAACGGTATGATTCATTCCCCCCGTATAATAGTACAGTTGTAAACACATATAATAATTTTATTCAACTAGAAATCGGTCAGTTGGTAAAATTGAATAACATGAGGATAGAAACAGTATTATTGAGCAGTGCGGACACGGGGAATACCATTTCCTCAGTTGGCAAAATTGACTATGAGGAAAGACTACCCACAATGAGGTCCCATTGTTTAGATAACGTCACATATATAAACTACTTTATTTATGTTATTATGACAAACGGAATTGTATCAAGTCTCAATAAAAGAAATAGGTTATTTAAAATTTATTTCCATATAAGAAAAAAAGAGACCGGTTGGTTCGGTGACAATTTAAATTTGAATATAATATGTATCTAGTATATAGTTGAAAATGACAGCACGATATACAGTCACCATATTTAATTGTTACGCCACTGTCAATGTATATTTCAAAGTTATATGTCAAACGTGACAGTATATTATAAGTATAACACAGCACGATTAACAGTAAAGGATAGTGGTTCAACAATTATTCCTTGCGACTGTACCAGGCGCTAAGTGTATACTATAGAAATTAAACTTCAGTTTGAAATGTAAGCATCGAATATGTTATGTTCGAACATTTTCATCGCCACTATGTAATTGTAAAATAATTTTTACATTAAACAGAAAATTGAATGTTGCTGAAAAAAGAAAGCCGGAAATATTTTATATACGGATAGTGAGATATTTTTTACACATTTTAATATGCAACCCTTGTAGTTTATGGAGACTTAATACTTCCACCTTTTTTCGTAACGGGACTACGTTACACACCATACGTAAAGTAATATGTACAGCTATAGCATTTCAGGAAGGCGCGAGAAAATATAATTCGTGAACGTTATTGTTATATACATAAAGTCGAACATACATTTTCACGAACCTTCATTAAATATAAGTCGGTCCTACAAAAATGATGTGAAATATTTTAATATGTCAGTCAGTATACTAAAACTATTAGATGTAACTAAAAAATAACATATATTTCATAATTTTTTATTACATTAAAAATAAATAATTGGTGATTAATTTACTCTCATGTGCATAACATGCTAGCTTCAGATCTTTTGAACGCGTTCGCTTCTATCGAAGTGAGTACAGCAGGTATCAACTACGTACAGATACATTACGAAAACATTGACCACCGGCTAATCTGAACGCACCCGAACGCGTATAAAGTACACAATTATAGGTACGGTAATTCATAGACGTGGATAACGCGTTCGGGTGTTTCCAGATTACCCGACGGCCAATGTGATCGTAATGCAGAGGCATTATGATATAACACTTATAGATATAATATACACTTATAGATTATAGATATACACAGCGTTATAGATATTTATAACGCATTACCAGTAAATTAACCACCAATTTTATTTATTTTTAATGTAGTAAATACAATCATAAAATATAAGTTATCTTTTAGTCAAATATAGGTAATGGTTTCAGTACTGTATGACATATTGAAATATCTGACACTATTTTTGTAGGACCTATATGTAGTTTTATTTGCTTACTAAATAAATAAAATTCATCTTTTTACTATAAACTTAAGGATCTACTCAATAATTGACTTGATATATTTGGGAGTAAGAGCGTTATCAGGCTGCAATGTCTGTACGAAACATCTTTATGAATGTATGATGACATACTTGTGTCATACATCCGGACAATGCGCTTTTTCATTGCACTAAAAATTACTGCTTTTAAATGTACTTATTTGTACTATATAATACACCAAGGATTTACGAGATTTAAAATATTATTATCTTATGTTGTCCTAGTGGAAACTATAGTTTTTGGCAGGACCACCCTGCAATGTATGGTGTAGGTACAAACGTAATTAAAGATTTATCTATTTTAACGGGTATCAACGCGTATGTTTCCTTTATTAATTTCACTTGACGTTTCGATTGGGTTGTTTTTTTGTTTTATAGAAAGAAGGCGGCGAACGAGCATACGGTCCACCTGGTGGTAAGTGGATACTGTCGCCCATAGACAACCGCGATACATGACAACATTAGTCCAAAATGCGCGCCCCTGGATGCGCTGCCTATCTTTGGAGATATAGGAATGGATTTGGAGAAAGGGTTGGGAAAATGGGGAGGCATAGGATGGGAATGGGCTCTGGCACATCTCACTCACTACCGAAATACGTACGTACTTTGGGGAATATGATAAAGTGGGAAATGCAGTACATTTCGAGGTAGTATTCTGTGAGAGAGGGGTAACGAGGCCAGTCGAGTGCGCCCAGTGGCTGATTGCACTCTGGACTGCAGCGTGCACTCTCCCCTCCATATATAACCATGGTCACGAGCTGACTTAAGAGGTGGGTAGTCCACATCGAGAATTGCGAGCAGTTTCATCAACCAAATGCGGTTGCATTTGGTCTTCATAGTTCGGAAAGTTGTGGCAAACAACACTCACAGTATCTGAAGTAGCGTCAGAGGAAAAATAGCGAGGTTTAATTTTATTATTATTAAACACTAGATTGCATGTAGAGGACAATTTGTATACATCTTCTCGATTGAGATTCTTATGTTTCTTGATTTCAATTGCTTCATCCTTCACAATCCTGGACAAAATAGTGAGGATTTTTGGTGATTGATTCCGGCGTTGAGTACATGGTGCTGCGATATGTTCGCGACCGTGGTTGGTGCAACCTATCCGAAACGTTCTATCCGAGTAAAATAAATATGGTAAACATACGCGTTGAGACCAATCAATAAGAATGACTCCTTCAATCAATAATTTGTATAACAAAGGAAAGGCGTTTTGAAATTGTTATCCTGACAGTAAGTCATAGGTAGTAAGGACCTGTGAATGTGACCTGTGAATTACTACTATGAAACATAGGTAGTAAGTGACCTATAGTTAAAAAACTCGCAAAATCTTATAATACTATATTTAGTATTATAAGATTTTGCGAGTTTTTTAACTATAGGTCACTTACTACCTATGTTTCATGCAGACATGATCCAATTTTGACTTGAGCAGTCAGTCTACTAAGTCAAAATTACTGAAAGAGACGAAGAAATCTTTATGTAATACTTTATGGAAAGAAAGCGGCTGACGATCATACAATCCTCCTGATGGTAAGATGGTAAGTCGTACAGATCCATAAACACCCGCGATACATGCCAACATCAATATAAAACGACAAAACGCTAGTATGCCACCGGATGCGTTGCCTACCGTCGGGAGATTTAAAGTGGTCGGGATATGGGTTAGAAAAATGGGGATAGGATTAGGATAGGAAATCGCACTCACTACCGAAACACGTACGTACATTTCATGGTAGTCTCTCTATATAAATTGTTATCTATTATTGGCCTTATTGATAGGGCCTTATTGAAGTTTATACCTTGACTTTCAGTGTTTGTTTGTATAAATCTAGTATCCTCTAACTGGATCAAATCTGGACTCAACCTCAACTACAGACTACTTGTAACCAAGATAACTACGTGATAAAATTAGCTGAATAATTTATGGGAACATTTAATGGTAACAAAGTTAAAGAGAAATGGATTAGTATGATGTGATCGGAAACACAATTGGTTTATGTGTTAGCAGCCGGTCTAAAAATCAAATAGTCTGTTATATTTATTAATTATTAACACTATGTAACCGTCTGCGATTTCTTTTCTTTCTTTTTCAGTTTTCATCGTTATTAAAGTCAAAACAATTTATAACACATCTTGTCGAAGCAAGTCAGGTGTCGCTCAGTAAAGTGATAATAATAGGTGTACTGAGGACAGAGATGAACTCATTGGACTCGGTTATTACATTATCACAAACACTACGACACTTTGAAGTTCAATCAACTATCACTATTAGACCACAAAACCGATAACACACATACATTTTATATTTATCAAACGAAAACTCAACCATCACTTCTCTAAGTCGCCATTTATATGAATTGATAAATACAACATTGTAGTTTTTAGACCAGTTGCTATCAAAGATCATTTGCGTTTCTGACTACCTCATATTAAATTAAAACGTAGCAATTAATATAGCGAAATATGCATTTCTTTTGAACATAAGCGCAAAGGAACTATTTATTTTGTGTTGTGTGCCGACCAAATCAACTAATTACAATAAATCATTAGCACCGAATCAGACTTTAAATCAATCAGAATACTGATTTATATATTTCATTCTATACTTTTTTATATATAAAAAATATAATTAATCTATTCCCAATTGTTGTTACTATAATAATAATTTTGTTCCACAATTGCAATAAACAAAATATGTAAATTTTAATTTAGACAAAAACATTTTAGCTTATGTTGTATTTTTAATATCCCTGATCTCAATACTGCAAAATGTACAAGAATCAATCTTTAATTCAAGTGAAAACCAAATAATTGTGAAGTCCCATTGAAATTCAATTTAAATGGAATTGTCCTTCATTTCCAATGGAATTTATTGAAATCTTCAATAGAATTTGATTTAAATCTAATATTGAAGGTATTAGGTTTTTAACAAAGTATCTTATTTATTTCAATTTAGCTTATTTTTTTCAATCACGGTGCTAAAATCATAATGAGTTCTTAATATGAATACATTTATAATAATAGTGCACAGATAATTACATTAATTATTTATAAAGTACGTTGAAAGTAATTAAATATGTTATTTGCGATCATATAGAAAACAAAATATATGAATATAATGAGTAAATTTAATTCATGTTTCTACTTAAATGTTGTAATTTGAAAAAAAAAAACTTGAACTTTCCTGAATTAATGACTGATTCTGAACGCGTGTATTCAAACAAACACATACACATTATAATTTAAAAACCATCTTAACAAACAAACGACATTTTACTCATAGCATTTGGAGTAGCAAGCTTAGTTACTGAGTTACTAAAAAAACAAATCCATAACATTATTTAATTTAAATTTTAGGATATATTATTATCATTTTAACAATATACCAATTCACGGATAGCTACATTTAGACGTCTAAGGGTAACTTTTGTGCTAGTGACCAAATGATAACTATATAATTTGTTTTTTTTACAATTTACTCGCATCTTTATTTAAGAAAATGGAAAGCATTTTGAGTTTATAGATATTTTAAGTATCAAATTGGCGTGCAAAAAAAAATGTTTGTTCGAGAGACTTCAATGTTAGGCCAAAATAAGAATAGATGGGCATTCCCCCTTTGGTAATGATAATTAGACGACAAATTTGCCTCACAAACAATTCATTTTTAAAAGTGTTTAGTGGCTATATAATAGTTAAAAATGTTTTTCTATGGAAAAATCTATTTACAAATCTAATTGTATCTGAGAACGCCGATGCAAAGTTAATACTTATGGGAAATATCGCGCCCTCAGTTTAAAAAGACGTATGTCGTATCATGTCTATTGTTTAAAAGAGCACTTTAATTATACATACCGAATTTTTGCAAAATTTTATCGCTAAATTTTTGAGAAAATTGTGGCTAAAAATTGGATTTTAGCCGCCTTGTAATATTTTTAAGATTTCGAAAATATAACAACAACATGTCACTTTACAGAACATAATAATGATTAGGAATTTATTATTTTAATGATATATGTATATACTAGCTGTTGCCCGCGACTTCATTCGCGTGGACTTTAGTTTATAAACACCGTCTTTAAATTGATATAACTTTTTTATTTATGAACTGTTTGAAATAAAACAAACAATAAATTTTAAGTGAAGCTTAC
Organism: Sesia apiformis; assembly: GCA_914767545.1. NCBI lineage: Eukaryota > Metazoa > Arthropoda > Insecta > Lepidoptera > Sesiidae > Sesia > Sesia apiformis. The sequence goes on from OU611947.1 coordinate 27,441,329, forward strand.
CACAATACATTAGTGAAAACCGCACCCAAATCGGTTAAGCCGTTTCTAAGATTAGCGCGCACAAACGCACAGACAAACAGACAAAAATTCTAACAATCATTGTTTTGGGTTCTATTGCGTTGATAAAGGCCCCCAATAATAGTTTTTCTCATATATCTTCCATGTACAGACAGCGATCAGTTACATTTTTATTATATGTATAGATAAAAACTGGTAAGAAAAATAATAAAAAGTTATACAAAATTTTGCAACGTTTTTGATATAATGAAAGTTATTATTTACTAGTTATATCTTTATTACACTGATACGATCCGCACCTCTGTACATTTGTTCACTAAGATGGTTTCGCTATAGAAATCGTGATTTAACATCCAACGAAAGCCGTATAAAGTGGATGTCACATAAAGAGACGTATATTTACGTCGTGTGTGTTGTAAAGTCATTATCTATGTAATGACGAGCCTGGGTATGGGTAAAATGTTGGTATGTTCCGCGAAGGTCATCGCTGCAGTCCATTTGAGTTGGTCTTCGGTCACCGCCCCGGCGATGGTACATCCGAACCATGGACGATCCTTACTTCTGAAGAATAGAAAAAAGATAATTTTAGTTATTTTTAATTTACTACTTTCTATTTTTTTACTTTAGTGGGGATTTTCTTTTAATTTTTTTTTTTTTTTATGGACGAAGGCGGCAGACGAGCAGACAGTCCACCTGATGGTAAGTGGATACTGTAGCCCATAGACACCCGTAATACATGCCAACATTAGTCCAAAATGACAAGCGTTGGCACGCCCCCGGATGCGCTGCCTACCTTTAGATATAGGACTGGATTTGGAGAAAGGGTTGGGGAAATGGGTAGGGATATAATGGGAATGGGCTCTGGCACATCTCACTCACTACCGAAACACGTACGTACATTAGGGAAATAAGATTAAGTGGGAAATGCAGTACATTTCAAGGTAGTCTTCTGTGAGAGAGGGGTAACGTGGCCAGTCGAGTGCGCCCAGCGGCTGTTGGATTGCAGCGTGCACTCTCCCCCTCATTAGGCACAGAAAACAATATTTAATAATAACAAAAACAAACAATTAACACATTAATGTTAAGGATTCTCTGGCCTTCGTTCTACGTGCAATGCTTTTAATTTTAAAGCAATGTTATGAAGCAAATTAATTCTGTAAACTTAATTTCTCTGGCTACTAGATTGTTTTTATATTAAAAAAATATTTTCTCGATATTACCGAAATGATTCAATTTGACAACAAAACGATTTGACCATTAGAAATAGTTTAAAAAGTTGATTATTTACTTTTATTTTAATAACTATTGTATATTCATAGACATGAAATAAAAGGAAGAATGAGAAAAGATGTACAAAAAGACAAGCTTATCATAAGCGACTGAGTAGTAACTGGGTATATTTGTAACTATAGATTATGCGCGGAGTGTTCTTTATGCGCGGAAATTTAGCTTTGCTGTTTAGAGACATTTGCAGTTACACTTTTTATGTGTTGTGTTAAAAATAAATCTCCTGTGCAGATTTCTTCCACCAGACCTGAGAAAGAGTAATATAAGACAAAAAGGTAGACATGGTGCACCAAAAATTTTACGTTCTATGTATAATAAATAGTATTATACATGCATATGCCAGTTGCACGGAAAATTTTAGGTTGTATGTATGTATTATACACTAATATACCAGACGGAAAATTTTACGCTGTATGTATAATAGTACTATACATACATATGCTAGATGGAAAATTTTACGTTGTATGTATAATAGTACTATACATACATATGCTAGATGGAAAATTTTACGGTGTATGTATAATAGTACTATACATACATATGCTAGATGGAAAATTTTACGTTGTATGTATAATAGTACTATACATACATATGCTAGATGGAAAATTTTACGCTGTATGTATAATAGTACTATACATACATATGCTAGATGGAAAATTTTACGGTGTATGTATAATAGTACTATACATACATATGCTAGATGGAAAATTTTACGGTGTATGTATAATAGTACTATACATACATATGCTAGATGGAAAATTTTACGTTGTATGTATAATAGTACTATACATACATATGCTAGATGGAAAATTTTACGTTGTATGTATAATAGTACTATACATACATATGCTAGATGGAAAATTTTACGGTGTATGTATAATAGTACTATACATACATATGCTAGATGGAAAATTTTACGCTGTATGTATAATAGTACTATACATACATATGCTAGATGGAAAATTTTACGGTGTATGTATAATAGTACTATACATACATATGCTAGATGGAAAATTTTACGCTGTATGTATAATAGTACTATACATACATATGCTAGATGGAAAATTTTACGGTGTATGTATAATAGTACTATACATACATATGCTAGATGGAAAATTTTACGGTGTATGTATAATAGTACTATACATACATATGCTAGATGGAAAATTTTACGGTGTATGTATAATAGTATTATACATGCATACTACTTTGGTACAGTCAATATATTTTTAAGAAAATTTTCGAGGTATCTAATTTGTTCTGATATATTTAATGTATGATAAATCGACTGCCTTCCTCAAGGTTGTCTGGAAGAGACAGAGATAAAGCAATAAGACCGCTTGTATTCTCTTAATACAACATCGATCTAACATTTAAGATGGTGCAATTTTTTTAATTATACATTATATATTAAGTTTTCGAAAGAATTGGACATGTACAACCTCTCGTACGAATTATATTTTTTTTGGACAAAGAAATGGGATATTATAGAGAAAAATGTGAAATATAGGCGTTGACGTCACAATTACGGCTGCATGGATTACTACTTATGTCATAATGTTACCACAGATCAAAATAAACTTCACTGTCACCTGTCATTGAATTAAACTAACCAAGACATAATCTCCATTTGTTACCATACTCTCTTTGCTGTCAACTGACTGCAGTTTGTTTTCTTCCTTTTTGAGTTAGAATTTCTGATTATTTATGACAATATTGCATTCCAAAAAACTGTACAATGAACGTTGCGGCTCCATTTGTACTTGAAAATTCCACTAATTTGCCTAAAATTGATACATGTATGATTGTATAAGTACATGAATACCAGTGACAAGTCCATCCATGCAGTCGTTACTGTGACGTCACGTCACTTTAACTAAATTAAGACTAAAATGTTATAACTGTGAAAAATACACAAAAATCTGGGTGTTAGGAAGAAAAACTACACCCTCCCCATTGGGAAATAAAGAGTTTTATCTATCACAATCTATATTTTAATGTTACCTTTTCTGTTTATTCCTCGGTATGAATGTGATCGCCCACCTCGACTGCGGGTTCCGTTTGGGCTCATGTCCGACATACCACACTATATCCTTTACGGCCCACTCGTCTATCTTGTGAGAGCCCTGCCGATACAAAAATTGTATTTAAACAATTACAAGATTTTCAATTAATTTAGTTGTATATGACCATAATATTTATAATGTCATTTTTAAAATTACATTTAATTTTAAAAACATGAAATATTTAATTTAATATTGTACATAAAATAAACTAAATAAATTACAAATTGAGTTATATTTTTTAAGTATACAACGTGGCACTGAAATAGCGCAATATAGGTTGTTAACTATCGAGACCAGAATCGATTTTTTTTTAATAAACGTAGGCGACAGACGAGCATACAGTCTTGTTTTATTTCAATCAGTACATTTAGTTGTGTTTGTTTTATTTCAATCAGTTGATAAATAAAAAAGTTATATCAATTTAAAGAATCACGTCGAATAAAGACGGTGTTTATAAACTAAAGTCCACGCGGACGAAGTCGCGGGCAACAGCTAGTAATAAATATTTTTATAACAAAAAAAAAAAAAACTCATACAAATTGGTCATTTCATAGGCAAGCCACCTAATGTAATGCACCTAATGCACATGACTGCTGTAAACTCCTAAAACAATGTATGACTCACCTGCTTATCCTTGAAATAGCATAACTTCCCGTTTTGAAACTCGAACATATGTAACTTGAAAGCCCTCGTGGCTTCATTGGCGAATCTCAACTCGCCACAGACTAAAGAAGTGCCATGTTTCACAGCCTCCATTTCGTGCAGAATCTTGTTCTCTCTCACTAGTAAATAACTATCCTTTCTGTCCTCTTCATCCCAGTAGCCCCAGCGAAGGACAACGTCTAGAACTACTTCATCTATGTGTACGATTCTTCGCATAGAACCGTTGCATATTATCTCCTCAATGGTTAATGAATGCGAATCCATTTTAGCTTTTTCGCATAATTCTATGCACACGTCCGAACAGGTTTTATTTGGTGTTAACTGTGGGGGAAATAAAAGTAGATATAATAGTCGATCATCGAGTACACTATCAGAAGCATGTAACAAGACCTGAAGAATACTTGACTTCTAGGAGTTGGGGTGGTTCATGCCCGAGAAGCGTTTCTCAGATAGTCCATTTTATCAGATAAATTGTGGAAAAGAGCATCGTCAAAGATGACGATTAACCAATTAAATTATAATCAATTGATACTGTCGCGGCTTCACATCGCCGCTTCAACATTTTTCATTTACTATTCAACTACCGTCACAAAATATGGATAGCCTGTCGTTTTGATGCTTACCTACATGTTTTTACATACAAAGTGTCAGTCAATCAAAATCGTGAACCGAGACGCATTAACATTGTATCCAGTATTAAAAAGATTCTATATCCAGTATTAAAACGTTTCGATTCTATATGAGCCAATAAAACTCTATAAGAGACTGGAGAATTGTCTGGCATTTTCTTTCTTTAAAAAATGAGGTTTCACTACACGAAATCAGTTCTAGAAAAATACCTACATGAAAAATAGCATGAAAATCCGACTATACGTTAAAGATATGAGAGACAAACTTATATATATGTATAACACTCCTCTCTTCATGTTGGGAATAAATATACTTAAAATAAACAAAATGAGGTCTAAATACCGTTGTGACATGATAGCAATACTCCTACAGCAACACATTTTTTTAAAAAACTGGCCTTAATCCTACCGCACATTATTTTTTAAGGAATTTAAAGTATTTCCTATTTTTCAGTACTCTTTATAGGTATAGCAATTCAAAATTTTTTAATATAAAGAGAAGATGTGATTCATATTGCGATAAAATAATGTACACCTAGCCTTCGCTTTTATTTGTTTCATCGATATAGGAAAAGGTTAGATGACACATCATATTATGTTCTTATCAAAGAAATCCGCTTGGAAACTTCTAAGAGGGTTGGGGGGGGGGGGGGGGGATTAGAAACTTAAGTAATCTATACTAATACAATGAAGAGGTAAAATTGTGTGTTTGTAGGTATGTTGGGGGTAATCTCTGGAACTACTGAGTCGATTTCAAAAATTCTTTCACAAATACGAAGCTACATTATCCGTGTCTAATATAGACTACCATATATTTTATTTTCAAATTTTCAAAAAAAAACATAATCCTAAGCGAGAGCGGGTCGCTAATACGTAATAAGTATGTTCCATTTTCAATACCAATCTGAATTAATGAATTCAAAATCTACTGAACATAGAACACTATTAGATTCTAACGTGCTTGTATAACATATTTACTATGTAATTGAAAATCGATGATCTATTTCACGAACGACAGTACAAAATGGCGGCTACCGTTATCGCGTCAATAAAAAAGTTTAAATATAAAATATCAATGGATTATTAAATTACTATTACGTAAACAATTTAAGACTGTTTTCTAAAAAAAAAGAACATATCATAGTCTACAAATGTGCAGTGCCTAGGTTTAAGGGCACTATGAGTAGGCAATATAAATGTATTGTTTTTGGTATATAAATAAAAAAAAAAGAAAGAAGTCGAGGCCAATAAAAATATAATGTACTTACCGCGATTTGATAACACGTGGACCTATCATGGACGTAGATCCAAGCCCGGAGGTCCCCGGCGGCCTTCGGCGGCGCCGGGGCTGAGTTGCTGAGCACCCTCATGAGGATCTTCCTAACAGCGGCCTCTCGGCGGCTCTCGGCCTCCGTGGGCTCCCACACCTGCTCGTAATTCGCGATCAAGTCCCGGACTACTAGCACTTCCTTGGACGACCATGCAGTCTGAAGAGTGTTGCCGGTCTGGTGGCAAAGGTTTTATAAATTTATAGACTATTTTATTAATGAGAAAAAAAAATCACAGCTAAACAGTATATGAACTTATTATACATTTATATATATATATATATATATAAAGCTTATTGCCAAAAACGAATTTATCTATGATGGTATCTCACCGATGGTAGTTGAATGAGAAGAGCCGAGGACCGTGTGTGGTGGCGAGCCAAGGGAGAGGCCTATATCCAGCAGTAGAGAGCAGTGATAGTATGATAAAAGGTTAAAGGTACGTTGCTTTAATAATAAATAAGTTTAACTCATTAAATTGATATCAATTACCAAAATTTTACTTATTTTTGAAAGTCAATATTCAGATTGTACAACAATCGATTGATGTTTTACACGTAGTTACGTATTGGATAGTCATCAAATTTGACATAAGTCGCCAAACTCATAAAAACGAACTATAAAGCCCCCCGCGCATTAGGCGGTCGAGCCGCGCGGTCTGGCTGCCTAATACGCGGGGGGGGGGGGGGGGGGGTTAAGGGTTTCAATTAATAATGAGGTTTTGCGTCAATTTGACCCACCAACGTGCGCACGGGACAGAGTATTGATTATAATGGATATTTCATATCGATCTAGTTATAAACACTACAGTAACCCTATGTAAAGAAATAACAATAATAACGAAAAATCCTGGCCGTTAGGCATAGAATCATAAATAGCAAATTTATTCAAATTATTAAAATTAGTTATTCCCCTAAATTCTAGATCAAATCGCTTGTAGTCAGGGGAATAACTTTTGTAACTAAATATCAAATTATTCTAAGAAATTCCCTATGAAATGTTAGTGTACGGGCTACGCATGCACAAACATTTTCCGCTAATCCATTAGTAATCGATTGTGTTTGTGTTGTGTAATTCTCACTCACCAATGGTGCGGGCATCACAGTGGGCGCCCAAACTGACGCCAAATTCTCCGCATTCATCTTGTTCGCATGCGCCATAGTGTGTAGGAAGTGCAAGTGAGCGAATAGCTTGCGCGCCGTGTTCCGCGCCACCAGTGGAAGCGACCACATTACGCGGCGATACTCAGCGTGACGGGCTTTGTCGTCGGATAATACTGGAATTGAAACGTCATTTGTTCATTTGTTCAGCAAACATCGAATTCATAAATATATAGAGCTACTAATACTCCCAAAATATTTTTTCAATAGATAATAAATTTTAGACGTATATATTTGCTTTCGTCAACTGTTACTGACCTCATTTTAATTACCTTTTTATACTTAATTTTCAAAAAGGTATCCTGTCAATGTAATGATGTTGTGATGGATGTCAAAATCCTTCACTAACGCCTTAAAAGGTCATATTATTATCCACTACAGTCCCCCACTGTAGCGCTGCGATACAGTTACAATCCACTATAAGACCTGTTACACATTGGCGATTTTTAGGCGCGGCTGTTGTGTGTTGAAATTTGTTCGTAAAAGCTTATCATTATACATTGGCGTTTTCCTTAAAATTGGCGGCGCCTCTGATTTGTGCAGCGGCCTGATGTCCGGGTTAACATTTATCCAATTAATTTTTAATTGGTTTTGTAAAGGTTAATTTTTATCCAGATCGATTATTGTTTTTTTTTTTAATTATTTTAAAACAATTCAAACATTACTGTAAGCGCAGTTTGGCGGCGGACGAGCTTTAATTTCTTACATTTCATTTTTAATAATTTTAAAATTTACATGAATATGTATAATATAGCTATTTCAAAATTATTATTATTATTATTTATTTTATAATCACAAGTTAACGCGAACGTTAGTATTATACAATACATACCCATACCAGCGACGAGGGATTGATGCTTGTCCTGCGGCACGAGCGGTTCAGGCAGGTCCCTGAAGAACCTCTTGAGGACACCTGCGACGTCGTGCTCCGAGTGCTGGCCCGGGCTCAGCTGGACGGACCACGCGTCCCGACGGAAACGGGCCAGGAGCTCCGACATTACTGAGCTACTGCCCGCCCGACGGTAGATGCCTTCCGATAGGCTGCCTGAAAGGACAGGCTCTTGTTATAGAAGAAATTATGGAAATTTCTGTTACAATTATACTTAGAATATTCAGTGTGACATTAAATATTTAAAAAAAAAATTACACCTCAATTTTTACCCGACTACGGCAAAGCCAGAGGAGGGTTATAATTTTAGCAGTCTATGTTAATATGTACAAATATGTATGTTCATCTGTACCTAAACCGATCATTACTTTATAACAAATGAGGTGTCGTTGGATTCATTTTGATGTAATATAGGCTATATGACATCACTTCAAATCCAATGGGGCGAATATGAAATATGAAAATACGAGTGGCAAAAAAATTTACATAAATGTATTATATTTGGCATCAAACGAAAGGTTTTAATGTACATATTCCAAAAATATATAATTTATATACATAAAAAGTTATTAATGTACCCGTACTATTGCAACATAATTAAAAAAAATATTATCACGAGCTTAATAAATTTAGATACGGGTTTTCCGGGATTCAGGGAATCAATTAAAGGTTTAAACAAAATACTTTAAAACTAAAACCCGACTATGCAAAAGTTTCAAATAAGGTTTAGGTTGTTTAGAAGGAGGCCTTTTACATTTATTAGTTTTACAAACATACATAGTATGTATAACTGACGGCTGAAGGAGAAGAGCCTTGGGACAAGCCTGTGTTTAGCAGAGGAGAAACATAGGGGGTCATCCATAAATTACGTCACACGTCAAGGGGGTGGGAGGGGGTCAACAAAGTGTGACATCGTGTTACAAGAGGGGTGGGGGGAGTCATAAGCTTCGTGACGTCACATGTATAAATATAAAGTATTAAAACTAAACTTCAACTCTAACGAAAAACTTTAAAGTATTACCAACTCTATCAATATTATTATAAGGTTGTTCTAATTTAATAATTTCTAAATTTAAAATTGCAAAATATATAACGTCACACCAGGGGCGGGGAGGTCACACAAATGTGCACCACCTGTGACAAGGACGGGGGGGGGGACTCCAAAAACCATGAAAATCTGTGACGTAATTTATGGATGGCCCCTAGGCTGATGGTATGGTAAGGCGCCAACTACACGAGAGAGTCTGTCGCCGGCGATATCCTCGCCCGAGCCATTAATTCAGTAATAACTATATGAGCTATCGCCGAGCTGACTACACGGGCGGAATTATCGGCGGAACTGTCGTCCATATGCCAACATCAATCCAGAATGACAAATGTTGGGACGCGCCCGGATTATAGCCTACCGCCAAAGATCTAGGAATGGATTTGGAAAATGTAATACGATGAGTTTCCCTTATCCTATTGCACTTTCCAATCCAATCTTCCTTGGAGAGAGAGTCAAGAGGAATATAGTTAAAATAAGGAATTTCTTTTTTAGCAATTAAACAACGTTGAACGGTTTAAATCGCGTATATTTAATATTATTTATATCCCGACATTTCGAACACTTTGGGTGACAGTCACCCCGTGACCACGTCCACTGCAAAGTGTTCGAAACGTCGGGATATAAATAATGTTAAATATACGCGATTTAAACCGTTCAAAGTTGTTTAATTGCTATGTATAGTAATCGCGAAAACCTAAGAAAATTTCTTTTTTATTCCATTATATTCTATATTTAATGGTCGATATACAACGTGTCTATGAAATGTATGTATCAATAGAATCTATGGTTAACACACAAATTAACAGAAGGTATGGTCGACTGTTCGCATCTACCATACCATCAGGACGTCTCATTCCACTGCTTGATACACGCCTCCCCAGCAGGTGGCCTCCTTTCAAGGAGGCGGCAAATGTCACCTGCTCATTGCCACTTCAATGTGGTGATTCTATGAGCTATGTCGGTGACTTTAGTTATTTGATGAATGTCTTATCCTAACCCATAAAGAAACTCTGCAATTACCTCAACTACTTGTTAAAATTTAACTAATAAATTAGCATTTAAGCAGTCGCGCCACAAGTCTATCATATCTGTTCAATCGGCACACAGAAGAAACAGAGGGGATACATTCCTATCCAAATCTTTAATGTCAACATTATTTACAACGGAAAAAGACTTTTTATTTAATTATTTAATTAATTAATTTTAATTATTTAGTATACTAATTACGTTATATATTAACATATTGCATTAATTTTATTAAGACATTTGTATACAATTCCGCTAAAAATCACATAATAAATTGATAAAATAACATCCAACTGCAGAGTACACGCTCCCCTTTCCAATCACACGAGCCTTGTAAAACAAATCGTTATTGTTCAAGCTCTTAAACCCGGTATTCAATCCACTCTTGGATATATCAGCCTATAACTGCAGGACACAAGCCTCCAGCAAATATTTAAGGGGATAAAAATCTACTCTAGTGAGGTCAAAATCATACCATGTGCATAAATGAAGCTAAGACATTTATCGACCATAGCCGGTATGTCCTCCTTGGTGAGTTGTTGATGGTGAATTTGCGCACCGTTGTTGTGGGCCGCCAATTTTATCATGAAACGCCACCCCTGGAAACAGTTCACGATGACCTGTGACTTTTTATTGTTTATTTTTTCACCAGTAGCTACAAAACGATGAACGCATTAAACTAACTATCCACATTTAGTTATTGTGCAGCATTTCGTGAGGGTAATTGTATACAGGTGTAATAAGATTTTTAATTGTTAAAAATAATCCATTACGCTTTACAGAATGAAGAGTATAATAATATGAAGGAAGTCTCTTGACACATTACATTTCCTATTACCCATTCCTCGAAGAAGGAATAGAAGGTGTAACAAGACGTAGGAAACTTTTTAATCTGTTATACTCTTTACTTATATGTAGATGTAGGAAAATATACCATAAATGTAACATAGATAATAGGGGTTAAAGTATGAAATTGCCGTTTTATAGTAATAAATACTTTGAATTGACATAAAACCTTCATGGTGTGAGATTTTCGAGTGAAACTTTTTTCACATGATACCTATGAGGTTCTTGTTTTAAAAAATGTACAACATTCGATTTTCGACTTTCAATTGTTTTTTTTATTTAGCTTAGACGGGAAAGATGGATACTTCGAAAATCCGAGTAATCTTTGAATACGAGTTCCGACGCGGAACTAACGCGGCAGAAACGGCTCGTAATATCAATGCTGCGTTTGGAGAGGAGACTGCTAATGAACGAACCGTGCGGTTTTGGTTTAAACGCTTTCGTACTGGAAACTTCGACTTGAAGAACGAACCACGTGGAAGACCGCCCACACAGGTGAATAACGCTGAATTGAAGGAGATGGTGGAAGCCGATCCGAGTCAAACTACCCAGGAATTAGCGGCATGGTTTAACGTTACCTTACCTACAATATTGACTCATTTGCATCAAATCAAAAAGAATATGGGTGTGAAAAATATGAAAAATGGGTGCCTCATGATTTGACTGATCTGCAGAAAGAAACGAGTGTTGAAACTTGCGTTGCCTTGTTGAATCGGTACAGAAATGAAGGAATAATGGATCGAATTGTGACATGTGACGAAAAGTGGATTCTTTACGATAACCGAAAGCGAAAAATGCAATGGCTAACCCCAGGTCAACAATGCAACGCCGCAACAGTGCCCTAAGGCAAAGCTTACCAATAAAAAGGTAATGGTAACTGTTTGGTGGTCTATTCATGGTGTTATTCACTATAGCTTTCTCAGGTCTGGTCAAGCAATAACAGCAGATGTTTACTGTGCCGAACTTCGAACAATGATGGCGAAACTAGCAGTGAAACAGCCCCGACTCGTGAATCGATCTTCACCATTATTGCTCCATGATAACGCAAAACCTCACACTGCACGAGAGACCGTTGTAACTCTACAGGAGCTGCAGTTAGAAATTTTCTTCCCAAGAGGCAGTACAAAATGCTTTCACACAGTTTGTCGAATCTACATCCCCAGAGTTCTATCGCAAAGGCATAAATGAACTTCCGATTAGATGGCAACAATGTATAGATAATGAGGGTAAATATTTTGATTTAATAAATATGTTACATTTGAGAAAAAAACGAGTTTTAATTTTTCAGTACAAATCGGCAATTTCATACTTTAACCCCTATTTTCTGTGATAAAATAGGCTCTTTTAAAAATAAATTACAATCTGCGATCCAATTTACTCCTTTCTTCTGTATTAATTTTATTGTTATGTATTTCACTAGCATTATGTTGTAGTATTCACATAGTTATTTATTTCATTTTGGGTATTGCATTTAGGTTTAGTAACATTTAATCTTTTCTTTCAATATGCTGTAAAAGTAGGCAAATTTTATTACTGTTGTTTGTGTTCGTTCATATTATTGTACACTTTTATTCATGAACGTTGGCCTATGTGTAATATAGGTACACATGGAAAAAGATTTTGTATTGTAATTTAGTTAGTATTAAGCTTAGTAGTTTATTAAGCCGCTTAAAATAAATAAATAAAAATTCCCGAGACATCCAATTCTTTTTCAAATTCAACCCTTTAAATCTCCGAAGGTAGGCGACATATTCGGAAGCTATCGTTTGTCATTCTCGATGTTGGCGATCGCGGATGTCTATGGTCGACAGTATCCACTTACCACCAGATGGGTGGACGCGGTATGCTCGTCTGTAGCAGTCTTTTTTTAAATTTTATTTTATTTCATTCATGAACAAAAATTCCACAGTAAAACAGTCATGAACTTATTATATATATAAATAAATCTTATTGCCAAAAAAACGGATTTCACTATGTACATACACATTTCTCTATTTAGCTTTTGGATCTTTGTTTCGTATTTGCAAGTTTACGTTGCCTATAATTGTAACTTTTTTATTATTTTATACCAGTGTTCACTTCGTTGGCGACCTATTTAAATAAATGGGAAACAAATTAATAAAAAATAGATGTGGGCGACATAACCTTAATGCATAATGAAACATTGTACGAAAGGCAGCCTTAATACCTAGTGGTATTCTCTACCAGTCAACTCGACGATAGCGGACTTCCGACTAATGTATGCACATGAATTTATTTTAGTTTTGACATTTAAGTAAATACAAAATATCAGACATTTTAATATGACTGGAGTCTGGGAGTCACCAGGCGTGCGAAGGTTAAAGGCCTGTTCAGATATAAGCGATATTCGCATGCCGCCTGCGGTAATGATAATAATGTCTAGGCGATATCCCATCTGATATTTTGTACGAGTAGAGTCATGCGAATTTGCTAGGGGGAGCGAATATTGCCTAGGAACGCGTTTTATCGCTTAGGTAAGCGATACTGTTAACACTGGGCTTAGGCCACTACATGCGGTATATGGCTCTCCGAAGTGTATATGCGAATGAAGGAATTATCGCGTACCCACGCGAATACCGCTTATATCTGAACAGGCCTTAACAGAAATAACAAACGGCGGTGCATCGTGCGATCAATAAGAAATAAATACATATAATACCTACGTAAATTAATATACATCACGTATTGATATACATATATACTCATATAAAAACATACAACAATTTCTATATTAAAAGTCACTTACTTTGAGTTCCCTGTCATGAGGAAAGCGAAGGTACAGCGTGGCGTGTGGACAGTCCAGCACCAAGTTGCTGGTGCAATCACTGGGACACAACTTCTTAGATTCCTCGTCTGCATCTTGGGTCACTGTGGACAATGCACAGGAACGAGTCTTACAGACATGCACAGGCACACGTGTTATGTGGTAGCGCGAACCAGTTGTGCCGTCAATTTGGCAATTTGGTTGCCCTACATCAAAACCCAGTAAGGAACTTATAGAAAATTTTCTTTAGGAAGCTAACCTGGAAACTATACAAAGACACCCATATATTAAAATCTTTCGTATTTATGGAGATATGAATGGCTAGATATTTAGGGGACTGGACGTGATGGAACGACTGGAGATTACTTAACCCAAGAGAAAATAATTTAGTAAAAATTAAAATCCAAATTAAAATTACATAGTTCAACGTCACTCGTAATGTCCGTAAAAAATTATAGCAAACTAAGAGCGGTGATAGGCTCGTGAGTTCAAATCCGTTGCTCGCACCACTAAGTCTCTATTAAGAACGGATTTTTAAAAATTGACACCATCTCGACACACTGCGTTCACGCAGGTATCGGTCTCCGAATGAAATTAAACAAAACAAAAATCATGTTTAATGAACATGTTCCTTGTGGACTAATAGACGCCGAAGGCGCGCCACTAGAAGTTGTTGACCATTATGTCTACTTCGGGCAAAACAATCCTGCTAGGCAGGTCCAGCTTCAGCAAGGAGTTTGATAGACACATTCAACTTGGCTGGGCAACATTTGAGAAAATGAGTCATCTTTCTTCGTCGCCTATACCCTCCACAATGCTTGAAGACGAAATTCTTCAACCAGTGCGTCCTGTCAGTTATGACGTATGGTACTGAAACGTGACCTCTAACGGTAGACCCGATCTATAAGTTCAAAGTCAATCAGCGAAGTATGGAGAGATCTATGCTGAGTTTCTTTGCGAGTAGACGAATCCTCGAGTGGAAGAAGCCACGCACCGGAAAGCGCACTGAGGGACTTACTGTACATATGATTGCATTAAATGTTTGAGGTTGTGATGCGTGGGTGACCAATTGTCGATTGGTCCGCTTGTTGTTCCTACATACAAAGCCCTTGTGATTGGTGTGTGTCAGGATGGCATGCTGCCCGTTTAATTCGGCATTGGACTGATGTCTAAAAATTGCTACCTAATTCCTACCTTCGATCAAATTAGTTGCTATCAACGTATTACGAAAGTGATAAAGGTATTCTGATGACAGGTCGACTATTCATTGTTTATGAATTACGCGACTATATAATAATATTGTTAAGCCAAGATCAGTTACGACCCGTAGGTTATATAGATAAAAGTTATCAACATTTGATTGTTTCTTACAAAGACACACAGACAGACCTTTATAACTTTCGTAATTACGTAAGTAACAATTATTTAATAGAAGGTAGTAAATTGATTTGCTACTAGCAATTTTTAAGCATCACTCCGGCATCACTTAGACAGGCAACCAGCCATCTTGGCGCACACGGCGATTTATTCTTACTAGACTAGACAAACGAAATGTTATCTAGAGGCAAGCCTTACTGGCTTCAGTACATTATGCTTTATTGTTGAAATAAATTAAAAAAAACTAGGTCTGTGTCCAGCACTGGAGCGTTACAACCTCATATTGATTGATTGTGTCCATCTCTATGAACTTGAGAGACCTTTGATGCTGAGGTATCAAAACTAATAACTGACAAGTGAAGTAATCATTGGCAAATATGCAGCTCTAACTGTTAATTACCTTGTGTCCTAATAAACATCTTTTATTCTCGTCGTGCAATGACATAGATTTGCACAAAATCCGGTTCTGTTCGACTTTGTGTATGTGTGTGTCATCGTATTTACGAGTAACGGTACGTACAATGAGACACATGTTTACGTAAAAGTCTATTGAACATGGGATAGAAAGGGATATGATGGATAGGAGTAAGAAATATAATGAGATGAGAGACCTCTCTTATACCATTACACATACCTACTCCTCACTGAATGGGAAGGAATGGGATGTGTTATACATTTAACGGTAGTCTTCTTAAAACAACAATTTTTATGTAACTGGCGAATATCTGAAGGCTTATATTTAAACGAGCTGCAAATTGCGGTCAACTAAACAACTTATTTTTAAATACAATTTAAAATTACTAAGAATGTCATTATCTCCCATTTCTTTATTGTCCCCCAGATAACAAAATTGCTGCCATCGATTTGCTGACGTTAGTTCTTTCCGCTGCTCATTCAATTATCTCTCAAACTAAAATATCCCATTGTCTCTCTTTCATAGATGACGGATTCTGTGTTAGGTTATTTATTGCGGTCGCTATAGTTTCATCGTCCACTGCTGGACATGGCCTCCCCACGCACACAGTGTCCTACGCATGAGGGAAATTTGGCCTTACGACACCATATGTGATCCTAGCAGGTTGGCGATTCCACTCTTTAGAGGTGTAATTCCTCAGGGTTTGTGGTAGCGGCTTTGTTATCCCTTGGTCGACTCTCATGGTACCCACGAGAAAAGATGGGGTGGTGGTATCGTCAAGCCGATGGGCACCATGCGGCTTACATCTAAGATTTAATGTTAGTAATGAATTTCTAGATTTTAAGATTCAATAGTTTGTGTGGCATTAACTCACCGACACATCTGGTCTTCCTCAGGTCGACGCTACACAGTCCTGTGTCGCGCGTGGTTTGGTACACGAGCACCCTTCGGATCAGCATCACCCACGCGCCACGCCACTCGCCACTCACGTCTTCCTGCAGGCAACACCCTCATTTATGTTTATCCTATATAGGTACATAGTCTGAATAGGATAGTATAAGAATGTCACCATACCAACAAAAACCTTCTCTCCACAGCTAGATATAGGCAAAGGTTCGCCTGACAGCGGGTCTGATCCACAGGTTCAAAATCATTCCAGTGCTTAATAATTGATAAACAATAAAAGTAATCCGAGATGTGCCGCTGTCTTAGGTGGCTTCTAGACCTACAATGAAATTGTACAACAAATATCATTACACAATATTAATGAATCGCGCCTTGCATCGCAGCGACTTCCAATAATACACTCAACGATCAAAAACATTGGGTGATCGGTAGAAATATAATTGACAGTCTCCCTAGATAACCAACGAGAAGAAAAAATATTTTTGTCCAGTCCATCAATGCGATGGCAAAATTAGCGCAGAACAGTAAACTGTCGAATTACTGGCATACTACTGGCACATCTATCTCGATTTATCCGCTCATAATAAATTTCATTGGGACCGGATTGAATTGTATCACTAAACTATTATGCCATTGTGATCGGGTGTAAGGATCGGCCTTTTAATTTATGAACGTTGACAATTGTCAGCAAGGACACAATTGCTACAGAAATTATTACGCAATCTTTCAGGTACATTTTCAGAGACGGGGGACGGCATTAAGACAGTGCTGGCCATTTGGCCCCTAACAGCCTAAATAGGACAACGTGGAGGTCTACATCAGGCAATTGGTTGATGAAGGCTTAAGATACTATTATACAGTCTCCTTGCTAACCTTGTTCAAACGAAAATGGTGTGTATATACTGGATTCAAAACGACCGGTGAAAACAGATATTTTGTTGTGGATTATGTTAGAGGTTATGGCGTTTGAATTTGCTTCAACTCAAAAGATATGTTTTTGGATTGTTATCAATACCTGACGGACAAAAGAGGTGGGTCTCTTCTAAAACAATCTTGTTTTAATTTTAATCTTTCCATTCAAACTAAAGAAATAAGTTTAATTCGTACAATTTCACAGATAAAAATTACTAAATTAAGAAAATATATAAAATACAAAATTTTTTGACATGTAACATTAAAATTAATTCATTGACGGAAAGTTTTTGCGTTACTCTATAATCTCTACGAGTTTATTTACTAATTTCCCCAAAAGAATAATAACTTTAGCTCTATCGATTGTTGCGCTATCGATAGTGAAATTAAGTCCATCCGTCATTTAGGCCTAGTTTGCACGTGCATTTTCTATTTATAGAACATAATAATTGTATAGAGATAGCTAGACGACGCCTTGCAAGAGTGAGACATCACATCTTGACTTGTTTTTTCTTTTTTCGGTTAAGCTAAATTCTTGTAAACGTAACCTTGACTTTTCAAGAGACATTTATAATTTCAGCCAGGAGCAAAAGATGTGCAGCAGCCAGGCTGAGGATACCCAACCCCCCCGCCCCCCGCCTGGTAAACCGGCGGAAGGAACGGACCTCGGCTTAGGGCGTTGCATTGGCGGGATACCGCGGGATCGCGAGTCGGTGAGAAGCGCCCAGGCCACGTGCCGATACCTGGTAAGCGTTGGCTGAAGACCGGTGCGTTGACTTTCACTGGTCAAGGTAATGATAATGTAGATAATATTGCAGAATGTAATATTTACATAACGAAAACTACCAAAATAAATGTATGACGGATAATATAATATTATATATGATGATGAAGATATGATACGATGATAACAGAGAAGCAGATGGACGTTACTTATCACAATGTGACTTATGCATGTCGATAAAAACATATTTGTATCGATTGTATCTGCTACAGTACTATCTTTATTTAATATTTAAAATAGGCATAAGTATGTACCTACTTTAGCCATAAGCCCTGCAATAGTCTCTTCCGGAGAAACAAATTTGATAATTGTAATTAAAAAAGGTAACAGAAATATAAAAATATTGTCCCGTGTGTGGTGTCTGCCGGATATGGAATACCACCCCCATCCCATCCCATCCCGCGGGTGTCGTAAAAGGCTACTAAGGGGATAACAAAGCCGTAACCACAAGCGTTGAAGAATTACACCACTTCTGAAAGAGTGGATTCCTCAACACGTTTGGTCGGCATGGCATTTTAATGGCTTACATGCCTCATGCACAAAGACAATGTGCATGACAAAGGCGCATGTCCAACAGTGGATACTGAAAGAGCTGATTACATTGGAATTTTTCAGTATTAATCATCGAATAATCGTAAAACTTCGATGATTTCTGTTTCTGTTACACTTAATTTTTCAAACGGCCGGACAATATAATTTTAATAATAGTTAATAATATAATTAATAATTACCTATAATAATAATTATAAAGAACAGTAATATGAGTAACAGGGGTCAGCATTTGACATATCATAATGTGCAAGGAAAGGCGAATACACTGTCGTAGTGGCGCGGTGAAGGTGTGCTAAAAGCGCAAAAAACAAAGTCAATGTCCGCGCACACAATAGAAGTTGCCAATAATGAAATGTAGCGCAAAAGTAGCCTTTGTTGTTACTTGAAAGAGATAAGTTTCGAATTTTCGAGAAAGAAGGCTTTTACAAAATATAGGCGGACTTTCATTTGTATCGATGTCAACCTATAACGAACCATTGTAGGCGTCCTTTTGTGAGCATATCCCGGAGCCAGTACAGAATAGCGGATATTACACCTGGTTCACACGCAGCCCACTTCCACGGCAATCAGCAGAGAACTGGGCATTGCGAATATGTAAACAAGTCCCTCGCTCTGACACTGCTCCTACCACTACAGCTGTTCAGCTCGTGGGCTGTTTTTAGGGCGGACTTCAAGGGGAGGGCAGCGCGATCGGCAGGAGGTATTTGCATACTGCCCTCTCATTCACTTGCCACCAATAGATACGTATGTACTTACAATGTTCTATTGAGATGAATTGGTATCATACACCTTCGCCTCTTGCGACGACGTCTTTTTTCTATTTTATTTATTTTTAAAATACTCACATTATTGTATACACTCAAGAGAGAGAGCTGATGCTGCAACCATTTCTACTTTCTCAATTGCCAGAGGTTAAAATGTATTGGGGATTAATGTGAACACTCACTTGCTTCGACGATGCTGCCGCAGAAATATTTTGAAACGTAAATAGGGCAGCACGAGGGAGTTTGGAGGAACGGCAATGGTTGCAGTAAACCGAGCATTAAAACGGTTTCGGGTCATAGTCCACCACGTGGGACCTAGCGCGTAATAGTGAATCTCCAAACCATGTAAATATGCAAATTTAAACCGTCTCAATTATAGATAAAGGTTATTAATACAGTGCACGACCTACTTGACGCCGTGCGCGCGCCGCTGCCATCCGCGTCACGAGTGGTCGGTGGAAATCGGGCCGATAAATGAGGAGCCGCTTCCATATTTAACTCATGTGAGATATGTCAGTGCCCATTCCCATCCCTTCCTATCCCTCCCCATTTTTTCAACCCTTTCTCCAAACCCATTCCCAAATCTCAAGATGTAGACAGTACCACCAGGTGGACTGTGCTCACCTGTCATCATCTTTGTATAAAAAATGTTGTGTTTTAAAACACAACATGACATAAATGTTATGCTTGATACGGGGTCGGGAGGAGGACTACATCCTACCATGGTTCTACCAACCCAGCGGTTATATAGATCGGTTACCCCTATTCCATTCTCGTCCTACTGGGGCTGAAAACTACTGCTACTGGGGGTGGTGAGCAGCTCCCGGAGGAGGATTCGATGAATCTCACTCTACCAATGTTTTTTTTCACAGAAGAGATGACAGACGAGCAGGCGACCCACATGATGGTAAGTGGCCACTGTCGCCCATTGACACCTGCTATACCAGGAGGCATGCGTATGCGTTTTAGATCTTGCAGAATCCTGTAGTAGCGTAACGGAAAACCTCAGGTGGCAGTTCAATCCACAACGTTCGGGTTCGCGGTATAAAGTGATTTGGTGATCCGACCGCACTGTACGCAGCGACTCTATGTCAAGGAAGTGCGGATGAACAGCACGACAATAATGGGAGGTGCGACAGTAAAAATCCGAATGAATATCAAATAGTATAGTTGAAATAGACTTTATGGCTTTCCGAAATGTTTTATGACTTTTTGACAAACAGAGATGATAACAAAACCGATTTTCACCGATATTGGGAGGCATTTTACAAATATATTGGTCTGTCACTCTCGTGTGGTTGTAATGGTACCGTTGAATAATGACGTCATTGTTTTATATTTTGCTGTCCGTTTGCATCCTTTATTTCAGTAATTTTTAGAAATAATTCGTTTTTGATACAGATAACGATTCCTAGCAATTAACGTTAAATATATGATTTTTAAAAACATGGAAGTACTCAATTGTGTCTATTTCACTGTGTACAATGGCTGCTTCGACATCATGTTCACTAAGGCTGTTATAGCCCAATAGCTATAATTCCTGCAATTCCATTTTAACTGTTAGTAAATCTATTCTATTTCAACTTGTTTTTATTCCATTATTTTGCTAAATTACATGACGGGATGACACTTTTTTCGGACTAGTCGATCCACTTATAATACGCGAAGAGATTAAGTCTTATCGAGATAAGCAGCGCGTATCGATTCGCACGTTTCACATGTGAATTGCGTATTACGCCCGTGACTCGAAATTCTAGCACAATAAGTAGCACGGTAACCGTAACCAGCCCTGGTTAGTTATTCACCGCTGGACACGGACCATCTCATGCATATTGTTCTGTACATGAGGGATGTATGACTCTAAAACGCCACGCGGACCAAGCGGACCAGGCGAGTCTCTACGCTTTTAAAGGTGGTCTAATTCCTCCGGGCTTGTGGTATACGCTTTGTTTTTCTTTAGTCGCCCTTTACGACACCCCCCCCCCCCTTTTTAAATGAGGGGGTATTACTCTACAGGCGGCCAACACCATACGGAACTCACACACATAATGTATAATCACGCAGCGGCCGCGACTTCGCACGCGTAGACGATACAGTATGTGTGGTTAGCTTAATTCCGTGGGTACTTTCTAATTGATCTGGATAAAAAGTACTCTAAATGTTAACACGACTCATAAGCTACAACTATGCCAAGTTTCATTAAATTCCTTGTTTTTCTGTGTGATGCGCATTCAGACACGTCTATGTATGTCTGTCTGCCATATACGATAGGTCAAACTAAAAGTTCTGAAAACTGGCTACTGTACAATACGATAGAAGTAAAAAAATCGAATTCATAAAATGGAGCCGTTTGCTGGTCAAACGACACTACATTTTCAAAGCTGTCATCTGTTTATTATTTTTGGCGGCAATTTTAAAATTAAGTTTACGAAATAATTAATTTAACAAGAGAACATTTTCGTTCAATGATTTTTTATGACTTTCATTTTGGTTTATACCAGAAGCAAAGTTATGAAAGACTTAAGGTAGCATTTAGTAATGAAGCCCCATCAAGTGCCCCCGTTTATAACTGGTTCAGTGATATTCAGGCGTGGTCGTATCCACATCAGTGACGACAGCGCCGGCTCTAGCACATGTAGCGCCCGGGTGGAATTAATACCCTGGCGCCGTCTAGTAGGCTCTTTGGAGGCGTCGCGACCGGCGCTCGGCGCCCCCTAAGACCCTGCGCCCGTGTGCGCCGCACACCCTGCACCATAGGAAAAGCCTGCACCGAGTGACGATGTTAGAGAAGCGCGTTCCGCTAGGCGGCGACGGAGGAAATCTTTTGATTCTTTTGATCTTTTTGGAGGAAAAGGGAGGACAACCGAACGACATATCAGTAGATACGGGCATCATTAGGTATCAGTATACCTAACACCCCACCAAATCACCACTGAAGCCGGATAATGGAAACATTGCACCCTAACATTGGCCGAGAAGAGTCGGGGATCGTGCGTGGTGTGTGGTGGCAAGTCAAAGGAGAGGCCTATATTCAGCTGTGGAGAGACAGAGGCTGATGGTATGGCATATTGTTACGAGTAAGACGTAGGTGAATTGAAAAATTGACCTGCAGATTGATTTTGAAACTATTGCGCAGTCCAGTTTTAGTTTTGAAACTCTTTTATAATCCAAAATGATTACGAAAAGCATAAACCTTATAGTTAAAACTACGCAGTTATCATATACGAACTACGGACAGTTCGTTTGATGGGATGAATCAGTTCTAAACGCCACAAGTAAACTATGTGTTATTCATAGCCAGCATGAATCAGTTTAGTGTTAAAGACAATGAGACCATTCCTGTGTACACTAAACAGAGATAACATGAGAGGCAGATGTTTCGAATATTTTTATTTTGACCAGTCTTAAAACGCCGCGCTGGTTATTGCGAATTGGCGAGGCCCACTCCGTTTTGATTTAAGTAGAAATAATAATGAATAAATAAATAACGTCATGAACTATTTAGACCGGTCTTAATACAGATTAAGGACACATTAAAATATGTAATAAACTGGTTGACAGCTCTAAATTGAATTGAAATGTTTATGTAAGTAAGACAAAAAAAAGTGTGCGGTCAGGGGCACACTCCTCCCCTCGCGTCAGGAACGAAGATTCTCACGCAGTATTTTTCAAACTCCGAATGTAATTCGAAAGTAAATCTGTATAGTTATATTTTTTTTTTTTATTTTGTATCATAATTTCAATGCAAATAATTTAAAATAAGGAATCAAATCAAAACTGTACTAGTCTGCACGTCTGTTATTCTGCTTGAGTCTCGCTTTCGATACTCGTACGCACACACACACACAGAGAGAGAGAGAGAAAGGCGTATGGAGGGGGAAAAATTCTTACGTGACGTTATATTTTCTCTCGAATCACATCTACCGCAAGCCGCGTAAAGGAATTTCGTTCCAAAAAGTAATGCAATTCGGGAACAAGACTAAACAATTTTCGAACATTAATTTTGACAAAACTAGGACAGAGGAGGTTCATGACATTCGTTACCTAAGTGTTGAAATGGAGTGAAATTGGAAATTAGATACTGAAAAAATAATAAAATTATTTCTGGTTATTGCTATACTCTGTGTGTTTGTCGTCATGCTGTTTTATCATCGTTAGAAATAGTTATAGATCTGTCCATAGTTAACATATGGAATGATATACTGGGGGAATTCATTAAATGGAAATAGTAGTTTTATACTTGAGAAACGTTGCCAGAGAATTTTATACAGTATGTCAAGTATATAATTGGTACGACCAATATTTGAAGAAAAATAATACTTATAATAAAATAAAATAATAAAATATGCCTTATCTTTATTTGTAAAACATAATTTCAATTATTTTACAACAAGTTATGATAAACACAGCATCAATACAAGACATAAAAATACAGTAGTATTATTACCTGTTATTAAGAGTATTATTTTTTTATAGGAAGAAGGCGACAGACGAGCTTAGAGTCCCGGTTAGGGTAAGTGGATACTGTCGCACGTGGACCTCCATGGGTATTGTTTTAAATTTATTTACGTAATTAGTTTTCAAAATAAACACACACACTCAAAAAACCGCGAGTATTCTCCAGAATCGTAAGTAATGCAAGCACACAAGTGTCAGCTTTACGCATCTACAACAATTTCCCTGTACAAATAAAATTATTGCCTGCAAATAAATTTAAATACACTCTACTAATGGCTAATAGAACGTGCATTTTATAATTTAAGTTCTTTTTCTAAAATGACACGTTTTCTCAAGAAAACACTGACAATAGATTATAATGACATTAATGTATTTAATAAGATTATTGTAAAATTTCATTATTCTTACTGTACGCCTGATATGATTATCCACTGGATATTTAATTGTTGCAGTTTACTATAAATACATTGATTCTGAAAAAGAAAGAACATACACACGAACTCCAGATGTCAAATGTGACGAAGATTTCCATTTAAGGGAATCAATACGTAACTGAATAGCATTAGAATTAAAACAGGATAAATATGGACGAAAGCGTACTTCCTTCAGTTAAGTATACAACAAATATATGTATTAGTGATGATTAGGTCTGGTTGTATCATATAACTATATGATAAAAACTAATTAACAGTTCTTGTAATTAACTAATTACAAGAAATGTTTACTGCTAACTATTATTAAATATTAGAAATGAACAATATAATTAACAAAGATGTTAACTCCACTAAAATTGTAAAAATAAAAATGTCTTGCAGCGTGCACCCTATCTTGGGAGCTACCAAGAGTAGCGGGGACGTGGGTATACCATATGCTAGACACAAAAATGGCGCAGTCGTAAAAAGAATGTTTAGTGTAGTTTCATTCGCGTTTAATGGAGACCATTTAAAATGCACAACACTCTTATCAAAGGCAAACACTAGCGCAGTCATACAATGTTATAATGATAAACATTAAAAATCGCGTGGCAGATTCCGCTTGAGCACATATCTAACATTTCTACACCCGGTACGTGATAACGCGATACAGAGCATATATATATATATATATATATATATATATATATATATAAATAAATAAAAGTAAAAAAACTAAGGCCAAAACAGGATTACACTAAATAATTATTTATCAAACATATCTATTATTAAACACATTGAAGTGACAGCAAACCGCAGTCAGTCATATCTGCCTCCGAGCTAAAGTACCATACTACATAATACCTATGATACTATACTTTTATTGTATTTGCATGTATGTATTAGTGTGTAAATGCATGTAGTGTGTATTAGTGTGTGCTTCCGATACGCTACGACATGGGGCACTTCGAGAGAGCTGTGAATAAGTTTCTGCAAGGTCGGCAGCGCACTGGCATGCCACCCGGTGTTGCAGGTGTTCATAGGCGACGGTGACCACTTACCATCATGTGGGTCGCCTGCCAGTGTGGCATTTTAAAGCCATACATACCTCGTGCACAAGCCGATGTGCAAGTGGAGGCTCATGTCCCGCCGTGGACAAAAAATGGCTGGTTACCGTCGCCTTTACCGTCACATTCCCTGTGCGAGGAGATGGGATTGAAAATGAGTTCCGTCAATTATCAACTCTCGAGTGATTGGTGTGTGATTTGAAATGGTTTGTATTTAAATGGACAGCAAAAAAAGACTAACTGGGCAGCAGATCATGATCAACAAAACAAACTATTTTTGAATAACTGAAATGAATATTTTTAATTACTAAGGATGCCATCACAAAGTCGATAACGCGGGATCCTATCCTTTATTGTCACCAGAAAACCTAATCCTAGCCCATCTTTAAATTTGCTACATTCTTTAAAATTACAAGAGGGGAAGGATTGTAATGCGCTGTGAAACAAATTATAAGGGAAGAATAAGACAAACATTGCGAGCATACGACACGTATATAAAATGATTACGCAATATGCAGATTTCGCTTACACGTGAACAATAAAAGCAACATGAACAATTTGCATTTGATGCAATTTAATCGCAAATGCACAAACGCTAGCTTGTAAGACTATGCTTAGGCTAAATAAATGCTGATTGGTGACGGCCGGGGAATCACACAAAAATAATTTGGACGGATTGTAATAAAACTTGGCATAGTCATCATAACTTATGTGTCGCGTTAACATTTAGGGTAATTTTAAAGATCAATTATGAGGTTCCCGCGGGAATGAAGCCAACCACGCATACTCTAACGAAGTCGCGGGCAATGCTAGTTTAAAGATATGTTTACAGTTTGCCATCCGGCCCAAAGTGCGCATTCGGCAATAGTTACCATCGCGTTAATAATGGGTTACCCGCTCAGCAATTTTCAACTACGCAGAACGCGTGCTATGTGTCATCATTAAATTGAATTTCGCGATAAGCAGGGTCACGAGACGGCACCAGCCACATACCAGTGTATCCTATTCGATATTATAAATATGGAAGTTGGTTTATTGCCCTTTGCCTTTGCCTTAAACTTTGCCCTTTGACCATCAACAATTGATACATCCAATATAAAATAAACAAACTCGCATTTAACCTCTAAACTAACATTCACATAAAAACTTAGAGCGGTGATAGCCATCTATACTCGACTTACATTCGTGTGATAGTAGGTTCAAACCCTGTAGAACACAGAGTTTCTACTTAAGTACGGATTTATAAAAATTGTCACTAACTCACCGGTGTGGGAAGACATCGTGAGGAAACCCGCATGATCCAGAAATAAAATAAAAAATCTGAAGTTTGTGATCCACCAATCTGCACTGGGCACGCGTGATGGAAACTCGCCAGTGATTGACTAGGGGAGGCCTATGGCCTGCAGTGACACCTAATAGGTTGATACGAGGGCCACACTGAAAATTACCACCGGAATAAATAAGAAAAAAATTACAATGAATGGCCAAAAATCAATTCATTGTTTCTCAAAATATTCTCCGACTTTCCACCGGGTAAATGCAAGGTCATATGCAATACATGGCAACATCTGCCAAACACGACATAAGATGGCACGACCAGGGGATGCGCGTCTACCTTTGGAGATTCGGAAGTAGTTTAGGAAAAAGGAAATGGGGAGTGTATCACGAATATTCCACCCATTCTTTCTCTGGGGGATGGTGAATAAAAAGTAAGCGAATAAAAGAACGGGATAAGTCCATTGACAAGCGAGGACGCTCGGTTAGTGAATAGTATAGGTTGATATATTTACAATAATAAATATCGTTATAATAATTACGATATCGCTTGACAGTTCGTGTCAACTCAATCTGGACTTGTTTAATTATATGGGTTTGAATAGACAGGCAAAACATCATGAAATCCGAACATCCTGCTGTCCATAGATACCTGTAGGTAGACACCATATACACCAGGATATTGGATGTGATGTCAAACTCGTAAAATCCAATTCCAAGTTTGGGGTAGTTTGGTCCATAAATGAAGAGGATGTCGTCAAGTATTTTAGAACGTCTTTAATATATGTTTTTATATGAAAGGTGAGTCAGATCATCTGAATAAAATGAACAAATAGCTGTTCTTAGCGTTATCAATAAAATACATAGATAGAGTATGACACGAACTTATTTACAAATGTATTATTTTATGATTATCTAACGCTATCGGACATTTGCATTTCGACAGAGGTATTCAAAATACTTATCTATACTAATATTATAAAGAGGTAAAGTTTGTATGTTTGGATGTAGGAGGTAATCTTCGAAACTACTGAACCGATTTAAAAAATGGACATAGGCCGAAGCGAAGCGAGGGCGAGTCGTTAGTATATAAATAAAGCCTTTATTAGATTATCGTTATTACATAACATATAACGTACTTAACGTTAACGTTATTACATAACGTTAACATAACATATTTTCCATTTAACGTAAACGGTTCATTTCCAATTCTACAGCAAAAGTTCGATAAAACGTCAGCATTCTAAAAATGGTTGAAGACTGCATAAATGATAAAATTGACGCAATAGAGTGCTTGCGACGTTAATAAATATATTTTTGTATGTTTTGACTTTATACATATTGGGTATAGATTTATGGCATTTGTTATTTATGTTTAGAGTTAAAATAATTAAATTAGGAATGATAATATTGTTTGACTGTGACTTCTAGGTTCAACCACTGTGACGAACGTTTACATACAGGATCCACACTACAACATACAATTCAGAACCCATTCATTTTTGTGCCGGTACAGCAAAGTAACGCGTCTGACGCGTGTTTGTACTTTCATTAAGTACATACGGTACCGTATGTGCTGCGTTGCTGCCACAACAGAACTCATATTCGAACACAACGCGAATTGTTAACTTTTCCATGATCGCAAACACAACGATATCTAACCAAAAAGACGTTTGACAGAAGAACAAATAACTGATTTTGAAAAAGAATGTCATAGCTTTAAATTGAAAATAATTTGAATTTGGAATTCCAAGTCAAAGACAACTAAGTTCATTCAAAGTGGTCACATTGAAGGAACGGCAATTTCCATAGGCAAGGACCTAATATTATAGAGGTGAAACAGGGTGTTAACGTTTATATGCGAAATATTTTATGATCGTGTTAACTTGAAATTTGGTTTAACTGTTCTCCAATACAAATAATTAGAAATTGTTTGGTCATTCTTCAAAATTGTATCAGGATGGTTAAAATACGCGGTATCAAATTTTGTATGAATTACTTAAATCGCCAACCAAGTGGATCTACCTGATTTTTATTCTGACCGCATTGGAAGGTTCATGATACAATACAAATAAGGCACGAATACATTTTTTCTATTTATTTTTCGACCGTTATTATTTTTTCGAATGGGTTTTTCTTATGCCAATCACTACGCGACAATTAAACACAATTAAACGCACGCGAGCGAAGCCACGGACAACAACTAGCCAATACTATATGCATATTTCAAATAAAAAGTTACAGTATGCTAAGAAAAATACGATCTGTAGGCACGTATAAGAAATGCAACGTCACTATAACTACGTGTTATCAATCGCTTTATCAAGTACTTCCCCGGATTATATTTTTATGTAGGTACCATACTGAAAAATGTACCGCATTACTGAGTTGGTATTAATTTAATTGGATACTAAAAGGAATTGAAGCCATATTTTTGTTAAAGTAATTTAGGGACTGACCTCATTTTGATTAGATCATTTTAAGTGATAAGTTTTGATCGATTCACTTTTATTTACTGTCAGCACTTTTAAATTATTTTTGAGTACGTTTAAGATCATTTTATGACGATGTACTTTTTAAAATATTTCTTTAAGACTGGTGTATGTGAAAGAATGAGTGCAGTATTATTGATATGTTCACTTGGTACAAGGTTATGTAGGTCTAAGTATTGAATTTGTTGTAATATTGTGATCATATTTTTGGTGAACATATAAATAAATTAATTAACGCCTAGAGGCTCATATGATGCCATATGCTGGGTTTGTTGGCCAAAATTTAATTTCTATGCATGGTTATGCAAGAGCGCACACTGCAGAAATCGTCAGGGAATACCTTCATAACATGGAATGACCAGCAATAAGCTCACATATTAATCCCATAAAGTATTTATGGGATGTGCTAAAGAGGCGTGTTCGAGCTCATCACCCAGCTCCGCAGACCATGCAGGAGCTGAAAACTGCCATAGAGGAAGAATGAGAAAACATTCCACAACATGTCATAGTGATGTTGATTGATTCCATGCTAAACCACATGACGGCCGTCGTAAACGCTCTTGGAGGCAATACAAGTTACTGAATAAACAATCAAAAATCCAATAAAGTCTTCTACGTGAGAAAGGCGGATACGATTTGTTACAGTTAAACTCTATTTTTTCAGTACTCTGAATTCAAAATTGGAACAATGGCATACTGAAATGATGATTAGTATACCAGGAACAAAACTGCTTAAAAACTTTTTGATCGATCAAACATTTTTTTAAGCTTCAGGCCCTCAAAACTGAAAGTGCAGAGTGGCTTGATTCAGGTGTACGAGAGTGTATTTTCCTTTTATGTTAAGTCACAGCGTCGTATGCTTGCGGACCTCAAAGAGACGTCTTAGGTGATACTGAAATATCACGTGACTAACATTGTCAAATACAAAGGTAGCAAAAATGGGATTTCACGGATATAGGGTACTTACGTATTATTTACGGTGATTAGCTTCGATCAGTAATAACAGCTGTATGCTTCCGCTGATCAGAGCGCATAAATAAAATCAGACTTAGTCGAAACCGCGAAAGTAATGTCTAGCGAAAAATGACGTCAATACCGTGTATCTGCGCAACAGCAGTTCAACATGTAGGCTGTTTTGATACATTCGAGGACTCGTATACTCCATAGGTTATCGGGCCTGCGGCAAATATGTTCTGCCCATTGCCATGCCGCTTTAACATGCGGATTCTATGAGCTATGTCCGTGACTTTAGTTCCTTGATGAATCTCTTCTTTTCGAATCCTATCCCGTAACGGCGAGTATATCTCACTCCATAGCTCGCTGAGTGACATCAGCAGACTTACCGTTAGAGGCCACGTTTCGGCACCATGTGTCATAGCTGGCAGGACGCGACTCTTCAATCAGTGCGACAAGATATCGCCGTGAGAGACTTGTTCGTGTAGTTGGCGCCTTACACGGTCTCCATTCATTTCGAATAAATAATTATTGAGCTTTTGCAGATTGTCGTGTATATTGAGCTTTCGCAGATTGCCGTGTATATTGGGCTTTTGCAGATTGCCGTGTAGATTGCTCGGCGATAGCTCATATAGTAAGTACTATTGAAATGAAATAGCGAGGATATCGGCGCGAGACTCGCTCGTGTAGTTGGCGCCTAGGAGTGTTTTCGGAAAACTACTGGGTAAATTGATTAGTAGATTAGTATAATTAGTTAAATATTATCAATACATCTTTGTATTGTATAGTGCACACAAATGTACAATAAAGAAATAAAAACATATACAGTATTTTGTTGTCTTCTAAAAATTGCCTTAACATAGTTACGCGCTATTTGACACTGTTAAGATTTTAACTAACAAATATGATTGAACAGACCTGCCGTCATCTTTAGGGTTAAGACAGAATACAGAACCCGGTACTGCAATAACATACAACTGGAAAGGTCTTTGACCTCATCAAATGTCGCATAATATAACTCACTGAACAATAGAGGTGTAAACACACATGGAATATATTGCCTGAAGAAGTAGTGGATCCACATAGTGGATCGAAACAGCGGGGACTAGATAATCGAGCCACTGGCAATACCTTTATTGATGTGTTGTAGTTATTTCAATTTGTAAGTGTGGCAGCACCAGAATTCCCTAAAAAAATTAGCGACATACATGCGACTTCCATCTACATTCATAAATTCCGTGGCGCAGACGAAATCCCGGACAACAGCTGGTATAAAACTAATATAATATTAATTAAAACTAGTATAATATTATTAAGTAATTATAAGTGTTATTATGATAAATAAAATTAATTATTTTTTCAAATGACAACAAAAGTACACGGAAAGCTAAGTCTTTTCAAAAAAACAGTTTACTTGTTACATACCTTGAGGTAGCACCAGCCGCAACGTGTGAACTCCGAAGTAAACTTGGTAGGAAAGTCAGTGGTGAGATTTTCTGCTATTTTCTGTGCCCAGTTGCGCCGTTCCGAGGCACTGGGGCTACTGAACATGACCCTGCGAGGCGCCCCACGGATCCCGTTCGAGGTCACTGACAGCTCGAAGCAATAAGAATTGTGGGTGGCACTGGCAACAATAATAATATAAATTAAATGGAGAGGACTCTAGGAGGTTGACTCTAAACTGAATGATAGTACCATACCATCAGCCTGTCTCTGCATTTCAGGATATAAGTAACTCCCAAGATTCATCATCACCATGTTCTTCTCGTCCAATTGTCACTGGTGAACTTCTTCAAGTTATCGGTTCACCTGGCGTAAGGCATCCCATACTGCGCTTTTCGGTACGTTACCTCCATTAAAAGACTCGCCTGGGTAGGCGTCAAAGTGGCACTCATATTTGATAACTGATAGGGTTATCAGTTATCAAATATGAGTGCCACTTTAATATGCTGGTTCTATGAGTTATGTTAATGACTTTAGTTATTTGATGATAGTATGGTATAGGGTAGATATGTCAGCTACTAAACATCAGGCTGTGATTTCAAATCCCAGTCCATAGTTTCTATTTAAATACACATATTTAATATCAGTTTCAAAGTAACAGACTCCAATAACACAGTAAATATATTTAAGCATCATTTTCAGAACTTCAAAATGTGGAGATCACTGCTTATGGTATATATTATTTTAGAAGGCTTAGTTTCAGTGTAATTTAGGCAACATTTAATGTTATTGACATGGAGACATAATAACTTAGTAAATAAGTACACTTTATTACACACCAAAGAATACAGCAAAAGGGACACAAAAATAAGCTATGACCAAAGGTTTCACCACAGGTCAAAACCTGTTTGTCTATTGTTTGTGAGATGCAGAAATCCTAATGCCACCAAGGGGTTAAATAACTAAATATACAAAAGGTAGGCCTATTACTAAAGTAATCTCTTCCAGACAACATTTGGTGATGGGTGATGGAGGAAATGTGTGCAAACAGAAGAATAATAGGTAGATGGTGCATATGCACATGTGAAGCAAGATAATGCTCTTTAAGTTCAAATATAGTTTCTTTTAAATAGTATGAAAAAAATTTGAACTGATTAAAGTTATTTTAATACAGTCAAAACTCTCAATAGCAAATCTCAAGGAACCAAACAATTTCTTCTGTTATAACGAGTTTGTTATTCAGCAAGAGGTAAAAAACAAAACATGTTTTGCGATATTTACATGTTTAATTCAAAAGTAAATTATGTAGTAATACATAAAACTAATACTACTTTAATACTAATTTTAAATAAAAACTTACAAAACAATAATTTAAAGTAATCAGTCATGTTAGTTTCAACGTTTTTGCTGTGCCAATATTATGCCTGTATTTTTTTGTATAATGTGTCTATATTGTTTTGGGAAAGACTAGGGCCATCACTTTTTTTTTCTCCCTGTTCTATGGCACATATCAAAGCTACTTTTTGATTAACACACAGAGACTTTCTTTTAAAACCCATTTTCACTTCACTTATAGACTGCAATGTTAAGACTGATAATGTGTTTAGAATCTAATCCTAAGTAAGCCTATTCATTCAATTTTATGTACCTATTAGCTTGTTTTAGGTGTAAAGTGCAATAAAACAATCTGATTGTTCACCTTTCCATCTGCCAGTAAAAAATAAATCACAGAATAGATAAAAGAAACAGATGTTCACGTGCATTGTCTGCTTTGGGCTGGGCATCCCGAAACAAGTTTGTACTTACTGAAAGCAAATAATTGCTGAATGTGGTATTTTTTTGATGTTAAGACGGGTGACCAATGCGTTATAGAGAACAATCAAAGTATGAAACAAACAGTAAACCAAACAAATGCATGTGATAAGTGAGTTTTTCATAATATTGTATTTCGCTATAGCAGATTTTGACTGTATTTAAATTCCTCTTTAGATTATATGAAATACTTTAAAGATATAATGTTGAAATACAACATTTACTAATCTATTTGAAATAACATACTCTTACCTGGATGACAGGGGTAAGATGATCTGCACAGAGTAAATGTTGTCCAACGTGTATGCTTCCTTCAAAATAGTGTTTGTAGGGTCAGTGTAACACATCATCTTCTGGTCAGAGAGCACACAATACCTTGTCTGTGAGTTCTTGAACAGGTCCTCAACTCCTCCGGAGACAATCCGGGTCAACATGCCACTATAGTAAGGCATTGGTAATGAATTGACAGTAGGCCTTTCAACAACATCCACTTTTTGGACAGTCTGTTTAGAAGATTTATTTAAAACATTATCTAATTTCAAAATATGGGAAAATTTCTGTATGACAGAGTTTGACGGCCTTGACTCTTCTACAGACAAAGGTTTAACTGTATTATTAGTGACAAACCAATTAGAATTTCTATCTTTATCTTTCTCTTTGTCTGTGGTAGGTCTATGTTCAGTTTCATTTGGGAAAAGACTGTCAGAGCGCTCAGGAGGTATAGGTGGATTGAAATAATCACTTTCCCCAAAATCAAAGCTTTCATGGTTACTATCCGAGGAAACAATTATGCCATATGTGTCGCCTGTCAAAAATTCCTCAAGTAAGATGAGTTCATTGCTCACTCCTTGATACTTGGATACTGAAGGGTTCGTATTCAGGGGATCAAATTCAAATATAGTGCTCTTACTTGGTCTTTCGTTAGCTTCCACTTTAGAATTCATTTCATATGGGAGAGTCCAATTTTCATACAAAGAGTTCTGTTTCATGTATTCCATGTTTTCTCTCTTCTTTCTTCTCTCTGGTACATCAGGGGCTGAGACTACACTGATGATACTGTTTGATCTTGATGGTTTTGGTGTATCATAAGTCATTTGTTCATTTGACTGTTCAAATTCTCTACTGTCATGAGAAAAGTTACTTACTGTGTCTGTATTAGAATCAGAATTACTTGAAAACAGTGACAGGTCATCCAAGTGTGATGAATTCAAATTGAGTGATGGCAAGTCATGTGGCATTTGTTTATCATTTTCATTGTGATACCTCTTCTGTTCAAGCAATGGTGAATGGAACTGTATGTTATCAAATAAGCTGACATCAACGGCAGGCATAGATACACACCTTTCAACATCATCTTCATCAACATTATCAGTTTTCCTTGATCTCCTTAACCTTAGACCTGCAGTCCTAGTGCCTTCTATGACTGACTTTGTAACGGAATCCCTCACGGCTCGTGACGTCGTGATAGTCTTCTCTAGAGTGCCTTTAGCGAATTTCGAGCTGTCTATCAAAGACTTTTCTATTTTCTCATTAGCTGACTTGGCAGATGTGCTGACCTTCAAAGCAACATCCTCTGATATTTGTTTGGATACAGTGCTAATTGAGCGTAATATATCCGAGGCCGTTACCCTATCGTTGTTCGGTGGGACCTTAGTCCTCGGCAAAGGTACTGGTCTCTTTAAAGGGTCGTTTTGTGGAAGAAATGCGCTTCTCGGCATCGGCACAGGCGGGGTATCCATCGGGGTGGAAGTAGCACGAGTTTTTAACACGAAATTAACTATTAAGAGGTATACAATGACATTGTTCACTCACAAATACACTGCAACAAAAGTGAATGACTCACTGCGAGAACACTAAACAAAGTACTCATTGATTACGTTGACCTAAACTTATAGTTACGTTCAAATGATAAAAAAGTTCTCATACAAAAGATTTAACATTCCATTGAAACAACCTCGCGAGAAAGAAACCGGAAAAGAGATAAATATAAACAAAATAAAGAAAGTAATATTAAGTGATGAACCGATCATCGAGTACGACGTACGTCGCGAATCATAATGTATTTACTCTATGGTCTGAAAATTTATATGTCAAAAAAAATATTGTTCGTTTTACGCTGTTGTCTTTTGAAATATCAAATGTCATTGAAATTTTGAATGAGTTGTATCAACAGATGCCAAAATATATAGTCTTTTGATTTCTATCTTTTATATCTTAAATCTTTTTGACTTTTATATCCTATAAATAAATATATCTTTTTGACAGAACTTATTCACGTACATTTTTAATCTAATCTTTATAATGACTCAAATCAAATCATTTATTTGCAGGAATATGAGCATTTTAGCGATTTGTTTTTCTCTGTTTAAGTTGAAGAAGTAGAACTATCATTAGAGGTGGGCAGTAGCAGGTTTTCGCCGAATCGAAACAATAGCAGGTTTCGAATACCAATAACGGTTTCTTAAACTATTTATTCTCAGTAGCAGGTTTTTCCGACCACATTTGTTTTTAATTCGTAACTCAATAATCGTGCAGTTTTAGAACGAGTTGCGGGTACGCTATTGTTTCGTTTTGAACTAGTTTGTGATATATTTATTGTGATGTTTATTCACTAATATTTACTTATTTACAGTTTATAATACACTCCCACTTAATTAACAAAGTTTTTTGAATGAGGAATAAAAACACAATATAGATATTTGGAAATCGTTACGAAAATAATTAAGTACCTATTTAAAAACTATAAAGGTGACATAAATTAAACGCGAACTAAGAGAATGCAACTTATGATCACTGATCGCTCAACTCGAGTCAACTGTCAAGGACAGGTCAAATTATGAGAATGATTGATATATAAGGTCGGGGAAAAAGTTTCTTCGTACTTTATATACAATATCAAGACATTTTTTTAAAAAGTTTAATTACATTTAATTATAATATATATGTGCCGTTTTGTTCTATAACTTGTTGCCATTCTGTAGGTTTGACATGATTTGACATGACATGATGTTGTGACATGATCCCGTTGCTGTAGAAATTTTGGGATATATGGTCAAAAAATTGCGACAAGTAGTTTTGACAGTCCTCTCTTGATGTTAACCTTACACTATCTAAAGATCTGAAGAGACCGAAATAAGTGGAAATCTGTGGGCGCAAGGTCAGGGCTATATGGTGGGTGCATCAACACTTCCCAATCAAGCTCTCTCAATTTTTGCTGAGTGGCCAAAGATGTGTGTGGTCTGGCGTTATCATGATGAAAGACTACACCCTTTCTGTTGATCAATTCTGGGCGTTTTTTTTCTCAATTTCTTGCTTTAGTCTCATCAGCTGTTGGCAGTAGAGATCCGAATCGATGGTTTTGCCCGGTGGTAAAAGCTCATAATGAACGATGCTCTTCCAATCCCACCATACACACAACATCACCTTATTGCGTGTTAATTCGGGTTTGGCCACAGTCTGTGGAGCTTGGCCGCACTTAGACCATGACCTTTTCAGCACGTTCTTGTCGTAAGTGATCCACTTCTCATCACCAGTGATCAATCTTTTCAAAAATGGTTCGATTTCATTGCATTTTAATAGAGAATCGCAAACGAGTACACGGTTCATTAGGTTTCTTTCAGTGAGCTCATGTGGTACCCAGATATCGAGTTTTTTTTGTGAATCCAGACTTTTTCGAATGAGTCATAACTGTTTTGTGGTCTCAGTTCATCAGCAATGTCGTAACTATTTATATGCCGATCTTGTTGCACTTTTTCACAAATGGCATCAACTTTATCGGTAACAGGGCGACCGGAGCGAACTGAATCTTTAACATTAAGATTTCCTGACTGAAATCGCTTAAACCAACTTTGTGCTACTGTAATGGTCCTAAGCTTTTACAATCTGTTTGTCTTTGTTATATTGTCTTTGTTCCTTCGTTCTGTACTGATGCTATTGATTTTTATTTGTAAATTAGTTTAAGGGACGTTCGAGTTGATAAGGAAAAGAAAGGGCGATCCCTAACAAAAGAGAGTTTGTACATGTGCGCATTTGAAATGAACCGACAAAGGAATAGAAATCGCATCACAGATAAATGGCATGCACGTGTACTCCAGCGCCTCTTATTGTTTAAGCTAGTTAAGATATTAGTAGAACCGAGTCGGCACAGGCAGTCCTCTCGCAGCCACCATAGTAAAAACATGTCAAGTCCTCGATCCTCATAGTTCGTTCCGTATTATTGCTATTGTATCATTAAGTACAAATAGTGCTAGTGTCAAGCCACATTGTAACGTAAGTAAATAAAGCTGACTCTTATTTCGTAACTCCGCTGTACTCATTCCAAAAACCACCCCCTGACCACCCGAACATTACACTACTTGTACATGTACAACCATGATGTGTATTGTTGTTGAACGGTCATAGATGGCTCGCCATGTCCACGTATTATGTATGTTTAACTAATCTATCGCTTGATAGATGTCGTAACATGTACTGAGTTGGGTATGACATAACAATTCATTATGTAAAATTAATAGTTTACCTACTTATTCGACCATAGATGGAGCTTATCACTCTGAAGTCAAATCCTGAAACACGCTGTTAAGATTTTTCTTACGCTACTTAAGACAATGCTAGAGTAAATTTGTCGTCGAATACCCACGCTCTATTCCCTCTATACTAACGACATCCCCCTTACCCCAGGAATAGAGCTCACTCTTTTTGCGGATGACACCGCCCTCTACGCCTCAGATAGGAACCTACGCATAGTCTCTCTACGCCTCCAGCGCGCAGTCACCGCCCTAGGCGAACGGTTTGCGAGGTGGAGGATAGAGATAAATCCGGCGAAAAGTGCAGCCATGTGCTTCTCTTTTCCCAGGGCTAACTCTCGTAGGCTTAAGCTGTCCCCTCTCCCGATAACCCTTTTCGGTCAAACAATTCCTCTCGTCAGGAAGACCAAATATCTCGGAGTCACTCTAGACCATAGACTGACCTACCGAGAACACATCAAAACTGTCCGGAACCGAGCCGCCTTTATGCTCGGTCGCCTCAACCCCCTCATAGGCGGGAGAAGTAAAATGTCGCTTAGAAATAAGTTGACATTATACAAAACTCTCGTCCGTCCCATTATGACCTATGCTAGCGTTGTGTTCGCACACGCAGCTCCCTCCATCATTACAATCCTCCAAAAACTCCTAAACAGATTCATGCGCAAGGCCGTGGCTGCACCATGGTACTTGCGTAACGTTGACCTCCACAAGAACTTAGAACTTCCCTCCATCACCAAATACATAAAAGACACCGCCCGACGCTACTATGACGCTATCCCACACCATCCCAACCCCCTGATTATCTCCTCCCTCACCTACATACCGGACAGGAGTGCACCTACCCGCTATCGTCGCCCGCGGCACATCCTGGACGATCCCGACGACTCGATCACCGCTGCCAATGCGGTTCTCACTCTGCACCCAAACACAGCACACAGACACCGTCTCCGCCGGCCGAGACGCGGACGTCCTCCTCGTTACACCGTTAACACACACCGGCCCTCAGACAACACTTTTACTAGGTATCAGCACGTGCCTGGGCGCTTCTCGCCGACTCGCGATCCCGCGGTATCCCCCCAACGCAACGCCCTAAGCCGAGGTCCGTTCCTTCCGCCGGTTTACCAGCGGGGGAGCCCTTAGGCTCGTTGCAACACACACTTTTTCCTGGCTGAGCGCCTTCTGCTGATGGGGTGAGCCCATACCAAACACGACCGGTGACTCTTGAAAGGCCACCAGGGCCACAAGAATTTAGACCTACACGATGTTAAGACAACTCAAGGTTTTTTAGCTGGTAGGAGTCCGGCACTACCTGGGTCCCCTTCCCAGGTGTCCATGCAGGGTTTTCCTTGGTTGTCAAGCCTAAAATAAAAAAAAAAAAAGAAAATGTCGTCGGACAATAAAAGACAAGAAAAAACCGTATTGTTTCATTCGTACATTACTCTTACTGACACTGCATTAGGTCCATAAACGGCACAATTTTTTTTCCAGGCTTGTGTCGCATTTTCCCTTTTTTGTAATAAAACTTTAAAATGTATCGAATTTCTTCGTTAGATTCACTCATTTTCTTGGACAGAAAAGCAATTGAAAAATGGCGCGAAACAGTTTTTTATTTTTTTATTTCTTTTCTTTAAAAGTTACCTTTTTAACGGTATCATAACCAGCCAGGTACAAACAGTTCAATCAAAGATATTGGATCACAACTTCATACATACAAAATACGAAAAGACTTTCTCCCCGACCTATTACATACTTACATGATATTAATAATTAATAGTATTCATAATTGTCAGTTCACAATTCATAATATTAAACCTAAAGACAATAAGTGTCAATGTGGAAAAACTCCGCAACAATGTGTGAGTGAA
This sequence comes from Sesia apiformis, assembly GCA_914767545.1. Taxonomy (NCBI): domain Eukaryota; kingdom Metazoa; phylum Arthropoda; class Insecta; order Lepidoptera; family Sesiidae; genus Sesia; species Sesia apiformis. Next base: position 27,481,089 of record OU611947.1, read on the forward strand.
ATGGAGAATGTGTCGTTTCGGTCGTGTCACTTGTGCCAGCGGTCGACGCCGCCGACATAAAACGAACGTTTCCGAAATCAGAAAGCAACTTTGTAATACTGCCAAATAGGGATGTAAAAAAATAATCGATTTTAAGGTTAATCGATTTTTATTCAAATAATCGATTTTTAAGAAACGATCTTTGAAATAAAAAAAAAACGATAATAAATTAATCGATTATGTAAAATACACATTTTAATCGATTTTTGCATACAGCGCCATCTATGCGCCGGATGAAAGAAATTGTTCCCGTTCACATAACGGGAAAAAATAAATCGAACGGCGCCATCTGTATGTATATGTTTGAAATAGGTAGGGCTGGGGGAAGGCACCATCGGTAAAGCGGTACAGACTAGCCAATTACTAAAGTAATTATTTGCGAACATTTTCATGTATAGATCATTACGAAATATCATGTTTCGAGTTCACAATTCATAATTTTTCAAAAGTTATCGCCTAATTTCTCTACCTGTCGACGCCATTGTGACGTCATCTTTAGGGCTCATACAGACAGGGTACTCCGTTTTCGCTATAGATGAAAATGTTTGCAAATAGATACTTTACTCACTTTTCTACATTCACAGGTACACAGCACTCTCGGAATAAATTAAAAATACAACATCTTTTTACTACGTGTTAGTATCAAAGTTAGAGTATTTTGTTACAAAATTATTAAAATCTACGTAACTGATTCTTTTCGTACTTGTTTATACACTTTTTAAAATAAGTATTTTCACTTGTAGTTATCTTTTTGTTGTCCAAGCTAGGGACAAAAATAAAAAATAAAGCGACCAAAATAAACACTGTGAGCTCGAAAACACAATAACTTTCATTAATATAAATAATTCACACAATTAATATCAAACAGCTGGTGTTTGAACGGTGTTTTTAGTTTTGAGAAGAGAAGTTTTTTTTTGTTTATTTTGTTTTCGTTTATTTTTATTTTAATAAAGTATTAATATAATTTCTATGTCGTCTATTCCTTAAAACTAACGTTTATAAAACATGACGGCTGAGGCCGATGGTGGTTATTTCCCAGTAACCCGTGAGTATTTCTTTGTCCTGGGAAAAAGCTATCATAGATAGATACCCAACCCAACCCAATTATTGATACCCATATTCATTCGTCTTAAGAACTTAAGCTTGGTTTTATTATTATATAGTAATTTAAAAAAAAAACGATTTTTCCGAAAAAAATCGATTATTTTGTATAAAAAAAATCGATTTATTTTAAATCGATTTATTTTAAATCGATTTATAAGTAGCGAAGCAAAATCGATAATTAATTAATCGTTTTTTTTTTCATTCAAAGTCACATCCCTACTGCCAAATTAAAATGTACTCTTATCTCGGACGCTTTGTAGACGCAAACTGACCCCTATTTAGCGTTTGGCTAAATAACACCAGTTACTCGAAATAAATAGTTTCGTTTGATAACGAAAACGTAAAAGCTGATAAGTGGACCGATAACTAGTTTCAGGAACTGTTTACGTTTTGAAACGCCCATCCGTAACTATCATGAATGACGAGATGTCAACAGTCAAATAAAAAAATATATGTTAGAATACCTTCCGATTAATATTTTGTTGATAAAATGGCGGCAAAAACGATTGGTATAGTAGCCGGCAAACTTCTTGAGCATTAGTTGACGTAGTGGGGGAATGTTCTCGCATTGTACACTTACGTGCAAAAAAGTATTTATTTAATTGTACTCTCATATTAATTAGGGTATTAAAAAGCTTATACGTATTTATTTATATATTTATTAGAAAATCAACATAAAATACAGGATAATAATTGAAGGGTTATTTGGAAGAACAACCAATGTCAAAAAAAAACGAAATGAGATTTTGATGTCTATGGTTTCTTTGTAGGGGAACCCGGGGTGGAACGGGGTAGCTAAGCTTTGGTTACAATTTGTGAGAGTTTGAATGAAACAACACCATTATTTGGCAATTTGTAGGTTTATTTACTTCTTTCTCTACAAGGAAATTAAAGCTAAACTTATGTAAATTAATGATCACTTTGAAAAAATATTGTTTGAAAAATAAAGGGAAATTTCCCATTCTGCCCCACCCCCGGGGTACATTGGGAAATGAACCCGGGGCACGATGGGGTACTAATTATTGGCATAGTTCACAGATGAGAACACTGTCATTGTCGTCACTATCTAGACCAGCACACGCCAAATGTGTCCATTTTTTCAAATGCTACAAGACCACTAGCCTTCATTGGACTTGGAGTATAAATCATGGCAATACAAGCAGATCGCGTCTTCATCTTCCGAGCTTTCTTCAGATTCAGTTCCGAATCTTTTTTGTTTCTTTCTTCTTGTTTCTTCTTTGTTTTTGTTTAAAATTTTCTACGTCTTCTGAGTGTTCTTCAGGTTTAGTTCTGATTCTTTTTTGTTTCTTTGGCTTAGTTTTCATTCCTTCAGGTATGTCTTCCTTTACCTTTTAACGTCAGTCTTGTTTATTTTTTTCTACTTTCGCTTTATTGATATTTTGTGTCTTTTTAATAGATTCTTCTAATTCAGTCTTGTAAGGTGAAGCGGTCAGGATTGCCGTTTTTCCACCCTTTCTTGTAACTCTTTTCATTCCAGCTTTCACTTTTGGCAACGGGATTAGCAATGTAGACCAGGACTGTCGGCTGGTTTTTCTTATATATGAACGCACCATCTGCAGATGAAATAAAAATGCGTATTTATATGAGAAGTACAAATATTTAAGGGGCGGAACGGGGTATACCCCATTGTGCCCCACCCATTGTGCCCCGACGCACCGTTCACGTAAACACGAGTGTTATGGCCGGTTATATTTATTGGACTTGAGTTATCACTAGACGTTTAGTTAGTCAAAAGTATGTGTAAACAAACATGTAATGTTAATATCCGAACAAAGAATAGTGTATAGTGTAATTACCTTGGTGTTGCATAGAAAAATTAAAATTTGCAAGCTTTTTCGTCGACCTTCGATAAAATCCAAACTAAGCGCACTCTCACACTGACAGCGGCCACTCCGTATAACGCAGCACAGCGGACCGAACGTTGTGCGCGATGGTCACACATCTCTGTCGCCTGTAGCGAGCACAACGCCTCTTTCCCGTTCCGCCCCGGTACCCCGTTCTACCCCGGGTTCCCCTAATGATGCCTATTAAACGTAAATCACAGTTTTTCGTATAAGCGCCTTAGTCAAGAGATATTACTGGTAAAACTTTGTTTGATATTTGGATAAACAACCAAGGTCAGGTGAGATTTTGGAAGAACTGCCAAAGTCAAATGACAAAGGTTATTTTTCGGAAATAATTTGGCAACACTAGCTGTCATCAAGAATATTTTTTTCTGTGTTGAGCACAGAACAATACTACTCTCCCGGGTGTTGAGTTAGATAGTTTTTGGATTGAATTTTGGATATTGTATTATGGATAACATACCAAGAGACAACTCAGGCAGTGTACAATGGCCGACTAAGAGGAAGAAGAAAGTTTCAAAACGAGAAACGATAAAAAGACGCAATGTTAGCGGAGAACCTCACGTTGATCACGTTGGCCGTCCTAGAAGTGGTGTTTTAACAGGGCGTGACTGCAGGTAAATCATCTTTTTTTAATAGGTAAATATTGAGGTCCCGACTTTACCGCCTATGATGTTTTTTAATACCTAATCTGCATTTTCAGGTGCAAAAGGTTACAATGTTTCACAAGACTAACTACTGAACAGAGAGAAGAAATACTAAAAATCTTCTATAACTATGAGAATAAAAATGATCAAGACGCGCATCTTACAGGGCTAATTTCATATAAAAGTGTCCAACAAAGAAGACCAAGACATAACCGTGATGAAGAGGATGATTCGTTTAGCAATGATTTAGCATACTACTACAAAGTGCGGACAAATAATAAAGAGATTCCAGTGTGTGTCACAGCTTTCATGAGTTTGCATGGAATCACCAGAGGAAGGCTGCGTACAATTCAAGCTAAAGTATCTTCAGGTCAGTTACCCAAAGATGGTAGAGGTAAACATACCACAAGACCTCATGCAGTGCCACATCCAATATTGGAGTTAATAAAATCACACATTAGAAGTTTCAAGGGAAGGCAATCTCACTACTCGTTGCGTGACAACCCAAATGTGGTATTTTTGCCAGAAGACTTAAGCGTAAAGAAAATGCATGAGTTATTTTTGAGTGAAGTACAAATCAATGTTTCTTATATAGTATATATTACTCAGTATTTACAATACATTTCAAAATTAAATTTGGCCTTCCAAGATCTGATACTTGCAGCATATGCGATGAACTAAATTTAAAAATATTAAGTGCAACTGATGACACCAGAAAAAATGAGCTTAATATTCAAAAAACGTTACATTTACACAAAGCTAAGAAATTCCGAGAATTGAAAAATGCTTACAAAGAGAAGGCAAAAAGGGGAGAATGTATGCTATTGTCTTTTGACTACATGCAGAATCTTCCACTACCACACATTAAAACAAGCGATGTGTTTTACTCACGTCAGCTGTGGTATTATGTATTCGGTGTACACAACTTGTCAAACAATGATGCAACAATGTACTGTTACACGGAAACTACAGGAAAAAAAGGTGCATCTAATGTTACTTCACTGTTACTACATTATTTGAATAATAATGACATAACATCAGAATACCTTATATTGCTGAGCGATGGATGCAGTGGTCAGAACAAGAACCACATAATGGTATATTTTCAATACTTTTTAGTACATGTTCTCAAGCTATTTAAGACTGTAAAGCATATATTCCCTGTGAGAGGCCACACATATCTTCCAAATGATGCAGATTTTGCATTAATTGGAAAGAAAAAAGGAGTGTGTACTCCTGAAATACCAGCAGACTGGGATAAAATCATTGAAGCAGCAAGAAAATATCCAACCCCATTTAAAGTGGTTCCTGCTACTCAAGATCTCTTTTTTAATATGAAAGATGCAATAACTCCTTACTTCCTTAAGGTTCCAAGACCTGCACTCAGATTGCGTCAAGTACGTATTATCATAACTAATGAAAAATACCAGCACATAAAAGTGAAAGAGACATTTTCAGGACCTTCTACTCGCAGTGAAATTCGAAGAAAAGTAAGGTTGCCTTCAGAGCTTGTACTGGACCCTCTTTACGTCGAGCCTATAAAAATGACTGCGGGTAAATTAGCAAATTTACTAAATCTCAGTAAATATTTAAGTAAGCCAGAAAATCGCGATTACTACCGTCAAATTTGTAGAGAAGGTGACAATGATGTCATTGATATCGACATTGAAGTTGATGAGGATGATAACAGTGATGGTTGTGAATAAAACAAATAAATTTACCTAGTATGTTAAATTTGTTTTATTTTTTCATACTCATGTTATTTGGAAAAAAAGCATAAGTCAATATTTTACATATTTTATTTGGAAAAAGTGCCTATGTCTAAGTTATTTTTCACATTTTTCATGGGTTTCTAAGGAATATTTTCCTTAATTACAGTCATAAAGTATATGTTGTTTCTTGATCTATTGCATATGTGCCTATACATAATTTCATATGTAGTTATTCTGCCCAAAAACGTTTTTTGTTTATACTTTAAAATTCACCAAAACTGACATTGGCTGTTTTTCCAAATACCCCTACAATTGTAAAAATTTAATCTTGGGGTAAAATAGATATTCCTTCCATTAGGTCAAAACTAAAGCTGGTGCCAGGTCTTGGTTCAATTGAAGCGAAGCTGGTACTAGTCATTGCTTCTTCGTTATCATGTTCTTGATCATCATCATCACTGTTATCATCATCCGAGTCGCTATCATCATCAGCAAAAATGACAAACTCGTCAGTGACTAAATCTACCACGTGATCACTTTTTATATACTCTGCCTCAATTTTTTTGACCTTTTGACATAATTTTATCCATTCGCTAGCGCCCATCATCGCAACCTTTTCCTTTACGAGCTCTATTACTTTGCCAGTATTCCAGCTGACATTTTTGCTGCCGACATACCCTTTAATAGCTGCCCAAGCCATCTCAATGGGGTTGAGATCTCGATGGAGGTAAGCGAAGCACTGAGTGGTTGTGGTCTGATATCAATGCTGTATGTTTTGTATTGTTCCTTATGTGCTTATATCAAGTTAAACAGCTGGGGTTTTAACATATTTTCATTAATAATATACATTGTAGACCATTTTTCTGGCTTGTCTTTTTAATGCTACGCTAGTTTGACGTGGCATAGTGTATTTTTTATAAAACAATCAACAAAAACTCAACAAATCACAATAACAACAAAATCAACAAACAATTATAACAAAAAACGTCAACAAACAATAACGAAGGACTTTTTCACTGCACGCAAGTGTATTCGGGAGCAAGCGGAACGTGGACGCGGTGCGGGAGGTGAGGGTCGACTGATCTACCAATAACGCGCTCGATACGATACTCCCTCGCCATCGCGCCCCGCACTCACCACCAAAGAGACCGAAAATTTGGTTCTGCGTAGTCAAGGTCATTTGCTCAAGAAGTTTGCCGGCTACTGTACATCTACTTTCCCGGAATGAGCTAAATGCGCGCGCGGTGTGAGGTGTGGGGACACGAGCACACCCCCCTCCCAGCCGTCTCGCCGCACTTGTGCCGGCTAGTTAAGTGATGCGCTTGCTCGCTTTCTATTGTTTCTCTTGCGTCATCCATATAACACGTGTTGGGTAGTTTTTTACTATACTTACTTGTTAAAATGAGCGACCAAACCTGATCTTGACTTATCTGCATCAGGTGTTACAAGTGATGATTGTAGTGACTAATATTCATTCAAAACAATATTCTTTTTTTCTTTTGTCTTTTGTGTCTTTTAGTACTTTTAAGTTATTTTTTATTATTATAAATAATGTAATGCGTAGTAGATTTTTGTTATTATAATATTGTGTTTTTTTATATTTCTCTTAATTAGTAATTTTTGTATTTTTTTCTTTTTGTTTTTTAGTAACTTTATTTTTCAAAACTAAATATTAAATACCTATTTAAAACTAAAAATTATGTATACCTACTTACTATATTATCTAATATGTGATAAATAATAAATAAATAAATAATGAAAGTAAATAAAAATAGTAAAAAATAAGTGATGTTTTTTATAATTACATAGTCGTGTGTTTTATTTTAGACCGCGATATTTAAATTAAAAAAGTATCGACTTTTACCAATATCGATATACCTATCTTTCAGTAAGATCATTGTAGTACAACACTAAAAACAAGAGACATAAAACGGTCACTCCTTCCGCGCGCTTTCTACTCGTTCTGGAACTATAAGTTCATATCTGAGGATTTAAGTGATATAATAAACGCATCTCGATATTTAAAGATGCCGCCGAAAAACAAGAAAGCACAGAAACGACAAAAACCCAAAGAAGTTAAGAAAGACGACAACAAAATGGATAGTAACCTAGCTTTCATGTCAGAACAATTTAACATGAAGAAGAAGAAAATAATAGATGATGCGTGCAGAGAGTCGCGTCAGAAGTTATTGAATGTTATGAATCGCCAATTGGAAACTGAGTAAATTTTGAATTAATTTTCTAAATATGTATATGTATCTGGCACAGCATTTTTGCAAAATGATTTATAGAAAAGGGCGAACTTTGCAAAACAATGATTAGGACTGTACAGTTACATTAAATTTGAATGTTTGCTTCGTTGTGAAAAAGCCCTCGATCAAAAGTCAATTCCAGAAGAAATTACATCATTGATTCTTGCAAAGGCTTCCTTATTGATACTTGTTGTTCCCTATAGTATTTTATAGCATAGGGCTAGAAGCTATTGAAATGTAAGAAAGTTTGACAGAGTGAAGCCCACTTGCAGTAAATATAATGATTTTTAATGCACTCTAACACTTCAGCATTCTACCTACTTGCTAGTCTGTTTAGAGGATTTTTGAAAATTTTTAAATTGAAAACTAGCATAAACTAGTTTTGGTAATTGTTGATATCACAATGCAATCACTGTTGTAAAATAAAATATTATATTAATTGAATCTTCCGGGCTACTTGGCCAAGGTCTTCTGGAATCTCTTTTCTTTCTTCCAAACATTTCGTTAACAACTGCGGTTGACATCTTCAGTGGTGACTGTGATCACTTTCGGAGAGATGTTATCTCTTCCGCTTCTCGAGCGCAATTCCAGCGCAAAGCCTACACTCCACTATTATATTAATAAACTTATTGTCACATATTTAGTACAGTTGCTCCAAGCATTGATCAATTAAAAAATTTCATTTATGCATAGCAGCCTTATATTTTCTAAATAAAAGTTGTTTTTCTAAACATCAGATGAATATAAATCAATATAAATATTTTAGTATGTTTTCTAATTAGATAATATTTACTTCAGAGAATTCATTATTTCAAAATCTAACATTTATTCCAGAAAACAAAACAATAATGAACTGCTTAAAAATTTTTCTCAAATGCTTGCTGAAATGGAAGATGATTATGTTTATCATTATGAAGATAATGCAGAGTTATTTCAGTCTTTAACTGAACTTATCATGACATGTTTTCAACAAACCACCAATGCTTGGAAACAAATGATAAAGGGATTAAATGAAATTACTTCTTCATATAAAAAGCAGTGTGAAGCAATGGATGAGAAGCACAAAGCAAAAACTGATAAACTAGTTGATAAACTACAAGAAGATTTTAAAAAACTAGAACATAAATTAATATCTGAAACAAAACGCTCTCAATGGGAAAAATTGTCTGTAGCGATCCTTCATGAGATGGAAAATGATGAGTAGTTTAATTTTAGTTCACTGTCCAAAGATGATTTTTTTCTTTTGTCTAATTATATTAATTAAGGCCAAGTTCCAATTATCAATTTGTGACATAGTAATTCATGGTACCTATTGTCTCTGTAAAAAATAAATAAGCTAACCTGCTTTTTATATGGAGCATATTATTTAGTGTCATTACGTGTTTTGGAACACAGCCTCAATTTCTTAACTTAATTTGATATTAGATTAATTGAAGGGTGTAGAATAAAAAACAGCTAAAAGCCATACCTATCACATAATTTGTTACTCAGGACTTATGTTTTTACTGTACTCTATAGTTCATTTCGATTAAAACTATATACAGGCATTTATCCAGCCAAATTTGTCAGAATTAAAGAAATTGAAAGATTTATTACGTTTTATAAAACAAACATTCTTCGTAGATATAGCTGGTTTTGATTGTATACCCCTCAATTTAAGGTTTAGATGTAATACTTAAAAATAATTATATAACCATTTAAAATTCAGTATGATTTTTAATTTTATCCCTACCCCGAAATGTGATCTCGGCATCAAATAAGTATCTGTGTTCATTATTTTTAAAATGTATACAAATATTTTTTTATGTATGATTAACCAATAGTTTTTCATTACTCATACTCTGAAAGTAGGTCCGAAGTTGCCTGTGGAGCGAAGTGAAAATAGCCCAATACACCCTAGGGTGAGCGTTTTCAACAGACAGACAACTAAAAAATTAAGAAAAAAAAAGAGCTATTTTCACATTTCTATGTAACCATGATCTAACTTCCTATACAGCCACTCCATTACAGCGCGATGTAAAATTGAAATAACATAAAGAAACGCACCCATTAATTAAAGAGTATATTTTTTAAATTACTTTATTATAATTTACTTTCAATTATTTCTTCAAAATAACATAGATTTCGGCAAAATATATAAAAAAAACATTTATGAAAATGAAAAGTAATTGGCTGAAAAGCTGGCTAACCGCGCGGCCGCGTGGCCGCGCGGCAGAAAAGAATCAAAACAGGCGGGAAAGCGGCTATTCGATTTTCATTTGTTTTTCCGAGTGGTAGTGTTTTGTAAACTTTTGTACTCGTAGCAGAGATTTTATAACACTATGAGTTCAACAGATTCGGACATGGAAACTTGAGTATCCCAGAAAATATCAAATATGAAAATACCCGGAAAAAACATTTCACTAACTATAAATAATTGCTCTAATGTCACCATAAATTTTAAATAAATATCTCACCAAACTTGTTGATTTATGAAATAAAATATATTCATTTTTTATTTTGCTAATTAGTAGTTTTATTTTTACTTTCCTTGTATTCGTAATGAAAAGCACAGTGTTTACCTAGGGGTTCAAGATTTATTTAGTCCCTCGACCTATTGGCGCCCTCGCTGCGCTCGTGCACCAAACCCAGTCTCGGGACTGAAGTAAGTCACTTTCAGCCCTAGGGTAACAATGTACTATTTTATTGCAAGTAATGCAAATGTTTACTATTATTTACATACGCAAATACATTAGATAAATATAAATCATTAGTGCAATTATATCAAATTCTGTTCAGTAGCTCTCAAATTACAAGCAGAGTTATAATAACAGACTATCACAGAGTAAGAAGCTTATTGCAGTATAAGTCATTGCAGCACTGTTATTTCAGGTTTTAGTGAGCAGCACATTCTACTAAAAGGATAATAACCTAAACAGATTGATAATAGTCTTGGTGTATCTATTTTCGTCTCGCATTAATGTGGTCGTGAGTTGCAATCGCGGTCCGTACCATTGAGTTACTACTTAAGTACTACCTTGGTGGTGAAGATCATGGGAAATATATCTGTGATTTGCTAGGAGAGGCCTGTATCCTACACTCTACAGTAGGACGTTATAGACTGATATCGAAAAAATGCGGCAAGAACAAACCTTTGCCCAAAAGAGAATGTTGTCTAAAACACTAAATTCAACTCTCTATATATTTTTACATCTTTAATGTTAATATATATTACATTCTTATATTTTTCAGTGTAGGACTTCTCATGCTCATGAAAATGAATCCAGTACATAAAAAACTGTCCAATATGAAGCTGTAGATTATATGATAAACTTTATGAAAGTATGAAAGACTAAACTAAGCAAATTGACACTATGAATAGGAAGAATTTTAATTCCAAAATAAATGATAGTAAAATTACCAAAACTAAAATAGGTACCGAAAAAGTTACAAAATTTGAATAAAGTTCTTTAAGCATAAATCCAGTTTTATGAATGTAAGAGTAGCTATGGCTTCAATCACATGGACTTTAGGGTGTGTATTTTAAATTTTTTGTATTCCTATCCTAGGAACTCTATTCCTTTCCATGCCATACCGACATATCTTATTCCATTATATACTCATCTCATCAAATAGGATGAATTTAAGTGCCACTTAGCGGTACTTTAAAATTAAAAACAGTTTTAACTTTATTATTTTATTCTAATATAATAATAGAGAAGTTAAACAATTCAACAAGTTTAAAAAAAATCATATCAAGTGCTTCCTAATATTAAAACTGACTGTCTGTGCCACACCCAATATAAAATCATAACCAACAATGCACTTGTATTTTGGACTATCCAGATCTATCACTTCACTACCTGTGATCAATTTCAGCTCCTGTAATGTTGCTATTTGTGCCAACAAGTTGCTTGTTTTTTTTACCAATTTTTCCTCTACAATTACATCAAAAATTGTGAGTAGTCTATCTAAAGTGAAAAGTTTAGGTGCATTTAATGCTTCATGTATTTCGGCTTTTTTCTTCATTTTCTGTAATCTCTTACATTGTTTTCTATGATTCTTCATGAATATTGTGAACTTATCATACTTTGGTGAGTTGTAAGCGGCAACTAGGAGAAATTTAGTATAATGTGGCAGTTCGAAACTGCCACTATTGCTCATTTGTAAGTCAAATGGTTCTAAATGACTTCTCAGTATAGGAGATGTGTTGCCAGAGTTTTGTCAAGTTGCTAGCATGTATTTCATTTTTTATTATTGGCTCACAGTATTTGATGAAAACTGCGCGCGCCTTGTGGCGCAGCTCGACTAAATTTCGACACGAACGATAAAATACACTCAGGAATGCATTCAGAAAGTTTGAAAATAATTCTGGTTTTAATAATCTCGTAGTCGTAAAAAAAACACAATATGCTCTCATCCATCGTGTGAAGTCTTTCAGCCTTTTCTAGTACTATTACATGTTGCTTGTAACTCTCCTTGGAATCCCTAGAGCTGTGTATAAGATTTGTTTATTAAATCGTACATTAATTTACATTCGATTTCTGCCTCTTCTACGGTTTCTTCCTCTTTGAGTCCAGATATTATAGACATTTCAGGGGAATAGCAGTAACATGTTTATAACCTAAATGTCCCAGGACTGTTTCGATACAGAAACTTTTACCGGTTGCCATGTTGCCGCTTATAAATAATGAATGCGGCAATGGTTCGTCGTCCTGGCCAAACAGATCGAATAGATCGTTCAATTGGTTTTCTCTACATGGTTTTTATTGTATATGTCTTCCATTTTTGGTTATTTCTATTTAATAATGACAAGTAAAAGGCGCCTTTAAATTTAAAGGTCGATACAAGCCGCACACTGACATTTCTTTTTCGTTTTTGTTTTCATATATGGCATTGGTACAATCAGCACATTCTGCCAGTGTCAAGTTTTATTCGTAACAAACAAAACTATTTATCAAACTAAATCATGCTGCGTCTGTTTATACGGAGAAGAAAGTGGGAAATGCAATACATTTTACTGTGATAATTAATACAAAGTAGAGAAAAAATTGGACTGTATTTTTCAGCTTATTTTATAAAGGTACTCATTGTGGTATTGCAGGCCTAAGTAAAAATAATAACAATTGTACATGCTTTCTACGTAATATTTATTTGTGCTTAAAATTGGTTTTGCACTACCGAAAGAAATAACAAACTTTAATCTACTTAATATCACACAATAATGCCACGCCTCTCAGTGTCCAGTGTCTGGGGTTACTGTCGGTCTCGAAGTCTATAGAACCGACGTACTTAGCATCTGTCCTTTGGGGCTTCCTATAGATGGGACACTCGTAAAGCCGGGGGTCCTTCCCCGCCGTGGTGTTGATGGCGAAGATGTATATAACAGGCATTTGTTCGTACAGAACCTTGGCCTTAGATTCTATGAGTTTACCGGACTTTCTGTCTAGAGACGCACCTGTAAAGAAATGTGTGGAGAACTCCACAGTTATCAGACTTCTTACCGAAAGAGCACGGAGCTTTATAGTGACTTGTAACAATTGTAACAGAGTACTGCACTCCTCAGAGGAATTCCCTTTTTAATTTCCGAATATAATGTTACTTATGCTTGCGTTATAAATGTTACTAACGCCTTTCCTCTAAGGAGGGCAGAGTGATCGTCACCTTTTTTGAGCAATCGGATTTTTTAAAGGTGAACAATGGAGAATTCCTAGGTTTGTACACGACCATCACATGTCAGTCTCGCACAATACTAATAGAAAATCGTTACGAAACATGAAAAATACGCAATTATGCTAAAAAATTGTCAAAAATGGTGAACCAAGTCTAGAAACACGTTTCGTTTCATCGGTGCGTGGTTTCCTCATCACTAAAAATTACTCGTGACATAGTCGTACCTACAAAATTATTGAATAAGTGACACACTCGATTCCCATACGATTTCCCGAACCTGCGTTGTCTATCTATTTATGTTGATGCTTTTTACAATGACGGACGTAAGTAATGTTTGGATGGCCGCGATACAGATATATCCTAGTAGTGCATGGTGTTTGTGTTACTTTAGCTTAAATTAATTTTGGAAAGATATTTTGTATTTTCTACCAGTGAATCTTGGGGCGAATGGTAAAGGATAATAAATGAAATAAAAAATGGATAGTACTTCTTCGTACCTTCGAGAAACAATCCATGTACATAAACTCCTTCGGCAGGCCCCTCATGCACGTCCTCACGATTTAACTTTGTGATGAGGTTCTGAAGGACCACAGAGTCGAGAGCCCAGCCTTTGTGACTTCTTGTCACCTCCTAAAAATAAGCACGAGGAGCGTTGTGAAACAAGTTCCTATGTTAGGGAGGGATGTTAGGGATCCACGATCCGATACGATACATTCAAATATCGATACAAACGCGTGTAGCGTCCTGGCTCGGCCACAGTGTCCGACAAGACCGAAAGAATTATGAAAAAAATGTACTTTAAATGTACTCTTAGTACCTACGTACAATAAAATTAATTGTGAATGAATGAAAATCCTTACGATCCAGTGTCGTAAATAGTTGACTGTAAACAAAGAAAATGTGCCTTAATTGAACTTTACTGACCATTGATATTCTTTGCAAAAAATATCGAATTATTAGATAATTTTAAAATATTTTTGTATAATACTTTGATTAAGTGCCCACTCAATCAAAAGGTGAAAATTATGCAAAAAAACAATTTTTTTAGTATAGTTGCTCATTTTATTAATTGAGAAGGCGCTTAATCAAAGTTCAGAAACAGTTTTTAATTTATTTAATAATTGTATATTTTTGGAAAGAATTTGTACAATATGTACAATGAAGTACTAGGAACATTTTCTTTGATTTCATTTAAACTATTTACTACTACTAGATTGTAAGGATTTTCTGTGGCCGGTCTGCAATGTGCACGGTGCAGCCGGTGCATCTAATGACCAGTTGAAGCACACAATTGAAGCACACACACACAAGCACAATTGAAGACCAATTGAACATAAGCACAATTGAAGGAAGCGGGGCTTGCCGCAAGCCAGGCGGTAGGTAGGATAGGAGGCCCGCGCAGGCATGTAAACTAGATCAGATAGTTCGTTCATACAATTAGAGAGAAATGAAATAGATATTTTCCGATAGTATCCCATCTACCATTATCCAGTCTCGGGCCCCGGGCGGAGCCACCCGGGCCCTTCCGGCCCAGTCCCACCCTGCTGGCTTGTATCGATACAAAAGTAGGTACTGGTATCGCGTCGAATGAATCGCGTCAATGATCTTATGGCATGATCAGTTAGCAAAATTATCAAAGTTGCGCTTAATAAATAAATACGGCACTTGCTTACAGTTTGATTGCTGTGTTTTGTTCAATATTCTAAATGTCTAGCTACAACTTAGAACGTAGCAACTTAGAAAAGAAGAGGACGGGTTTACCTATTTTTTGAAGGTGGATAGATTTGAATTAAGTTTAGCTATCCGATATCTTTAAATAAGTATAACACTCGTTTCATCTTAATTGACTGCAGTGGCGGTGAAATCTGTTTTTTAATATTTTTCTATATAAAAGCCTTTGATTCGATACGATACGTATTTGGAGGATCGGATCGTAACTATTCGATACGATCTTATTGTTGGATCACAAAGTTACGATCCGGATCGATCCAAGATATCGATACAAACGATAATATCGTGCATCCTCAGCATATGTGTCTGGTCAGATACGGACGCGATGACGCGTTCTTTCATCTCGCGAAGGTGAGTTACGCTTAGTAGTGGTTGTGCTCATACATGTACATTGTTTTAGTGAGCGTTGTCAGGAGCCCAACTGAAGGTTGTCAAGTATACACACACACCAAAATGATGTATATGTACGAGCACAACGACTATTAAGCGTAATATGAAGATGTTAGATAGAACTATAGGTACCTACCTGTCTCATGGCGGTGAGGAAGCCCTGCGGATTGAAGAAGCCTGTCATCCAGAAGGCGTGAGGGCGGCCGTTGCGAAGCCACGCACGGTACTGCTGCTCGCGCTCCAGCAGCTCCGTGTACCAGAAGCCAAGAGTCGCTGACTCCCACGACACCTCAAAAAGAATATGGTATCTATAATTTGAAAGATCCCTAAGGAATATATCTACCTTTTTCAAGAAACTGACTTTAGAATTTGGGAAAAGATACACTACACCCAGTGTTTCCCAATCTTTCTTTACCAGCGTCACGCTTCAAAATTACTTAGATTTTTGCTACACATCAGAAATTTCAGGCCCAACAAGTAAGAAATTTTACACATTATTTATATAATATTAATATGTAAAATCTCAGATAAGGTTGAACATTTCAAAAGAACAATTAAATAGTTAATTATGTCAGCGGAAGAAAAGGAAAAATGATTGTTTGCTGTTGCTAAGTACATAGTTAACGTAATAGTAGGTACTAAGAGCGTTGCGAAAGGGGCAGGGCAGGGGGGCAGGGGAGGGCAGTTGCCCCTCTCTAGAGATTCGGAATAATTGTATTTGTACTTACAATTCATATTTCGCCCATCCTCTTTCTCATCTTTTTTATATATATATATTTTTTTTTTATATATAAAGAAATATATTTTCTTTACATACGTAAGTATATATAAGTATATATCATCATAAGGCATAAGTTTATATACCATGTGATGGATGTGCATATCTATAATTTAGGCGCATACATACAAATATTGTGTTGCTTTAAAGTTGCAATATACTGTTTCAAGTCTAATTTAAATAAATAAATATATATAAAACTGTAAGTTATATAATGAAACGAGCAGGTTCCATTAGATGTGGGGTTAATGTCACTTGGTTAAAGGAATAGAGGACACAAAACGAACTCAGAAAAAGAAATCTAAGTGGACGGCGTGCGCAAGGGGCGGCGCGTATACTCTAGCGTTGACAGACGGTTTTCGACTAGATGGTTCGAATAATTTACTGGAGAAGTCGCCGCTGAGGGCGCCGCGTACGCTGCGGGCGGGGGGCGGTAGGAACCGTTGAAGTGAGGGGCGCTACAAAACTAAATGTTTGCTTTCATTTTGTAACTTTGGCGTCCCATAAAACACGAATGAAGGTCAAATCTATTGTAACTATCAATATTTTATTTTAAAACTTTACTAACCTTCAACCACTTTTGTGGTATACGAGCGTCATACATAGCGTCCAATGATTCCCTCAACCCCTGACTCATGACGATCGTCCCATCTATCGCCAACTTCAAGTCGCACAGTGTGGACTGCACTGTCTTTATCACACGTTGTATCCTATCAATCTCTTGTCTAAAAGAATTAATATGTTAATGTTCAATATTCACATAACTATTTTTAAAAATATATGCGTAATTTAATAAACCTCAACTCATATAAATAAAACTAAATAAATTAGAAAACTATTAAGTACAACATCTGTACCAAACACAATAATTCTATAGGTAACATACACAACAATTACGATGCAATTGTTTCCAATTTAACTGTATTTTAATAACGTACCGTAAAAAGATATTCATAGGTAGGAAAGCGCCCATTTTCTGCAGAGCCTCTCTAACCTCAAAGCTGACATATTGTTTGGGCAACTTCTCCAACATATCTTCGGCTAAACGATAAACGATACTTTCTCTGCTCTCACCACCTTGACTGCCGCCTTCTTTAGGCTGCACGCTCAATATCGTGTCCAAGATATCCTTAGCGCTGTTAATCTGATATGTTATGTCTGCATTACTGTGCAATCCAAAAACTTCTGGAGTATCAGTTAAGGGCAGTTGGTTTATATAGTCAACATACCCTTGCAGATTTCTCGTCTGTGGCACTTTATATCCTTTGTAGAACTCAAAACCTGGTCTGAGTAGGACATCACAGAACCACACGTTAGTAAATGTCGTAAGCAAACGTTTATCGAAGTCGTCAGTCACTCTACCGCCATATTGGACTTCCCCGAGCATGTAGCAAATAGTTGGCCAGGATATACCTTTCTTAGGATCAATTTCGTCCAAATGATTTTGTACGAACTGAACGCTGGCAGCATAATCAGCTTGGTTGAATTCATACGGAACATTCCATCCTAGTGGTCCAAACTTCCTTCTTTCCTGGACTATGGTGTGCAAAAATGCGACGGCGTACAAAAGAGGTGGCCACTGAGATAACGACGAGTAATCAAGAGTGTCTTGTGTAATATTTTGGTAGGTTCGCTTCATACTGGCTCTGATGCCTTGAGGTGGTTCGTTAGTAAATTTAATTGCCATTTGCAGTAAGCCAATCGGGAATTCGGTGTGAACTTCAGTGGTAAGCCAGAGGCGAAAGCTTTCCTGAATGTGTTCGGTTTCTATAAGTGCGTCCATGGCTTCCACGCAGAAGGGTAGCGACAAATGGATATTCTGAAGTAACACCCAGCCTCCTTCGTTCATCGAGTCTGATATCATCTTACGAGCAACAATTTCTTGGCCTTGTCCCATTGATACTGCTTTAAGTGCTGAAAAACATATTTTTTTAACGTTTGTGCCTCATAATTATAACATAGTAATAACTATTGGCTTACCTACAGATTCATCTATACTAATATAATAAAGAGGTAAAATTGTGTGTTTGTTTGTTTGTGGGTATGTTGGGGGTAATCTCTGGAACTATTGAACCGATTTCAAAAGTTATTTCACAAATATGAAGCTACATTATCCTTGTCTAATATAGGCTATATTTTATTTTCTAAAAAAAAACTTATAAGCCGAAGCGAAGGGAGGGCGGGTAGTAGTATATATACCTAAGCTTATGATCATTACCAAATCCCAATACCATGATGGGATTCTGTAAATTAAAGAGTTTTAAACCCTTTTGACTGCCAGAACACAGTTTTGAGAGTATAACAAATAGAAAGCAAACGGTATAGCTGAATGTATACTAATTGAATGCATGAATTATTTACAGATCTCCTGAGACTTCGCCAATGCAGCTATCTGAATAGATGGGTCTGATCCAATGGAGAGAATGCAGATGAGGGGCGTGCGTGGCTCGGACTCCTCCCACGTCGCCTCCAAGTTGAGGATGCAACCCTCTCCGTACTCTGGACCTAGGGAGTCTAAACGAAATTACTTCTTTAACATGTTGATATGCCTCTCAAACAATTCTAAATAAAGAAAATATTCTTATTAAAAAAGTATTTCTATGAACCTTCAATAACTTACCGACAATATATTTCCTAGCTTGCGAAAGCGTGCGATCAGGACTCCATGATCTGATTAGAAGAAGCTTACGGAATACGTCAAGGCTTTCTTGATAGCCACTAGGAATGTTCTCCTCTTCGGGCTTAGCTTTTTCATACCAATGTCGCCATTCTTTTTCATTTGAAGATATCTGGAAATAATAATAATTATAGTAGTAAAACATAGTTTAGTATGACGTACAAATGTAATTACATTGTACAAGTAGGTACCTACATTGTAATTTACTTAGCAGTCTCTCTAACCACGTGAAATATGATTGAATTTAAAATGCAACTTACTCTGCTCAAAACATCAGAAAACGTCTGTAATTTACTAATTTCGACTAAATTCAGCCATGTTATGTCCAAAATCCATTTAAACGGTTTGGGAGTTACGGCGTTTAGATCAAGGGATGCCCCTCCCTTCACGAAGGCCACGAATTCATCGTGAGATATCAGTTCTCGCTGACAGTCAATTTTCATCGCCAACATCAACGTGAATAATGCCTTGTGCCGTTCATACAAGCTTCGCAATGTAAATGCCCATACTTCGTGTGTTAAATATTTCAGAATAATGTTTATACGCTCCTCCGTTGCGTTACTTTTTGTGGACTTGGTTATAGAATTATCAAAAATATTCAGAAACTGCTTCAACGAATTCTGATACATTAAGTTCACATTACTCATTTCTACTATCAGGAAGTATAGTATGGAGCCTCTTGCCGCGACGGCTCTAAATTCTTCTCTGGCTTTTATAATCTTCTTCTCTGTGACTTCAGCTACCTTCAGCTTTTCGTTTACTTCCTCAGCTGTTGTTTTAGTTATTTGTAAAACTTGAATGAGCGCCTCATCATCCACCAGAGATCCTTCTGATGATGTCAAGCGGCAAAGCAAATTGCTTTCTAATTCTTTCATACTTCTTTGATTTTTCATAACAGACTCAAACAAAGCGACTCGCTCCTCTTCTAAGTCAGATTTTTCCATTAATATAACTCGCCCAAGTAACTGATCTTCTAGTCCTTGCATTGTTACAGTGAAGTCTATTATAGAGGTCTTTGCGCTTATTTCTGGCGAGTAAGCCGGGTTAGGCAATTTAGTAGTGATATATAGCATAAATCCAGGCATGACATCACATTCTTTATCGCCCACGATAACTTTTTCTATAGAACCAGATTTGATAAAATTCTTTTCTAGAACATTATCAATTACAGGATCCAATTCGACACCAACATCTTCAATCAACAGTGGTCTACCTAGGGACAAGCTGTCCTCTAAATGTGTGCGAAAATATTTGTGATTCAGGGATGTAATTTGAAGCTCATTAGTACTTTCTTTATTTTTAATCCAATTTTTACCTTGACTCTGAGGGTCAACTAGCAGAGGGTACGAACTAGACTTCGTTACAATAAGCGCATTCTGCACCGAGAGGTCGTCATTTGGAAGACCCTGAAGCGTCCATTCCGATATAGTTGCATTTTCAACCAACATGTTCGTTATATTCAAATTGTCTGTTACAGGTATTTGTTTATTTTGCAGTATTCCCATCCAGGTGTTGAACATACTATTTCTAAACTCCTGATTGTAGGGACCACAGTAAGATAAAAATCCGGTAGCTAGTACAACATCTCCAACGAGCCTTCCCAGTTGTTCTTTGAAATCTTTACTTTGCTGAGTCCATCTAATTTTTTCGCCACCCAACCCATTGATGAGTGCAGTCGCTGCAGTCATTTTTCTCAAGCACACATTGGCAGCATCCGTTAATTGTTGTTTTTCAGAAACAGCGGACTCATACTGTTCTTTTACTTTTCGAAGTGACATTTCTCTTTCTTCAAGCTGTCTCTCCGCTGAAGCTAAATCTTCCATTGCCACCTGTAACATTTTATTGCTTATATTATAATATACTGTAAAATAATTCAAAATATTCAATAATGTAAGATAATTTCAATCGTTTAGTTATCTATGCATATAAAAGGACGAAATGTCCTGACTGACCGACTGATTCATCATTGCCGAACCGAAACCGCTGACATACGTATCCACTAAGGAATGATTTTTAGAAATTTTACTGGGAGGAGGAGGAAAGAATTGAGAGAAGATGGTTTTATGCAATGCGTGTATCTCAAGAACTCTTTAAGTTAGACTTCTCATTTCAAATAATTAAACACGTCTATTGCCGTTATTTGATATTTGACTTGGATCATTTTAAGTGGGGAGAATGAGCGAAAACTAAATGACGCTTGTTTAACAATATATTTCTGACCTTCAACCTAGCTTCTTGAAGCAGCAAATTAGCTTTTAGAGGCAACACTTCTTTGTTGACACTGTGGAAGAATGCCATAGCTTTAGTCCAAGAGAGCAAACCAGCGACATCACCACACACTCGCTTCGCTGTGTCCATGTTATAATCCTCCATCTCGAAGTACGGCACAAGATGTTCCACCATCTCGTTATTGATAATGTCTTTTGGATAGTTTTGCAATTGGAGTAAAAATGTAGTGCTGGCCATCATCTGAAAATGATCAAATGTCTATGATAACACTGTATCTAACACAGACTAAAATATATTTGAAAATTAATAAAATGTAACCTTTAGGGACTCTGCCCACGACGGCTTTGGACATGGTGCAGCAGTATCTGATATTACTGAATGTAATCTTCTTTGAAATAATATTAAGACACAGTCCATAATCCTCATGATGAGATGCGGTGGCCGACCAAGTTTTCTTACTGTAGCTATGTGAGCTGGTTTTATAGTATTTAAAGCAGCTTCAGCCTCTTCAAGTGCAGGCTTTGCAGCTTCTAATTTTCTCTCAGCTTTCTCTTTCTCTTCTGCAATGTACGCTACTAATGCTTCGGCTTTTTCCTTTACAATTTGTACCTGGTTTTTTACTATCTCAGCCTGCATCGCTCGTTCCGTTACCTCTGTTAAAACTCGATCGGCTTTTTCTGACGCCAATGCTAGATCCTGTTCCATAACGGCTAAATCTTTCTTTAACACTTCCACCGAGATCGATGCTTCACGGAGTTTCTCTAATCCAGTGTCCATTCGTAATGCGCCATCACCGAGTTCTTTTTGTTTCATTTGATAAATCGTTTTATAGCCTCCGATGAAATTAAGATACGACTTTGGCGTTACATGGGAGGAACGACGAAATCTTTGAAAATATTCCGCGGACACTTTAGACACGACATCTTGTATTGTACCTAACACAGTGACAAGTTCTTTTTTTACTTCTTTGGTGCACTCTATTTCAAATTCAGCTAGAAAGTGATCTGCCACTGAGACCAGGGCATCCTTAGGCCATGGTTGGAACCAATCGATTGTACACCCTGATATTAGTGCCGGGAAGCGAAGTGCACGATATCTAAACGCTTCACTTACCTGAAATAAATAATTCATTAACATATAGGGCGGTGGACTACTTGACAAAATAAAAGTATCTTTTGACTATTTTTTTTGACTATAAAAGTACTTATTAGTGATAAATAAAAAAGTATAGTGAAACTTACAGGTGAGAAACATAAGACCACATGAAGATTCTGACAAGTTCTGTTTAGAAAATATTCCATAACCAATTCGTTAGTAAGCGTTCTCTTTTGATTTTCCCGCTTCATAATTGGTGTTAATTCCGATATTATTTCTTGCTGCTCGTCTTTAGTAAACAGATTTGATATTACACCAGACGAGAGTATATTGTTCAAGTACTCCAAGAAACCTTCCTCTTTAATGTCTAAGTCAGTAAATATAAAGGTGGTCCCCTTTCCTTGCACTCCACAAGATCTGTAAAGTAATTTTAAATCTTCCAAGAAGTTTCCGACGTTATAAGACCGTGTGAGAGCAATCTGAAAAGAGCGGTATCCTGCAATGAACGTGGATAATTTCGTTAATGACTGTTTTCCTGAGCCTCCCACACCGACCAGCATCACATTGCCACGTGGATGCCTTATAACCCTCGATATTTTTACTAAGTGCAGCATGGCATCCGGGAAAAAGACCAAGTCCATGCCGGATCCACGCACCATTTCATTGAATTGTGAAAGGAACATTTCTAAACGTTCGCGTAATTCGCTATATTCGAAAACAGGTTCGTAAACTTTAGGCAGTTCCATGTCCGCATCTTCGCCTTCTTCCCCAGTTGGCTCAGGTGCATCCCTAAAATCATCCACATATTTTTAGACTACAAATCAATAAATTTAAACTTACAAATCATACTGAATATAAATGAATTTTACCGCATGAAATCAACAAAAACAGGTTCACTTTCCATCATCTTTTTATAGTCGATTCCCAAAATCTCTTCAGTTATACTGTACAGCTCCTTGTTAAACCAGTCCTTATCTGATTGATGTGTGAATCTGTCGGAGAACACTCTTGAAAATTCATGTTTCCACAACAGCATCAAACATTTTTCTGATTCGATTACAGTGGGTAAAGTACCCACCATTCCTTGCCAAACTCGGGATAAATCTCTCAAAGAAAATACGTAGTGAAACTTCGCAGGAGTAGGCAATAAGTTAAGTCTAGTTCTCATCCAGAGCTCTCTCGTCAATGGTATAACTTTTTTGATAAGAGTTCTCACTTCGATGGTAAACCCTCGTTTGGTATTGTAATGCCCTTCGCCAATTACTTTGAAGATCTTGTCTATAGATTCATTGTTTGGTAGAGGACAGTTGAATATTGCAAATTGTCGCTTTAATCGAGACGGAATGTCATTTCTACCACCACCTGTAAAAACATATGAATAAATAAATGGTGCGGCCGCATCGATGATTCATGGACAGTATGCAGTATGACCCCCCCCCCCCCCCGCCTCTCCCTCCCAGTACACACATATCAAGTGTAACAGTAATTATCATGATGATGATTCATAATAATGATGATAAATTCAAACGAAAACATGCGGATTTTACCTGGCTGTCCCATTGCAGCTAAAAATTGTATGTCAATGATTGTAGTGAAATCACCAGGTTTCTCTAAACTATAAAACCCACCCATACTCATGGCTTGCCTCACAATTTCATTGGTGACCTGATCTCCCCACTCGTTGATCTGTGGTAGATTTATGTCATCTATGAACACCAACATTTTTTTACCACCGGATGGTCCAAACGTCATTCCGCTACGTTTTTCTACATAACTTTCTATGGTTTTCTGAAACTGATATGGACTTGTGGCCGATGAAAAATTGAACGAGCGACCCATAAACTGTTCCGGATTAGCATTCTTCATATACGCCTTCGTCATAACGGTTTTAGCAGAACCCTGCTCGCCCAGCAGTAGCACTGCTTTCCCCTGCTTGGCGATGCAGTGTATCAGATAGTTTATCCTTACGTTATCCACAATGGGAACTAAAATACTTGCATAATCCGGTGATGCAGTATCAGGATATTGATAATTAGTCACCAGATCATCCCACAACTCCCATTTACCAGGATGTTTCACGTAAAAATCGAATCCAATGGATGGTTTATTGTTAGGGTGTTTAGGTATATCTAGAATTTCTGAAAAATTCTGTTTCAAATAAGAATCGAATCGCATTCGATCGTCAGTTTCAAGTAATGAGCCGAACCCCCAAATCAAAGTGAAAACATAAATTTTGTGCAGATGTTCGTGTGTGAACAGTACAATTTCCTCTGTTTTTTCCTTTTCCTCGTCCTCATCTATGTCGCCATTGACAGATTTACTCGCAGACGGATCTTCGGTTTCTTCTATTTGAGGAGGCACCAAGCCCTCCAAAAGGCTGAGCATTTGTAATATAATGTTACTTTGGAGCACGCGCATGCTAAAGATGAGGTTTTGTGTACACCACGTGTACACATTTGGAAATGTTTGTTCGAAAAGAGAATTAAATACTTCTACTTCTCTAGGTGAACGTGTCTTAAGCCATGCACGAAGTACTGAAAGTAAAAAGTCTTTAAAATTGCCGATAATTTAGAGAATATAAAAAAAATCTTGAATTTCAAGTATACCTGGATCCCAGTCAAGACCCGAAGAACTCATATAAACCATTCCATTCCTTGAAACAGTTGCCGGCGAAGCGTTGTCAATGTTTTCAGGTTCAAAAATAATCTTCGACGTCGGGGCCATCGTCAAACGATCGCCGTTTGCTAAAGTTAGTGTTTTGTTATCATCTAGTACTGAATTCAGATTTTCTATCCATATGCTATCGACGGGTCCATCGAGCACTAACCAAATATGTTCTCCCGTTTTTATTTTTAGGGTCTTCCTCCACAAAGCGGAAAATATTCCATCAGTCCAGTCGTTGGTGGCGACGTCGAGACGCCCGAACATTTGAGCGGCTGTTATCGCTTTCGGATTCATGCGCATTTCTCTGAAAATATGAACAACATTGCAATATAATCATGGCAGGGTCAACCTTCCACCATTTTCCCACTTTATCTTTAACAGTGCACTGCCGCATATCTTAGTAACTACATCTGTCCTCCTGGTCTTAGGACTCCCCCATCAACTTTGGCCAGGTATGGATAGATGCAGCACCCTATTTTCTATCAGTCAAATCTAAATCAGCCCACTTTCCTGATTACTAGTATGCTACTATTATTACTAATCGATGTTTCAATGAAGATTTCTGGTCTCACTGTAAAATCAAATAGAATCAAGTCGTTTGATGTCCATACCTATGTGGGTCTTCTATTTCAGACAAAGCGTTCATGAGTGTGTGTATACATGTCGTCTTCCCTGCTCCTGGTGGTCCTAGAGCCATTATACCGTGACGAACACGTTGAGTCTCGTACAGCTGAAACCAATAGCATATATCTTTCTTCATTTCCATCATCATCCACGTGCCACCACCAGGCCCCCAACATAATCGAGAGACCTAATCCACATCCCTTCAGGGAGGCGAACACTCGTATGTGTGTAATTTCTACAACGGTTTCATTAAACAGTTTCCTGAAACACACTTGGCAGTTTTTAGCGATAGCTTCCCTAAATTCAAATTATTATTATCGCCGGTGTCTGTTAATCAAACTAACATCAGTTTCAACAATTGTAAATCTATTTCACAATTCTATTTTCTTTTGAGTTTTTCAAATTTACCGTTTGGCTTTTAAAATATATTATTAATAAATTCTACTTTTTTTTAAATTTCGATTTTGAATCACTATCTGGCCTAAATAAGTTTTTGTCTATGTTGTGCACGTCTTTAATTGGGATATGCAGTGTAATGCAACCAACCTTTTCAGTAGGGCCTCCTCATGCACATTGACTTGCGCATGAGGGAGGAATAGCCTTAACACCACGCCCAGGGCTTGCTTTTATGCTTTGACGTAACAGCTTTTACGACACTCACTGGAATTGGGATCGGGGCCGATTTTAGGGGTGTGCGGTCGCACGGGCCGTGGATGTCGCCTTGAATTGGAGGCGATTTACACAGTGAGATGGGCGCAAACACAAAGAGAGGGCGTGGAAAATGTTTTTGGGTGACGACGTTTGTTTTTCCGCTATCAAATGAGTATCAGGAGATTTCTTTTCGCTATTTTCTTTCCGCCATCAAGAAATTTTAGTAGACTTTTTTTATTATCGATTTACGATACAATACCGCATAGAGCGCCGAGAGACTCGAAGGGCACCGGTCCACAGAGGGGGCGCCGGGGCTTAGAGTGCGCGTAGAATTGGAGGGGCGTCCTATACAAAAAAAAGGGCGCAGACACAAAGAGAATATAGCGCACAAGGCGGGGGACCGCTAAAGCCGGCCCCGATTGGGATAATTTGTACTCGACCGAAATATAACTGCATTACCTGAACAATTTTTAATATCCAAGGTGGATGATAGATAAGGCCAGTCTGGTCGACTTGTTTTTTCACCGCCTCTTCTAATTCAGGGTATGTAGTCTTCTCGAGGGCCTGGTTCGGGAATAGATCTGCGACGAGCGAGATGAATAAAGGCTCGTCCTCATCGATGAGTTTGGACAAGTTCATGTCACGCAACACCCTCATCACGATGGTACTCTCATTGTCCTTCGAGTTGACTCGTTTCACGGCACCGAGGGTCCGGAGTACGGACAGGATATTACGGAGTCCGAAGTCGTAGTGAACCTGATATAGATTTAAATAGGTATTAGGTTTACGTAGGCTGCAATCTCATAGCCGCAGAGTACAGATTTTTTCAATTATTACTGGATCAGCGGTGAAGGAAAACATCAATGAGATCCGCGCACCAGTTAATTAAATACATTCTGGGGTATGTTTTGATGGAAGGCTATGGTATTATATCTTTTAAGAGTCGTTTAATGAATAAAGATAATGGATAAATGGTGTATTATCTAGACTATTCTAGACAAGCATTCTACAAAGCCATTTCTACAATGTGTAGAAAATATAACCAATTAGCTTCCGAACAACCATATCGCGATACATATCGCATACCGTTTGCCGACTTCCAGGAACAAAGTCAAACGCTCTCGCACTACAGAGCGTCTCTCTAGGCCTAATTAGGCCTCTCTTTGTTTTGTTCTCACACATTTTACTTTCTTTTCTTTGTTTTCATTTACTTTTAGCTACCAGCTTATTTACAATTAAATTTATTGCTAAAAATGTCAATCATGCTGTCCTCACATTATTGAGCTGTCAATTAGTTTTAACACTTTTGTGCTTGTTGATATCTTGCTTTGGGTATGAAAAAAATAAATAACTGTCATACCTGTTTGGTGAGCTGTTCCTCGCAAAGTTTGTACAACGTGTAGAACTTCCTCGCCAAGGTGATGTTCTCGAGGAAGCCGCACGAGGCCAGCTTCACTCGAATGATGATCTGTCTGTCAGGCACCATCATTGCGACCGTCCGGAACTGAATCTTCAAGTTTTCTGGCAATTCCTTACGGCCGGCGTAACCTGGGTTCTAAAAATATGCTATGATTCATATATGTAAAAAAATTACACTTTTCAAGGCATATTGCCAATGCTTTTACACGAGCGGCCTGTGGATACCCAAGGCATACGCTTAGGGCCGTCGACTTCCTGCGTGTACAATACAATAATGTTTTCAGGATGCTCACGGGGCTGCCATGTTACAACTGTAGTTACAATACATTAAGTGTTATTTTAATCTAAGTATTTGTAATAATGTAATTTAATATGCATCTAAATAATTATGAAATACTCTGGTAACTATATTTTAGTAAAATGGATTCTAGTCAGCTTCTAACAATAATATGGATTACCTGTGTCTGAAGTAGACGAATTATCATTATTATTATATTTATATGTATATGTTATGTTATATTATAAGGAGGTAAATATCGCATTTTAGCTAAGACCGACACGAATGGGATTGTGCAAGATCAGCAGCATATCCGTATTCCTAATGATGCAGGCGTTCATGAGGAACGGTAAAGACTTGCCATCTTTTGGGTAGAATATCCGTCTGTCTCCTCTTATATAAAAATATAATGTACATGGACTCCAGACGCATTTCTGCAAAATGGTTTTTCTACTTACAGATGCACTTTGGCAACTCCAAAATATGATTTCTTTTTTATAGAAAGATGGTGGAGGACGAGCACAGTCCACCTCGTTGTGAAAGATTCTGTCGGACAGCAGTCAGAAATGGGGAACGGGGGCGTTGCCGGATTATTTGCATGCCTTTTCGAGATTTAAATGGAAATGTATATGGGAGGGTTGGAAAGTAATATCTATCCTTGTAGTATAAGTAGTTAACAAACAATGATAAGTATTCATGACCAGGTCAGTTAAGGTAACCCTAGATTTCTCTCAGCCATTGATATTATAGGTACATACGAAAAGAGATGACTGATTCACCATCGCCGAGCCGAAACCGCTGAGAACTAAAAACATGAAATTCGCACAGTGGATAGGTTATATGAAGTGGATAGGTCTTACTAGAAGAGCGGGAAAAAAGGGATAGAACTCTAGAACTATTTAAGTTATAGACATGTGTATCACCATTTTATGACTTAATTAACTTAAAAGGCGGCATAAAAGAGAGTCTGCAAATCGGAATTCGCAACATCTATATCTCAAAAAAAATTAAGTTGTGAACTTGAAATTTACGTGTACAACGTGTGTGCGACTGTAAATTACTACACCGATTTCAATGAAATTTTAATAGAGAGGTAGCCTTGAATCACACTTTCTATTCTGTAATTTTCATTACTTTTAAAACAAAATCTACGAGGACCAAGTCGCGGCCAAACAGCTAGCTAGTATGTATTGTTTTTAATGAATTGAGCAGGCATATAACAAGGTTCACATGCCCGCGCCGTGTTTTGGGATGCTAGACTGCAGATAGTTATCAGCTCCATTTGTCCACTTGCCATTGTTATGAAGATACCAAATTCCGGGGACATTTCGGACGTGTCTCCGTCGGTGAATATGAATGACTTCTTCTTTTCCTTCTTGGCAGACAGCACCACCGCAACTTGCTGCGCGGCCACGGATAATACTGGCAGCTCGATGCGATTGAACTCGTCGAAACAACCCCACGAGCCCGACTGAGCGAGACCCTTATATATACGCCCCAAACCCCTGAAACATACCGAGAGAAAATTGTCGAGAGAAGAGAATTATTTCCCGCAATCCCTATCGAGTATAACAGAATGGGAAAGGCTTATGGCAGCGCCACTCACAGGGGAGATTCCGCTATTTTCCCAATCTTTTAGAAAAAGAAAGCTCTATAACTTTTATATTATAGATAAAAGCTATATAGCTTTACGAGCCCTATTGAACATCTTACCATACCACGGTGAGTTGGCGAGAACGTTTTCAAGTCGCCGGTTCATCCAGCCTGCGCGGGCGGGCCATAGGCCTATCCAATGGTGTCATTATTATTATGTGATAAGTGTATAATTATGTGTATAATTCGTATGTATAAACAGACGTCTAACTTTGTTCGGGATTTTTTGAAAGCTTACGGCGTCATAATTTAGTCGTAATCGACTAATCTGACATTCCACAATTCGCCTATCACCTTCTTTCTATAAAAATATTCTGGTAATATCCAGTGATCATGACAAAATTTAGACTGGTATACTAGTGGTGGAAAGGTTAAAAGGAATACTTATTGTTAAGCACCTGTAATCCATTTGGTCGGAGCAGTTGAAGACCACGACATACTTGGCGAGCGTCTTGCCCATGTCCTTGACCGTTTCCGTCTTGCCGGTGCCGGCTGGACCGCACGGAGCGCCACCCATGCTCATCGCCAAGGCCTGAGCTAGAGTTATGTAACATCTGGAAAATAAGACAGAAGACCTATTTTTAGTACCCATCAACTTTCAAAATGTGTATTATTAAAACATTTATTTCATGTAATAGATAAATTATAAAGAGAAAGAACTATTGAAAACTTTTCTTCTTGTAGTTCTTGTAGACCGTTTAAATAGTTCTCCATGGTGCACGGATGCGTGAACACATGGATGAGGATATGCAGGCAGAAAAAATGTAACGAGCGGACCGAAGGGGCGTCGAAATAGAAGCGGGCCCCGGTTTAGACGGCTGGATGAAGTATACAGATTTGAGAGCATTTAAAATTGCAAATTAGAGGACGAGAGACATCCGCAGGACGACTTGGGAGAACAGGCAGAGACTCAGCAAAAGTAACTTCCCACAATATCAGTTCAGCTTACGACGCCATTACGAGAAATAACCGTAGGACAGAAGATTAACATCTCTGACCTTTCAAAGCCACTTTTGCATGGAACGTCTACCTGGCCGCTACATTACCTGTCAGTCAAAGGTGTGATGACCAGTCTCTCGGTGCATCCTAAGTACTCGTTCTGGTAGGCGAAGGTGACGTCGGTTACCGATATCCAGGTCTTATCCGCGTCTTCCTTGAAGTAGAATCGACACTGCTTTAACCACTCAAAGTCGTTTGCAGATCGCACATTTAGACGGCACTGGAATGTATGTGAAATAATTGTAAACCACAGATTATACGGACAGGCCATATATATGGTGGGACGGCCAAATGACAAGTAAGGTAACAATTAATAACAAGTAATGGGACTCACTCGGATCCCACGGGTATAGCAATATTTTTATTAGGGCATGATGTTCTGAGTATGAAAGAAATGGATGTCGCTCTCCTAGTCTGTGGAGGGGGAAGTGCTGACGTCATAAATATGGCCATAGTGCGGTTCTTTATCTTTAAATATCTGGAGAGCTGAGTAAGCGATTTTTACTTAAGATACCTTACGAAAGCTATCTAAATTATTAATGAAAATGTTTTAGTGACTTAATAGAATATACTTAGTCTGGCCATAAATATCGTTACAATAAAGAAAAATAAATAAATTACATTCTCACGTGAAAAATTTTATTTTCTCATATTGGTACCAATCATTATTAAATATTGTAATAATATTAAAATGGAGCGAGATGATAACGAAAACCGTATTGCATTACACAAAGTAGGCATGGCGCCAAATGCAATTTTTAAAACTCCAGCCGTATGTTTGTGTAGAATAGACGTTGCAACATTTCATTAGATACTCTTGACATGAATGTCCTTTATACAATGTTGCAATCAGATACTGCGGACGCGGATGTTATGCCTAAGTGTAGGGTGCATAACTAGTTTGTTACAAATAAAAAAAAGGTAACAAGCGAAAATATGATATTTTCGTTAATATTATATGATTCTATAATTTGTTAACTAAAATACTTTTATTGAACATTTAAGTGTCTTTCATACGATATCTTAGACATTAAATCCGTTAAATAGTTCTCGAGATATTTAAAGGTGAAAAACAAGAAGAACATCTCGATGACAGTTCGTTGCGATACAAAAAATAACATATCTCTGTTATTTTATTTGATATTGTTGTGATTTAAATTTTATTAGAAACTGCAACAGTGTACCAACAATTTATTATTAATGGTTATTTACCATAAAGTGATTAGTTTGTTTGTTATAATAGAAAGAATTGAGGCGGAGAGAAAACAAAAACATATTTTTACATATATATTTTTTTCTATAATATACATACTATTAAGTCACTAAAACATTTTTATTAATAATTTAGATAGCTTAAATACGATAGCTCACAAGTGAAAATCGTTAATGATATTCGAAAATTAATAAAGTGTCGCCGGCCATATTTATGACGTCATAACTCCAAAGTCTAGACAGCGACATCCGGCTTTTCCAACTCGGGAACCTATGTTCTAACTAAACAATTATGCTTGCTAGGTGTCGGCATATCCCCAGTGAATCCGACCAAAATCGTTATTTGACGACTTTTTACAGTGAAGTAGGCGGATGAGCCAGCGATCCCACGTGATGGTAAGTGTTACCACCGCCCATGGACACCTGCAACACCAGGGAGTGTGCGGGTGCGCTGCCGACCTTGCAAAATCCTATGCACAGCTTTCTTGAAGAACCCCATATCGTAGCTTAATGGAAAGACCTCTTGAGGTAGTTCGTTCTACAGCCTACGGGTTCGCGGTATAAAATGATTTTTGGACCGAACAGTACGCGAAACCTCCGCGTCGAGGAAATGCGGATGGACCGCACTTCTATGACGGGAGGTGTGGTTGTAGAAACCCGAGGTGGGACTTATATTGAACAGTTCTTCAGAGCATTCCCCATTGTATAGGCGGTAGAACACACAGAGAGACGCAACGTCTCTCCGAATGCTGTGGGGTTCTAAACCGGTCGTGAGAGTGCGATCGTCGACAATTCGAACAGCACCAAGTAAAAGTAATGTGCCAAAATAATACAAATAACGGTGCATAGGATAATTAGTTCTAAATAAATTCTTTATTTGTCACCTGGGGCATGATCAGACACAAAAATACAGTGATAATGTTTAATGGTAAGAAAATATATAGATGCAACTGAGTGCGCCCGAGTCCTGCCTCATTATTACAATGCTTCCAAAATTCTATTTAAATATATACTGTGATATCAACAACCAGGTAAACAATTCTACCAGTATCTACTTAAAAATAACATTTTAGTAGGAGTACGAGGAAACGGTTATAAAAGAAAATGAGCCAGGATACGGATTTAAAGATGTACCTACATATGGTAAATGTTGTTTGACAACGGTCAATGTTTAGTAAAAGTCGGATCTCACCAGCATGTCAAAAATGTCTCGTTGATGGACGTGGATCGTGATGAGGGTTTCGAATTTTATTCGTTCTATCTTCAATAGGTCTCTCGTGGTCTGGTCTATCAAGGTGTTTAACAGCTCCAAGAACTTGTTGTTGGTCTCCATCATGAGCTTCTTGTCTTGACGCGCCTGCATCAGAGCCTGCTCCGAATCGCGTGTCCATATTATTTGGATGCCGAGTAGACCAATCTGATTGTGGAAAATCATAGTTGTTGAATGATCGTACGATCGTGTGTGATAGCTTCAGAAAGCAATATGACTTGATAAACTGACCTGTGCCGGCATCTTGTCGAGAAAGAGCAACAGGTTGAACGTGGGGTCATTGAGGAGGGACACAGCGTTTCGGATGATGGAGTGTAGACTGCCCTGGGCGGACTGCAGCAGGGAAGTCAGCCATGTCTCCACTGAGCCTTCCGCGCGCACGGGCCGCTCCAACTTTATTTCCTCACCCTCTGATGATACTATTGCTATCATTTTGTTATATTCTGGAATTATAAAAAATATCATACATTTTAAACAGTATCGTTATAGGTATAACGATATTGCGAGTCGACGAGTCCAATTTTTTTGGGATCTACGAAATATTTTCAGTTCTAAATAACTTCATAAGATACAGGCAAGTAGATTTTTTGTTTATAAGTAAATAAAATTTTGGTGGATATTTGGCATGTTTTTTTTTAAAGAAAGAAGATGGCAGATGAGCATGTCGTCCACCTGGTGGTAAGTGGATACTGTCGCCCATGGACTTCCACGGTACATGCCAATTTCAATACAAAATGAATGACAAACGTTGGTGCGCGCCCGGATGCGCTGTCTACCTTTGTTGATGTAGGAATGGATTTGGAAAAAGGGTTGAGAAAATGGGACCGGGTAGGATAGGATAGGATGGGATGGGAATGGGCTCTGGCATATCTCACTCACTAGCAAAACACGTACGTGTATCACATTGGGGAATAGTAGGTACATTTCAAGGTAGTCTTCTGTGAGAGAGGGGTAACGAGGCCAGTCGAGTGCGCTCAGCGGCTGTTGGATTGCAGCGTGCAGACTGAACGTTTTTCGTAATTTTTTTAAGTCGCAGAATCGTCAGTGTATTTCATTGATTCAGACTAGGGTCCGAAGTACCTTGTATATACCTATATTTATTTTATATTGGGCTCTCTCAGACTTGTAATGAGAACAGTCATCATAACTCATAATTCAGTAGTGGATTATTGCATTCACGCAAGCCCAGTGCGATTTGATAATTGTTTATAATTAATACATTGTTTTCAGGCGGACGAGTTTCCTCAGAGAACTGACAAGTCATCGGCCGAGATTCGAACTCACGGTCTTACAGACGTGAATCAAAATTACAATCGATTATAGGAGTACAAAGCCCTATGGTATGGTGAGGTGTTTGGATTATGAATCACTTTGTCTAGTTTATATTTAATGTTTGTTGTTGTCACTTTATACATTAATACATTTCACGTATTGTAACCACAATATATATCCATATATTTGATATGTAAGGACGACGGAATTTGTATTGAAGTTTAGATAATGTTCAGAGCGTAAGTATGCACAACCGTTAGGTAGGATACTCTCGACTGCCGCGGCGGCGCGGCGCATGCGCAGAACTCCTGTGCATCGAGACGGCCGGCGCACGCGCGGCCGTTTAACCATGAGCGCCGAGCGATCCTACTTTGGTAAGTATTTTATATACGACACACCACAGCCCCAAGTAGAAGGATAGTTTGGACATTTGTTTTGTTTATAATATCGCAGAATGTCTATAAATATTAATAAAATATTCACAGTTAACAAGTACGAGTACAAAGCTGTGTACGTACCTATATCGTGAAACTTGACATATCGAATGTTATCAAATATGGACAACAGATGGTTCTGTATCGTGTGAGAATCCGAAGCTTGTCCCAAGATCTCCAGCAGCGCCGGGTCGGACACGAAAAAGAATCTTGGGAACATCGTTCTCTTCTTCTCCAAATAACCACTCAAGGACTTCTGACAAAGTTCTAATTGCTCTTGCAGATGTGGCAGCAATTGTCGCAGGAGATCGTCGCCGACACAGCAGGATACTACTCCTGGAGTCTCGTGTGCTCTTTGCATGATCTTCTGCCAGGATTTGTCAATCTTCGAGAATCGTTTCGCTTCTTTTGGAAGTTGTTTGGCGATGTCGCCGCCGACGAAGACCGCTTCGAGGTATACCCACATGTTTTGAACGAGGAGCCACCGCTCGAGGATTTCGTTCGTGTTCTGGAGATCGTAAAGCCATTGCTGGATCTGTTTGCGAAATGGTGCGTTGTAGCTGGAAATAGAAAACAAAAGACGTGTTATGTGAAATTATTCCAAGGTAAATAATTGGAAGAGAAGCAATTATAGGGACACAGTGTTGACAAAATGCACAAAGAACGCACGCGGTGTTTTACGTTGTCAGCAATTTGTGGAGGGCCTCATTGTCCACACTGTCAATGCCAGTCGTCTCCTACACGCACAACGGAATTATACATATACCTATATAAATATCACCCTGTAAAGTCCCGCTGCAGTACACAGGCAATTTATCACTACAGAGGCGGGGGAAGATTTCGGGCCATAATCTACCACGTGGGCTCGGTGAGGACTGGTAGGTAGACCCAGATACCGAGGTGAGGCGGCCGCGCGTCCTGCCACCATATTGCCTGCGGGCCGTACCGGCTACCACAATAGCAGTATAGAGTTTCGGTAACTAGCTTGAGTGTCAAAAGTGATTCGTACGAGTATGTATTTTTTTTTCGAAAAAATGTAACAATACGATTTTTGTTAAGTACTCGTATTTGTAATTCTGCTTCATATAAAAAGAAATATTTGCGATTTTTTTTCGACTTCCAGTCACGGAAGAGAGGTAAGCCATTTTAATAATTTCATTTTCGTTGGGCAGTGTGTGGCAACTGTCAAATAGTTAAACGCCGTTTGCTTAGTTATCAGTAAACATAATTTCACAAAAGTTACATATCACAAAAATGATATGTAAGCGAGGCGTTGGATTCAGAACTCATAATATGTTCTCGCTGTTCATAGTATTTTGAATACCGATACTGTTGATAGTATTTATGTGTCTCTGTACAAAATAGCAAGGAAGGATTTGAAATCCAACAAAATTTTATTACAACAATGGGTCTGGCAATTGTGCCGCAGCAAAGAGCGTAAACAGGGGAACAATGACAGCACTCCTATGCGAGCTACAATCACCGCTGCCTTACTAACGCCTCAACATATACCTAACATAACACTAATTACTAACACATTGGATACACACGGATGTTTTTGTTAGTCAGCGGATAGTATACGGATTTCATAAAATCCAAGCTACGAGTTGCCAATTAATATATGAACTACTGGGCGCTGTTGCTGTTTTTGAAGTCTTTATTTGTTCATCAGTGAGGAATTTGAAAAAATCAAATCTGATTGGGATTTACAAAAGGGCACTATAGATAATCTACACAAAGAAGTTACCTAAACTTATACCTAAATACCTACAGTACCTACTTATTATTTGTATAATTTTTGTGAACAACTTATAGAGTTTGAAACATTAAATCAATAAAATCAAAATTATAAATCAAGCAAACCCAGATGCTAAAACGTGTATAGTAAAAACGTAAATTACATATGCACATACGCGCAACATTTGGAATTTGACGTTGATAAGGGTAGAATTAATTTTAGGGATCTCAAAAAAATGTCTTTAGGACTATAATCAAAAATGGAGTCCACTGTCATGCTTTCGCAAACACTCCTGTGTGTCTACACTTGTGCGAGCGAGAAGGCATGACAGTAGAAACCATATATGTATAAAATGGTTTCTTATAGTGCGGAAGTTATTTTTATAATTAATTAAACGTTTCATTAACTAAGTAATTTAACTATCCTAATAGGTATAGGCATATAATAAATTATTAAACAAGTGACAGCCCTCACGACGTAGCTGTTTATTTCGCGACATTTGGGCGTTTTTGGAATAATAAAAGTAAATAGTAAATAATACAAGAATAGAAGGGAATACTTCTATACTTGTATTATTTAGTATTCTTATGCCAAAACCTAGCGGCAAGCACGGCAGTCGGCCTCACAGATTATACGATAACGCTACTTTTTTGACTTTGAATGATTTTCTTTCATTGGTAAAAATGATTTCAATATGATTTCTATACCTACTAAGATTTAAGTATTGATATATCGAAAAATAAAGTATCGGGCAAAAATATCAATATAGGGAATAAATGTTTTTTCGACATTTCTAACTATTACTTAGTCTTTTCACTATTTTCACTATGCCAGTACCGCCAAAGTGGTGACCTTAGTAATTTCAATCAATAAAAAGCAGGCATCCCGAAGACGCCGAATTGGCTAGCGTGAGATCTTAAATTCGTTACCTAACAGTCATTGAAACGGCTATACATCAAGCGGCCTAAACAGAGACACCAGCATGATTACCGATTAGAGAGCAAGGAGCCCAGTATCATGAGACTGTCTTCCAGCTGCCCGATAGTCTCCGCCGTGGTGTCACCACGAAGCAGCAGCTCCCCGCGGTTGTTGAACGTCTGGAAGGTGAGCTCGTGCACCGACCACTCGTTCGTCACCTGCCGCAGCTTGGCCTCGATGTCCTTCTCTTTCATCGCCGATATGCAGATGTCCTGAAAAAAATTGATATTGTTCTAGTATCTTTCACAATAATTCCACATTCTATAGCCTATGCTAATATCCTGAAACCTGAACCATATAATTTTTGAAACATTTGAAAGCTACTTATAAATTCTAGAAATTGCCCCCACAATAATATCTAACGTTAAACGTTTTAGAAAACTTTCATGAAATCTCAAAGTTTGTTTGTTTGTCACATTGATGAATGATGATAAATGACTTTGATGATTTTTGATAAAAAAAAACCTAGGTAATTTACTACTAGATAATTATTAAGGCCTTTTTCGGCTCCCCAAACTAGACTTACCTTACTCTTAATGTAAGATAAATATATATATATACCATCAGCCTGTGTCTCTTCACCGCTGGATATGTCTCTCCTAAGAAACCCCACCGCTCTTCTTATCGAGCCACTACCGGCGACTTTCTTCAAGTGGTCGCGGACCACCCGACCGGACGGCGTCCCGCGCTACGGTTCCCGGTACGTGGTCTCCATTCGAGGACTCGTCTCACCCATCGGTTATCGGTCTGGCGACATATATGGCCCGCTCACTGCCACTGCTGTTCCTTTGAACTATATCGGCAGCTTTAGTACTTCAGCGAATCTCCTAATTACGGATTAGGTTCAGCAAAATACACATCAATAAAAACTATTCTCCGTAGCAAGTAAGTTAAGAATGTATTAACTTGTTAATTTAGGTAATTACCTAAAAAACTAATTTTGTACTGGGCGCGATCGTATAACGCCTGTGAAAATTTAATAGCAACGTTTGTTCTTACAGTTAATCTTGATATACCTAGTTGAGCAGGAGTAAGCTAACATTTTATATTACTTTCTTTTTTATTTGTCGTTGTGCTAATAGGACGCACCAAAAGTATCAACATTGTATTATTTTTGAAATAAACCGTATACTGAAGTTTATTTAGAATTATTTTCCTTTAAAATTCCGGTATGTTCTTCGCTGAAACAAATTTATTTGTAGTGCGTTTGGTTATGGTCTGTAATTCTAAAGGCAAGTAGTAGGTACACACAATTTTATTTATAAATATAGATATAGATCAACCTCCTCTAAATGACAACTGTTTTTATTTTTAATTAGCTGACATGACAGACGTCGTCCTGTTTAAATTTCATTAATACAATAAGTTCCCATAGAAAAAAGCACTTTCAGTTTTTCTCGAATTTTCCAATCTTCCGGGTAACTTTTCCAATTTTTCTTTCCCTAAAAACCTTATTCATACAATTACGAACATATTAAAAAAAAAATTGCCTAATCAATCTAGCCGTTCTCAAGTGATGCGCTTACCAACGAACAGCATTTAATTTTTATTTATATATGTAGATTCGGCGTATTACCGGTGTGTAAATTCAAATTGCCTTATCTTTGGAATTTGAAGCGCTATTGACGTAAAAAACGACTCCAGAATACTATTACTAACTTTACTGAAAACAAAGAAAAAGATTGCAGTTAAACAACTTTGAACGGTTTAAATCGGGTATATTTAACATTATTTATATCCCGACGTTTCGAACACTTTGCAGTGGACGTGGTCACGGGGTGACTAATTGATTTTATTTGTCACTTGAGTTATTAAGAAATTATTTGAACTACCGTCTGAATTTTTTTTTAATCATAACATTCCCTATGCACGCAGTAATACTTAATAACTTCTTAATAACTCAAGTGACAAATAAAATCAATTAGTCACCCCGTGATCACGTCCACTGCAAAGTGTTCGAAACGTCGGGATATAAATAATGTTAAATATACGCGATTTAAACCGTTTAAAGTTGTTTAATTGCTATGTATAGTAATCGCAAAAACCTAAGAAAAGAAAAAGATTGTTAAAAAAAATTTGGAGTTTAAACAAAAAAAAATTGTGTCATTTATAAGTAGTGTTCCTTTTTCTGCAAGATAATCTATTTAATTTTGCGTAGGTAATGTGTAATTACCTGTGTCAAGAGACGTACACAAAGCCATACACAAAGACAACACATGACTCAAACCCAGACCCGAATAAACCTTTTTTTTTTTAATGTTTATCCGACCGCGGGAATCGAACTCGGAATCAGTTATAACACAACTAGCGGGTATTTCACCAACTGTGCTAACTGGTCGTCGATATTAATAACGTAAATTTTTAAGATATTTAAAATTTTTGCGAATTTTCAACACCGAGTTTATTAAGCGATTAATAAAATTAGGCCCTGATTTTTAGAATGCTAGAATGTGTAAACGCTGTAAATGTATGTTTTGTAAACCAATTTTATTTTTTGTTCAAATATTTAATACTAGATGACGCTTATGTTTTTATAACGCGGTTATTGATATGTAAAATATCATTATATGTATAAGCTCAATCAATATATATTTGTGGTCAGTCAGATATTTAAGATTTATCAAAATAATTACCACATCTGATAAAATACAACTTAGTCATTAGGGCCACAAGCATTTAGCATTTCCGAATAATAATAAAAAAGTCATATTTGATAAATGTTTTCAATTCTTCAGTCATGGAGGTTATTACATCTTCTAATCTCCATACTACACCACTTCATACTCCATTCATACATAGTACTAGATCCTCGTAAGTAATAAAATCGTTTTCAGCGAGTTTATAACATAGTATGTATTCAGATCCTCCACAGTCTTAGGTTTTTGTTATTAGGTACATTTCTCCTGGGTTTTGGCCATCATCTTGTGCAGGTAAATGTTTCAACGTCCCGATTGTTTGGGACCATTACCTATCGTACAATTTGATTCAATATCCGGACTATATGTTTGGGGGAGTTGGTTTTACAAAGTCTTTATATTGCTGTCCATTTTTGGGGGTACTTACCTACACGACTAATTCGTCTGCATAGTTCCGCAACACGTTTGCTTGCTAGGTATATAGTTTATTTTTCCCTGGCGATTTTCTGTCATGTAAAAGTTAATTGTTGCTTTCTGTTCGTCTGTGATGCTTTTAGGCTTGTATTTTCCATATTACCTAAGCCTGCATATTTCCTCGCGCGCCTAAGCCTCTCGAGTTGCATTGTTTTCTCATCTAAACGTTATTGTAACTCAACAATATGTGAATATTCAAAAGTTGTGACATTGGATAGGCTCTTGGAACTTTCACCTCTGTCATTCAACCCCATGATTGCGGAGCAGTCTTCATATTCATTTTCGGTTTCAACCGGTGCACGGTATAGATACTCGTGCAGCCTTCGAAGGAACGGTTCAGTTTCTTAGCCTTTTTGTGATTGTTGTTTGTTAGTAAGCTAGCTAGTAGTACAGCTATTTGTGGCTTTGTGGCATGTGGTTTTTCAGGAATTCTTTTAGAGGATTTTCTTTTATTTTTATTGTTTTTATCTTTGCACGTAATACATTCCCAGTTCGACTTGTTGTCCTTTGTCATTAGACGAAATCTCCTGTTTGTCATGTTTGTACCCGGTAGGTCATAAGTTTATTCACAATTACAGCATTTTATGTATTCGCTGTCTTTAATAATTTCATTACATTTTATACATTGAATTTTGATCTTTAGTGTCGTTGCCATAATATTTATTAAAATGATATTATTTATTTACTTTGCTTTAAACAATTACAAATCAATAGACTTGTGATAGTTATGAGCAGCGATATCTATTGTCGAAAAATGCAACTTACTAACTTAAAAAGTGAACTTGGGCAGTATTGAAAATTACCTCCATAGGTTTATACCGCTATACATTTGCTATAGATATTTGTGAAGATTACGAATAAAGTCGAACGTAATTGTCGCTGTCACTGTTTTCTTTTTCACTTATTTTGGTGAAAAGGTAGGTAATTAAAATTAAATGAAAACAAAAATATTGCAATTGTTCACAACACAGCTTCACTAAACGTCCACTAGTTCACAGCTTCACGTTCACTAAACTTTTTTATTTAAATTTATAAATTAGTTTTAAAATTCTGCTTCATTTGATAATAAGTCATTATCATTATTATAAAAAATATAAATAATGGAAAGTTGTTTCAGAATGTCCTTATTGTAATGGAGATTTGAACATACGAGTAGGACAGGTATGGTGAAGGGAAATCATTATCTACCGATAGATAATTGGTTACTTAAAAAAAATATTTCAAATCTTTATTTACTATGAGTGACTATTGAAAAAATCGTCATTTGTTAACAATTATTATTTTGGTTCAACTGTCACTTAACTCGATATTATTTTTATTAACTATCACTTTTCACAGCAACGTTGTACCTATTTATTTCTCTCCTATTTTTAAATTGCATTGATACTTATGTACTTATTGTAGGTATGCACATATTATAATTAATGGGTAAGTATTTGTTTATTGATGTAAGATTACGGCACGCCGCGATCTCAATGAATTTTATTTATTTATTATTTATCTTTTCCAATTTTTTATGATAGGTTTACGATAACCTACCACTAACATTGTTTTTCTTTATTTCGAATAAACTGCACTTTTTAATGATTTGTGGTCAGCATAATAATTTCACTTGTCACTGATATAATACTTAGATAATATTATCTATTCAAGTTTTACTCAATTTGGTGGGAAAATACATGAAATACATGAAATGTGAACGGTCGACGCTTTACTTTTTATATTTAACGAAAACAAATGTTTAGTTACCATGGCTGAAACGTAAAGGTAAAGTTTGTTCAAATTATTTTTATTTCCTTTTATTTTTTTATTTATTAGTTCTGAGTTTTCACACAGTCACTAATAAAATAATAATGAATAAATATAACCAATTAAAAGTGAAACATTTGCCTTTCAATGCTAGTATTTGGACTCCGACGAGTAGATAGTAATTTTTTCTTTCCATTTAACATTTTATTTTTGATGCTTGGGAAATAAAAGGAAAACTCGTGCAATCTTATAATACGTTTGAGTATAATAAGGTACACGCCTACATTGGATTTCCTGTATTCTCTATCTAAGTGAAAAATAAAAAATCTCAGAGAGCCATAATATGTAAGGTGGGTGGACCATGGAAGGCCATGCTCTTTGTAAGGCCGATTATTGAAAAGTCGTAGTTATTGCCATGCGATGACAAATTCCTTCTACTCACACTAACACCCATCGAACTCAAGAACACAGACGCGGCGGCGAGTCGCTCGCGCCGCTATTTTGTCAGTGCGGTCCCTCGCTTTGTTGACTTCGATCGTCGACGTTAAAATTATAATACGCGCTCACAACAAAACGTAAGTTTTCAAGTAAATAAATTATTATTTTCTTTAATTTTTTTACGCTGAATTGATATATAAGGATTTGCTATGGTACTAAAGAAAAAAAAATTACTTTATTTCCATTTTAGTTAAAATATCGGTAGTGTTCCTAGGAAAGCCAATGGTTCCTTGTAAGGCCGATCAAAAAATTGACAATTGGCCTTGCTAGGGCACAAGGGCCTTACTAGGAACATCTAGGAATCAAGAAAATATTAATACCTAGTTTTTA
The DNA here is from genome assembly GCA_914767545.1 of Sesia apiformis. Taxonomy (NCBI): domain Eukaryota; kingdom Metazoa; phylum Arthropoda; class Insecta; order Lepidoptera; family Sesiidae; genus Sesia; species Sesia apiformis. The sequence goes on from OU611947.1 coordinate 27,524,135, forward strand.
GTTGTAAATACGTATGGGGAAAGGTAAAACAATGTATAAGTTCGTAATATTATTACTTATAATCATGCTTTAAATAATTTTATTTTAAAACTTCATGAGTACTTATACTTACTTATTAAAAATAAAATTATGACTAAGTTTTCGTTCTTTACATAAGCATGTTAAGAACAAAATACAATTTAATATCAATATTTGTCATTGCTTTACTGCTTTAATTTAAATATAGATTTTGCTTGTAGTCACACTTCTGTATAGGGCCTGATGTAATAGCTACCACTAGTTTCACTTTTTTGCGGCTTTCTTCTGGAAATCTCGTAATTAGTATTTGTTAGTCATTGAACAGATGGTTAAATTTAAGTGTAGGTATAATTTCAGGTTTCAAGAAAGCCAGGACCAAAACCTAGAAAAAGAGGAAGTACATGGGATGAAGAGAGTTTAAGGTGTGCCATGGAAGCGGTACAAACAAATCAACTTAATACGAATACTGCAGCGTTGAAATTCAATATTCCGAGAAGAACCCTTAGAAACCATTTACTAACCGGTAAAACTACTAAGATTATTGGAAAGACTACTGTTCTCACAAAACAGTTAGAAGAAGACTTAGCTCAGCGAATTAAACGTTTTGCCAAACTGGGTATACCACTTACCCCATAATTTATCCGGAAGCAAGCCTTTTTATTTTGTGAGAGGTTTAAAATCAAGCACTCTTTCAATCTGTCTACAAGAATGGCTGGAAATGGCTCAAAATGTTTCTTAGTCGAAACCCATCAATTTCGAAAAGAAAACCCCAAATAATTAACCCAGCTAGAGCACAAAAAATGAATAAGCCCATCGTGAAACACCATTTTGAAGAAGTAAAGAAACTCTATCAAGAGCTGGACATTATTGCACATCCAGAACGATTATATAATATGGATGAGAAGGGGTGTCGCATCACGGTCCACAAACAAAATGTAGTTTTGGCTGAGAAGGGAAACACCAGAGTTAATGTTGTTGCGCCGGAGCACGCTGAGAACGTCACCATCGCGATGTGCGTCAATGCTGTGGGTTGTGCTGTACCGCCCATGATTATTTTTAAGGGCATACGATACAGATCAGAATTAGGAGAAAACTAGCCAGCTGGAACTAAAGTCCGAATGGCACCCAAAGGCAGCATGACCAGTAGCTTGTTCGTAGAGTTCATTCAACATTTAGCGCAACATAAAGCACCCGGTAAGTGTCTGCTTATCTTTGACGGCGCAAAGTGTCATTTATCTTATGAGGCTCTGGAAGAAGCAGATAAAAATAATATAGTGCTATACTGCTTACCTTCAAATACCACCCACGAACTCCAACCTCTAGATAAATCTGTGAATAAGTCTTTCGAACATCATTGGGATGAAGAGGTGTTGAACTACCTGTGCAATTCTCTTAAGAGAAGTTTAAACAAAGTTACATTCAACCACATTTTCTCGCGAACCTGGCCAAAGTGTATGGCTCAAACAAATATAATGAACGGGTTCAGAGCTACTGGCTTATACCCTCTCGATCATGTTGTGATTCCAGAAGATGCTTATGCTCCTTCAATTGTAACAGAAAGACCTTTGCCGGAAACATTACAAGACAAGATCACATCACAACCGCTTATATCTATTTAAGTCTCGCTCCCTGCACCTCAATTTAATGAAGTGTCAGAATTGTCGTCTCTGTCTCTGATAGATGAAAGGTCATCTCGTGTTTCTCACTTTTAAATTTTTCCGGTAACTTCTCAAGAGAAGATCGTATCATCATCGCCATCATCTTTTCACGACTTGACCCATGGGGGTCAATATGAAGTATCAGAATTTTCACCTGCAATAGAAAAAAGAAAACCAAATCTTGTTCCTTACAGTTCTTCAACTGATGCTTCAGATATGGAAATAGACAATACGATCAATGATCAGCGTGGCAATATACTGCTAAGTTCAGTAGACCGGCTCAACGACGCAAATACAAATCATGACCCTCAACTATCTCTGTACGATAATCCTGTTCCAAGTACATCCGTAGAGCGTATTTCATTTTTTACTTACGATATATTATTTTCATCAATTATTATAGATACAAGGTGTTCATCCTATAAATCTTGAGAGATCAGAGTTTGGTGAATTTATGACTTTATATCAGGAATTGAGTAGGTATCCTCCTAGATTTTATGAGTATACAAGAATGTCAGTATCGACTTTTGATTATATATTAGAACGAATTCTGGACATTGAAAAATGTGATACTAACTTTAAAAATACGAGTAGTATTACTCCAGCTGAAAAATCATTTGTCACTTAATTAATTAAGTTTAATAATGTTTCACAGTTATTTCTCTCCGCTATCAACTTTCAATAATCATAATCAGCGGCAGCTCTGTCTGTCTCTGTCAGACGTTCTTAGTCTTACTGTGTTATAGTCGTATGCCCAAGTTTCGCTACTCGTATGTGAAGCAGATGCTCAAGATACCATTTATTTTGTGTCGGACACGAAACTTTTGGATATCATTAAACTTTTGCATTTGAGGCAAAAGCGACGTTAAAAAATGATAATCCTCAGAATTACTGTGCATCGAAGTTGAACTTAAACTGTCTTTTCCCAGTAAAGCTAGCCTTTTTTTCTCAATTCCCAATAATTCATTTCTAATATCATTAGCGTTTCGTTTACGTGATTGAGAAGTGGAGGTGCTTTCAACCGATTCATTATTTGTACTAGAAAAATTTACATCTTCAACGTTATCAACTATTAAATTAGAGTCAATTTCAGAAGGAGTTACGTCGTCCTTCAAGAAGGCCATTTGTTAGAAATGTGGCCACGTTGAATAAATTTCGTTGGCTCCATCACCGCATCTATTTATAGGAATGTTCTTTAGTTCCTTCCTGTAAAGACCTTTTAAATTTTTAAATCTTTTCTTTAGTAGATCAACTGGAAATACAAATAATTTATATTTCATATTTTTAATCAACTTAAAAAAGGGATATGTATGTATGTAGCTATGTACGCAATTTTCTCTATTCTATTTGTTTAAAAAAAATAATACTGACTGTTTTTTATAGGTAGGTACTTATCAACAGGGCAAGCGTTGAGGTCTATAGCCTTTTCATTTCGAATGGGTAAAACAACTGTAGCTAACATTGTGTATGAAACTTGTTCTGCTATACCTATGGAAGAAGCTCAAAGAAGAACATATGCCCCAACCTGACATGACTCGTCTAAAAGAAATTGCTAATGAATGTTATACAAAATGGGGTTTAAATTGTAGGTATAGGCCCATTAGACGGGAAACATTGTAGGTTGAGAAGGTCAGCTAAAAATGGGTCTAATTATTTTAATTACAATCAATTCTATTGTGTTGTTATTCAAGCAGTGGCGGATGCCATCTATTGGCTTCATGTAATAGAAATTGGTGGAAAGCCTTTTCCACCAATTTCTGTGATGGCGTACATTTCATTATTCAAAATTGAATACGCTGATACAAAGACGTGAATATAATATTCCACCTTGGAGAACATGGCCTGGAAGTCAAATAATGGTGCCGTTCGTTTTAATAGGTGACGAGGCTTACCCATTGAAAAATTATTTAATGCGACCTTATCCTCAACGAGTATTAAACAGGGAAAGAGGTATTTTTAATAAACATTTAAGCCGTGCAAGGAGCTGCGTGGAATGCGCGTTTGGAATATTGTGCGCAAAATGGAGAATTTTAAATAAAAATATAGACACTAATTTCAAAAACGCCTGTTTAATAATAAAAACCACATGTTTATTGCATAATGTGATGATAGACAAAGATGGCAATAATGATATTCACTACATGTCAATAACTCAAGTAAGTAGTACCTAGTAGGTACTAGGCAGCGGAAACAACAACTCGTCGACAGTCACAGCAACACTAATAGGAAACATTTACCAACTACGAGTATGTGCAAACAATGTTTGATATGACGCACCCGCGTCCGCAACACGCACCCGCTTTTATTACGTAAAAACCGTAGATCAGTATTAAAAATGTTATTCCAAATATTATTTCTCTTTATCCAATGGTAAAGAATGCTTTAAGGCATTAAGTTCGCCCTTTGTCCCATAGTGTAAAAAAGTTTACTAAATAAAAAAATAAAGGAACCCAAATAGGCCGCTAAGTCCTACTACAAAACTGTACACAAAATATTTTGATATTATAAATCAAGTTTAGACGCGGGCTTCTGTTTCACTTGTATTTCTACTCGACGTGTTGGCGCGGCTCAGGAGCCGTGCTCACGAGTCGACCGAGGGGGCGGCCGTGGCGGGTAGTTCAACAATGGAGCTGTGAGCAGTTTTACCAACATTGAATATGGAACATTTGAAAATGGGGAAAGTGTCTGTCAATGGCGACCGGTGTCATAGTATGTTGACAAACTTTTTTGGCAAATATTGAATGAAATAGACATAACTGACATGTGGTTTCAGAAGGATGATGCCACTTGTCACACTGCGCGCGAAACAATGACATTTTATTTCAAGTGCAATGTCAATAATTGATTTGTTTACGTAAATAAAAAATTCTACGCAATTCATTCAAATATGCTGTTTATCCAATTATTCAAAATTCAAGTTCTTGTTGAGACAGTAGGAGGAAAAACTTTTAGTTAAGAAAAACAGCGTTCTCACAACACGTTGAAATACTAGCAATTTTCGTACAATCAGAAGTCAATTAAATAGTACACGATATTTATCCCTATTAATATGGGATTGCTCTTTCTTTCCAACAAATCAGTTTCTTGGAAAGAAATATGTCCACTTGTCATGCATGTCTTTTTAGCACAAACATCATCATCTTTTCGATTCTCCATAAATTCTTTGAGATACAGTATTGCTTCAAAGCAACTAAATATTTGCAATAACTATACCCTTTTCTTTTAAATAAATTAATGTCTTTTCAACATCTTGCCATCGCGATGAGACAGCAAGATTCATCAATGAACATGTTTCAAATTTTGTGAGAGGACAACTCCGCTGCTGTAAATATTCTAGAGTCGTTTTGTTATAATTATCGATTTCTTTGTCAAATAACTTTATTGAATCTGAATAAGTAACGTCATCCTTTCTCTTATCATACTAAATTTTGGTTTGAATTCCCAAAAACTTGGCTTGAGCGCGTTCTGCCAGGGTTTGTTCAAGACTATGAATGAGTATGTATAAGATTAGGTATGAATGTATATGTAAGCATGTATGGGTATGTATTCAAGACTATAAGTATGTATGTATACAATTTAGGTTGTTTGAGGGGAGAGTGCACGCTGCAATCCAACCGCCGCTGGGCGCGCTCGACTGGCCACGTTACCCCTCTCTCACAGAAGACTAACTTGAAATGTACTGCATTTCCCACTTTATCTTATTTCCCTAATGTCCGTACGTGTTTCGGTAGTGAGTGAGATGTGCCAGAGCACATTCCCATCCCTATCCCTCCCCATTATCCCTACCCCTTCTCTAAATCCATTCCTATATCTCCAAAGGTAGGCAGCGCATCCGGGGGTGTGCCAACGTTTGTCATTTTGGACTAATGTTGGCCATATATCGCTGATGTCTATAGGCGACACTATCCACTTACCATCAGGTGGACTGTATGCTCGTATGCCGCCTTCGTCCATAAAGAAAAACCACAACAGCTATAATATGAAACGTAATATTATTAATTATAAATAGAACTAAAGGGTATGGTCACCAAACCACTCGAAGCATTGGAAATTACTTTTTTTGATCTGCTCAAAAGTGTTAATTTTTGCTGGACAACATATAAGATTAGGTCTAAACACAAAAAAAAAAATAAAGAATTGTCCGGTTTGGCTAGGGGACCCCATCAAAGATTTGGCGTTTTAAGCATGTTACTTATTTTAAAGGTACTAAAACACTCAGAAAACGCAATTATAGGCCCAGGGTCCAAAGACAAAAGTTGTTGGGGTTGCTCTAAAGTTTATTTAGGTAGCTAAAGCTAATGGATATGTGACCAACATATATTAAATGAAGTTATATTAACATCAAACGATTGAACATACAAAATTAACTATTACAATGTGTGCATGTATCTATTATTATTATTATTGTTATTATATTAATTAATTATTAGACAAATATAAAAGTGACTATATTGTGAGGCAGATCATAAAGAAAGGTCATATCAAGTAAATATCTACGAGTATGTATGAGTTCTAAAATGAATGAGGTTTTTGACTGCTATAATGGCAAAATTGAATTTTTTTTCTATTTTCTTCATTTGCTTCTCAAATAAAAACGATTGTCCGTGTAAAAATAGGAACTAAACTTGCGTTAGTGGTCTGGTTTTTGCGAAAAGGAAATCTTTCAATGGTTCCCATAATTTTGGTATACGTTCTATCGGAGGCAACAAGACAACCGCCATGTCCTCGAATGAGATTGTAAATTAGCGTGAATTACATCAGTTTCCTCAAAAAAAGGATTTTAATCTTTCATTGCGTACCTACTACAAATATAGAAAAATATTTGTCAATTATAAATACTAGGTATAGATTCCACGTCGACAGAATGTACGTCAGCAGATGTGGATGCTGTATTGTGTAAGATGTGAGCCGGACAACCAATGCCTTCGATGTCTTTTGAGAGCTTTGATTGCAGTTTGTTGTAAATACTGTTCGTTCCATGTGGATCTCGACCTCCGCGCTGTCGCTGGCGATCGACATCCGCCACCATTTTATAGCGTATTCATTCGCGTCATTGTAATATAAAAAGAAATACAATGTGAAAAAAATGATTATTTGTTAACCGGGACATATAGCGGGTCGATCGGAACTGAGTTTCTAAACTGGTGACATGTCCCGCTGTACCAGGACGTACGGCAACCGTAAAGTACACGTAAGTAAGCGCTCTCATATACATTTTAACAAATCACGCACACTCTAGTAACAGACAGTATATAGTAGTATGTCTATGGTTATAACTGTATTTATTGGGCGGAAAATAACTTGCACATGTGCAGAAATGCTCGCTGCGCTTCGGACTGAATGCGTTTCGGCCGAACGACACGAGCATGCGCCGTTGCACTGTCCGTAGCCTATTTTGCCACTACCAACTCCCTCTTAATTTTTTCATTCGTGCAGTCATATCTTCGGCTTAACGTTATCGAAGCAACTATAACAGTGATTCTTGAAGTTTTTCCTCAACACGGTCTGAACTAAACCAAACCTCGATTTGCAGTAGGTAAGAGCACTATTATGATAAATAATAATAAAAATAATAAAATAAATAAAAGGAACATATTGGGTGGGAATCTGCCTTGTCGAAGGCTCGGTTATAGCAGGCCTTGTAAGTTCTGGCCTTTGGACTAAATCGCGCTTGAACACATAAATATGTATTGAATTTGTATTTGTATAAATATGTATTGATTAATAGCATTTGTATTGAATAAACCAAAGACTTTTTAATATTAGCGTAATAGTCAAACAAAGATCGCTTTGATGTATGACTGTCCATGATACACAAACGTGTGCGTAAGTTTCTGTATGTGTCAGTGAAAAATGGTATTGTGTTATTCTTATAACGAGTAATGTCGACTAAATCATAACCTGAAGCCCATAGTTCCATTCAAAGACTTCTTTGAAATCTTTGGTTTGGTACTATATCTAATATATCGATGGTGGAAAGAAGAAATGAGATAAGCGACACTCACTTAACTTTCAAAATTAAACCTTAATTCTTATGTGTTGTGGTTTACATGTTAAAGTAATCTGTATGTCGCTTATCCCACTTCTTCTTTCCACCATCGATATGTACATAATATAACTTCGGTTTGTAAGGTAAAAGGGTGTGGTGTGTGAGTACTAATTGTCATCAACCTGGAATCGAATCACGATACGAGTATATGTACAAGTATGTGAAACAAAGTGCTGATTCAAACATTCAGAACATCTGACTGGAAAAGCCATATGAAATATCATGTTTATGATTCAGACAACTTCACACGAGGTTATAGCTTCTAATTAGGTATATGTATATTACCCAGAACTGTGATAAGTATGAAAGCTTTATAATATAAAAGTTGCCTTTACATTTGTGTATTAAATGAAATAAATAGGACTAATCGAAAGTAAAAATCATCTTTATTCCAAATTTTCAAATCTGAATTATTAACAAATAAGTAAAATTGCTTGTACAATTTAATAATCAAAATTAGATACATAATAGTTTCTATGTACATGAGTAAACTGATTCGTCATTTGGATTTTGTCACGTAAAACATAGCTTTGATGTAAGTAGTCAAACATTATTGCCCGCGAAACAACACTATTTTGTTAAAATAATTCCGTAATGATTATTTTGATATATCTTTAAAAGTAACCCGGTTTTTTTTACAAATTAAACACATAAAGCACATATTCTGAAGGGTACACCAAAAACCCTTCTCTCTCAGTTGAAAAGTATTTATGTATACCTTATGTATCAATCATATGTCCAATAATACATATGTCCTTATGTATTATGAATGTGTTATGTGTATACGCTCTTATGTATTAATTAATCAACAGTGCTTGGCCCATGAAATGATTATGCAAATTTCACAGTGAAGGTATAGATGCCGTCAGGTAAAAAGAGCTCTGGGCGACAGTGGAGGGGATGTGTTTGCGCAAGGGTACTGTCGCGCACGAAAGTGCTAGCCTATTGTTTTATTTAATCATATAAATTTAATGTTTATTGTATGAAAATGTATTTCAATAGTTTAGGACTTAAAAATACGTTTAACTTAAGTATGTTTATTTTTTATTTCGATCTTACAATAGAGTATAACTCAAGATTTTTTTTATAATCTTAATAAAAGCGTGACACACCTTCCATTAAATCATCTTGGGTTACTTGAAAGCCAGATGTGGCCGCGATATTAATGCTAGTAGAGGCCATGGCTGTTTCATCTTCACTGTTGTCATCAGTTGAGCTATCATCGTCATCATCACCATCTGAACTGGAGTCATCATCAACGCGAATTATAAATGTCTCCGTCATCATATCCACCACGTGATCATTTTTTCTATATTCTTCTTCTATATTTTTTACTTTAGAACATAATTTCTCCCAATCTCTCTCTCCCATTAAATTCACTTTTTCATGTATGAATGCTGTCACGCGGGTGATATCCCTACTGATGTTCTTACTGGCCACATATCCTTTGATTTGCGACCACGCCATTTCAATTGGATTAAGGTCAGGATGGTAAGGTGGCAAGCGGAGGGCAGTGTGGCCTTTGTCGGCTAAAATCTTATCAATATTTTTTTTTTTTAAATTGTTCTTTATTTTTTTTGATTAAGGCATACAGCTCGGGTTTCAACATTATTTGGTTAAATTGTATCCCTTTTTCTGTTAACCAGTTTTTCATATCTGCTTTTCTAGAAGTAGATGTTGGTGCAGCTTCCAGTTGTTTATTATGATATCATGCATTATCAAAAATCACAACAGCATTAAGTGGTAAATTTGGTATGTAGCCATTTTTCATAATTTTCATAGTTCATGTTATCATGATAGTCTCTGGACTTTGTGCCAGCTTTGAACGTTAATAAAGCTTTCGGTACAAAACCCGTTTCACTGCCAGCGTGCACTATAACCAAGCGGCTACCTTTTGATAGATTTTTTTTACGCCTTTTGTAGAACTGTCTGACCAAGAATGGTGAGACGCATGTGAGACGCATCTACATATGATTCGTCAGTGTATATTATGGGTCTTCCTGCTCTCTATATTTTTTTATTTTTTGTAAATAACCAATTCTTTCAAGCCTGATTTGGGACTGTTCAATTAAAAGTTTTCTATTGTTTTCAGTTCTTTTCCATTTAAAACCCAATTCTTTTATAATTCGTCTAAGACTTGCTTCGGAGCCCTGGATATTGATATTATTTTGTAATTTAACTTTCAGTTTTGCTAAAGTAGGCAATTCTTTCTCCGTTTCATGAAAATTGTGGATGGTCCTTCTAATAACACCCTTATCAAAACTATCAATATCTGTTATAGGTTTTGACTTAATCCTTTTGTTTTCCCAGGGGTGCGAAATACAACTAGTAATTCTGAATCTTTTGCACTCTTTAAAATGCGTTTCACAGTTGTCTCGGATGTTTTTGTTGCCTTTGCGGTCCGTTTTATACATTGTTCTAAATTACTTACTGACCCACTGTCAGCCTCTCTCTTCATTAAACAACATACATTATAAATCATTCTTCTTTCTTTTCTATGTAAAACCATCTTACAGCATTAGTTTTCCAAGTATGTAAAACAATATTACGTAATCAAAAGAAACTTTTGTGCGCAACTGTACTTCGTGAGCAAACGAAAAGTGGACACAGCGCAGGAAGCAAAGGTCGATTGACGACGAACCAATAGGCGCGACTGGATAACGCATGCGGGGCGTGCCCGCCCTCGTGCCTCACTTCTTACCACCAAATAGATCGATAAATCGCCTATTGCGCAGGTACGATCTCAGAGTTCTTTTTACCTGACGGCAACTATAGTTTTGGATTTTTCTTAACCACAAATCCAGAAATATATTGTACAATAGATGTTGATACACTTGAGATGTCGTTAATATTATTAACAAATGCTAAATTAAACTCTTGTTGTGGTTCATCTGCAATTTGATCGACTGAATTGTATTCTTTTGTAATTTTATTGTACACTAGCTGACCCGACAGACGATGTTGTGTCCAAATTTCAATAATACAATAACTTCAATAAGTTCACACCGAAATCCTATTGAAAAAACCATTACAGTTTTTCACGAATTTTCCAATTTTTCCGTCCAAATTTTTCCAATTTTTCTTTGCCTAAAAACCTTATTCGGACTATTACGAACATTTAAAAAATAGCCAAATTAGTGGAGCCGTTCTCAAGTGATGCGCTTACCAACGAACAGCATTTAATTTTTATTTATATGTATAGATAGAAGATTAATGACATATTTATCTGTTCAGTTGTTGACATCTTAGGGTTATTTAAGTTGTAATTTTTTTCCAATTCAAGACAGTTCCCACTATCTATCAAATTAATTTCTGTATGTTTAGTATTCAATAGCCCTTTTTAGGCTGATATGAAATTCCTTAAGGTCGGATTATTATTGAACCCTCCTCTGGATCGGATAACATCAAAAAATGTTTCGACGTGGTCTTGCGATAATTTATAGAAAGGTAAAAATTGCAGTAGGTTATTTGCAATGTAACTCACGTACAAACATTTTAATCATCTGATGTTAATTAAACCTAAGCGACGCGGTGAATCGCAAACATATCTGTCAACTTGAAAAGTAAGAGCTTGCTAAAATTTCATAAATTTTGACTAAAATTGTAAAGATTGTAAGATCTTTGTTGATAGTGTACATATGCTTCTTTAATCCAAACATTTGAAATGTCCTCAAATCAAAAATGTCAAATTGATTAACATTTTCAATGAATTCAACGGATGCAGATGAATTCTGGAATTCAAGCAAGTTCAGTTTTGATTCGCAGTGTTTAATAGCAACAGTCACTGATCTAGAGTCTAGACAATAGTTGTGCGGTCAGATTCACTATCATTTTCTGTTAAAAGTAATTGATATAATATGAAAGTTAGCTTGATCGTTACGCTCTCTCTGTTATCATACGTTCTCTGATATGTAATCATGTAATTTTATAATGAAATCATAATACATTTCATTTGCGGCCCTTTTTATTCAAATTCTGAGCTGTAAAACCTCTCCCTTGGAAAAATCCTACAGGTAGTTTGCATCGACCATTTACAGCAACCATCATAAAAACAAGTAGTTATTTCTTCCGCTATTTCAACGTCATTCCCTTGCAAATTGTGACCTATATGGTTATTTCCTACCCATTTTACATGTTCACTGATTCATTTCATTTCATTGTAATTCTCATTACATCAAAAGTGAGACTGACATATAAATTTTTCGCTTTACTTAATAAGAATTATGATATTAAACGATTCAGCCGTAAATACAGGTTCACAGTTTACCTTTTGAAACAATGATTTCAGAGTATTGACGTGAGAGGAAGGTAAACGTTGAATTTTTCACGCAAGTACATAGTTATAGCACCGAAGACTGTAAATATGTATGAACAGTAAGGGCATTTTTTCATCGTTAATCGCTGTTGTAGGCGCAACTTGTATCCCCGATGGCTTTTTATTCACTCTGTCGACTAACATTTGTAAAGTGCCATTGCCACAAGCTAATGTAATTTCGTTAATATGATATTTAAGACCAGGCCAATTGTGTAATTCATGTAAAACTGATTCTAATGTTATTATTTTTGAAGACAGTCTTTTGTTTTTAGCTCTCAGATTACCAATGACCATTTGTTTACTTTATAGGTCCTCTTTCAGTTTGTAGCATTTAGTTATTAGCTGTCTTTTCCTCGGAGTCGCCGGTTGTTGTATTGACGTCGATGGTTTAGGCGGAACGTCTCCGTAGACATATGAGGACACATTTCGTCTTGGTTTCAATGTTATCTAAAAATAATGTGATAGTGATATAAATATAGAAAAAATAGTTCAAATACATACTGATACAAATTCCGTAGGAAAAAGTATGTCTTTATAATTTTTATCGCTTTCCCATGAAGCAAGTGTCTGTGAAATACTTACTGCACACCGTAGTTTTTGTAGGAGTCCAATTCAACCTGTCAATCATGTCACTTTTTTTTAATATTGCATTGTTTGTAAATCTGAAAATAGGTGACACAAAAATCATAACCCATCTTTTTCGTAGTCGGGTAATAAAACCAGCAAGACGTGGTGACACTCTGATGTACAACCTTACGTAGGTACTATCTAAAATAAATATGTATGTAATATATTAAGTATCGGTATCGATAAAACAAAGTCAATCACTATCTAGTACTTCCAAGATTTTTTGTATACAATATATCTATTTTGAAAGCGAATTTATTCAAAGAATAATAACACAAAGTAGAATTTTATTTTCAATGACAATTGTAAAAGAAGCAACACTTACGCAATTATTTACCAAAAATAAACACCGGTAATTCACAATGTTCACTGTGAACTACTCTATTTACCCACAAATATATTATTAATTTTGCGGAGTTCGGGAATGAAACCTCCATTATTAGTACTGTAGTATTAGAAACAAATTAAGTATATTTAAGGATTAATAACTTAAAAAGAAACAAGTAGGTACTCTTAAATAATTGAAATTTAATATTTTATTGATATTGATTCTCTATTATAGCAATTGAATTCTCTTATTGATTAATTTTCAGGCCAGCTCGTCCCAAACGAAGGTTCGCTTGTAACGAGCGCTAGTGCAGTGCAGCCTGCGTGTAAAAGAAGAAAATCCGTGCAGTGGTTGGACCACAGCAGCCGGCAGCCATGCTGCCCGCTCATAGGGACAGGGAATTCAGCACAACCGACGGCACCAATTTCAATACTCGGCAAAGACATAAACGACGCGTTTACCCAGAATGGAGAGAGATAATCACCGTTAACGGCAAAGAAATCTCTTTTAAGTTAGACACGGGCGCCGATGTGACCACCATGTCCTTACGCATGTTTAACAACAACGGATTTGACAAAAGAATTGTTAAAGAAACAACAAAATTGATTGCCGAAACGAGCCGAAACCGACTGCCAGTAGTCGGTGTTTTCAAGGCGCATATCAAATATCAGGATCGGAGCATCATGTGCAAAATCTATGTGTTAAACGTGGATTGCGACTCTCTCTTGTCGCTCAATGCTTGCATTCATCTAAATTTGGTCGTTAAAATGAATAATGTAGCCGATACCGATGACCAACCGATCGACCTGACTACATCGCATGAAGCACTCCCCGATGACGTACCGCCGGCTTCCCCACGCAGCTTTATTACATCAAAAGATAAGATGGACATCATAAGAATGGCCACCGCTAGAGACCAAACATTACTCACGTTGAAAAACTATTTTATGAATGGGTGGCCGACCACAAATAAATTTCTTAGCCAAGATCTTAAACTGTTTTGGTACATCAAAAATGAACTTCGTTTCATTGATGGAATATTCTTTTGGAAGCAGAAAATGATAGTACCCACTATGCTCAGGGCGAGGTTGCTCGAGCGGGTTCATGAGGGTCACCTCGGCGTAGATATGTGCAAGTGGCGCGCGAAACAGTCCATGTGGTGGTGGGGCATCGATAGGGACGTAGAGCGCGAAGTAGCCGATTGTGCCGTGTGCACCGGAGTGGCTGGCGTCGTTGGAGATCGCTCCTCACCGACAGGGTTCCTTCAGCGCACCATGGCGCAACAACCCTGGGAGATAATCGCAGTCGAAATCCTTCCATTTAAAGCAAGCTACATAATAGTCATAATGGATTATTTCTCCAAGTACATTATTATATCGGGCTGTAAACGTGTTCAGACTCCCAGAATAATAATTACATTAAAACAGTACTTCAGTATGTTTGGAATACCGAAACAGGTAATACTGGAGAAGCATAGTCATTTCATGCCAAATATATTTAAAAGATTCGCGTCCACTTGGGAGTTTGTGCACAAAACGCCCACCCGATACGATCGCGAATTCTTTGGAAGCCGATTGGAAATAATAAAATACTTGTTGGGTGTCGCGATGGTGAAGAAGGAGGATCCTTATCAGGTGATTTTAAATTTCAATAACACTCCCCTGTCGGATAATAACTGGTCTCCAGCGGAACTGTTCATGTCAAGGTTGCTTAGAACACGTTTGCCAACGTTCCGTCCGACTGCGTCGCAAAAGGCAGAACTGAACGGTTTTCGGCGAATACTTACTGTGAAGAGGAGGAAGTACCGAGATCAGAGTACCCAAATCTCTGCGTTGCCGCCGCCGTGTATTGAGAACGACATATTCGTGCGGGCCTTACGATTGGGCGAGTCCATGCACGGCATCTGCTGCAAGCGTCACTGCAGGCCAGCTACCCTCGACGAAGAACTATTGACCGTGGGAAATACGTCAAGCTCCGACGACGAGTAATGGGTGAAGAGTTATACGACAACAATGTAAAAAACTAACGGTGTGTTCAATGTGAATTGTTTTAATTCTACACCCTCGTGGACCAAATTCGTTGTGTGCAATATCAATTATTATTATCAATAATTAAATCTATTACCCGCTGCCCTATAAATGAAATATGAAAACTATTTTTAGTTTAATGTCTACAATTATTAACTATTTTTATTGTTTTTCATTATACAAATCAGAAAGGTCAAAATATTTATAATATGCACATATCTACGTGGTACCTATATGTATTAGTGTCTATAAGTATATGAAAGACAAGTAATACCTAGTAGGAAGGAGTTACCTTTAATACAAAAACATTGTATAATTTTCATATAGGGCGTAATAAAATTAACATACATTATTAACCTAAGGGGCTACTATGAATGTTAATATACAGGATCACTTTTTAAGACCGGTCACCATGGTAATAAAGTTTTAATTATTAGAAATAGAGGAATTTGTTCTCTATTGCTAATAGGTTCAAAAAAATCCCTGTACAATACATATATACCATTATTTCAATATGGTCCATTAAACGAAATAAGATCATTGCAAACAATAATAATTATTTGGAATTATAAAAGAAAATGCTTGTATTACGATGAAATAATGGCGTAAATTATCTATGTATACTATACTTACCTTCTACTACGTCGTTCTACATTCTTAAAATGATACAGCTCTATTTTATTATACCTCATATAAATGTATATTTTGAGTTACAAATGCAAAATTATTTGAATTGAATTACGTCCATTGTAACTTCAACAGGATTAGTTAACGATGTTTATATTTTTAAGAGATAAATTGTATTTTAAACCTATCCCCCCCGTTTATAGTTTAGTATCTAATGAGGCTGTGTCTAAATGGTTGTTATTATTTATATTACACTTGGGTTTGAGATTAAATACTTTAAATTTATTCAAAGATAACTATATAAATTATATCATATCTTTTATTTAGATGTATACTGCAATTTCCTGATGTGAATGATTTATTGTATAATTTGAATTCTTCAGTGGGATTAATACATTGTTGTGTGGCTGTAGAATACCACCAGCCGTGGTTATCGTAAGGAATCACAATGCGGCCACCGCGAGCCCCGAAGAACTAAACCACGTCTAAACGAGCGGACTCGCCAACCCATTTGCACTGAGCGGCGTGGTTTACGGTGTCAATGTGTAACTCAAATGAAATTGCTTTTAATGTTTCAATCGAGTTTCAATTCGTGACAATGTAAGCCCCCGATAAGCTATTGAGGCTTGCGTCAGAGCTCGCGTATCCCACCCTAAATTTTAAAATTAATATTTGGAATACTACAGAGTATTTACTGTAATAACTTAAAACTCTATGGAAAAATACTAAATATAAGTTTTATCATGTATGTTTGCTGTTTAATGTTTACGGTGTCGATGTGTAACTCAAATGAAAATGCTTTTAGTGTTTCAATCGAGTTTCAATTCGTGATAATGTAAGCCCTTAATAATGTAAGCCTCCGATAAGCTATTGAGGTTTGCGTCAGAGCTCGCGTATCCCACCCTAAATTTTAAAATTAATATTTGGAATACTACAGAGTATATTTACTCTAATAACTGAAAACTCTATGGAAAAATACTAAATATAAGTTCTATCATGTATGTTTGCAGGTTGATGTTTACGGTGTCGATGTGTAACTCAAATGAAAATGCTTTTAATGTTTCAATCGAGTTTCAATTCGTGATAATGTAAGCCCCCGATAAGCTATTGAGGCTTGCGTCAGAGCTCGCGTATCCCACCCTAAATTTTAAAATTAATATTTGGAATACTACAGAGTATTTACTGTAATAACTTAAAACTCTATGGAAAAATACTAAATATAAGTTTTATCATGTATGTTTGCTGTTTAATGTTTACGGTGTCGATGTGTAACTCAAATGAAAATGCTTTTAGTGTTTCAATCGAGTTTCAATTCGTGATAATGTAAGCCCTTAATAATGTAAGCCTCCGATAAGCTATTGAGGTTTGCGTCAGAGCTCGCGTATCCCACCCTAAATTTTAAAATTAATATTTGGAATACTACAGAGTATATTTACTCTAATAACTGAAAACTCTATGGAAAAATACTAAATATAAGTTCTATCATGTATGTTTGCAGGTTGATGTTTACGGTGTCGATGTGTAACTCAAATGAAAATGCTTTTAATGTTTCAATCGAGTTTCAATTCGTGATAATGTAAGCCCCCGATAAGCTATTGAGGCTTGCGTCAGAGCTCGCGTATCCCACCCTAAATTTTAAAATTAATATTTGGAATACTACAGAGTATATTTACTCTAATAACTGAAAACTCTATGGAAAAATACTAAATATAAGTTCTATCATGTATGTTTGCTGTTTAATGTTTACGGTGTCGATGTGTAACTCAAATGAAAATGCTTTTAGTGTTTCAATCGAGTTTCAATTCGTGATAATGTAAGCCCTTAATAATGTAAGCCTCCGATAAGCTATTGAGGTTTGCGTCAGAGCTCGCGTATCCCACCCTAAATTTTAAAATTAATATTTGGAATACTACAGAGTATATTTACTCTAATAACTGAAAACTCTATGGAAAAATACTAAATATAAGTTCTATCATGTATGTTTGCAGGTTGATGTTTACGGTGTCGATGTGTAACTCAAATGAAAATGCTTTTAATGTTTCAATCGAGTTTCAATTCGTGATAATGTAAGCCCCCGATAAGCTATTGAGGCTTGCGTCAGAGCTCGCGTATCCCACCCTAAATTTTAAAATTAATATTTGGAATACTACAGAGTATATTTACTCTAATAACTGAAAACTCTATGGAAAAATACTAAATATAAGTTCTATCATGTATGTTTGCTGTTTAATGTTTACGGTGTCGATGTGTAACTCAAATGAAAATGCTTTTAGTGTTTCAATCGAGTTTCAATTCGTGATAATGTAAGCCCTTAATAATGTAAGCCTCCGATAAGCTATTGAGGTTTGCGTCAGAGCTCGCGTATCCCACCCTAAATTTTAAAATTAATATTTGGAATACTACAGAGTATATTTACTCTAATAACTGAAAACTCTATGGAAAAATACTAAATATAAGTTCTATCATGTATGTTTGCTGGTTGATGTTTAGAGTGTCGATGTGTAACTCAAATGAAAATGCTTTTAATGTTTTAATCGAGTTTCAATTCGTGACAATGTAAGTCCTTGACAATGTAAGCCCCCGATAAGCTATTGAGGCTTGCGTCAGAGCTCGCGAACCCCACCCTAAATTTTAAAATTAATATGTGGAATACTACAGAGTAGATTTACTGTAATAACTTAAAACTCTATGGAAAAATACTAAATATAAGTTCTATCATGTATGTTTGCAGGTTGATGTTTACGGTGTCGATGTGTAACTCAAATGAAAATGCTTTTAATGTTTCAATCGAGTTTCAATTCGTGATAATGTAAGCCCCCGATAAGCTATTGAGGCTTGCGTCAGAGCTCGCGTATCCCACCCTAAATTTTAAAATTAATATTTGGAATACTACAGAGTATTTACTGTAATAACTTAAAACTCTATGGAAAAATACTAAATATAAGTTTTATCATGTATGTTTGCTGTTTAATGTTTACGGTGTCGATGTGTAACTCAAATGAAAATGCTTTTAGTGTTTCAATCGAGTTTCAATTCGTGATAATGTAAGCCCTTAATAATGTAAGCCTCCGATAAGCTATTGAGGTTTGCGTCAGAGCTCGCGTATCCCACCCTAAATTTTAAAATTAATATTTGGAATACTACAGAGTATATTTACTCTAATAACTGAAAACTCTATGGAAAAATACTAAATATAAGTTCTATCATGTATGTTTGCAGGTTGATGTTTACGGTGTCGATGTGTAACTCAAATGAAAATGCTTTTAATGTTTCAATCGAGTTTCAATTCGTGATAATGTAAGCCCCCGATAAGCTATTGAGGCTTGCGTCAGAGCTCGCGAACCCCACCCTAAATTTTAAAATTAATATGTGGAATACTACAGAGTAGATTTACTGTAATAACTTAAAACTCTATGGAAAAATACTAAATATAAGTTTTATCATGTATGTTTGCTGGTTGATGTTTACGGTGTCGATGTGTAACTCAAATTAAAATGCTTTTAATGTTTCAATCGAGTTTCAATTCGTGATAATGTAAGCCCTTGATAATGTAAGCCCCCGATAAGATATTGAGGCTTGCGTCAGAGCTCGCGTACCCTACCCTAAATTGTCAAATTTATAATTGTGGAATACTACAAAGTAGACTCTGTTACTGGCAGTAAGTTTAGTGTATGTATTTATTTTATTTATTTCTCTCTTTGTTGTAGATTCATATTCATAAATATTTCCAATACACACACACGCATACGCGCAGATGCACACACACACACACACACCATGTATTGGCTTGCACTTTTATAACTATTATTATAATTTCAATCTGTACCTACACAAATAATTGTTTAAGACTGCTTTTATTTAAATCACATAAGTAATTTTATTATTATGCTAAAAAGAGAAGGCAATGACTCTCGAAACAGAGATTGTACCTAATTAATTAACTCTGACCGAGTTAGAATTGCGATTCAACAAAAACTAGAAGTGTGAACTGTTATTCATTTTAATGCTCATAAGCTGTAATGTATCAGTAAAGACTTAATTATTTATTTATATTTAGAAATAATTGAAAATCAAAATTTCAATATAATTCGAAATAATATTTTTAATGTAATATTACGCGATAAATGTGTTTGCGTTATTGAAATAGAAATAAATAAATAGAGCATTAGCCTTGACACTGTCTTGCCCTCCTTCCACAGTTGAGCCGCATTTCACATAAAACGAAGGTTTGAAAATTCCTATAATTTGTAAAAGTTATAATTTGTAAACGCTAAAATTTATGAAAGAAATCCAACTAAGGTTAATATTGAACAAGCATAAGATCGCGGATTTGTCACATCGGTTCAGTAGTTCCAACATTATGACGGCATAAACTTTCAATAAAAAATAAAAAGCAACTAAAAATATGTATTTATGGAGAGAGCTATTCTCGGCGTTTCTTGGGATAAGATCCGAACGGAAGAGATTCTCCAAAACGATTCACCGACATGCCTTGTAAAATCAGCACGCTTAAGAGATCATATGGTAAGCAGGACCGATAAATAACCGATGGGGTAGACGTCTCCTCCAATGGAGGCCACGTACCGGGAAGCGTAGTGCAGGACGCACTCCGGCCACGGTCTGTTCGTTGGTGGTGGCTGGATTGGAAGATCGTTAGTGGTGACGAGCCGCAGAAGAGGCCTATATTCAGCAGTGGACCGACAGGCTAATGGTATGGTGTGGGCAGAACTGTTATACTTATGTGTGTGATACTTCTGATGTCATTCACTTCAACTTGCTGATTCTTAGAACTATATCTGCAGCTGTTGTTGTTCGTTGATTATTTTAATACGTCATTATATATCCTAAACCTTACCTGTAAGTCTTGGTCTTACCTCTATGTCCTCCTTGTTCTGCAACAGCGGTGCTTCGAGAATGTTCTTTAAGCAGAAATCTTCATTGTCCAGCTCGAAGTTGTATTGCGTGACCTCCATGATGCGCTGCCAGTGGCGGGGCTTCATAGCCTTGTTCGCCATTAGCTCGAGTAAGGGACACATGTCGTTGAAGTCATCAATGGTCTTCTTCAGAGCGAAGAATGCGGGCCATTCCTTCAAACTAGTAACATATAACATATATAATTACTTTCTATAGGGTTGCAAATACCTCATATACCTAGCAGTTGATAGCGAACTAAGTGTGCTAATAGTCTCTTACTGATCTCAAACCTAAAGTTCTATACTCGGTCCTTCCCAATTCTTTTTCGTAATCCAGTTTTTTATCCCAGTAAGTGAACTTAGACAAAATTTAGACCAGGAGTTTTACTTTTCATAATTTAGTTTTCACTAGTTTCTCAAAAACTTATAGTTTTTCGGGGAAAATATTTATACTGGAAATTTCAACACCTAAAATTTGCTAGAAAAAGATATCTATGATTTTTTTCATATAGTACTCCGTTTTTTGTGATACTCTTCAGGTTTTTGGATGCTTTATTTAAAACATCGAATAAAGTTTTACACAAAAATTTATGAGGCGAAGGCAAGGTTTTCGTGGCATAGTTTTATGGCAAGAAGAGATTGAAAAAATGCCATAAAGGTTCTATAGTGCCGTAAAGTCTGTATAGTCCGTATAGTGTCCAAACGTATGTCAATGGGTATTACTTACCATCAGGGGGCGGTTTGTTCGAACGTCTGTCATCGTTTTTCAATATAAAAATGCTGATTCAACTATGAAGAAAAATGTATGTACTAAATAAAAAAATAACTTGGTATGTAACTTGATTTTATAGAGGGACACAATATTCTCTCGAAAATTATATCGATATTTCAAAACTGACCCTTTTGGTAATTTTCTACATCTGTTTTGGAACTCCATAAGCTCATTATTAATCTCTTCTATATTGACTTCTCCCCAAGGTATATCGTAGTAGCTGCTTACGCGGTCTATGACATCGTTGTATAGCTTATACAATTTCTGTAGCAAGTTGAGCTCCTTCCTGATTTGTGCCAGTTCGGGGTACTCTGTATGAGGCAGGCCGAAGAGTTCCTCACCGTTTTGATACGTTTGCAGCTTGCGCCACATGCCGTCGAAACGATTCTAAAAAATAGAACACTGTAGAGGTGGATAACATTAAAATAAGAGAAATATTGCAAAAAGTAAATGTTTAAGAAGATTCTAATGAAAAAAATACGAACATCTATTTAATAATTGACCCATCTACCAATATAAACGAGTTTCATAATAAAAACATTTCTATACCTGGAACAGTATCAACTTGTCGGATGCTTCCCTGGGACTCAGACCCGGCTGCATCGGCCCCGCGTGTCTGTATTCATGACAGTAGTCCGCATTATCGTCTCTGAACTTATCCAGGTTATTCTTCAGGTCCTCCTCGAACTGCGGTTGCATCTTGAGCAGCTGTACGTGGGAAGCCAGCGCAGTGGCCTGGAGTTGCTGCCAGGTGTAGCGGAGGTTGTCCACTTGCTCTAAGTCTTCTTGACTTACAGGCAGTTCGTATCGGGTTATCACGTTGAATGCCTCCTGTAGGGACGAAAATGTGGTGAGAAGAGAAATGTATAACATTTGCATTATACAATTAACTGCAAACTTGTATATGTGTGTTTCGAGAGTGTCTGAAATTTGCCACTGCCCATTCCCCATTTCATCTAGTGTAATGGGGTAAGGAAACTCATTTCACAACTTGTATTTTCACTTTTAATTCATTTCCATCCAGTGGAAAGTATAAGGAAGGATGATGATGTGATAAGGAAGGTTCTCCAGACTCCATTCATCACACTCTTTATTCCGGGTCCAAGGAGGAATGGGAGGTAGACAGGATCCCTAGCAGGGTTTGTTTTTCTTGCATTAGTCTTTATTCGCAGATGTCTGTGGACAACTATGACTCTTAGCATTCTATAAATGGATATGTAGGATATATAGGATGTGCATTCCATAAATTGACAGAAGATATGGACAGTACAAGTATCTTTTTTTGTAGATGAGATGGTGCTAGATAAGGCTGGTGTTAGAGGTCACCACCGACCATGGACACCTGTAACATCGGAGACCTTGCGAGTGCGTTGCCAACTCTCAGGACCCTATTCTCAACTCTCTTAAATAACTCCATATACCTCAACAGGATCAATTTTGAGCTCCATATCAACTTCCTGCTCCCTTATTTTCTTGAGGGTTTCCATGACAGTTCTGACGTCATCCAGGTCTCGAATCGGTCTCTCCAGCTTTCGTTCCAAGTCGTTCATGATTGCGTACACATAATCCATTTCACGCTTGTATTTCTTGCGCATCGCTTGACTTATTCTGTGGGTGCCATCTGAAAAAACGGTGTATGCTTTTATAATAATTTTATCGTTAATACAAGTCAGCGTCAGAGAGTAAGCGTCCTTTAATTTTGAAACTTGGCTTTGAAAAATTGTTTTCAACTGACTAAATGTCGGGAACAATAACAATACTAGTGCACTATACTAGTGTTGTAGATTGCCGATAGTTCTTCCATGTTAATGAAATGATGACCGCTAGTTATTTGTATGAGATGCACGCCACTGGCGTTAGATTAGTTATTGTTATGACAAATATCTATAATTCAGTAAATTATGCCGATATCTTACTTTTCAGTTCAGTAGTAAGTCCAAATTTCAGTTTTTCAGTGGACACAGCAAGGCAGTTTCCTATAATGAGTACGTCTGGTTCAGTGGCTAGCTTGGCTTCTAACTCGCTGTGCTTCTTAAGCGCTATATCAAAGTCGTTGAGGTTCCAAGCCAGCAGCTGCCGGAGTGTCTTCTCGCATTTCCATAGGTAGTGGTAAGGACGCCAGCGTTTTACTAATGTGTTCAGTTCCTAAAAATTATATGAAATTTTAGGTTAATCTACACATAACAAGGTAGGTAATTGTACTAAAATAATGATCATATATGGTTAAGTTTCTTGAAGTGAGTATAATACGAGTAGGTTTCATAATATGTCAGCTTGTAACTGCGGCTAGAACCGGCCGAAACATTGAAGTAAACGTAGGTAAACATAATACGCGAATGGATACAACTTTGAGACATTAACAGCACAAATAAACCTAAGGGCCATCGTCCATAAATACTCTATCATCAGCATGCGTCTCTCTAGTTCTGAATATCACCAAGCAGTCGAGGGACACTGGGCAAAAAAACGGCTTACCGTCTTAATATTCTGCGTACACGTCGACAGCAAAGAGAGCGTCTTGACTATCTCTTTATTCTCCATTATATGGTTGTAGAAGTTCTTTTGTTGATACGGAAACGAAGGTTTCTCCTCCGATTCCAGCCTGTAATGCTTCTTCCTTCTCATCTTGGCGGCCTCCATCATCTTCAAAGACTTCTGCGCCATCGCTAGCGGCGCTGATACTGAGTGGACCTGTTCGTCAAGCTTGGTAACAACGTCTAGCAGCTGCTGGGTCGACTGGTGGCCGGCCAGCTTCTTCCAGCTCACCTGAAGGGACCGAGCATGCGCGGGAAGGGGACGCAAGCAAATAAACAAATGATTGGGAGAGGAGAACAAACCACATTGAGTGTAGGGCGAATAAGGATGTAAGCGTGCGAGCACACAGTTGAGAGCACGCAGACGGACATACAATCATACACACACGTGCCAGTGTAGAGTATTGGACGAAACACAAGACAGTCAACACCACATTGGAAAAACAGAAGAAAAGTCAAGTCAATTACATTACATGCGAACAGTAGCGTAATTTCAGCTTTTTAACTGGGGTGGCAAGTGGCAAGGCGTACCGAGCGTGGGGGGGGGGGGGGGTTATGGAATGCCCACACGTGTAAGGGGGGTCTAAACAAAATTAGCATTAAATTGTTAGTTTTTTAGACTATTTTCACCACAAAATAATTGCTAACATTCTCTATTTACTCTAAAAGATTCATTGTTAATTACTTTAACAGCCAAACCATTTGTAAAGTAGATATCATTTACACACAACTCAAGAGTAGGCCTATTCTTAATTGATTGAGTGTCCTGCCTGATCTTTTATCATGTAAGTAAAAATGAAGCAAACATCATACAAAACACAACGCTTTATTCAACTTTTACTCAATGTCATCATCATAAGTTATTTTTATACAAAATGAAGACTTCTTATTTAGCTTGAGTTAAAGTCGTCAATTAATTTGGAAATGTTTATAACAACACTAAAAGCCAAAAGAGCTAACGTGGACAACCTCTCTTGGCCGATCGTATTCATGGACAATTCTGGGGTGGCAACTGCCACCCCTTGCCACCCCCGAATTACGCCACTGCATGCGAAGGGCACTTACAGTGAGGTAGTGAAAATATACAATTCACATAAATGAATGTTTAATCTTATGCTTACTTTACAACTCGATCTGTCCTGTACCGAAAAATAATATTCAGTTTATTCATTTGCATTTTATACAGTTCTTCATGGGTATTTTGATGCATAGGGTCGCAGACAGATCCCAGTGGAATTTGTATTGCAAATATTGTCATACTTGTATGTCTACAATAATACAATAGAATAGAACATATAAAGAGTAGGTATAGAAAATATTAATTGTAAAGTTTAAAAAAAATATAACCAAGGCGCTTTCGTATGGATTAATCAAAATAGCAACTCGAGATTAACTATGGATCACAGATATAGAAAATAGATAACGCACACTGTCCGTCGCTGTGTGCCTGAAGTTGGCGCTAAGCTCCTATTTAGTTCTTACGCTGCTCGGTCAGTTTGTTTCGACTCGTGTTGCTATCAAGTCGTTTTTTTTACAAAACAAAATTGCCTAAATGCGCTATGATCAATTCCAAAAATTCGGTAAAGGGCGGTGAACCGAGTACAGAGATATGTTTCTTTCATTGGTGAGTGGTTTTCCATCACGAAAATTTACTCACTAAAGCGATACGCTTGTTCCCCATACAATTTCACCAACTTACGTTGACTATGTCCTATCTATGACTTGTATCTCAGGAACCAGTAATGTCATGGAAGTAGGGTATTATTGGGCATTCGAAATCACTGTTTTCTCCTTTATTTCGCTCACTGCTGTTCGCTCAATGATTTAGAATTAGATTAGAATGCACAAAATTGATTTAGAATGCCCAATATTTTTTGTGGAAATGTGAAGTCGATGTGGTGTTCGGCGTCAAAAACTAGGATGTACCAGGAGATTTTGTCGGAGGAAACAGAATAGAAAGAACGTAAATAACTATATTTAAGCAAGCGGGCGACATATAACCAATGCCGAGTTCAGTTATCGACTGGCTGGGCTGGGCTGGAGCTAGCGATGCTCGATATACATCGATGCATCGAAAACATCGATGTTTACTATCCGATATATCGGATCAATCCGATACATCGGTTAATTTGGTTATTTAACGATGCATCGATGTATTTTATTCGATGCATCGAATGACGCACGCATTATAATCCTCTAATAAAAGTACATGAGAAATTTATGGGGCCACAGTAACGCGGCATTTCATTGGTTGAGATAGACATATAATATAGAAAAATAACACAAAAATATATACAAAATAAAAATGTATGACACGAATGATGTGAATTATAAGTATGGTCAGATTATAAACACCAGTTTCCGAAATTGTTCAAAATAGCCTATAAATATTTAACTTTGGTAGCCAGCTCAGTACCATCAGAAAGACTTTTTTCAAAAGCTTCACAAGGTTTGAATTAACAACGTAACAGAATACAAGGAAAACGGGTTAATAAAATCTTATTTATGCAAAGCTTAGAGAAGAAGTATTGGGATCTGTAATTTCCAAAATTTTCATTCATTCTTCTAATAAATCTCAATTTAATTGAAAACCTTGGATTATGTCTCATTTTCCTATCCTATATTTCTAAATGATGTCAGAAAGCATACAAATCATGGAGGTTTTTTAATTGATGCATCGAAAACATCGATATTTTTATTTGATGCATCGTAAAACATCGATGCAACGTTTCGATGCATCACATCGATGTATTTTTTGCATGAACATCCCTAGCTGGAGCGCAAACAGGCGGCGAATGAGGCGGCGCGCGCTCTGAAATGTGGGTGACGTCACGACGGAGCGCTCTTCTCCACTTGGTGCTGTCACCATCGTCCGAGATAAGTATAAAATTTTGATTTTAATATTTTCGTATTTTTATTTGTTTTATTAGAGTCCTCGTCACATGTGTAATGTAAGCGTATCCCTAATGTGTTGAGAAACTCATCGCAATGAATATTTATTGATGTCTATAATCATCATTGCATTCAATTTGTTCGTGTGGTAAGATTATGATACCCAGATAGAGATCATTACCAAGCGGCCATTTGTTGAAGGAATAGATTTATAACAGGACGCAAAATCTCTACACAACGAGAACGAACTGTGTTCTGTCCATACTACGAGTAGTTGGCTGATGAAGAAATACTGTAATTAAAAACATGTTATAGTACGGTTTATGTGTATTTTTTAGTATGACGCGGCAAGCGTAGATATTTTTCAACAGATATTTGCTACAAGTAATCTATGTTTCCTCATAAATTATGTTACTCTCTATAATTAACGTCACAATACTGACTTTTCTCGGGATTATTTCGGGCCAAGTAAATTATTGTGGAGTGTAGGCTTTCTCGGCCGGTGTCGATATTAATTGAATCTTCCGGGCTACTTGGCCGAGGTCTTCTGGAATCTCCGGAATATGGAAGAAAGAGAAGAGATTCCAGAAGACCTCGGCCAAGTAGCCCGGAAGATTTAATACAAGTAAATTATTACTGATGAAAAACCAAAACAACATTTATTGTATAATTTAGTTAGCATAATTGTGTCAGGCGGCACGCTCGAGGAAATTACGCATAATAATAACGTACAGAATCACACGCAGTAATTGAGTATAATTGGTATTGATTTACAAAACATTTTTTTTAGAAATGCGAAATTGAACTGAGAATAATAAAATCATACAAGCAAATCCATTATATTAGTGAATTGTTACTAAGTGGAATGCATTGGCATGCCCAAGACGACGTGAGAACGGATTTTATACAAAGAAAACTTACGATCTTACGAATGAGAATAGTGAATAGATACATTTTGGCTACCATAGCTCTATTATAATTAGGTAAGTAAGTATACAATAAAGATTCCGAAACAAGTTTGTTAATATGTTGGTTATGAACTCGAAAACTATTCTTTAAATTTCAGTGGAGTTTGTGTCATTACTGTCATTAATAAACTAAGGGCTGGATTGTTTTACTTTTATTATGAACTAGCTATGCCCGCGACTTCGTACGCGTTGAATTTGAGTTTGATTTATAACAAGCTTTGTATACAGCATCTTTTCTTCCCGGCAGCCGATTTCTATGAAACAAAGTCCGTTCAGTAGTTTTGGAGATTAGCGTGTTCGAACAGACAGACGGACAAAAATTTTCAAAATCGTCTTTTTATGTTCTGATACTCTTCCTTCATCGCCCCCAATCAGTTTTTGGTAAATATATTCCATGTACAGACACGCTAGTTCTACAGTTATATGATATGTATAGATATTGTACGGGCAATAAGGTTTCGTTTTGTTTGGAACTTGGAACTGAGTGAAGGTCGACTGCCCTTTATCAATGTATATTTGCAACTAACCTCATTATCAGCTTGAAATTTTCACTTCTCGTACATATCTATTATAGACTCATAACTTAAATAGTGTAGGCTAGGCTACGTTCACAACAAATATATTATGAGGGGGTTACCGTTTATAACAAATGTAACACTCCATTCGAGATTTTGGCAACAACTAATATCGCAAAATGATTATTGAACATTCTAAACTACTTGTAGTGTGTGGAGGCTGACGAAAGAAAAGTCACTTAGAAGGTCAACACATTAAGGATACACGTGCATTACATATCCACATTTTCACAAAAAATATTGGGCGTGCTAAATCAAATTTGCGCTCTTCATTGAGCGAATAGCAGTGAGCGAAATTATGAACGAAAGAGTGATTAAGAATGCCCAATAATACCCTACTCATGGAGAAGGGCCAACAATTAAATGCCCCGACTTCACGAGTGTCATCGAATGTATGAAGTTCAAATAGTTATAATTATCATGATATCAATGAATAGATGAGTATATATTTTTAGATACCCTGGCTGCCTTCCCGCCAGACCATTGTGCCACTCCCTTGGACAGTCCTAAGATGTGTTTCCCTGACAACACCAGCACCTCCTGGATCTCCTCAAGTGTTGGTTTCACGGACACGTTGGGGATCATCAATGCGGCGTTCAGAAGGAATATCGGCTTCTTTTGTAGAGCTGAACATTATTAATAAATTAATACCGAAATCATCACAGTTAATCCAAACAACTAGCAGAGGTGATAACCTTTGGCCAATGAAGCGTTTACACGAATTCAAATTTGGAAATTGTCGCTCATAGATATACGCGATACATGCCAACATCAATCCAGAATGACAAACGTTCGCACGCTCCCGGATTAGGGAAAGGGAGAAAGGGTTAGGAAAATGGGGAGGAATAGGGATAGGATGGGATGGGAATGGGCTCTGGCATGTCTCACTCACTACCGAAACACGTACCTACTTACATTGGTGAAATAGAATAAAGTGGGAAATGCAGTACTATTCAAGGTAGCTCAAGGTATTGATGAGTCAATGAGGGTGGGAGTTATTACCTTCGCCGTGGGCTATCAGCTCGTGATCAGCCGCGAACTGTTTGATGATGAGGTCCAGCGTCCGCCGCGTGACTTTGATGAGTACGTCGATCACCTTTCGGCTGTAATATCTCCGCATCTCGCACACCGCGTTCTTCACCATCTCCTGCGCGATACCATTATTAAACGTTCTTTTTTTAAAAGTCTCAAAATTTTCCAGCGTTGAGCAATGTCGTCTCCTCCCCGCCCTTCTATCTACCACGAATTTTGACTTCATAGATAAATGTTATTTTGCACTTAGCAAGGTAAACGCTTCAAGCCTTTCGGAGCATACCGTCAAAAAGATATCGTGAATAGATGTTTATAGGATAAGTAGCGCGTTTGTAATCCGCCTTGTATTGCAAGCGTCCATAGACGACGGTGGGCCGTCTGCCACCTTCAATATAGAAAAATAAATAGAAAGTAAGGTCCACCTGCATGCCTTTGGACAGCCCACCAGCGGGTGTGGACAGCAAACGATGCGGGCTCTCGAAGCACTCCCACACCGCAGACCAGTCCTGCTGCCCACTGGACGTCGACTCGTTCATCGACGACGCGGCACCGCTGGCTGCCTGCCCCTCGTCTGAATTTTGAATTATGACGTTGTACACGTATAGAAAAGATGGCGGATTGGGAAAGCAGGGATCCTGCGTCCTTTATACACGGTACCCTTAGATACAAATATAAAAATAGGGAAA
The DNA here is from genome assembly GCA_914767545.1 of Sesia apiformis. Classification (NCBI taxonomy): domain Eukaryota; kingdom Metazoa; phylum Arthropoda; class Insecta; order Lepidoptera; family Sesiidae; genus Sesia; species Sesia apiformis. The sequence continues at coordinate 27,554,156 of OU611947.1, forward strand.
TCACCAAAAGTGAAGCGCATGCTGCGCGTCACTGAAGTATGAGCGCTACTAGCCAATATTTAGGATTCAATTTAGCTCGCACAAGACGGCGATTCATTTTAATATGCAGTATTTTGATTATTTGCAGTTTCTACTAAAAGTTACTTCTTCTGCTATTCTGCTGTGCTCATGTTCTGTAACCCAGCAGCTAACAGTTTAGTTAAATGTGAAACAAACCATACCTATGATGAAAGAAAGAAAATAATGTTTATTGAACAGCAATTACAACACCTTTATTGTTTAAAATAAAGGTATTGTATTTTTGTTATTGTATTTTATTTTTATTGTTTTTTTTTATGGACGAAGGCGGCAGACGAGCATACAGTCCACCTCATGGTAAATGGATACTGTCACCCTTAGACATCCGCGATATATGCCAACATTAGTCCAGAATAACAAACGTTGGCACGACCCTGGATGTGCTGCCCACCTTTAGAGATATAGGAATGAATTTGGAGAAATGGTTGGGAAATAGGAAATCTGCATAGGATGAGAATGGGCTCTGGCACATCTCACTCACTACCGAAACACGTACGTACATTAGGGAAATATGATAAAGTGGGAAATGCAGTACATTTCAAGGTAGTCTTCTGTGAGATAGGGGTAACGTGGCCAGTCGAGTGCGCCCAGCGGCTGTTAGATTGCAGCGTGCACTCTCTCCCTCTCAGTTTGTGTATTGTCATTGCGCCTAATTTAAGATTAGAAAAATTCCTAATTTAAAATAGGAATGAAAACCAGAACAGATATATAAATATGTATATATGTATGCGTGTATTTATATTATGGTGTATAATTAATATGTGTCACTATTAACTATAGTTTTATACCTATCATTGCACCCTACCGCACCATCTCTGCAGAGCCCAAAGGTTGACTGGGAGATAATGCTTCTAAGCAACGAGTCCGCCTTTTGTCACTTTGTACAATAAAGAATAAATAAATAAATGTCTCACATAAAGTGTAATCATATAAACATGTCTCAAGTGTAATAGTGTCTCATATAAACTCACAATAAGTGTTTGAATTCATGATTTAATTTTTCCATAAAATACGGCTTTAACGTCAATCGGCTGAGTAAGTGTACACAATACAGATTTAATGTAAAGAGTTGAAAAGTAAATAAGTTTATTGGATACACAAACGATAGAAATGGTATTACCGTGTTATAGTACTGGCGATTCGTGGTATAAACACAAAGATTTTACTTTAGCAGAACCAATTAATAAGTAGCTTCGATTGAGAACGATGCTATCAGAGCGCATCCGACAGGTCGAGTTGGCTAATTCTCACAGAAGACTTCCATTAGTAGGAATGCTACCTTCAGTATACCCTATATCCGGATATTAAAAAAAATGAGACAAAACTGAAAACAGAAAAGAATGACGGGCACTTTTGTATGAAACCTGACCTGACTACCAATACAATTGTAATGCATTTCAACTTATTGACCTACAGTTACTATGCATAATTATTATGTTTCCCAGATTAACGGTGCTTGGTAAATAAAAAACTAAATAGTAAAAATCGAGCCCTAATGAGATGCGAGTTTATAACGGCTGGGTCACACATGTACGCCGCTCACATGTACGCCACGCCTTTAGCGTGCTGAGATGGTCTCAGACTAAATTAGAGACACCCCGGGTAGAAAATTACGTCCCACCATGTCTATCCACAGGATGCAGCACCTACCTGCAGGGCCCCGTACCTCGGCCGACTGCGTCTCCGCCGGTGGTTATGTACTTATACATTTCTGAGATACTTGTAAACATACATCTCATTTCCCTGGTACATTAGGGCTTTGTTGCCATAATTAAATATATTGAAACATATGTACTGATGCGCTTAATAGAGAATCAAAAGATTTTGACTTTTATTAATTTTATAACATTATCATATCCGTTTTTAGGACCATTCCCAGTATAAATAACTAGTATAAATACCTGGTAAGACTATTGGGAAAAAAAACGTGTGCGGTCAGGGGACCCCCCCCGTGTCAGGAACGAAGATCCTCACGCATTTTCCTTTAAACTCCGAATGTAATTCGTAATAAAATCTGTATAGTACATGTATTTTTTTTTATTTTGTATCATATTTTCAATGCAAATAGATAATTTAAAATAAGGAATCAAATCAAAAATTTAGGTTATGCAACCGGCCACGCACTAGTCTGCACGTTTGTTAGTCTCGCTGTTAGTCTCTCTGTTAGTCTCGAGTCTCGCTCTCGATACTCGCACGCACACACACACACAGAAAGAGAAAGGCGTATGGAGGGGGTAAAAATCTTACGTGACGTTACATTTTCTCTCAAATCACACCTACCGCAAGCCGCGTAAAGGAACTTCGTTCCAAAAATCCCATTTTAATACATCATCCAGTCAGATGATACTAATTCAATCTTACTAAATAGGTTTGTGATTTAGATATGTTTCTAGGCAAAAATTGTTAATTTGTGCTCTGTACTCCAGCAATCAATTAATCATTGATAGTTTACACAAAATACTGATTTGTTGCTATTCTATTCTTACCTTATCATCAGCCTATGTCTCTCCACTGCTGAATATAGGCCTCTCCCAAGGTTCACCACCGCCCACGATCCTCGGCTCTTCACTCCAACCACCACCGACAAATTTTTTTAAGTCGTCGCTCTATCTGGATGGAGCTCGTCCCACACTGCGCTTCCCGGTACGTGGCCACCATTCGAGGATTCGTCTACCCCATTGGCTTGCGGCCCTTGCGATAAATATGACCTGCCCATTGCCGATTCTACGAGCCGTCTCGGTGACTTTAACTCTATGGCGAATTTCTTTAGAATTATACGGGGATACATAAATACCTAATGGATCACATCGTTGAACTTACCCTCAGCGATGAGAAACTCAAAGTCCGGGTTGATCTCGGTAGGCTTGATCTGCTGGGCGGCTTTTTTCACAAGGTCCAGCACTTCTTCAACTGCCTCCTCGACCATCAAACTCTTTCGGTTCAGTTCCACACACGCGTTACTGTTGTAAATATATAGATAGATAGATTATTTATTTCACACACACAAGTGATAGCTTTACATGATTATTTCTTATTATAAAAGTCATTAAAACACATATTAGCAAACAAACAAAATTATTTTAATTTACCTACTAATTAAATTAAATTCATTAATTAACTAATTAATTAAGTGGTCGGTCAAGTCAAGTCAAGTGGCCGGTATGCTTTTTTATAATTTGTCTACTAATTTATAATTTGTTTTTATAATTTACATTAATTATTTGTTTTTATAATTTACATTAATTATTTGTTTTTACAATTTTATAATTTTTTTATAATAGGTACTTTTAGCTTCCTTTTTATGTTTTTAGTGTTTATTTAATGTCTGTCCTTGGATTAGGCGGTAGGTCGTCTTATCAGAATTGCGATTATTATTATTATTTATTTATTACATGTTGTAGATACATTAAAGTTACAATACAACACCTTGGAAGAGCACAGTAATTCAACAATTACATTATGAATTATTAATTGTCTTCTTAATTAGTTTTGTGTTATTTATTAATTCCTATTTAATGTCAAATCATTCAATTATACACATGTCAAAGCAAGAGTAAATAAAATTGTCAACAGAGTCACTGTTAATTTAATTATTGAACCGCTCAGTAATTATACTCAGTATATTATTATTAATATCACGTTTTTTTATGATGAAGGTGGCATTGCGCAGCGGTCCACGTGATGGTAAGTGGCTATAAATTTATAGTGGAGTGTAGGCTTTCTCGGCCGGTGTCCATATTAATTGAAGCTTTCAGTTCCGCTCGAGAAGCCGGAGAGATAACATCTCTCCGAAAGTGAACGCAATCGCCACTGAAGATGTCAACCGCAGTTGTTGACGAAACGTTTGGAAAAAAGAGAAGAGATTCCAGAAGACCTCGGCCAAGTAGCCCGGAACATTCAATTAATATAAATTTATATTTTATTTATTTTACTCATATTCATATCTATCATATACTTGCTATTCTTTACCATCGAGAAACTCTTGCAGTGTTTAAAAACATTTGTCAATTAAATATTTACTTAATTTATTATTAAATACAGTCAAATTTATTTCGTCTTTTATAGATTTAGGAATTGAATTGTAGATTTTTATACACATTACGGAGGGACTCGAACTTATTTTCATTTTAGAAGCTGGCAGAACTATTATATTCCTTATATATGTAGATTATACGTTCAGCTATACGTTATGCATTAAAAAAAATGTCGTTTTAAACTATCAGTTTTTTTAGTAGTAACAGTGTGTGTAATGATGGCAGTGGGATGGGATACTAAAGTGAGAAAGCTTTCGTTGAAAAATTGTTCACTTAATATCGTGTATTTTATCTTTTATTTCAGGGGAAAATTTTACAATATTTAAACAGTAGGTACAATATGTTAAATTGCATCTTCATATAAGTGAAGTCTAGTAGTTTCAATAACTCTATGAGTAAAAACGAGCTTAGTCGATTAAAACCGAAATATGCCGATGCGAATTCTTTAGATACTTCTATATGTTTGCCCCAGTTGAAGAGACTGTCCATGTAGAGACCCAAGTATCGTTGGCTATCCACAAGTTCAATCAATTCACATTGACAGGTTTTAGTTACCAGTTTGTGTAGGCATTCATGGCTATGCGAGACTAGTTTTACGAGTATATTTGTATCTACCTTATTGTGAGCAGACCTAATATGAAGTAGTTTTGTATTTTGGGCGTTTATAACCCCCGCATCATGAGACTATTTGGCTACTTAGTTGAAATGTTGGATACTGTCTGCCAACATTAACAAGAAATGTCAAATGTCTGGATCACCGATATGAGAATACACTAATATTGATGCTTCGGTTGTACCGTCTATATTTAGGAGAGGTTTTGGACAGCGATGATAAAATGATGATGAAGGATGTGTTTCTATCATCCTATTACACTCTTTACTCCAAGGGATGAAATGGGATGGGTTTTGGGATCTGCCATATCTCAATCACTCCCCAAAAAACACGATAGTATGACGGTATTGTTTAAAAGAATTACATACTTGTAAGACTTACCGACAACCTGTTTCGACATTTTCCAAGAACTCTTCCATTGACCACGGAATCTCGTCTGATAAACAATGAAATTATATCTTTTAATAAGGATAGGTACAGAGACAGCGTCTCGTTTGTATACATTTTAGATTGTGACAACACGAAACTGACAGCACAATGCTAATATTTGTCATTTTAAAACACAACATAGCATTGACACGTCTTGACGAGGGGGTGTTGGAAAATACATAGTTTTATTACCAAAAAACTAACAATTTATAATTATCTATCTTTATTGTATACAAATGATTGTCTGCTTTTATACATACTTGTACGTACTTATATATAAATAGTTTAGCATTTTTGTCACCATCTTTTTAGCTCGTGACATAAGATAACTTTAGATATTTTAGCTTTTTTTATGTACGAAGGCAGCAGATGAGCATATAGTCCACCTGATGATAAGTGGATACTGTTGCTTATAGACATCTGCGATACATGCGTACATTAGTCCAAAATGACATACGTTGGCACGCCCCCGGATACGCTGCCTACCTTTGGAGATATAGGAATGGATTTGGAGAAAGGGTTCGGAAAACGAGGAGGGATAGGATGGGAATGGGCTCTGGCAATTCTCACCGAAACACGTACGTACATTAGGGAAGTAAGATAAAGTGGGAAATGTAGTACATTTTTAGATAGAGAGAGAAGTTCTTTTGTGAGAGAGGGGTAACGTGGCCAATCGAGCGCGCCCAGCTACTGTTGGATTGCAGCGTGCACTCTCCCCTTCAAACTCTTAGTCATTTCTTATTTCTCTTCGCGACTGCCAAGAATTTTTGTAATTCATAGTTCCTTAAATTCCAGAGTAAGATCCAAGGATTTTTGTTCATTACCTCTTTAGCCACTTTATATAGGTAAGGTCCCTCTTTACAACCTAATAAGTGCACACTTTACCAGGCAGAGTAATCAGCGAGACTTCTTGCATCCCGGACAGTACGTATATGATTCTATTGGTGTAGATGTCATGTACTCTGGTGACGAGTACGTCGAAGCTAGTGATAGCGTCGTTGGCGCGGCCGACGAACTCGCGCCACTCCTCGCTCGTCCACGACACGGAGCGGACTCCAGGCAACAGTAGCAGCGACAGCCTGACCACTTGCGGGAGGAACAGCGGTCGCACCTCCAACTTCACTCGACGGACGGTGCGTAGGTAGTCTTCAAGGAGGAACTGGCGACAAAACATGATAACATACATAAGGCAGATGATGACAAACATGACGATATAGGCTTCCCTAAATAGTTACTTCCCTATTCAGACTACATACCAAACCATGAGCTTATCTCTACACTGCTGGATATAGGTTTGTCCCCTGGCTCGCCATCACACACGATCCTCGGCTCGTTTCATACAACCACCACGGCGACCTTCTTTAGGTCGCCACTATAAGTCATCCAACTTCTGTATGTTTCAAACCATATCATAATTTTAAAAGGAATCTCACAAATGTGCACCCAGTGTCACGCCACCGGCATACATCAAGAGACAACATGTCGTTGAGACACCACGACCAGTTGCAGTTGGTGTGCCGGACCAGCACACGGAAAATTAACCGATGAATTAATTTTAACATCTGGAATATTCACCTCTAAAGAATCATTAACAACTGTAAAGTGGTTTTTCTTCGCATACAGCGATTGGCATACTATAGGCAGTTCCAGGCCCATCTTGACGAGGCAATCCGACTCCCGAATGAGGAGCCTGATGGTGTGATCCAAGTTCACCACGATGCGCCCGGACTCGTCTATCTTCAGCAGAGTGTTGTTTAAGCTGTCATCGACATCCCATAACTGAGAAAATACATAATTAATTAAATACGAGATTGATGTTCACATTATGAGCCGTCGGCAGGGTGTCATACAATACAAACTTTTCATTCGTAAAATTTATAAAAGAATGTGAAACGTGGAAACAGTTTCGTATGTTGTAGAAATGGATGCGAAAGAAGGTTAGTGGTTAGATAATTCGGGACTTATAACGTTGTATATGTCCCCGTCAGAAGTTGGGAAAGTTATGGAATAGCTGACAAGTTGATGAACTCAGCTGTTGGTAAATGATTCAAGGCTTATTATCTAACCATCTAACCAGATCATACCATTTGTTATACCAGTCTATTTATATAAGATGTCTTTGTTCTTCCAAAATCCAAGTTTCAGTTAAAACATTCTATTTGATATTTCCCTTTTCGTAATATACACTTTTCTATCAAGTCAATTTTGTCTTTTACGTTTTGAGCATTTTGTATTAATATACATACTAAAAGTGTCGAAAAGTACGGTTGGTAGATGCAGGTTCTTCAAGTTGTGTTCCATGCAGATGCATGGAACTGTTACACTACCATCTACCTATTACACCATTGTGACTTAGTTTTACTAACAGTAATTTATGATTAACTAAGCAATAAATCACGTGCTAAAATACAAGAATAGTACAACCAACATTATTTTGTTATTTAATTTTTCAGATTACATTATATAGGTATACGAGGGCCACACTGAATGTTTCCGGACTAAATAAGAAAAATTTACAATGAATGGCCAAAAATCTATTTATTGTTTCTCAAAATATTCTCCGTGAGCGTCAATACACTTTTTCATACGAATAAACCAATTTCCATAACATTTATTCCACTCGTCCGCGCTGACCTCGGAAACATGTTTTTCATACTCTTCGACAGCCTCTTCTGGCGATGAAAATCGTTGACCGCATAATTGATTCTTAATTTTTGGAAACAAGAAGAAGTCACATGATGCCAAGTCGGGACTGCATAGAGGATGGCTCATGAGTTCTACGTTATTCTCCTTCAAATAGTCGTCTGTCTGTTTGGCCTCGTGAAAGCTGGCATTGCCATGGTGTAAGATTATGCGGCGTTTACGGTTGTTCTTACGGTGTTGTTCAAATTACACTTAAAATCGTAGAAAATCATACATCATGTTAAATCACCTTTCAATTTCCATTTTCACGAGTTTTATGGATTTATCCATCGTAATGCAAACACACAATTTTTAAAATGACGCCACAATGGAAAATCAAATGACTGTTAGATGAAACAAACTTTATTCTACAGCCAAAGAGTTCCATTTTCAAATATTCTAATTACTTTTTAAAGTAATTGGCCAGTTCCGGAAATTTTCAGTGTGACCTGTGTATTAGAGTATTTATAGTGTCCAGTTGGTTGAGCATCTAGTCTGTAAGCAAAGTAAGTCTATTGCACCCAGACTTATTTATTTTGTCGTTTGTACAAGACAGTTACGTTTTGGTTCATCCACACGGCGCGCATGGTATCCTCGTAATGGTGCAGTAGAGCGCGCGTGTTGTGATACTTGCGCATGACGTCCGCGGCGGCCGGCAGCGCGCGCAATACCGCATGCGCGGACACCGCCTCTACAGTCTCGCGCATGTTGTGCACCAAGCACCTCGACCATTTGATGCGACCTGACGCATAGATAGATAGATATACTTTATTGTACACCAAAATATCCAGAATAATAATACACTTGTATGTTTATTAGTATTAGTTTAGTAGTACAATCGGCAGCTTTATCTCATAAACAATTTCTTCTAAGCACCTATTGTTGGCAAGGAGAAGTTTGTAGACGAATATAGATACAGTAGAATAGTCTTTATACATATAAATATATAGATCCACACATACATATGTTACATTATACATTATTTATACATTATGTATGTTTATATATAGGTGGGCAGGGCACATAGCTCGAAGAACCGATGGCCGATGGGGCAGAGGGGTTCTCGAATGGAGACCACGTATCGGCGGACGAAGCCGAGGACGTCCATCTGCTAGATGGACAGACGACCTCATAAAGGTTGCGGGCACCCGCTGGATGCAGGTCGCTGCCGATAGGTCTAAATGTCGGACAATGGAGGAGGCCTATGTCCAGCAGTGGACGTCCAAGGGCTGAGATGATGATGATGATGATGATATATAGGTGTTTGTCTTCCCTATTTTAAATATTGTAATATAATATGCACATATATGATCACTTACTCTCATAATTTACATTATATTTATCTACACACCCTATAGGCCCAAGAATTGTGTTCAACGGCGCACACCGCTGTTTGCACCTATAGAATTCACGCGTCTTGGTTCCGTGTGAAAATCAGCGCTGTATGCTGTTTTTACGGTATACAGCTTGTGTTGAGACAGATACCCTTTCGACACACACAAGTTTTTATCGCTTATTTTTAATTTCATTTTTTTGTTTGCATAAGTACGTTAAATTAATTTTTAAAATAAGACATTGTCACGTTATTGCGATCACTTGTGTGTATGAAATAAAAATTCTATCTATCTATATGTGGATAGATACATAGCTACATACAGAAAGAACTAAGGAAATAGAAAAGATAAAAAAATAAAGGAAAAGATGTCAGTAGTGAGAGAACTGTTAATCTGTGCAAAGTGTTCTTCCACGAGTCTTTTAATGTCTATTATCTTTGACATATGTGGGTTGCTTATACATAATGCCAATGGATTGCTCCAGTTGGAAAGGACAATTATTTTCCATGTGTTTTGGAAAGAATGTTTAGACAAAACTAAGAGTTTTAGGAGGCATTTGCTTAGTTTCGTACCGTACCGTAACCCCAGTCATACGGATTGGCGAGTCCTCTTTTTTAGACGTAGTGTAGTTCCTGAGCGCTTACGGCAGCGGCTTTGTAATCCCTTAGTTGCATTTTGCGGCACCCACGAAAAGAGATGGGGTCGACGGTGCTATCCTAAAGGTGACCGACACCACACGGCTCAACATCACATATTTAGGTTAAATTGTAGATGAGCCAAATGGGATCAGTAATTCCAACTTTACCAATTAAAAAAAAAGGAAAAATAAACGCTAATATGTAACGATAACAATGTGAAAGCTGTTTATATGATAGTACGCCCATGGTTTTGATATTAAATGCCTTAAGATTAAAATGTCTATGAATTAAAAGCTTTCATTTGAGGTATATATCAAGTGCGTCCTTTCATTTAAATTGGTTAAGAAATGCATCCACCAGTTTGTCCTCAATTTCTTTTTTATTATTAAAGAACTATATTATATATAATTGAAAATTATCTTTATATTTTCGCCTGAACGCTTCTAGACGGGTTATCAGCACGTGTTCCAGACGCTTTTGTTACTAAACGACTCTGTACATTTAAGTCATGTTTTAATACAAAAATTTATGACGTTGATCTTCTATCTGAAAGCATAGGGTATCCTACATACCTGCGACTGGCGAGTAGTTCCTCGGCAGTGGCGGATCATCCTTCTGCCTCTTGAACATCTTAGTGATCTTGTCCACCTCCTTCTCGCAGTACTTCAGCACACGGTCGTACTTCTCACTCAGCTTCGTAATTTCTATCTTCTCACTGACCTATAAGAATTATAACAATATTCAATCATAGGTTTAAGTCCTGGACAAGTTTCAAAATCATTTTCACGGAATTACAATAGGATAATTCGGTAATAGCCTGCGGTAATAGCCTAGAGGTATCTATACTCGACTCACATTTATGTGATCGATTACTTGGCCAGTTACATTGAGTTTTAGTTAAGTACAGATTTTTTGAAATTGTGACTATCGTGAAGAAACTCGTATGCTTAAGTAAACAACTCGCATCGCATGCTCGAAAAAAGAAAAAAGTCTGGATATGTGTATCCATCCACCAATCCGCACGGGCCTGCGTGGTATCTACGCAGTCCCCAAATCCCCCAGCGATCTACAGTGGAGGCCTGTGCCCCGCAGTGGGACGTTATAAGCTGGAGACAAGTACAAGTGAAGCCTACGCGACCTCGACAGTTGGCCTTCGCCATGTTTCTGTCCACCAATATGTACAAGGCAATACAGGTCAGGTTACACATGATTTGATTGCGACGTGATGGATACCATAACAAATATAAATGCTGTTAAATTTGCCAATTTATTTTAATGAAGTGGATTTAAAATTAGGAGCCGAACATATATTGGGTACTGACTTTTAGACATGCTACCGTATTTCACCTATTTTATTACCTTTAAGAAAAAAACGAAGGTTGAACGACTATAATAAATAAAAATTATAGTCATTTTTACCTTTTCGAACCTCGTAAGGAACTTGATGCCCTGCGGAGTTTCCCAGACGCTTGCGAAGTTCTCCTCTATTGTGTTGCCAATGGACTGCCGAAGGGCGTTGGTCTTCTCTTCGAACGTTTGGTAGTCTTTGTCGAATTCGCTGTTCCTGTAGTCCAAGTAGTCGTACTGGCATGACGTCATCGCTTTTTTCGCCTCCTCGAAGGTGTGCATTGCTTCCTCTAGATCTAAAAATAAAATCACATTTTGGTCTATTAAATACATATGTTTATATCATACCATATCATTAGACTACATAGATTATACATAGGTATAACAGCTGCGGTATAGGCATACGCTCAAGACCTTCTTCAAGGCTTGCCACTACACACTGTATTCTACTTTTCTCATTCATCTACTATTGGTGATTTTCGTTAAGTTGTAAGGTCATTGGGTTGAGGGCGTCCCAGCCCACTTTTAGAGCCTATGATCTTTATTGAAAACTTGCAACTGTCACATGATGACCAGTAAATCGATGGTAAAGTTACAAAATTATGAGACAAGGGTTTTTATAAACATAATTAATAATTAGTACTATTTTACTGACCTTCACCGAGCAGCAACCCTTCCATTCTCTTCTGAAAAAGATGGTTGTAGTCATCCATTAGGTCGAACATAGTTATAATCTTGTTGAGCCGCTTACAGAACGTGTCGAACTTGCCAAATACGTAGTTCTCCGAGAAACTGAACTGCTCCGTGCTCGGTATGAATCTCTGATTCTTAACGAGCAGGTACGTTTCTCTATATGTTTTATTCAACGTGATGCAGTGCGTGAGCTTGTCGCGGACAATGGATCGGTCCTGGGTCCAGATCGTCTCTTTAAAGCGACAGGTGATGTACTGCTTGCACGTTTCTATCATTTGGTTTGTAATCTGCGAAACAATTGTATCATTAGCGCCCCTAGTGTAATTGTCTATGGTTTACAAAAGTTACTACTGCATTATGCATTGCTGCACGTAGGTATACTGTTTTTATGATGTAAGAAGATATTAAATTTCTCAATATGACGGTGAGCAGAACTGCTTAATTCTGAATACAAAAAAAACGTGGTAGTAACGTTCGCAAATAAAAGACAAACTAGGGCCTCGCAATTAACATTTAAGCGATTCATTGCATTTTCTTCTATCAAAGAAGGAGAAGAAGCTTTGGAGAAGATTGCGGTAGGTGTGATTCGAGAGAAAATGTAACGTCACGTAAGATTATAACCCCCTCCACACGCCTTTCTCTTTCTCTGTGCGTGCGCGCGTGCGAGTATCGAGAGCGAGACTCGAGCAGAATAACAGACGTGCGTGGCCGGTTGTACAACCTAAATTTTTGATTTTTGATTCAATTCCTTATTTTAAATTATTTGCATTGAAAATATGATACAGAATAAAAAAAAAATACATGAACTATACAGATGTTATTTCGAATTACATTCGGTTTAAAAAAAATGCGTGAGGATCTTCGTTCCTTACGGGGGTCCCCTGACCGCACACGTTGTTTTTTATCTCATTTGTGCTTGGGTACATACTAAGGCCGCACATTATAGTCACGTTATAGGTAACTTATTATATTTAAATTTACATGTTTACCTTCACCATTAACGACGATATCCTCTCAGAAGTATTATAGAACTGAGACACGCTGTGTATCAGTCTGACCGTCTGCAGCAGACTCAATATAGAATCCTTGATCTTCACAGGATCATCCAAGTATAGAGAGTGGCAGCACTTCTCCATCGCCTGAATGAATTTGGCATTGTCCTTGGCCTCGTTGTAGCAGAACGTAATCTTGTGGTCGGTATCACGCCAGAGTTTGATGACCTTCGAGTTGGCCAGCTGGAGGCAGCTCAATGTCAGTTGGACTTCGTTATCCTGCAGGCAGCAAATTTGTTGGGAGATTGCTTAAAGTTTTCAAATCAGAATCAGGTAGTATTCATTGCGAAGTGCAATAATTTAGGCTTACACTTAGGGCCTACAGTTTATACTCGTATACTTAGGGCGTGCAATATTTAGTTCAAAGACATAAGTAAAATAAACTCGTGAATTATCCTACTTGTCTCGAGAATTTTGTAATTCAAGTTACAAGTGGCAGTAAATTATCATCTAACACTAAATTACATTATCAAAATGTTTAAAGTTATAAATATAATATTTGGTTGCTGAACCAGAAATACAATTCGAGATTTTGGTGTTGAACTCACCACCCAATTAACGAACCTTCTAATGATTTTTCTCCTATAATAAACTCCCAAATATTAATTATGTGAAAAAGTCGTTGCATACAAGTGACATACGTGTACATACTTGCAAGTAAGATACAAGCTGCGAGAACTGAGCGCCTCTTTTCTTCCAATACTCCAACTCGTCTTGCGGCCCGCTCGAGTCCACCTCGCGCCTCAGTTGTTCACTTTCACTCAGTATCTAGTGAAATTGAAAACGAAAATATAATTGCAAACAGACTAGATATACCTATTATTTGCAGAACAAAATTTGAAACGAAGTAATTCTACGAAGGACCAATTTTACCATCATAACTCCAAGAATCAGAAGGTGAAGTGGCAATGGGTCATCTGTCAATGATGGGAGCGTGACGGGATATACAGGTTCTCAAGTGGGACCACATAGCATAGGACCGAGCCACGTGGTCGAAGAGTGGGTAGCGATAGATCTAGCACTGAAGCGATATGGTGTGGTATGTGTACGACTAGTTTATGGAATCATAGTGTAAATCGTGTGGCAAAGGCAACCATTGAAAGTTGGACTTATAGTTTCTTGGTCACCATTTGGTGTGAAGATCTTAGAAATGTAGTAATTACCTCCATAACTTTCTTAATCCATTCATTGACTCTATCCTCAAGCATGGTGATGGTAGCTGGGTTCTTGGTCATCTCTTTAAGCTCCGCGTGGTCCGTCACGGCCACCATGAGCGCTTGCCCGTCGTCGAATAGATTCATCTGGTTGCACACCTCCTCGCACACTGAAGACACAACCGGCACACACCGCAACGTCAATACGTACTATAACGGCAGCTTCAATTCAAGAATTTGATAAATTCAAGAAGTAGCACATTAAATATGATAAAAATTTGCTCTAATTTGCAATTTTCATCGCAAGCTTTCATCCCCTTTCATAAACAGCTTACAAATGTTTATTATCTAGATACAAATCTAAAAGTCCAAGAGTTCTCCTAAGCTGCGCTATTCCATGAACGGGTTTTGAATAAGAGGGGGAGAGTGCACGCTGCAATCCAACAGCCACTGGGCACACTCGACTGGCCACGTTACCCCTCTCTCACAGCAGACTACCATGAAATGTACTGCATTACCCACTTTATCTTATTTCCCTAATGTACGTACGTGTTTCGGTAGTGAGTGAGATGTGCCAGAGCCCATTCCCATCCTATCCCCCTATATTTTCCCAACCCTTTCTCCAAATCCATTCCTATATCTCAAAAATGTAGGCAGCGCATCCGGGGGCGTACCATCGTTTGTTATTTTGGACTAATGTTGGCATGTATCACGGATGTCTATGAGCTACAGCATCCACTTACCATCAGGTGGACTGTATGGTCGTCTGCCACCTTCGTCCATAAAAAAAAAAATCTATAATCTTTATCGCTTTAGAATTAAACAGTTTACGAGCAGCTCCATGCATTGTTTTCTTCTTGAGGCCGATACATAGGTACTATCGGCCATACTGTAGTGTACCCAGTTTGTCTAAAAGTCTGTTAAATCCCATTGACCTGAGGGTAATGAGTTTTTTGTTTCTGTAACTAGATAATTGTATATTCTCTTTAGTCGAAATCTGCCTAAAATGCTTCAAAGCACATTATAACATGACTGTTATAAAGTCAGTAACAGCTATCGGCACTGTATCATACTCAAGGCTCACCTTTTAACGCGCTGCAGAAGGACCGGAGCCCCGGCAGTAACTGGTTCTTGACGATAGGGAAGCGGGTCTCGTCTTCGTCTCCGTCGGCGCTGGGGTGGGCGAGTGCACCCATATATACGTACTCCATGACTCTCTCAACAGCCGTCACCAGGCCCACCTTCTCCGCATTCAGTATACCGCAAAACCTATCAACAAAAATGAACCGAAACCGCCATAAATAGTTTGCAATAAAATTCAGTAAAACCTTATCTACTATCTCTAATTTAGAGATTTTACAATTCAGTCTTTAAATATTATCTTCGATTCCTCATGTTAAATTAACGCCCTGAGATTCATCTTCAATTTTCTTTAACAATTTTTCTCGTCACTGTTTTATACTTTTTAGTTAGGTACATACTTAAAATATGTGTTCGCTACATATGTTGGTGTTGTGCTGTATGTTTAGTACAATATAATGTGCGACGTAGTTTATAAGCATTCATGTCGAATCCTATCCTATTATAATATTATAAACGGGAAAGTTTGTGAGGATGTATGTATGGATGTTTGTTACTCTTTCACGCAAAAACTGCTAAATGAATTTTAATGAAACTTTACAATAATATAGCTCATACATCAGAATAACACATAGGCTATATTTTTATTGGAAAGTTTTGAAAAGAAAAACTTATAAACCGAAGCGAAGCGAGGGCGGGTGGCTAGTATACTATATATTTATTGAGATTATTGACATATCGTCTAAATTATATAAAAAAGAGCCATACTAAAAATACCGTATATGACAATATTTTTTTTAATTATTCACGACCACGTTACATTGGATTATCAACGATCAACACGGCTTACAATATTTTTTTATGATATATTATTGATATATGAATAAAATATCAAAAATATGCGTTGCTGAAATGTCGTAAAAAAGTAGGGTTTTTTTATTTTATGGACGAAGGCGGCAGACGAGCATACTGTATGCACGTCTGCCGTCCGCCATTTCGTTCCTTCGTCTTCTTGCATTTTTGTCACCATCTTTTTGGCTCGTGACATAAGATAACTTTAGATATTTTAGCTTTTTTTATGTACGAAGGCGGCAGACGAGCATACAGTCCACCTGATGGTAAGTGGATACTGTCAGCCCATAGACATCCGCCACACATGCCAACATTAGTCCAAAATGACAAACGTTGGCACGACCCCGGATGCGCTGACTACCTTTGGAGATATAGGAATGGATTTGGATAAAGGGTTTGGGAAAATGGGAAGGGATAGGATGGGACATTATGGAAATAACTATATGGAAATGCAGTACATTTCATAGTAGTCTTCTGTGTGAGAGAGGTAACGTGGCCAGTCGAGCGCGTCCAGCGGCTGTTAGATTGCAGCGTTCACTCTCCCCCTCCCAACTATTTTTGACTTAATAAGGTACCACTACGAACATTTTTTAAGCCATTTCAAAATGTAGGGCTATTATTCCCGGCCGAGTCCAAGTGCAAGACCTGGCGTTTAATATATAAGGTCGATTATTTTCTTTTCAAAAGGATTGTCAAATGAAACAAACTTATGTGGTCTTGCTTCGATATACAAAGAAACGACATATAAAGTTTATTCTTCAATCCTTTTTAACATCTATTATTTATCCTTACAATACAATTCTTACAATACTCTTATTATGTTTACCTACAATTTGACAGTCAGCACGATTCTCCTCTTCACTTGACGCCTACACTGTTTTACCGACACTATAGTGTTACCGAGAGCGCGGAGCGCGGCAAAATTCAGATGAAAGAAATATAATATTTTCTTTACAAGTGCAAGACCTGGCTTTTAATATTTACTATATTATTCGACATCTATCAACAAAATTACAGCCTTGCTGAAATACCGTAAGTAAAATGTTCACTATCTCTTGGTGCATAAGTCCCGTTCCTCCATGGGTCTCCATGCCAGGATGCCAGGATGGGATCGAGTTTCGAGTTCGCGTCGTGCGATAAATAAGAACTGAGTGTAAAAATGAAATGGACTGCCACAATAGTGGTCCACAAATACAAATAGTGGAGTAGATTTGTGGAGTTATTGAAAGTGCTGAGATCCATTATTAAATAATTCTTCTAATCAACTGTTTCCAGTTCTTTAATTATATTAACATGAGTAAAGGTAGAGCGCTTCTTAAACAATTTTTTCATCCAAATTCGCTTATTCTTTTTAGTTTTCACTTTAAGAAAGTAAGGTCTACGCCAAACCAACTCTTTCATTATTTGCTATAAATGGCGTCATAGCGACATAAACATCTGAACGCGAACAGGTCAAAATGCGAAATGAGCCCGAGTCGACTCGTGCTGCTAAATTGTGTGTGGCGAAACATTCGTTCTTGCTGTTGCTACCGTGGGCGTAGGTCTCGCTCTGGGTCTATTCGTTGTTGATCTCGTACCTCGCTACCCAAGACCGGATGAGGTTAATCGACGGTCCATCACGTAAACGACGAATACGGTATTGATTGTTAAATCGACGACGGGCCTCAGACAATGAAAAACCATTTGAAATGTAAATCGCAACGGTAAAAACGCGTTGCTCTCAGCTGAACTTCTCCATACCTACTAAAAATCTGCAACGCTTGCGCTTCAAAAGACGCTCCCCCCGCCCCTCACCCATGCCGCGTACAGAAACTATTAGATGCGTTCAAAGTTTGAAATCTGCCACTGGCCACTGGACTGGATTATTAAGCATAATGCACAAATTTGGTCTCTGTCAGCTACCCAACATACTGGTGGCATCACCTCGCTGTATGGTGAAGTTGATGCCGTTACCCATGAATCATAGGAACTATAGGTGATCGTCTTGCAAAGATAACTTACAGATCTTTGTGGAACCCTTCTTCAGGCAGCTGCTTACTGACATTAATACGGAACATGTAGATGCAGACTCCAGTGAAACGAACGTCCCAGCCGTCGGAGAGGAACAACTTCTTCTTCAGCGTCACTTGGGGCGGCAGCTGCTTCCCTTGACCTTGCTGGCGGGCCTTGGAACCCTCTGCCTGCGGTCGCGGCTCCACCTCCTCTACATCTTGGTAATACCACAGCAGTTTGTTCCTCATGTGTGGCAAGAACAGTTGGTTTATATCATCTAGCTGCAACAAGGAATATTTTTATAACGTGACAAAATAGTATTTATATTGTTTATTAGTTTTTTTTTTAAATCGGTGGCACCAGCCATTCGGAAAGGAAGAATTGGAGATTTTTCTTATGTTAAGAATAAATGTTCAGAATAAAATTCCAGAGCTCGCTAAGTATTATCCAAGTACATATCACTCGTAAATATTGCCTTAAGTAACTTTAAATTGTAGTGAAACTACTTGTTTAGTTGGCCTTATCTGCAAACTTAACAGAGATTCGAATATCGTGGTCTATGCAATAGGTATATTTGCGTATTTTATATTTATATCACAACACCATCTAATTTGACTCTTACGATCCAAATTGAACCTCTCCGATCAGCCGGACCGGTTGGCGGGTGCGCCGCCGACCTTGCAAAATCCTATTCACTGCTTTCTTGAAGAACCCCATATCGTAGCCCACGGGTTCACGGTATAAAATGATTTTTGGACCGAACAGTACGCAACATCTCCGTATCGAGGAAATGCGGATGGACCACACTTCTGTGACGGGAGGTGTGGTTGTAGAAACCCGAGGTGGGACTTATATTGAACAGTTCTTCAGAGCATTCCCCATTGTACAGGCGGTAGAACACACAGAGAGACGCAACGTCTCTCCGAATGCTGTGGGGTTGTAAACCGCCCGTGACCCCCCTCACGCCATCTCGATAATACGAACAGCACGTCGTTGGATGGAGTCAAATGCTGGGGCATTATGCCAATGTTTGCGAAAAGTTGTGTTGTTACCATGTTCCCCTCGAACACGTGGTCCATGATGGCGTGCCGCGGCAGGCCGGTGCCGTCGATGAGCAGCTGGAACGTGAACTCCAGCCGCGGGTCCATCTCCCCGCGCCGCGCCTTGCGCTCGCATTCTTCGCGACGTTTCTACAGACAATACAATACAATATAGGGTAAGGTTGCTTTAGTCGTACCACAGCCTAAGTCGTACTCCAATAATATCTGATCTCATGTTAATAATAAATGACATCTAATGGTGTAAATTTGAACTATTTAGTCGTGCGAGTAAACAATAACAAGTGGGCGGCCCGCCGGCTATCGTGGCAGAAAAAATATTAAAAAGTAAGTTTTGTTACTGTTTTCATTAAAATTTCTCGCTCATTTGTAAGCCATTCCAAAAAAGAATATGATGATACAGTAATTTTTTTGATTCATGTCTATTTTCGTAGTATTTTGCCATTCATTTAAGCATAATCAAACGGTAGAATATTTTTCGGTTATGTCAGTGATTTTGGTTTAAAACTTTGAAGGTCTCGCGGCTTAAATCGTACCTGCGGACAATTCGTTACTCGTACCGGTACGACTTAGGCATTGAGGTAATATTTTTACTAATTCACAATTATTTTTTCAGCTGATCAATAGAAAATTATGACGAAAAGAATTTACAATACTTGGAAGCAAGAGGATATGGATGAAGCTTTACTGAAACATCGGAATGGTGAAATTGCATTTAATGAAGCATGTAGAAGATATAACATACCAAAGCCTACACTACGACGCCATTTGAAGGGTTTGAATAAAAGAACTAAATTTGGAAGACCGAATGATATGACAGCAGACATGGAAGATGAATTAGCACAGCATGTAATTAATTTAGAGTCTAGTTTCTTTGGATTAACTATTACTGATTTAAGGAAGCTTGCTTACCAACTTGCTGAAAAATATCAATTACCTCATCGCTTCAACAAGGAAAAAAAAATAGCGGGCAAAAAATGGTTTTACAGGTTTATGAAAGACCATCCTACTTTGTCCTTGCGTGTTCCGGAGGCAACATCGATGGCAAGAAGTAAGGGTTTTAATAAAGAGCGTGTTTATAAGTTTTTTGATAAGTATGAAGAAATACTGGATAAACACAAGTTTACTGCCGAGCGAATATACAATATGGATGAAACTGCATTATCCACCGTCCACAAACCTTCCAAAGTCATTGCTCAAAAAGGCAAACACCAAGTGGGTGCAATCACAAGCGGAGAAAGGGGTCTAACTACTACAGGTATATGTGCGATGAATGCAGCAGGCGAATTCATTCCACCTATGTTGATATTTAAGCGAAGCAGAATGAATGACATATTAAAAAAAGGAGCTCCGCCAAACACAGCATTTGGATGCTCGAAAAATGGATGGATAACATCGGAACTATTTGTCCAATGGCTAGATCATTTTATAAAATATACTAAATTAGAAAGAAGCAACCAAAAACAAATGTTACTTTTACTGGATGGTCATAGCACACATACAAAAAATTTAGAAGCTATTCAGCTGGCTCGTGATTACGGTATAATCATGTTATCATTTCCTGCTCACACAACACATCGACTACAGCCATTAGACATATCATTCTTTAAATCACTAAAAAACAACTACAATGAAGCGGCATTTTCTTGGCTACGCTCAAATCCTGGCAGTGTTATAAAACAGGCTAACATTGCAGAACTTCTTGGTAATGCATACCCTAGATCGGTTCGTATGGACATATCACTAAATGGGTTTAGAGCAACAGGCTTATGGCCATGTGATAGAAATGTCATCAAAGAAGAGGATTTTGTAGCTTCTGTACATATTATTGAACAATCAGACCAAGAATCCGCTGATGCAACTGAAGCAACAGCGCGACCCAGAATTACATTGTCACCGGCCAGAGTTGCATTGCCACCCAGAGTCGTGACGCCACCAAAAATGGCAACGCCACCTAGGATTGTAACACCACTCAATGTCCCACCCGGACCTTCAACAATGTCTCAAGAATCTGCACCTGAACATAATATTGCAACAGTTGATGATATTAATAGTCAACAAATAAAGTCTTACTTGAACACTTTATCTCCTGTCCCTTGTATAACAACAGTTATCAAGAAAATGAAGAATGGGACTGAGGCAACAATAGAATTAACCTCAACTCCCTATAAACATGAAATAGAAGCCAAAGAAAAGGCAAATAAAAGGAAGAAACCTATACTGGACTTAAAACAAGTTAGAATACAAAAAGGGATGCAGAAAACTATAAAAAAAAGAAAGATAGTTAAAAAATGTAACAAAGATAAAAAACAAAAGACAAAGAAACTTGGTTATGCCAACTATGTAATGAAGATCGTGAAGAAAACATGATCCAGTGTATTAAATGTAAGGGTTGGGTACATGACCTATGTGCTGGCGTGGAAAGAAAGATAAACGAATATATTTGTGATATCTGTGTTCAAACCAATTGATTTTCTATATGGTATGCCAAATAATTATTTCTTAAGAATTTATATTTTGTTTCGTATGTAGGTACTATAATTTACAAATAATTTTAACTTTGAAGACTGTGATGATTCCTTAGAGAAGAAAAATGTGACTTGATCTCCTAAGAAAATATGTGTTTGTAGTTTTTAATTGTTATTATGACTTCTTATGTTCTTCTATAAATTTATGATGTCGTCGCTAACGCCTTATTCTAAGTACGACTTAGGCTATAGGAGGTACGAATTAGGCAACCGGGTGCCTAAATCGTACCGAAGGTACTTTTTCGAAAGACGTTCAAATGACTATTATCATAAAAGATTTTTGTAGGTTTATGAAAGCGGGTTAATAGCTTAATAAATAAAGCTCCAGAGGACGCAACAAATTTTGTTTAATTTAAATTACCTTAAAAATTACAGTAATTTTCCCTTAGGGGGTACGACTTGAGCAACCTTACCCTATACAACTTTATAATGTCACGGGTACCATGTTCCGTCCAAATAGACTATTGGTTTACCACAATTGTGATAATGGATAACTTTTCTTAGATAATCATCACGCATTTGAATGAACCGACGTGATTCAAGTGACGCTTTGCAGTTGTCCAGTTTTCCGTTATGCCGATACTTTTTAAATAACAACGTAACAACGACCTTATGGAAATTCAATTCCACGTTTTTCAATTTCATTGAGCAATGTATCTAAAGTTGGCACTGTATCGGCAAAATCATAAAGCAACCTTACTATGCAATCGGATGTATACATCGACTTTTGAAAATTCAGTTTTCTATCTTGGGTTTCGCTCCTATACCTACACAGTTTCGCCGAACAATTTTTTAAACCTGCCGAAATATGACACTCCTTTAACAAGCAGAATGCGTTTTGCTGCGCTTTTGGACCACATTCACAGAACACTATTTTATAAACATTCGTTGCGACTGGGCGTTTAAATGAATATTTGTTGAAGTTTGCATTTCCTCACAACTAGCTTCTAGTTCCTACGTTCTAAAAAAAGCCATTTTAAACAAAATGGAATACGCAGTTATTAAAATGACGTGAGACAAATTCAAGTCTGTATTTACCTATGGTGAATGCAACCAAAGGTGACGGACCAAAATTTATCAGTTGCTGTATATGGAAATATACCTGGAAATTGTTATCGGGTGAAACCTCCCCATCCAAAAGGGTCGTTTATGACTGCGGTCTGCGGAGATCGGCTATTCAAGAATGCTTCAAGAGTTTTGTGCATAATTATTTCTGTACGAACAATACAATACAATATTACTTATTTCTACAAATAGGTATTGTATTACAATTTTTAATTTACAATAGTGCTCTAATATTTTTGCCATGTCTAGGCGCACAAATAATATAAACTGACGTGTGTTTGTCACTTCCATATTAAAAAAGTGGCCATGCTTAAACTACAAGAACATAACGGCTGCCTTAATAAGTCATTTATTGTATTGTATATTAATTCTATCAAATAAATTGTAAATCTATCTATATAAATAAAAATTAAATGCTGTCCGTTGGTAAGCGCATCACTTGAGAATGGCTGGACCGATTTGGCAATTTTATTTTTTAAATGTTCGTAATAGTCCGAATGAGGTTTTTAGGGATAGAAAAATTGGAAAAGTTGCTCGGAAAATTCGGGTAAAACTGAAAGTGCTTTTTTTCTATTGGATTTTTGTATGAACTTATTGAAATTATAGTGTTATTGAAATTTGGACAGGACTACGTCTGTCGACTCAGCTAGTATAATATAATACTAGATAATAGTAGTACATTGCATTCTATGTCATTGTACTGAACAACATCAACAAAAACAATAGCAAACACACAGTAAATAGTCAAAACGCGGGAGCGGGATTAGGTCTTTTTAAAAAAGACAAAAATATTAAAATAATAGACGAACGATTCGTTACATGGTCGATATGAGACTACTTTAATTCTTATTTCTTATAACTATACCCGAAGGCCTTACCTGCTGAACATGTTAACTAAGCGGTTTGGGATGCAGCTGCATTTATGCTGACTGTGCGTTCTGGTCGCATAACTAAATACGTGGATAATTGTACAATTAACACTTTTATGTTTATTTGAAGCCGTTTATTAGGTAATATTGTATTGTACAATAGTTTATTCTCCCAAATAAAATAGAATAAAATAGACCTTGTGTGTCACACATGCATTGAAAATCTACAAAATATTTTCTGCCCTAATTTTCACGTTTTTCTGCTCTCTTGTGTATTATAATACAATATTATGTATGCAAGTATTTGTATATACATATAATAAATTATTAATTGTTGTTGATATAAATTGCAGCGTAATTGTAAACTGTACTTGTGTGTTATAATACAATATTATGTATGCAAGTATTTGTATGTATAATAATTTATTAATTATTGTTTGTGTAAATTGCAGACGCGTCCCTATTTCTATTCGATCGGGTGGTTCACTGGTGGAAAATGCCGTCCGCATTAAGTTCGCATTACTTGTGCAATGAAGTTTAAATAAATATGTAATAATTCTTACGGACTGCGAAAGCTTTATTATTATCCATTAATGTATAACATATCAATTGCCCTTCGCTGTCAATCGACAAGTTTTTTTTTTCAAATATAAAAACGGATTTTCAGTAATTGACAGAAAATATAAGTATCTACAAGAGTTAAAACCATAATAAAGTCGACCTAATAAGTTCTTGAGATCAGCGTCATACCAAAATAGGTAAAAACAAAACTAACGTCCAAATATTTTTATATCTGAAAATCACGATATATATAAGTAATCAATAATTATTAGACGCTTCTTAGTCCTAGAATTAATCACAGTCGTGTTTAATAGCACCTTATTCAGTCTGCATAGAGGTAAGTTTCCAACGGCACGGTTTAGTACGTACCTTTTTTAGTCTGAGGTATAAGCAAAGAACGGATTTAGACACGACCGGTGACTCTTGAAAGGCCACAGAAATTTAGCCATTCCGAAAAAAAAAAACTGATTTAGAAAAACGTCTATTTATCCGACCTACTGAAATTAATAATTTTTAGTGCTCTTAACTATTCCTGAATGTTGTTCAATAGTTTATTCAAAGACTAACTTAGAAAATATAGCCAATATCAAAACGATTCCTTGTAATTCGTTGTAGGTGAAATGAAATACAATGTTTCTTTTTATTATTTTAGATATATTTGGATCTGAAAAAATAAAATGAAATCTTGTGCCTGTCTTACTTCAGTTGCCATCTGCGACCTCTTTGCGGAACAGTCGCAACTGTCAATCGGCGCCCAAGTCAGCTCAATTTGAACTTACGGCATTTACGCTGAGCTGTGGCCATTTAATTGTTACAGATAGAATAGGTAGGTTGAAATATATTTATAGTTTTCTTCTGTATTTAGGCATATCTATATTCCTGCGTGTTTTAATAGTCGTAAGTTACAGCAGGTAACAGCATCCTATATATCGGATACCTCCGATTATTTAAAAGGTGAGATATTGTTATCGTGAAAATTGACATTTGATCACGAAGTATCTCTTGTATAATTTGATTGTTGTCTCGTCCTAGTAGAGTAATGTCTAATGTCAAATAAACTTCTTTCGGGTCGATATGTCGTATTGAACGTGTTCGTGGCAGGAATCGCCCGATATATCCGCCGAAACTTTGTTTTTTTTTTGTGATTTCGGAGTAGATCGCCAGGTACACGATACCACATACCAGTCAGTCAGTTATTTGCGATGCGATTTTTAAGTATCTTGCTTCGACAATGACAATAAACCGTTGCAAATAATTTAAAATCTTAATTTATCAATCACATTCACTTTATGACATAAACCTTGGAAATGTTCACTATGTTTGCAGCATGTATGATTTAGAAAATTAGATATTTCATATATTACACTCGATTATTTATGATTCATATCATATCATTGATTTTATCTTGCTCATATTGGGGATTTCAATACGATGAGTTTTTGACTGTTTCAAGCACTTAAACTTATAAATTGATAATAAACAATTTATGTCCAAGTAACACGATTACCAAAATAGTTATATTTTAAATTTATTTATTTTTAAATTTTTCATAACCCACAAACTAGAAATTGATAAATTTCTAGTGAGAAACTCAGTGATAGGTACGGACTAAGATTGATCTAATGATCGAGATATGATATCTCCCCTCTATATTATCAAGGCTTAAATTGAAAAATGTAATTAAAAATACCAAATGCAAGTACTTTATAACTTAAAATCAAGATTCCAAAATACTTATTTTATTTATTTAAACTTCTATCGCGCAATTAATTGTACCTACATACAGGCGGGCTTAATGACTGGCATAAAATGTCACATGGCATCTTCTGCCAGTCAACCACCAGATCAAACAGAAATATGTAGAAACAGAACAGAACTATTTGTGAAGATAGTTTTCTCATAATCGCAATAAAGCAAACCAAGGTTTTTTAAACAACTACAAATCACTTTACATCCCCTTATCAGCACATTAATAGGCGGCTATGTGATACCAACAAATAAGTACATTATATATAAAACAAAAAAACCCGCCTGCATCCAACTCCTATATGAACACATACATTAAAATAAACCAAAATTAATGAAACAAGTACGTTTGCATTTGCTTACATTTTTATTCTTTTTATTTTATCTTTTTATAAATCACTACTATTTTGACAATTATCAGACTCAAAGCAATCGGTACCAGATTTACGTATTTGTTTTGTACTGGACGTGTGCCTCCTCGCGTATATCGTCTTAGTAATCAGAGATGCATAGCCAGCGGGTTAGCGGCCGCCAATTTTATATTTCTATTGATTTTGCACTCTCGTCAGATTGCTATAGACTTTCTATATCACTTGTTCGAGTTTATCCGGCCAAGTGACACCGTTGAAGCGAGCTTTTGAAATTTTTTATACGATCTGATGATGTTTGAAATGTCGGACTTTTATAGTATTCACCTGAAGTCTCTCTATACGACCTTATATATAAATTTCAGTACTATCTGAATGGAATAGTCTTTTTCCAGTGCAAGATTGATGTCAATCAACATACCTACCTAAAACATTGATATAAGTTATGTTGTAGGTACCAACTCATGTACTTATAATTTATGGAATGGCTTTTTCAAAACTTTTAATTTGATACCCCAATGAATGAATGTCAATGAATTTCATAAACTAATTTTTTGAAGCAAACAATATAACGCCAAAAATCGGCCATTTTGATTTTTTAAGATATCGTATACGCCAGTAGCACCCGCGACAGTAAAACGAATCTAACGACACCTCGTTCATTAAAATCCGTCGCTCCGTTTAAGCTTTTCGAGGGAATAAAGAAACAAACATACATAACTTAGTCATAGTCGGGTAAAAATCTTATAAGTATATTACAATAATTGTTTACAATTAAGTATTCAAGTTGACCCTTATGTACGACGGAAGAGCTGGACCGCGGCGAATGCTCGAAGATATCGTCAAAGGAGGTAAGTCCATTGTATTATATACTCTTATAATATATATTTATTAAATCTTTAGATGTACAATAAAGTATAAATAAATAAATAAGAGTTGAGGAAATGGCGGGAAACCTTGATGCAGTATTGTGACCTAAAAGATCCTTTCACTTCTAGAAATAGAAGGAAACCGCAAACGCGCACTAATTATAATATTCGCCGACCTGGAGAATGTCCATGACGTCCTCTTCCTCGTCCTCTTCATCACTGGACGCGGCGCGCATCCCGTACACGAACATGTTTAATGTATTCTAGCCGCAGCAAAGGTGTAAATTATTCAAAATGACGCTCGCGACTGAATCGAACTGTGTGAAACAAATTGCATTTCCCACAAACCGCTGACAAGAGTTGCCGCTGCACGGGCACACGTAAAACTTTAACTTTCAAACTATTTGCGTGTTACTACCGCTGCTCGTATTGTTTCAAACACCGTTTCTGAAGTCCGTTTATGAATGTTTGTCTATATTAAAAATAAAAAATAGACAGCGTCAGTTGGGCGATAGGGCACTTCCCAAATATCGTTCAGACGAGCTTCTGTTACGCGAAACTAATGTAATATGCAAATTAAACGGACAAGTGGAGTTGTGATTAGTATAGTAGGGGGTGGTACGACGTCGCACTTGCTTGTAAACGCTGTCAGTGACACGCAATGTTTTAAAATTGATTGCGACGACGTGTCTACAGCGCGCGTCACAAATAGCCGGCCTTGGTTTTAATAGTGAAAATTAAGGAAAATGTCAACAAACGACGATATCCAATACGCATATTTGACAGCACCAGGCGATCCCGGAGGAACTACAATACTTCCTTGGTCCTTCGGCAAATATGACCTGCCTGTTACCATTTATACATTCGAGTTTGTACCATACAGTCTCTTTCTCAAAATGACTAGGTAATCATTATGAATGACTAAATCTCGATACGACTAGATCTCGATTTGACTGGATATTGATTTGACTAGATCTCAAATAGTTTAAATTTCAGATTGACTACATCTCGATATGGCGTACAGTGAATTGATACGATACAGTATCATCCAACTTACGTATTAAGGGTTAAAGTATGAAATTGCCGATTTGTACTAAAAAATTAAAACTCGTTTTTTTCTAAAATGTAACATATTTATTTAATCAAAATATTTACCCTCATTATCTATACATTGTTGTCATCTAATCGGAAGTTCATTTATGCCTTTGCGATAGAACTCTTGGGATGTAGATTCGACAAACTGTGTGAAAGCATTTTGTACTGCCTCTTGGGAAGAAAATTTTTTACCACGTAGAAAATTGTCCAAATCACGAAAAATATGGTAGTCCGTTGGAGCAAGGTCTGGCGAGTACGGAAGATGACATATGGTTTCTAATTGCAGCTCCTGTAGAGTTACAACGGTTTCTCGTGCAGTGTGAGGTCTTGTGTTATCATGGAGCAATAATGGTGAAGATCAATTCACGAGTCGGGGCTGTTTCACTGCTAGTTTCGCCATCATTGTTCGAAGGTCGGCACAGTAAACATCTGCTGTTATTGCTTGACCAGACCTGAGAAAGCTATAGTGAATAACACCATGAATAGACCACCAAACAGTCACCATTACCTTTTTATTGGTAAGCTTTGCCTTAGGGCACTGTTGCGGCGTTTGACCTGGGGTCAGCCATTGCATTTTTCGCTTTCGGTTATCGTAAAGAATCCACTTTTCGTCACATGTCACAATTCGATCCAATATTCCTTCATTTCTGTACCGATTCAACAAGGCAACGCAAGTTTCAACACGCGTTTCTTTCTGCAGATCAGTCAAATCATGAGACACCCATTTTTCATATTTTTTTATCTTATTGATTTGATGCAAATGAGTCAATATTCCTGGGTAGTTTGACTCGGATCGGCTTCCACCATCTCCTTTAATTCAGCGTTATTCGCCTGTGTGGGCGGTCTTCCACGTGGTTCGTTCTTCAAGTCGAAGTTTCCATTACGAAACCAAAAACGCACGATTCGTTCATTAGCAGTCTCCTCTCCAAACGCAGCATTGATATTGCGAGCCGTTTCTGCCGCATTAGTTCCGCGTCGGAACTCGTATTTTCGAAGTATTCATCTTTCCCGTCTAAGCTGAATAAAAAAAACAATTGAATGTCGAAAATCGAATGTTGCACATTTTTTAAAACAAGAAACTCATAGGTATCATGTGAAAAAAGTATCACTCGAAAATCTCACACCATGAAGGTTTTATGTCAATTCAAAGTATCTATTACTATAAAACGGCAATTTCATACTTTAACCCCTATTATTTAAGGCAATACTGGCAGCTTCAAATTTCAATATCAGTCGCATTACAGACGTTAAAGTAAATTGTTTGAAGTGAGAACTATTCAATGAAGAATATACCTACTTACAATTATTTTATAACACCGTGTTACTTGCCTTAGGTACCAAAAGAATTTTCTTTCTGGAGTCACCATTTCTGTCAGACATTATGACTATCAGATATTCACGAGCAAAGCCCTTTAGAAAATCAGTCATTTTGAGAAAAAGGTAATTTTGAAATTTGGTCAATAGTACCTACTAATCGAAAGCAATATAGATGCATATTATTTTATCTGTTCCAAAGCATTTTCATTTGGCATGATACCATCCCAACTGTAATATCAAAAACACACAATCCAGTAATTTTGCTACCTTTCAGAGGTTGCAGACTTTTTGCAGATTTGGTCATCTTTAGATGCACATCTTTATGATACCGACCCTCCGGCTTTATGAACTATGTTGGTGACTTTAGTTCTTGGGGCCGGCGCAGAGCTGGCAAAGCGCATCTCAGCGCGATTTTCGTTAACTAAGTGGTTAGTCCGCACGTTATACAACAGTTCCGATATTATTTGTTATTAATTTATGTGTACAGTGTTTTTAACCGATAACCGATGGGGTAGACGATTTCTCGAATGGTGGCCATGTACCGGGGAGCGCAGTGTGGGACGCCCTCCGAACTCCTCTGTGTGACCAGGGACGGCAGCGCTATTATCTAACACGCCTTACACGATATTAAATCCTCTCTTAATAAACGCATCTCTTCACAAAACAGTTAGCTTCAGTTAGCGTTGTAACTGCAGCCCGGGACATACGCTTTCCTGATTCCAACACGGCAATGTCAGCATGCACGCTTGCCGAGACCATATCAATTTGTTCATCTCTGTCGATAATTCTATGTTTTCGGTGTATATCCGTAAATATGGGCGATAATCCTCCAGCGAACGGATGGGATGGACGAGTCCTCAAATGGAGGCCCTGTACTGGGAAGCGCAGTGTGGGACACCCTTAGGCCAGGTGGACCGACCACTTAAAGAAGTTCGTCGGTGGTGGTTCGAGAAGAGCCAAGGATCGTGTGTGGTGACGAGCCAAGGGAGAGGCCTGTATCCAGCAGTGGAGAGACGTAGGCCGATGGTGGGCCATGGGTGTCTAAGGGATAACAAAGCCCTGAATAACTACATCACCTCCTAAATAATCGACTCACTAACCCCCTTGGCTAGCGTAGAGTTTTAGGCTATACAAGCCTCATAAATAGTTATGTGTGGAATAATATAACTGTTATAGATACTTACAAAATTACTAATAACTTTTCCGACCATTAGCAAATCCATTTTGCACTCACAAGATTTGGAAAAAATATTCGGTTTTCAATAGTAAAAAAAAAATATAGTTAAAAAATTTGTGAATTTGTTAGTTCAATAGTTAAAAATGTCTGTTAATAATGGATTGCTACGACTATGGTGATTAAATTAATTAATTAATATTTTATAATGATTACAAAATAAAAGTAGATACTCCAAAGTGACGATAAGAATGAACTCGAACATTGAATGCCCATATAAGGACTGTTCTTTCAGCATTCCACTTATACTACACTCGTCCAATGGCTCTCCAAGGAGTATTAGGCCATTAGAAATTACCCTGTTTAAAAAAAAATAAGGATATTCGAAAATGTACCACTCGTTATAAGAGAGTAATCGTAACTAGCGACTTATGCGTAAAAGTGCGGTCGGCGCTAAAAAACACGTTTTGTGCGTGAAAATCGACACACGGACTAGCTACAAATTCACGTGATACACTAGAAATCATATTCAAATTGGCTCACGTGAATGTCGAAACTATAAGTTTCAACGTATGAAACTAGATATATTGACACTTAACACGAAACCCGTAAAAAACGATGTATCATTCCTTTTAATACTTATAAAAGGTACTTATAAGGTATACTTATAAGATCAATAAAAGGTTTATAAAGGTATAATACCTGTAAAAGGTAGGTACATAGACGCATATAAACAATGAATTTTGAATATTTAAATTTGGAAAGACGTTGCACAGGAGAGATGGCGACATTTTGTAATATGTAAAAATATTGTGCACGACAGAATAGTGAATAGTGAAAGTGCGGTGCCTATATACCTATGTATACATATATAAAATCAGTGCGCGTAATATGTAAGTGCTGACATCGCACATCTCGGAGGAAAAAAGGGCCGTCTAGAAAGAGTTCCGCAGACAGTAAAGTTTGAACGGCGGAACTCTCAGACATACGCGTAAAGAGTAGAATTCATGTGCCTTTCCTCCAAGATCATGGGATGTTGGTGCGTACATTATCATTATTTTAAGATAACAATATTATGCGTAATAATGAATAGAGTGAATATTATGTGAAATATTAGGTTAAGATGTTATATTATTGTTTTTTACGTATTTACAACGTCTTATATTTGTATAACTTACTACTTATGTCTTTGTATGTCTTGCTCTTGTTCTCGCTCTCCGAATGTGCTAGGATACCTAGGTTATAAGTCAGGGTAATTAGAATAAGGTTTATAATAAAGACTACCGCCCGCAGTGTGTTTTATTTAGGATAAGTTCTAGAACATAAAGTTGCGGGCTAGGTGGCGGAGTTCCGGTATCGGCGCCACTAGAAAGCCGTACACCCTCGATCCTCCCATACCCCTTGCTACTCAAGGAGGGAGGAAGGGAAAATAAGGAAAAGGTAAATAAAAGGGTGAATACCCAAACTTCACCACCGAAAATAGTCTTTATCCTCCGTGCAAAAAGAGGACCAACCCAGATATATGTGACTTGTAACCTAGATATTATGTACAAAAGTGGAGAGCGAATAGCAATAAATCTTCCTCAGGGAACGGGGGGATCGCTTGGGCAGCAAACTCCTATAAATAGGAAAAAGCCCAACGGCCAGCAAGCCAGTTCGTCCTCACCACTTGAATAGTAAGAAACATAAGAAGAAAAGTGAGCTTGTTGCCCATTGCTGCTCCCTCCGCACCCCTGTGGTTTAATGTGAATTAGAGCAGCGTTTTATTTCCGTATTCACCCCAACATCTGATCTGTCGAGATCCCTGCACCAACATCAAGACCGGCAAGCCTAAATCCCTACACCCCCCCGTTAGGGCAACGACGTGTGGCCTGCAACATTGGCCTTCGATAGCCATCGGCGTACAACTCTAACATCTGGTCCTCGAGCCGGATTGCTGAGCCAACACCCGATCGCCAAATCGGCGTCCAGCCCTAACAAATATATTATATAAATTTTATTATACCTATATGTACCTATAGAAGATTAAAAATGTAAATGATGTAAGAGATCTTTTCCAATCATTACCTACAATAAAATCGTTACAAAGCCGTTGGAATATAAGTGCTGGCTGCATATATTTGTAGCAAGGTACTAATCAAAGTTTTGTTTAGAATTTAAAATGTTTTACGTTCTTGACATGTCTGCATAAATAACAATAAAATTGTGAAGTACTAAAAATTAATTTCACTTCTGGGATTAAGCCTCTATATAACAGAGGCGGCTACAGCTGCTGGTAATTCAAAATTCGCATGTGTCTTATATACGAGGATTTGTGGGAAACTGCAGATGGATATACCTCGGGTGATAATACGCCTCAACATACCAGTATAAAGGTTAAAATTGACCATAAGGTATTATCAAAGATTTGTTTAACAGTGGATGGTTCAGCCCTAATTCATGTTCGGAGTGTGAAAACTGCTAAAGAGGCGTGGAATGCTCTTGCACACCTCAAAGCAGCTTTTTTTTAAATTTTTGTCTTTCTGTCTCTGAAGGCGCATCTCGCAAAACCACTGGACGGGTTTTAATAACACTTGACATAGTTATAGTATATGTGCCCGATTAACATTTAGAGTACTTTTTACCTACATATATCCATTACATAGTTCCTATGCGAATGTATGGTATAGGATAGGAATGCAATTAACTAAACATAAACGAAAGTAACTTTTTAAACTTACGCGTTTTGTATACAATTTTTGTTAAAAATCGGGTCTGAAAGCGTATACTTATATAGCGTATTTGTTTGCCTTTTATTCTCAATCGACGTGTGAGCACCGCACTATATGTAAAAAAAGCCATAAAGGTGCCACGAATAATTTTTCATCAATCTATGCTATTTTTGGATGCAAATATAGTAATTTAACATATTATTTGCAATGCACTTCATGTTTCGGTTTTATATCATTTTGATTTAATTCGGAAAAAACCAAAAAGTGTTTTTTTTTTTTCATTTTTACGGTTAAAGGTGGGTACTGACCGGCGTTACAGGGCGTAATGTAACGTGTTACACAGCGAGCGTTCATGCAGTCAATACGGGAAAATAAGGCGCTCGCAGCGAGCAACGAGCGGCTCGTTGCTCGCTGCGAGTGCTCCACTCCGCTGTCGGTTTTTTAGCGAATCCTTTGAGTGTTACGCGCTTCAATCAGTACGTCGCAGCGAATCGTCACCAGCGCACGTGGCACGAGCGTCGATTCTAGGTACTTCGAGACTTTAGTTTTGATTATTGTGATCATTTGCTGTTGAAAAGATGGAATGGGACAAAGAGAAAACTGTATTTCATAGACAAATATCGAGAAGAAACTGTTTTATGGGACCCGGGTCATCCAGAACATTACAACAAAATAAAGAAAGAAGACGCTTGGGTTAGATTGGCTTCATTACTCGGCACTCAAACAGAAATTTGTAAGAAGAAAATGACTAGCTTATTGGCTTCATTGAGGAGGGAGAAACAAAAAGTAAAAAATAATAATGGTTTTTTAGTATTTTTACTAACGACAAACCACCAGATACGTTTCTGTTTTTAAACAAATTTGATGTCCAATAACGTTTCGTTTTTTTCTTCTTAATTTGAACTAAACAATAATTGAGTAAAATCAAAGATCCCAACACAACTTCGTCGTCCGACATATTGACTGAGAGTGGCTTGCGAATCTGGAGCACGGACGAGCAAAGAGTTCGAAACGAGCATGTTAACACGGATTTTAGCACACATGCTCGCTGCGAATGGTGCATTACGCCCCGTAACACCGGTCAGTACCCAGCTTAAGGATTTCAGTATGTTGTAATGTTAAGCACTGATATTATCAAACAAACTATTTTCTTTCGAATGAAGCTTATTTGATTGAAATCCGTTCATATTTGCCTAGGATGTAAGCGAAAAACCTAATTTGTAGGGTCATGTTTGAGAGGTCATTGCTCCGACCGCACAGCGAATAGGTGGGGCGCACTTATGCTGTAGCTTTGAGACTATCTGAGGTATAGTTGGTATAAGTTTGAGCCACCTATTCGTTGTGCGTTCCGAGAAATCACATTTTAAACGAACTGGAATATTTTATATTCTGTATATAGAATATTCTAGATCAAACAGCTGGTTTTGCAACACCTAACCCCTCATAGATCAGCGATTTTCAACCAGTTCGTTTAAAATGTGATTTCTCGGAACGCACAACGAATAGGTGGCTCAAACTTATACCAACTATACCTCAGATAGTCTCAAAGCTACAGCTTAAGTGCGCCCCACCTATTCTCTGTGCGTTCGGAGCAATGACCTCTCAAACATGACCCTACAAATTAGGTTTTTCGCTTACATCCTAGGCAAATATGAACGGATTTCAATCAAATAAGCTTCATTCGAAAGAAAATAGTTTGTTTGATAATATCAGTGCTTAACATTACAACATACTGAAATCCTTAACCGTAAAAATGAAAAAAAAAAACACTTTTTGGTTTTTTCCGAATTAAATCAAAATGATATAAAACCGAAACATGAAGTGCATTGCAAATATGTTAAATTACTATATTTGCATCCAAAAATAGCATAGATTGATGAAAAATTATTCGTGGCACCTTTATGGCTTTTTTTACATATAGTGCACCGGTTACACCAAGGTAAACAAATACCTTTATTATACGCGTTCAGATCCGATTTAAAATATAAAACATAAATAACGAAGTCGCGGGCACCAGTTACTATTTTAATATTACTAAATGACGTAATAACTATCTATCGCATATAAATACTAATTATGTAGACCGCCGTCGGAGGAGCGAAAAAAAAAACCAATTTACTAATATTAAATTTAATTATAAAGACATTATTACAAGTTAACTAAGTTTAACTACAAGCTAACGTGCGACCCTAATCGAGGTTGGATTATGAGTGCCCGGAATTTTCCATGCTTCGGTGCGATGAAGTCTTTCCACAGCTACACGTGTCGCACCGTCAGCAATGTCCCCGTTTCCAAGTCCATTTGGTAACACGCGGTAGGTATTGAGGCGTCAGCGGTTTTCCTAATGTGAGCGCGCGTAACATACTCGTAAACACAACAAGTATACACTTACCTGCGGGCCGGTAACAAATTTCCGTCCAAGTGGCCACTATAAAGTTAAATAGAGTGGCTCATAGCAGAGTGAGTGTAGATATTTAAATATCTACCGAAGACTTTGGAGACGACTCTGATACACTTTGGGAGACTTTGGAGGGACCGCAGAGCATGTGTGTGACAGCGAATATGTTGGCCCGTCGGTATGCCCGGTGTTCTAGACCAGTAAAACTAACGCCTCTCAAAGCTTACTGCATTTCATTTTACCGGGGCAGCCTATGGGTTCGCAATACTCACAAGTCGAACAATGCTCTGCGGATCCATTATAATAACGCCTTCAGGGCGCTGTTGGGGTTGTCAATAATCTGCAGCGCGTCTTCGCTGTTCGACGAAAACCGTAGGGATGGTTTCTATGCCCTCCTGCGAAAGAAGACCGCCTCACTATTAAGCAGAACTAGGATCACCCATGATTTGTATGATTGACCACTTTAGTAGACCCCTCATATTAAGGTCCAATAATGTGAGGGCTCTAGTAAATATGTTCGGTGAGCGACGATTTCATACTAATCTCTTTTCCGTCCAGTCTTGGCTGATCTCATGTCAATGACCGAAATTCTTACTGCTCGTGACGCGCTCCTTACAGGAAGGCCGGAGCGCTGCCGCGCTGGTCGCATGACGTCTATATGAGGCCGTTGCTCGTATGTATGCATTTTTTGACGAAGTTTAGAGTTTTTGTGATTTCATTTTCATATTGTGATAGAATTGAGATTTTTTAGTATTATTTTAATAATATAATAAGTAGGTATACCAAATTATATTATTATAATAATTTACATTTTAAGATTCGTAGGAATTATTGCAAATAAAACAATATAATTTTAAATGTAACAAAATATTTTTTTTTATTAATCCCCCGATTCGATTTCAACATTTGAGAAGAATCGGCATGAAACTCAAAAGTAGTTACAGTAATTTATTCAAGTAGGTATTTATTATAAATACATATATAGCTCCAAATTGAAACTGTAGGAACCTTGCTATTAATAATGTTAATTAATATGTATGTTAATCAATGTCAAAAAATTGTAATCGTCATTTCAAATCCTCGGCCTGTGCCGATGAGTTTATACTTAAGTAGTGCAGACCGGGGTCACTTGATCATGATTTTGTTCAAATCATTGCAGGGCCCTGTTAAAGAATAAATAAAACCTTATTTATTCTTAAATCAGTTCTTTATTTATTTGGCAGTGTAATGTTATCAACAAACTTTGGCGAATGCGCTGTTTTCAAGACTAAATCAACTTATAATAAAAAAAAGTCAAATGGGTCAATCGACCCCATAGGCGGGGCCTATTGAACCACCCAAAGGGGTCTATTGAGCCAGTGGACATAAAAAAAAATT
The DNA here is from genome assembly GCA_914767545.1 of Sesia apiformis. Classification (NCBI taxonomy): domain Eukaryota; kingdom Metazoa; phylum Arthropoda; class Insecta; order Lepidoptera; family Sesiidae; genus Sesia; species Sesia apiformis. The sequence goes on from OU611947.1 coordinate 27,591,270, forward strand.
AACATATAGAAACATCAAATTCAAGTGTGCACGACAGAATAGTGAATAGTGGAAGTGCGGTGCCTATATACCTATGTGTACATAAGTAAAATCAGTGCGCGAAATATGTACGTGCTAACATTACACATTTCGGAGGAAAAGAGGGCCGTCTAAACAGAGTTCCGCAACAAGGAAACTTTAAGCAGCGGAATTCTGGTCAAGAATGAAATTCACGTGCCCTTCCTCCGGAATAATAAAATGTTAACACATACATAACACGTTATCATAAGATGTCGATATTATATAAAATGATTAGATAAGGTATTGATATAATGTAAAATGTTAAGGATTGTGATATACTATTGTTTTTACGTATTTACAACATCTCATTTACTTATGTTTATTGTGTTGTCTTATATTTTTGTATGTCTTATTCTCGCTCTCCAAAGTACTAGGATACCTAGGTTATAAGTCAGGGAATTAGAATAAGGTTTAAAATAAAGACTACCGCCCGCAGTGTGTTTCATTTAGATATAAGTTCTAGAACAAAAGTTGCGGGCTAGGTGGCGCAGTTCCGGTATCGGCGCCACTGGAAAGCAGTGCACCCCCGGTCCTCCCACACCCCTTGCTACTCACAGAGGGGGGGAGGGACAATAAGAGAAAAAGGAAAATACCTAAACTTCGCCACCGAAAATAGTCTTTATCCTCCGTGCAATAAGAGGACCGACCCAGATAAATAAGACTTGTAACCTAGATATTATGTACAAAAGTGGAGAGCTAATAGCATTAAATTTTCCTCAGGGAACGGGGGGATCGCTGGGGCAGTAAACCCCTATAAAAAGGGAAAGGCCTAACAGCCAGCAAGCCAGTTCGTCCTCAGCACTTGAGTAGTAATCAACATATAGAAGAAAAGTGAGCTTGCTGCCCGTTGCCGCTCCCTCCGCACCCCTGTGTTAATGTAAACCAAAGCGGCGTTTTATTTTCGTATTCACCCCAACACCTGATCTGCCGAGATCCCTGTAACATCAAGACCGGCAAGCCTGAATCCCTACACCCCCCCTGTTAGAGCTAAGACGTGTGGCCTGCAACATTGGCCTTCGATAGCCATCGGCGTGCAACTTTAACATCTGGTTCTCCGAGCCAGATTGCTGAGCCAACACCCGATCGCCAAATCGGCGTACACCCCTAACATCAAGTAACAATTTTTATTAGATATATAATAGAAGTTATATTAAAACATAACAATCTTATAAAATAAAGCCTGTGACCTATAGTTCAGTCACTTTCACAGTTCATGCAAACATAAACTGCACCTGCACCAGAAGTACACTTAACATGAGCCCAATCACGGCAACCAGTGCACTGTAGCCACTGTTCTCCTGGAAGACTATCTGAATAGGCCTCAACACACACCAGACAGAAATAATCGTCCCCTTCGCTATCCAGCGGATTTTGTACACTTGGCTTTACTATTTTCTTCTTATTAATTTTCTTATTAGATTTATTCTCCTCATCAGACTCTGAAGAACTTTTAAAAACTGCTGTCTTAACTGTCTTTTTCTTGGCCTTATCTACCTTCTTGCCTCGTGCTCCAGTTTGTTTTTAATTCTGAAATATGGAAGTAAGTGGCGTTTTCAAAAAAAAGTTTTAAACTTATTGTCAGTATACGGTCGAGGATATGATACGACCTCACGACTAAGAATCGAGCTAAGCTTTCGCAATCAGTATAGGTAATTAATTTTAATCAAGTAATCAAGTGTACCCTAAATGTCAATTAGAAGTTATTGTCCTTCATCCCTTGACCTTTCGGTCCGTTTCGATGTAGTAACATTTTCGTCTCACACCATTGTAAATAGATCGTGTGAACGAAGATTGTTTCGTTAACGAGTTTCAAATTGAACTCCAGAATAGATACGAAAAATTGGAAAGAGAAATAGCGTTCACATAACATTACATAATTACGTTTTCTCCTACTTGCTCGGAAATGGCTTCATTATTTTAAAAAAGGAATACGTCAATCGGCTCTTCTCTGTACGCACGCCAGCAATTTCCAACACGACAATAATAGAGATTGCTGGACAGTAGCGAGGTTATTTTTAGGGCACACTAACATAAATTAGGTTTTTTTAGGTACACGATATTTATTATTATAAAGGCTGAATGTGCATTTCTTTTCAAAAGTTTAAAAAAAGAACAAAGAGCGCGCGCAGTCGAATTGGCGGGAATGAAAATCAAATACCTACTCTGTATTATGGATGTTATGTTCTCATAAGTTTATCACAATTTTAAGTTGTCTAATAAATAATGAGTACTAGTTCGTTGGAAGGTGAATTAAATTTAACGCCACCAGACATAGCTGAAGAAGCAAAAATACTTTCTGGAATCCTTTTACAACCGAAATCGAGAGAAAAATATAAAAAGGCATATGAAGATTTCGTCAAGTGGAAAACTGAAGAAAAAGCGATTTTATTTCTCGGAAAACTTCTGTTTTTTGAATTAATTTGTTTATTGTTTCCTCGCAAATTAGAGAAAAATACTATACAAGTCTCGGCCGAAATAGCAATTAACGGCCTCGTTTATTTAAAAAGGACTCGGACTCGGATTTAAAAAGGATTCGCCTCGTCCTTCCAATATTACTCGGCCGTAAATTGCTTTATTTCGGGCCTGGACAGTAATGTATTATTACATAATTTACATAACATGATCAAGGTGTTAAATAGTATTCTATCAATTAGCTGATGGTATAATCAAAGACCGCGTGCAAATTTAAATTAAAAAAATATTACATTGTCATAATGTTATTATCAAAAATGTCGCACTTAACTATAGTCATAAAAATAGTCATAATCTATACATATAATAAAACTGTAGAATCAGCGTGTCTGTACATTGAATATGTATTTACCAAAAACTGATTGGGGGCGATGAAGTAAGAGTATCAGAATACAAAAAGACAATTTTGAAAATTTTTGTCTGTCTGTTTGTCTGTTCGAAAACGCTAATCTCCCAAACTACTAAATGGATTTTCATGGCGTCTCCACAGGTTAATTAAGCTTAGATTGGCGCTTCGAATAGGCTCCTTTTTTAAAAGAAATTCGTCATTATTGTAAAAACATTGACAATTAACCATTCCCGTAAAATGTTATGGAATATTGGAAGGTAAGTTAAGTTTAGAGTTTTCTTTGAAGCTGGTGTATATTAATTATAATAGGTAACAGAGGCTATTTATGGACCCAAGATCTCGAGCGACACTGTTTCTCATGCATACGGAGACACGAGGGTCCAGACTAACTATTGTACATTTTCGGAATATTGACACAATAAAAAATGTTGATAACTCGAGATCAAAATTCTATCAGCATTTTGCAAAGTTATTCTAAGGCACTTAGGATATGTTTCAGAGTTAGCTGCAACGATAAGGTATTTAGACAAACACGTTTGCGAAATAAATATTCGCACATTTAAAAATTTGTATAAAAGTTTTAGAGGAAATAAATATTACATTAAATTAAACAATCATAATCTTTCCGTTTCTACAAATAGATGAGTACCAAAATTATAAGTATGCGACAATTAAAGAATAATAACTGCAACAATTTTTTAATAAATAAACTTTGACGCGTTTTCTCAAAATTGACTTAAAGTGGGTTTATACACAATTGCAGAACACCGTCCAACTATACTCGTAGATCCATGGGTCTCCATTTGACATTACAGTGGAGCAGAAAGCTTTATTTTAATATCGAATTAGATTAGATTTATTTATTTGTAAACATAGATGTAATAATAATGGAACAAGCTTGCAGTCTGTTCTCAGTTTCTTTTTTTTTATGGACGAAGGCGGCAGTCGAGCATACAGTCCTCCTGATGGTAAGTGGATACTGTCGCCCATAGACATCCGCGATACATGCCAACTTTAGTCCAGAATAACAAACGTTGGCGCGACCCCGGATGTGCTGCCTACCTTTGGAGATATAGGAATGGATTTGGAGAAAGGGTTGGGAAAATGGGATTGTAAGATAGGCTAGGGATAGGCTCCTGGCACATCTCACTCACTACCGAAACACGTACGTACATTAGGGAATATGATAAAGTGGGAAATGCAGTATATTTTAAGGTAGTCTTCTGTGAGAGACGGGTAACGTGGCCAGTCGAGCGCGCCCAGCGGCTGTTGGATTGCAGCGTGCACTCTCCCCTTCCCCGATTCCTGATCCTGCGTTTTACCAAATCGCGTACAAATTAATATTTTATTAATGGTGGCATGTTTTGCTAATAATCTAATAAATTTAATTGATATAAGTGGCAATAAATTTAGAGTACCTAACTGTACAGTACCGGTACCGGATCCTTCAACTCAGGAGTCAGGTAGGAAAGAAATCATTTTCTCCAGAACGAAGTACAATTTTATGTAATTTGCTATTGAAAATTAAATAAATTGACAAAACGAAACGGTAGCATGATTTTATATATGGCACAGTGCAGCGCTATCAGTTTGTAAATTTTATGTCATAGCGCCATCCGTTGGTAAATATCGGAACTAGAAAAATGGACTAAATGTTATCGAACAGTAACCGTAACCAGCTCCTTCAGTATCTATTACTGGACATGGGCCTCCTTATGCACATTGTCTTGTACACGAGGGATGAATGGCCTTCAATCGCCATGCTGGCCAAGCGGGTTGGCGTGGCCCCTTGAGGTGGTCTCAGCGCTTCTGGTAGCCGCTTTGTTATCCCTTAATCGCCACGACACGACACGGGAAGAAATGGGGTGGTACTATTCTATAGTCGGCCAGTACCACACGCCGCATAACTACAGATAGAAAGATAACACATCCTGTTTCATAAATGTTGCATAATATCAACCACACACACAACGTTTTAAGAAAATGAGAAGCAGACCAGGCGGTATAATGCCTAATAACTATTTTATCTAAACAACCTAGAGAGAGGGAGTTGTGACTGAGATATTAAAATAAGCAACTTACTCGTATTAAGTAGTAAAACATATAAATATATGATGTACAGTATTGATTACTGTGGAGTTATTGGCTAAGCTAAGCAACCTACCTCCGAGTCATCGTCGTCCTCTTCCACATTATCGTATTTTACAAAGGCAAGACGTAGCTGGTTCTCAAACTGTTCCCGCGCCTTCTTCCTCTCGAGTTCACTTAACTTTTTAAATTTTGACATTACAGTTTTATATGCATAAAAACAGAATACGAAATCCTGCGATATCGAGAGGCAGATAGTGTGTTGGACCGATACACCGCACTACAAAGATGCTCCCTTTTAGCGCAGAACGCACTCAACATAAATTCACAGTTATTTACCGCTTATCACACATTGTTTACAAGATAATGCTTTTAATTTACAGTTCATGTTTTATAATCTGTTTCGTGAGCGCTGTCGGGTGGTGTCTGGCCGCGTGGGACGTGTGAATTTATCGACGAAACAAGTGAAGTGTAAGCGGCAGGCGGGGTGATAGCCTCCTTCCGAGTAATTAGATGTAGTTGATGAAGGGAACGCGCGGAATAGTTGACTGACATGCAAGCTCGCGTCGACATGTAACGGTCACTCGTTACTGAACTAATATATAAGTATGTAATTCCAGTTATAAGTAAGATTTAAATTAAAAAAACGGATAACTTGTTTGAGTGACATGACATGCAATTTTCATGTGTCGTCGTTATGCGTATTTTTCCCTGTCGCTTCCTACATAAATCTTACATAAGCTCGCAGTACACAACAGACTTGTTAGGTAAGTTTTGGAGTAAACAATTAGTAGGTATTATTTAAACTTGATTTTAAAGTAAATTAGAATCTATTTTAAAGAGATTTATTTAAGAATAAAGTACTAAAGTTAACTATTTTATTAGAATTAATAAGTTCCGCCCAACAGTGAATTATAATTTATAAGTTACTCACAACGCCACAATTAGTGACAATTGACATTGTATAACATTATTATTATTTATGACTTTGTTGACATTATAAGCCTATTTTAATACTACTTTAATATTAATTAATAATAAAATTTCAACTAGGCTTATTGAGGCAGAATGTATCAAATAGAAGTTTGGAACGTTGTGACTTGTCACAAATGTTCTTGTAAAATAAATTATTTGATATCATTGAAATTCATGATTTTATGTTAATCGTTAACAAATCAAAAACTGCAATTAACAGCTAATATAATAAACACAAAGTAGAATGATTTAAGTTTACTTTACTTGTAACAGAATTGGATTTACAACGCGTTTAAAATTCTGAGTGTTTTGAAAAAAAAGTAGTTATCATTTAGGTAAAAGCCAATTGGCTATAATAGATAGATAGATATATATTTAAATTAATGTGTATTTTTTTTATAAATTACTTAAAATCCTATATTCTAATGCCACCACAAGCCACCGTGATCGGCGTAATTTTCAAAAACTACTAGGTTTGTGTTATGTTTGCGAGCACAAGATTATCATAAAAGTAGGTACTCGCCTATTGGCCAAATTGCAGATATATTTCCAGTTTTGCAGACATTCAATTTTTCCAACGTTTTAGTCTCTAAAATAAAACGGTCAAGGTTAGGGCTTGCATTATGATATGGATACATGGCCGCATCGCCAGGGATGTTCGCAGCGAGCTATAAGAGTATTTCGACGCGATGGCATGCTCCCACAAAAAAAATTTGGTTTTCAATTTTTTGATGACGTATTTAATCAGCATGCAGTATGATATCGGCTGGCTATAGAATAGCAAAACTCCATCTCTTTGCGTGGGTGTCGTAAAAGGCTATAAAGGTTATAAGGTCATACATTCCTCATGCACAAGATAATAAGGTCCATGTCCAGCAATAGATACTGAAAGGACTGGTTGCATGTAATCAGTACGTTCTGCCAGTTAGGAAGTACAGTGGGGAAACGTCACCTCTGACTTTGGGCCTCACTCATAAGTTTAAAGTCGCTCCGCGAGCGAAAGAATGAGCTGCACTAAGGGTTTTTTTTATAGGTCTCGAAACAAAGAAATTCGTAAAAATACCAAAGTCACCATAAGAATTGGTAAGCTGAAATGACAAGGGCAATGACAAGTGTGCGACATACTAGTACATAACGTGGAACGGCCTCTGACCCCTTTAGGTCCACAATGACCACTTATTGCTTTGTACTGTGGTGAAATGTTGTGTAGTGAAAATGTCCTTTTCTCAAAAAGACACTTTCAAAATGACAATTTCCCACCACGCCAATATTGTCTTTTTGCAACATGTATTGTTGTACAATAAAGTGTCCATTTATCTCGTAATGATTAGTACATGACTAGTTTCCAGAATGTCCGTATTTCAACATGATCACTTTTTGAATATCTTTCACTGTGCGTGATACAGATTCGTATCAAAACTATAATAGTATTTTCTAATTCAAAGTACAACGGTTTAGGAAAATTTAGGAAATGGTTATTTTAAGATACGGTCACTTAGAATGCGGTCATTTTCTGATGTAATCGTTTTAGGAAATGGACATTTCCGGATATGGGTCTATTGATAATAGTCATTTTGGGAAGATGGACATCATGCACCTAAAGACTCCAGCCAAGTGGTCTGGTGACTTATAGAGGAAGTCGTCAGTGATGGCTAGATGGGAAAAGGAGACCGAGTGTAAAGCGGCTTTGGTATCTCACAGGGCCGCCATTGCAGATTTGTCTGGAACCAACAACAGAATGACTGAGCGCTGGGCGTTCAATCGCTAAGTCAGCGGAACCTTAGCCGTTTTAGATTCGAGCTCAAGAATGGACCATTGAAACGTTAAAATTATAACACGAGCCGTTCAACAATGGAATCATATTCATATGTTGTTATGATACATTTATTTATATAAGATGGAAATCGAACAGCTTAAAACTAATTCTATAGATGATATAATAGGGGTTAAAGTATGAAATTGCTGTTTTAGAGTAATAGATACTTTGAATTGACATAAAACCTTCATGGTGTGAGATTTTCGAGTGAAACTTTTTTCACATGATACCTATGGGGTTCTTGTTTTAAAAAATGTACAACATTCGATTTTCGACTTTCATTTGTTTTTTTTATTCAGCTTAGACGGGAAAGATGGATACTTCGAAAATCCGAGTAATCTTTGAATACGAGTTCCGACGCGGAACTAACGCGGCAGAAACGGCTCGCAATATCAATGCTGCGTTTGGAGGGGAGACTGCTAACGAACGAACCGTGCGTTTTTGGTTTAAACGCTTTCGTAATGGAAACTTCGACTTGAAGAACGAACCACGTGGAAGACCGCCCACACAGGTGAATAACGCTGAATTGAAGGAATGCTGAATGGTGGAAGCCGATCCGAGTCAAACTACCCAGGAATTAGCGGCATGGTTTAACGTTACCTTACGAGTACCTACAATATTGACTCATTTGCATCAAATCAATGAGATAAAAAAATATGAAAAATGGGTGCCTCATGATTTGACTGATCTGCAGAAAGAAACGTGTGTTGAAACTTGCGTTGCCTTGTTGAATCGGTACAGAAATGAAGGAATATTGGATCGAATTGTGACATGTGACGAAAAGTGGATTCTTTACGATAACCGAAAGCGAAAAATGCAATGGCTGACCCCAGGTCAAACGCCGCAACAGTGCCCTAAGGCAAAGCTTACCAATAAAAAGGTAATGGTGACTGTTTGGTGGTCTATTCATGGTGTTATTCACTATAGCTTTCTCAGGTCTGGTCAAGCAATAACAGCAGATGTTTACTGTGCCGACCTTCGAACAATGATGGCGAAACTAGCAGTGAAACAGCCCCGACTCGTGAATCGATCTTCACCATTATTGCTCCATGATAACGCAAGACCTCACACTGCACGAGAAACCGTTGTAACTCTACAGGAGCTGCAGTTAGAAACCATATGTCATCCTCCGTACTCGCCAGACCTTGCTCCAACGGACTACCATTTTTTTCGTGATTTGGACAATTTTCTACGTGGTAAAAAATTTTCTTCCCAAGAGGCAGTACAAAATGCTTTCACACAGTTTGTCGAATCTACATCCCCAGAGTTCTATCGCAAAGGCATAAATGAACTTCCGATTAGATGCCAACAATGTATAGATAATGAGGGTAAATATTTTGATTAAATAAATATGTTACATTTTAGAAAAAAATGAGTTTTAATTTTTCAGTACAAATCGGCAATGTCATACTTTAACCCCTAATATAATGAATATCTAAAAATCTATTTATACATTTCCACATATAGTAGGTATCTGTTACATAGTAGCTAGTAAGTAATACAGCAATAGATTATTATATGCATTACAAAGAAAAGTAGTGCTTAGTCAGCAATCTGCGAATACAGTTAACATTTGTGTTGAAGAAGTCAATGTTGCCATCACTATACCATATAGTTTGTTCAACTCTCTACAAAGTCGGGGTCAGCTTCGTGTAGCTTGACCTGCGCCTAATTATTTAATTATAACTTCCATGGACAATTAATATACTCTTGTTAATCTACCTATTAGGGCAAGTACTCCTGTTACAAAATGGACGAAGAAACATTTCACAGAAGCTAATTGTAAATATTAATAATCGCAATATATTGATGATAGATGAACTTTGTACCTGCAGGTGCCGTCGCTTCTGTTAGAATCCTATAAATTTGCCTGATAGCGTGAGTGTTAGCAATAGCTATACAACCAGTGACACGAATTGGCGTTACTTAACTATGTTGTATTTCCCTCGACTTATCACTACAAACAAATCTAGGCGCAGCGAGGTAAGGTAAAACAATGGCACAATAATGTAAACATTCTTACTCTATTAATCTCCTCCTCCGTCAACTGCGCCGGCTTCGTCGCCTCCCTGTCATCCATTTCAACGAAACAAAATAAACAACCGCTAATTTAAACGTCAAACCTCCCCGCGGAACTACAATCGGCGACGTCGAAACAACAAAGACGGCCAAATTAATTATGTTTAAAATTAAAACAAACGGAACGCATCGTCTGTCGATGTCAGGCGGAGGCAAAAAACAACTGGTACACATTACGGGGACTTTTTAGGTTTATTAAAAGAAAGTAAAGCAAATTAGAGCAATAGTTAAATGTTTATTAATGTTTCGAATAATTTTGTTCAGATGCGAGAAGGGGGAGGGCGGCGGTGGCGTGCGGTGCCGGCGCGCGGCTTGCACGCGCCGGCACCGCACGCCACCGCCGCCCTACGAAGCGGCTCCTACTTTATATGCTCCTAGCCGCCAGCGAGCTTGGAACGGTTGTCAACCTCTTAAAATATCCTTCAACTACTTTCTAAACATAAATACATCGTGTGAGAACGGAGCGTCGTCATTCTACCACCAATAAACCTGTAGATAAGCGACTACGCTCCAACGCCAGCAACGAAAACTAGTACTCAAGACATTACTCAAGACTGATTAAAGAGTATAGTAGTAATAAACAGTTCACAGTAGAAGATCAAGAAAAATTAAAAAAGAAATGCAACAAATAATATATTGTGTCTGATTTGTTTGTCGACTTTCAAATAACTGAACAAGTGAGAAAATATATCTCGCTAGTTCAATCAACTGAACTGGACAACTGAAATAAATGTTAATAATAATAATAAATGAAATAATAAATAATGGTCACCAGCTATGTCCAACTCGTACTATGGGACATTTTTCCGGTGAAACAACTGGTCTAAATAGGGAAAAATTTTAATCCCTTTAAAGGATTAAAATTGTCAGGCAAAATACACGTATATAAAGATTGTTTGGTTAACAAAACAATCTAGCGAACGGTTCGCCCACACTGACGTAAGTTTTTATAGAAAAAGGGTGACGGTCTAGTTGACAATCCCAGGTGATAATTGGATACTGTTAATCGAGTGACATCCGGTGTCCATCGGAATGTCTGGACCAAATGAGTTATTTAGGTCAATGTATCACAGAAATTTAGTACCCATTTGCTATTATTTTGGTATCTATAAGGGGTTATTTGGTACCTCATCATAAATAAAACTAAATAATTAACGAAATGGCCATTCTGACGTCAGGATGTCTGGACTATTTTATAGTTTTCTTAGCTTTAGGCGTTATATTTTGATTCATGAATTAATTTGATGCATTCATGAAAATTTAGTACCTAATTGCTACCTACACATAATATAGTGTATTCTTTTCAGATTTTTTATAACACTAAAAAGTTATAGCCACCATAAATTACCTACAAACGAATTAACGCATCCTTAATCAAACACTTTTTAAGAAAATAATCACATCAATAATTTTGTCAACGGATAGCTAATTGTCCAACTCTTTTTTTTATAGGAAAATACGGCAGACGAGCATATAGTCCACCTGATGGTAAGTGGATACTGTCGCCCATAGACATCCGCGATACATGCCAACATTAGTCCAGAATGACAAACGTTGACACGCAACCAGATGCGCTGCCTACCTTTACAAATTAAGGAATGGATTGGGAAAATGGGGAGGGATTGGATGGGATGGGAATGGGCTCTGGCATATCTCACTCACTACCGAAACACGTAGGGGAGAGGCGTACAAAATGACATACTAGTTATTAAATCAGTCATAAAATCTTTATTTATTCATACTTTTCAACACTTAATGTATCTTTATATTCTTTGATTCATTACTTAGTCGGAATAAAGAGATCAATCATTTAAAAACAATAATAATATAATTATTGATAATATCTAAAAAACTTGAATAAAAACCGTTTTGTCCGCCCTAGGCGGGTAAAATGACATAGGTGGTATGTACAAAATGGCATACCAAATTTGTAATGAAAATCCGTTCATTATATGCAGAGTTCACACGTGAAAGACTTCGTCTTCTTCGGAACATCTGCGTACGATGCATGAGCCCATCTTTTACATATCAAGCACTGTAACCAAACCTCCTTCGGCTTAGACCTTGAGTAGAGGTCGTTGCAATAAATGCAAGGACAATCTTCATCTCCATCTTCAGTGTCAAATTGCGATGTGAAATCGTTTTCACTATCAGAACTGAAATTCAAAGCTTTTGTTGCCTTTCTCGTTTTTTTCTTTGGGACAGGTGGAGGAGCAGATTTTGCTTTAGCTTCTTCCATGTTTGGGGTTGAAGTTAACAACAATACTGTTGGTTTTTTTCGTGGTTTTCTTTTGCCTTGCCCAGTCGCATATATTCCTGCCGGCACTGGAGATAACACGCTTACTGGAACATTGATATTTGTATCTCGGAGTATCAATCTAGATGCTGAAGTTGTCATAGGTATTGCAGGAGCTTTGTATATAGATTGGGCTGTGGATGTGGAGGTAGTAGGTGGGTTGACTATGGTTGATGTACTCGCAACTATCAGTGATGTAGAGCCATCTTCAACCTGAGGTCGATCTGCTGAGGAAATACATAGGTTTTCTGCTGTTGATAAGCCTTCTTCGGACTCTACCGGAGAGCTTTGCATGGGGATATTTGTCGTCTCCGCAGGCTCAAATAAATAATCGGGAAATATGTTTGGATCGACAGGCCAGAGACCTGTTTTTTGAAACCCATTCACTGCCGTCTGGACTGTTGCTGCTTTACCATAAGCTTTGTTGAGAATGGAACCTATTTGAAAGTGAGTGACAACTCGGCCTGGATGGCTCTTTAACCAAGTGCTCACTTCTTGATTAAAATAGGTCTTCAGTGGACCATAGAAAGATACGTCCAAGGGTTGCATGCGGTGTGTACAGTGAGGCGGTAAGCACACCATAATGATTACATTCTCATTTGCGAATGTTAAAGTTTCTATAACTTTATGACTGATATGTCCATCAACTATCAAAAGCACTTTGTCCTCAGTGCTAGCTTTCACTTGCGTCTGAAAGTGCACCAACCATTTATAAAATACAGCTGTGATCATCCAACCTGATTCTTGTGCAATTCCCAAACTACTGGTTGGAGCTTGGTCTATTAACTCCTGTTTCATTATTTTTCTAGGAAAAATTAGGCACGGTGGAATGAAATGACCATTTGCACTCATGCAGCAAACAACAGTCACATGAGACCCCTTTTCAGCACTAGTTAAAGCCCCAACCTGCTTACGTCCAGTGGTAGCAAACACCTTTTGTGGTCTTTGAACAGTCGATAAAGCTGATTCGTCGACGTTATAGAGTCTATGCGGAGAAATGTTATTGCTCTGACTAATTTCTTGGTAAGTGTTGAAAAATAGGGCTACTTGCGGCTTGTTGAAGGCTTGGGCTCTCGCAGCTGAAGTTGCTTCGGGTTTCCTTAAATATATGTCTGGGTTTCTTCGACGAAATCCAGCCAGCCACTCTTTACCAGCGGTTTTCTTTTCATTGTTCCTTCCGTGTGAAACCAAACAATCTGGTTTCCAGCAACTTTATATGTGCAACCAGCTCTCTTTCCATCTCATGAGTGAACACAGTCCCGTACCTTCCCATACCTAAAAGAATAAGGTAAGTAATTAAATTCAATCTTATCATGTTAACCAACTGCGGAAGCTAAAAAAACTGATTTGGTAGCTACTCGTAGGTACCTTTTGTAGTTGGAGCTAAGACTTTATTTCTGCGCAGTGCATGTCTTCTAAGAGTTGATTGTGGTACGCTAAACACCTTAGAAGCTAAAAGCCAACCCATTTCATTTTTCTTCACAGCGTCAATTGCCTTTTCTATAGAGGATTCCAACCTTTATTTTCCAACCCTGTCGGTTTGTTTTTCTAGAATAGTTGCGAGGCATGATTATCGATTATCTGAAAGAAGAAAAAAAGGTGGGTCAAACGACATACTATGCTATTTTACCCGAACAAGTGGTATGCCATTTTGTCCACTTTATAACCTTAAATATAAAAAATTAGTAACTTTAATTTCGCGAATAATTTTGAGATTTCAACACATAATAGGAGTTATTTACAAATAAAACAATAAAATTAAGCCACTAAAAACTAATAAATGTAAGACAATACTAACTTTTTCGAAGAAACAAAATCCATCCAAACAAAACTCGTAAATGCAAAATTCACACAAACACGTGTCCGCTTCACATGCTCAACCGAACGCGACTGGCGCCTCCACAGGATATAAGATGTTACTAAACGGCCCTCTACGGGTCATTATGAGAACTAATTTGTCTGTGGTTTTGGAAAAAAGCAAGTATGTCATTTTACCCACCTATTTCATTTTGTACGCCTCTCCCCTACGTACATTGGGGAAATACGATAAAGTGTGAAATGGAGTACATTTCAAGGGAGCCTTCTGTGAGAGAGGTAACGCGTGGCCAGTAGAGTGTATCCAGCGGCTGTGGGAATGCAGCATACACTCTTCCCCTACAAAAACCTGACTGAACTCGCATCACGCACAAATTACTGGACGGATTATGAAACTTGGCATAGTCATAGCTCAAATTCCGGATTGATGTTTAGGTTATTCTCAATCCAGATCCTTCACAGAGTTCTCGCGGAAATCATTCACGTTCACTAAAGTTCACGTGAACAACGTCCGGGCAATGCTAGTCAAAAATAATTAAAAAATCTCTACTTATTAACTTCTTTACGGGCCAGGGATTTCAATTCATCATAAATGAGAGGTTGAGTATGACCTGAAAACCCCTTGTAAGTTCTAAGGCTCCAGCCTTCCACCATCCACAGTGGGACGTTATAAGCTAAATCAATCTATTCTTTATACATACACATTTAATCTCTAGGTATTACAAGAATGTTGCTGAAGCAAATTCTATCTATTACAACAGAAGTTTTATAAATTGTGCTTATAAATTATTTATTGCTTACATAAAATGTACAAAATGATTAAGGGTGTAGATCGTGAAAATCACCGAAAAGAGTGTTACGATTTTTCATATTTAACCTATTTACATATGATTGATATCAATGATAATTTGTATATATTACAATCAAAGACCAATAAGTATGTTCATGCTTATATTAAACTCTTAAACCTAATAGTTGTTATATAATAAACGTCAACAAACGCACAAAATTGAGTAAAAATGCAAAAACATGACTTCGTATTTTTCAGATTTAACCCCATAAATCAACACAAATTGATAAAAAGAAACACTTTTTGAACACTGAAGAAACCAATAAGTATAGCTGTATACTTCTTTTTATACCTTTACAAACAAAGACTTCCTCTTTTAAAGCCCTAAAATCTAGATATATTTTAAGGTAAATTTTTCATACACAAATGTATGGGATAAAACGTTCGTTTCATTCGTGCAATCTCGGTGGTCTGCAGCGGCAGTTCCTTTCTGTAAGTGAACGCGACACCACGCTTGTCGGCTGCAGACAGCAGAATTACGTATTGTGAATTTGTGTTTTTTGTAAAAAACTGTAAGTATAACATTTTTATAATTAATTTATTTTCAGTTAGTAGAAAGTATCGATATAATGAATGTCTGAAAGAAAACCATGATGGAACTAGATATAAATCGTAAAAAATACAATATCTACACTAATAGGTATTATAAAGAGGAAAGATTTGGATTTTTGTATGTAACGAATAAACTCAAAAAGTACTGGACTGATTTTAATAATTCTTTTATCATTCGAAAGCTACATTATCACTGAGTAACATAGGCTATTTTTTTCGCAGGACTGATTGAATTTGAGTGGCATGCCAGGGAAAAGAAAGTTTTGTACGCATTATAAAAATATGAAAGCCAAAAGATCTCGGAATAAAATGTAAGTTCCTCCCTACTTATTTATTATCGCATTTGAACAGGGTACATTACAAAGCTAATACAATATGTCATATGATTTAGATCGCCCGATTCAGACATATACCTACAATAACATGTAAATATTGGTTTGTATTATCTATATCTATACTGATAAATAAAATTGAAGTATCTGTATGTAATATCAAAATAATAGGATTTTTAAAAAAAAAAAAGGCGATACGGAGTTCGCCGGGTCGGCTAGTATTGTCTAAATATCAAATTGTGGAAGTAGGTAGGCGACAGCGCAACTTTGTCGACATACCTATACCGCCAAACAGACGCGAGGCGCCTAGCGTCTGGCTTAGGGTTGTACAAAATAAATAAAAAGTGGATAATATTGATGAATAATATTTCCAGTATTGAAAATAAAGAAAACCTTGGGGCCGAGACTCTGAGCAACAATGCTACGCGCTGTATAGAGGTAAGTTGTTATACGTAATTCTAGTAGACTTGTTACATAAATAAACAAACTACTTAGTTAGTGATGGGCGAAGACAAAATCTCAATACCTACCTATAGATTTTTCTTGCAATATTTATTATTTTCATCGAGAGACAAACACCTTAGTACCGAAATACTTCTCAATTACTTTCTCAAAAGAAAATTTACGTTCAAATAGGTGACGTCATAAAAAAACAATACCTAATGCGTAAAGAAATTATAATTTCTATTCATCAGGAACCTAATATTGTATTAATTCTTTTGCATTTTTTTAAATTTTTAATTATTTTTTATAAAAAAAATCAAGCCATTATCTTTCTTTACAGGAACTAGTTATTGAAAACGACCAAGAGGGAAAGGTGGATGAAATGGAAGTTGGGCGTAGAGTTGTAGACGTTTCTTTTTTTTTTAAAGCTCTTCAGGCCATAGGGGACCACGGTCCAATGGATTGTAAGTTAAGTTACCTCAGTATAATAGGTGAAGTAAAAGTTGGTCTGGACTCAAAACTCATCATGAAATGTAGTATGTGTAGTATGAAATTTACTGTGTGTTTGATTGAAAAGAAAGAAGATAGAATGGAAGTGAATCATCAAATTGTATCTGGTATCATATCATCTGGTGGGAGCTACTATCAGTTAAAAACATTAACTGCCGCAGTAGCCCTACCAATCATGTCACCTTCATTATACAATGAAATTAATAATACGGTTTGCGATTGGTGGGAAAAGACAGCAGCACATTCCATGGCAGAAGCTGTCAAGGAAGAAGCGGAGTACGCAGTGTCTATAGGTAGTGTTGATAAAAATGGTACACCATTAATATCTGTTGCTGTTGACGGTTGTTGGAGCAAGAGATCTTATGGTAAGAATTTTTCCGCCTTGTCCGGCGCAGCTGCGATAATTGGCATTAAAACTAATAAAGTATTGTTTTTTGGAGTTAAAAATAAATACTGCGTAGTTTGTGCACGAGCCGCAAAGAACGACAGTCAGCCCTCGGAACACCGTTGTTTCAAGAATTATTCGGGATCATCTACCGGTATGGAATCGACCATAATAGTTGAGGGGTTTAAACGTTCCATTGTTGATCACGGTGTAATTTATAATAAATTTGTAGCAGACGGCGATTCCAGTACTTATAAAAAAATATTAGATTCGCGACCGTACGGTAATTTAACAGTAGAGAAAATTGAATGCAAAAATCATCTTTTACGAAACTACTGCAATAGCTTGGAGAAACTGTCGAAAGACACTAAGTATCCTTGCGAATTGCGGAAATTCCTAAAAGAAAGGTATTTGCGTTTAAGAACGGGTGTAAAATGCGCTATTAAATATTGGGGCGATCAAAATCAGTCACTCGAAGAAAAAATAAAAAATCTTAGTGAAGATATCCTAAATGGTCCACAACACGTATTTGGTAATCACCAATATTGCAAGGAGTATTTCTGTAGACCTGATACTCGTCGAATAGAACCTGTTGGGTTGCTTCCACTAATTGTTGGATGCGGATTAATGGACGCGGTACACATTTTAAGTAAAAGACTGTCATATCATTCTAGAAGTTTAATTCATAATTGTACAAGTAATATAGTTGAAAGTTTTAACGCAGTGATTGCCAAATTAGTAGGGGGTAAGCGTGTAAATTATTCTTCCCGTGGTTCTTATGCGGGCCGATGCGCAGCTGCTGTTGTGTCTTTTAATACAGGATCGATTCATAGTAAAACTCATGAAGTAATATTTAAATCTAGTCCTAATCCTTTGATCGCGAAAGTGGAAAATTGTAATCGTAGAATCCGTTTAATTGCTAAACCTAAATTAAGATTGAAAAAGAGCCACAGCGCTGTATCGAAAGACGCTCACTATGGACCAAACTGCGAAAAACCTGATCTGAGTCCAGAATTATATGAGAAAGCCAAGTCATCTTTTTTAGCCGATTTAAAGTTGTCTTGTGCTGAAAGAGAGGAGCTTGAAAGGTCGACCCATTTGCAAAGAAGTAGTTCTGAGTGGATGAGTACAAGGAGAAAATTACTAACCTCATCATCGTTCGGGGAAGTTTGTAAAAAACGAGAGAGCACAAGTTGTGCTGTTCTTGTTCGTAAAATCGTTTATGGTAGTAATATCTCCAGTTTGCCTGCTGTACGGTACGGTATCGAAAACGAAGAAACCGCAATTAAACAGTTAGAAATTCAAGAGAATATTAGTATACAAGGTTGCGGTTTGTTCGTCGACGATCAATATGAATTTCTTGGTACTACACCAGATGGCATTTATGCAAACGGTTTAATTGAAATTAAGTGCCCACATTCTTTAGCTGGCATGACTCTTGATGAAGCAATGGCCAAACATACCTTTTGGGTTAAGGACAAGGCTTCCAAGGGTTATGTCATAAATAAAAATCATAACTGGTATTTCCAAATTCAGGGACAGGTACATATTACTAAAAGAAACGTTTGCATGCTTGGCATCTGGTTTGGTGCTACTGTACCTATGAAAGTTTATATTATAGAAAAGGACGACAAATTTTGGGAGGAGAAAATGGAGATGAAATTAGTTAGGTTTTATTACGATTGCCTACTTCCAGAATTAGTTGATCCTCGGCAGTCACGAAGCATGCCCATTCGTGACGCGCCCAGTATCATAGAGGCTATGAAAGAGAGGAAAGAAAGAGCTTTACGTGTTATGAAAGAGAAGAACGCCTAATGATTTTGAAAGATACAGGTAACTTAACTACCCAGCCAGTCGATTCACGTAAACACGCCAGTCCAAAAGTCGTTTTAACTTAGGAACTTAGAAATCGCCTTTTGGTTTTCTGTTTTAAACGCACTTACTTATCTAGTCTTGGATTGTCATAAATCTTCCAATAGCTCAATTACTATACAATTTCTGAGTTACCTGGTGTAAAGAATCATAAAAATTGGTTCAAAAATACAGCGAATTGAGAATTCTCCTTTTTTTAAGTCGGTTAAAAGGGCTAAATTTGCAAAAAACGAAGTGACGTCACTGCGCTACGGTTTTTATTACTTACGTGAATCGGGCAGCTGGTAACGTTTTCATTCTGATAGGTTTTGTGATAGCCATTGATTTTATCATCAAATTAGCAGAAATCAGAACTTGATCCGTAATCGAATGAAAAACCATTAGAATTTTGAACTCATATTTCGTTATTGTTTAATTACATACTTTTAATTAGTATATTAATAATTTACAAACTTCTGTTAAAATTAGTAAATAAATGAATTATTTACTAATTTTTGTACAACCCTAGCACGCTTTTGAGATAGCGAGTAATGGCGACTCATATTTGTTATTGTGTAGTAAATAAATCATTTTTATACTTGTGTTTCATTTATTGACATTTTTTTTAAAACCCTAGGATTTTTTTTAGATATCGACGAGGTGATCGTAAACAAAAAGTAAGTATTTGAGTTTACGCAATAGGCACATTTCCTTGCGTAGAGATAAACACACTTCCTACTGAATTTGCAATTATTTTATTGAATGAATATTTTACGAATTAGAATAAATTTTGGTAGTGAAATTACAAATAAATAAATAGTTGGAATTTTAGGTAAGTAGAATACAAAAATGTCAGATGTCAAATGATAGAAAAACATAAAAATTGTGTCTCAACTACTCTTATTAATCTATTAAAAAGAATCAACAGCTAGTTTCCAAAAATTCAACGTTATTGTTATGCTGTAAATATTCAAGTTCAATAACAATTTCTCAACGTGGAACGTTTGTTGCAAAACATTTTGAAAATCGCGCTCTCTAGGTCATTCATCCGCCCCGTCGGATGTTACATTAAACTTTGGCGCTGCGGTCGCTCGAAATCGAGATCTCAGGCCAACAATCTACACCCTTAATGGCGGCGCTCAGGCGCAAGGGAGATTTCGTTATTCTCCGTAAGTGAAATATAAATAGATTATAGCGATCCACAATGAGCGACGCTCGGAGTGCTTTGCCAAACCTTTCAAAACAACCTTTGATTAAAATGCAATAAAATTAAGAAAATAAACATAGAAGTAATTTTTTTTTTTTATAGAATAGGGGGCGGACGAGCAAGCGGTCCCACGTGATGGTAAGTGTTACCGCCGCCTAGAGGCAGTTCGTTGAGTAATTAAAGAAAACATACTTATTTAAGCTAGATAAGCCATACAATTCACAAGCACTCTGCGACAGTAAGTAGGTACGTATATCATCTGACAGGCAATCGCCTTTATATTAATCGTTGGCTTCAAAATGAAAAAGGCTTCAGTAAAATCATCCCACTAAAAATACAAAGTTATATTTACATTACAAATTGTTAAAGAACGCTCTTCCAAAAGAAGCTTTAAAGTAGATATTCGTTTGGTAAGTTTGTCAGACGAGTGTAAATGTAAGTTGGTTGAGGTGTATCATATATTTTTCTTCGACAAGGAGGTAGTACACTACCTTCAGCTCTTCAGGAATATTGCTGAATAATATTGCTTCTTCAGGAAAGGTGAATTATTAATATGTTGAAGCTAGTAAAGCCTCGCGTTTGAGCGTTACGTTTTATAATATTTTTCATTTTATTTTTGTCAAAGTTCATTCCGAGACCGACGCGTCATTATGTCAATTGCTTTTTTTTTTTCGGAATGGCTTAGTGATTGTGGCCCTAGTGACCCTAGTAGTCGTTTTACGCAACAAAAATTGTGTTCAATGAACACGTTATTCACATCAAATAATAATAACTACTTCTATGTTTACATCTTAATTTTATTTCATTTTAATAAAAGCTTGTTTTTAAAAGATTTCTTTTACGTTTGATTAATTCTATTAATAATAAACAAAATATTTATGTAAGTAGGTACAGCTTTCAACTTTAAACAGATTTTTATGTCCCTAAATCAAAGTACCTATTTTTGTGTAGACAAATGTTAAGAAATGAATTCATTGTTTTATTAAGATAACCCATAAACAACCACAAATTATATAACACCGTGTCATTAAAATAACGTCTAAGTTGAAATTAGGTTTTTCAGTAGATCGGTCCAGAGAGTAGAATCGATTCTACCAGTTTTTATAATAGGTAAGCTTTTTTTCATAAGTTATTGTTTATTTCTAGTATATCTTTTATTCTATGCACAATTGCATTCAACACACTAGAATGTATAATATAAGCACTACAAACGTTTTAGATTAATTTCTTCTTCTTCTTCTCAGCCCTTGGACGTCCACTGCTGGACATAGGCCTCCCCCATTGTCCGCCATTTAGACCTATCGGCAGCGACCTGCATCCAGCGGGTGCCCGCAACCTTTATGAGGTCGTCTGTCCATCTAATATACAATTAATTAGATTAATAAATAAATTAATTAGATTAATTTAGTTAGATAATAATATACAACCAAACTTTACATGTTTTTAACTTTTGACATTTCCCTAAAATAATTTTACGTTTCGCTACAACGGGCGAATTGTTTTAAGTATGTATAGGTACCTATATTTCAAATTAGGTGACCTGTTTCAGGTTTTGCATGATGTTTTCATCAAATCTATCCCAAAGCCAGAAATCAAGGATTCCGTTCATGGATGTAAAAAAATGTTTTATTGAGTTTTCAACAAAATATCGATACAAACTAGGTAAATACAATGCCGAAAAACTATGTTATGCAAATAAATACAATTGAATTTGAAAAAAAATGTATCTTTTCCAAAAAAAAATACACGTAACAGATTGTACGACAATATTTAATTATACTTAGAATTATTAACAGAATCCATGGATTCAGGTTTCTGGAAAAGTTTGGATACGCCTTGAATAGATTATATTCTTGAGTTTCTCCTTTATTTTCTAATTTATCGCGAGTCTTCTCTCATTTATATTATTGATCTAAAACATTTTTAATCAACCTTTTTAGTGTCACGCCCACCTGAAAGAGCTAAAATAAAGTAAATACCTACTTAACCTCACGACACCTTTACTAATAATTAGATCCTAATTATAACAGTAATATTTACCATTTGATTATCATTAGTTAATTAATAAAAGGTGTCTTTGGTACATAAGTACGGTTTCTTGACAAACTGCGACGACCACCTGTAGATTTATTAAAATCGTTTTTTCAAAAAGTCTCTTTTAGTTAAACAATATAATAAACATAAAGTACCTACGTACCCTTAGTGGTAAAATCGATTATCTGAGGACGCGACATCAAGATTTGAAAGTTTGGCGACTAGAATAACTTTCTTTCTACCTTTTTTCTTTTTTTCTCGAAACTGCAAACCTCTGCTGTGGTGTAGTCGCAGCCTGTGGGATGTACAATAGCCTGTGGGATCTATGTGTAGACTTAAGGGTGACTTTTAGGAAACCCTTAATTGAAATTAAAATAATAATTAAACATAAAATATTGATTACCGTCTTGCACCATGGACTAATCACAATTATGTGAGCTGTCTGTTGTAATCAGTGTTGCCAGCAACGCAGGGCCTAATGTCGCCATTTTTCACAGCTTAAGTAGCCTAATGTAGCCGAATTTCAGCTGCGGTAGCCTAAAGTAGCCCAAACGCCAAAATATCGATAAGAATAAAATAAAAATATACTAGTTTATATCAATTTATTTATACCTACTTTAAAAAACACTAGAACCTTATATGTAGCTTAAATTATAGAACAGTATTCTTAGGGCGTCCGCTACGTTAGACGTGTGTGTACCCGCGCCGTGCACCCACGCGCGGGCTTGTTTCTTCAAATCAATAGCGTAAATCAATAGCGTTGCTACGTCACATTTGCAGAAACAGACACGCGCGTGGGTGCTCGCGGTTTCCACTCCATGCAGCGGATACCTATAATAATACTAAAATTTAAAATAAATTAAGCAGAATCAAATTAATTTATTAAAAATTAATAAATCAACTCGATTCTGCTTCGTCTGCTGCTAGCAATGCTAAGGCATCAACAAGACTTTCGTCGTCAACGTCATCAGTGGCAGCTGTTGTTGTTGTAGCTGCTGTGCTAGTACTGGCGCAAGCTCCGCTGGAGACGAACATTTTTCTGCCAGCATGTAAACTAACCATGTGATTACTTGGTTGAAAGCTGTTGCAGCAATTACTTCTTACATTCATATGGGTACGAATTCTAAGAATGGCGATCAGCATGGGTAGTTGCATTCGGTTCCTTAATTTTGTCTTTATCGTAGCCATCACACTGAAAATTCTTTCAACTACGGCATTACTCAAAGGTAATGAAAGAGAACGTAAGGAAAACTCCGCTAAATCTTTGAACATGGGATTCCCTCCTGCATTCTGCATTTTCAACACCTGTACCCAAAAATTTACAATATTATTTTGAGAAGCTGTACCAATTATTTCCTCGATGCGCATTGTACTTAATACGCGCCATTGGTTCATAATAGCTTCCCGGTCAATATTGGGTTCACCCAACTGCCAGGGAAAATCTTCAATGTTGGGTCTGCTGGTTGAAAGACACACGTGGCTTGGTGACAAGAGTTCAATTTTTTCCACCACTGACACATTAAGTGGTAGCCTGTCAACTAATTCCCTTACTAAACGCACTAGGAAAGCAGTGCATCGCTGTTTGACTTCTTTGGCTTTGTTGGCAGAAACAGTCTCTTTTGCAAGTAAATCATTGAACTTTTCTCCAAAATCGATTGAGTTCAGTGGAAGTAACGAATTTTCAAATGATGCTTCGGCTTTTTCTAAAGCTCGCTTAACGGCTGCTATATCTGCTTCATGAAGCATTGTTAATGAGGCGTTTTCAGATAGACTTCGACCTCTAAGGAATACTGGTTTGAAAACACGTCTAGCAGTGGAAATAAGAAGAAACCGAAGGTCGTTGTATATTTTTGTGATATTTGCATCACTTGCTTGAAATATAACATTTACGTTTGTTACTTCTTTTAATATCGGAGACAGAAACAACAAATATAATAAATTTGTGTCATCATTATACATGCCAGCAAGCTCCCTTGCTGTATAACATCTCTCTCCTGATGATTTCACCATATTAAAGTGAGTTTTTAGCTCAAGCCACTGGTTAATGTTAGTATTAACAGCTGCATAAAACGCCAACCATCTGGTTGTGGATAGTTGAGTTAGTTTCAAGGGTTTTTTGCCATCATTAATAGTTTCAAATAAGGTCTGATAGACTTTCATTCGCAGTGGACTGTGGGCAAACCAATTTCTGGTTTCTCTAAGTAAATATTCCAGAGAACACGGTAATTCAGTGCAAGCTTTGGATGCACATAAACTAAGAGAGTGGCACACACACTTCAATAGCTGTAAATGGGGTATATCTGCTTGCAAAAGAGTGAAAAGGGAATGATGTTTGCCACAGAGGTTACTTGCTCCATCAGTTCCTATTGCAATTATATTTTGAAGATTTAAACCCATTTTTGACAAAAAGTTCTTGAATGATTTATAAAGGGCATCAGCTGTTGCTTCGAACACTTCTTGAAAGCCTAAAAAATCAACAACAATTTTTTCCAGTTTTGAATTGTAATATCGGATGCAATATGCCATGTACTTTTCTGTTGTCACATCGGTGGATTCATCCAGTATTATAGAATAACTTTGGTTACCAACTTCTTCTAAAAGTTCTTTAAGCATGGCTGGTTCCAGGACATTCTTTATAATGGCAGAACACTTTGTTCTATGTAATCGAATGTTTTCAAGAGGACTTCCTGTCCCAAAGGTTTTTAACACTTCTGTCAGATGATCAATACTGCGGATGGAGCTATGAGCAGCGATATAAGCAGAAATTTTTATGTCCATTTCTTTTTCTTTTGAACTGTCACTAGCTAAAGAGTAGTCAAATGATGTAAGCTTGGGTTGCTTTTTTGAAAACCTCAATTCCTTGTCTCTATGTCTTTTAGTTTTCATGTGCTTTTCCAAATCGGTTTTGTGCGCACGGAGTGGTGTGATACATAATTTACAAAACGCCTCACCTTTACCATTATCCGTCATTTCAACAGGTGCTCGAGTAAGCCAATCTGTAAAAGAAATATGCGAAATAAAATAAATAACCTACCTCACTGGACAAGTGCGAGTTAGTTGGTGATCATATTTCTTGACAGTTGTCTAGGTGATCAGCCTGCCTACTACATCCTAATCGGACTGGGACAAATCTAAAAAAATATTGTCCCATGCGGGACTCGAACCCGCGTGCGACCCCTGCGTTATGTCCAGAAGTGTTAATCCCTAGACAACAGCAGTCGTCATACCTACCTACATAGGTATCATAAAAGCAATTATTTGTTCGTACTCGATGCTCTCTCTATTAGTTTTACTTACTTTTAAATACTGGTATTTTTTCCCATTCATCGCGATAATATTTCACATATTTTCCGTGTTTTCCCATGTTTTTGTCACAGAAATAATGCCTTGGAATTGAATTTTGGAACTAATTTAATATGATCATGCACTTACGAAGAAGTCACAAAGCGAAAGTGACAAAAATTAACCCGAATTTACGCGAACTATTTAGTCAGTATAATATAGATAATTGTGGTAGTCATTAACAGCAAAATGAATACATATCACTTTATTGTATACTGAATTTGGTTACATAATAGTTGTATACAAATTTGGGGTATTTCCCGAAACTAACCAACCATAAACAAATAGTGAGGCCCTCTTTTTTCTTAATGTCACAGACCTTTTACATTTGCGTGGGCGTTGCTTTTTTCTTCAGCTCATTAGTGATTCGGTTAATTTAAATACCTTGTCCCTGCTGCCATCAATTCTGACGATTATAAGTAGCCTAATAGGCGACCAGTCGCCTTTCAGATTTTTTCGTCGCCGATTCTCGTCCTGAGTAGCCTAAATGGCGATAAATCGCCTACGTTGGCAACAGTGGTTGTAATGTGATGTATGTCACATCACTACTTTTATACACTCTATGCTACTGTCTAGATTATCTATGATCTTATGTCATTCACATTGGAAGTACATAATAAAAATGTATTATTATAATGTTTCTTTTATTTAACTAAATTAGAGATACAACATGGCGCAGCCGATAAAACTAAACATTGAACCGTGAATTTTATAAAGTTTCGACACAAACTTAAGTTTACAAGTTTGCAACAAAAAAAATTTTTACGAAAATCAAGATCAAAATATCAAGATGGACGCCGGCAAATGTGCATCCCAAACTAAACATTGAACCGTGAATTTTATAAAGTTTCGACACAAACTTAAGTTTACAAGTTTGCAACAAAAAATTTTTACGAAAATCAAGATCAAAATATCAAGATGGACGCCGGCAAATGTGCATCCCAATTAGAAAATGTCTCGGTTAAACTGCCACCAAACTTAGATATTTCAAGAGAAAATGCAGCTTCAGAATGGAAGTTCTGGTTGTGCAGTTTTGAAGATTACTTGGTCGTTACGGGTAAAAATAAAAGCCCAGATGCGGTAAAATTATCCTTGTTGCGAAACATGATGGGGCCGGAAGCCGCTAGAGTCGTGTCAACAATCCCTATCGCTGAAACCGAGTTGACCTATGAAAATGTTGTCAGTGCAATCACTGCGCATATAAATCCTCGAACAAATATTGTTTTCGAGCGCTTCAAATTTAATGAACGCAAACAACAAGAGGGCGAACCGTTTGATGCATATATGACGGACTGCAGACATTTGATAAAATCGTGTGAATATAAAACTATGGAAACCGAACTGATGAGGGATCACATAGTTCAAACTGTCTATGACAAAGGAACACAGGAAGCCTTACTCAGAGTTGATGAGCTTACACTAGATAAGGCAATAAAATTTTGCCAGACCAAAGAGCAGGCGTCAAGACAAGTATCAGCGATGAATCCTGTGTCCATTGAAGCCGCAAGAATCAATAAGAAACCTTCTAATATATTCAAGTGCAAGAGGTGCCAAACGGAGCATGGTCCACGTTCATGTCCCGCATTTGGTAAAAAGTGTGTGAAATGTGCCTTGTTAAATCATTTTGCAGTGAGTTGCAGGGTCAGCAGTCATAAAAAAGTGCGTGAAGTAAATAAAGAGTCAAATTCTGATAGTGATTGTGAAACTGTTCACTGCAAGGAAGCTAAAAGTATAAATAGCTTAAAATCTGAGTGGTTTGAAGTTATCATTATTGAGGACACCACAATAAAATGTAAGCTTGACACGGGTGCCGATGTCAGTATAATGCCTGTTAATTTATTTAACAAAATTAATAAAAATTTAAAATTAAAGCTACTGCCAACAAATATAAAACTTGAGTCGTTTGAGGGCAGCCAGGTTAGACCGTTAGGCATGATCAGTTTGCAGTGTAAATACAGAGACAATAAATGTCTAGAGAATTTTATAATTGTTGACTGTAAATCCATGCTGCTGGGTTTGCCTGGTTGTGTCAGCCTAAAGTTGATAAAAAGGGTGCATAATGTACAGGCAACTGTACCTGATGTCAATAAAGAAAATTTTATTCAAGAAAATGTTGAAGTATTTAAGGGGATGGGCAAGGTGCCTGGTGTTTTTGAAATTCCCACCAGATGTTCTTTAGATCCAATTTGTTATCCTTCGCCTAGAATCCCACACTCCATGTTGGAGCCGTTAAGAACTGAATTAGATAGACTGGAAAAGAGAGAAGCTATTGTAAAAGTAGAGAATATAAGTAACAAAGCATGTGTAAACAGAATTGTATTAGTTGAGCGGCCAAATAAGAAAATTAGATTATGTTTGGACCCATCTGACTTGAACAAAAAAAATTGCAGAATTTTACTATCATGGTTGGCCAAAGTCTTTACCAGCTGAGCTCAAAATTTATGAAAAATTTAGAGATGACATGTACATGCAGGATGGTTTATTATTTGTAGGAAATAGGCTCATAGTACCTATGTCACTGAAGATCTATGTCCTTGATATTCTACATAAAGGTCATTGTGGTATTTCCAAATGTATCTCCAAAGCTAAGCCTTTATTTTATTGGCCAAATATGCGAACTGATATACATAACTATGTACAAAAATGTAGACCGTGTGAGAAGTATAGTTCCAAAAACTATAATGAACCATTGTTACCCCATAAAATACCTAAAGAACGCTATACTAAAGTAGGCTGTGATATACTAGACTTTAATGGAAAATGCTTTTTAGTGATTATTGACTACTTCTCACACTGGATAGAGCTTTTGCCACTGAGAGACAAGTCTACTAAATCTGTAATTAGTGCCATGCAAGAAGCCTTTACTCGTTTTGGTTATCCGGTAGAGCTAATTGCTGATAATGTACCATTTTCTTCATATGAATGTAAATGCTACTTTAAATCTAAAGATATTGTTTTGTCAACCTCAACCCCAAGATACCCTAAGAGTAACGGTTTGGCAGAAAAAGCAGTGCACATCTGCAAACAGATTTTAAAAAAATGTAAAGAGGATGGCTCTGATTATAGAGAAGGTATATTGCACTATAATAACACACCACTGTCTGGTCTAGATATAACACCCTCACAGATGTTAAACAGCAGGAGGTTAAGAATATTACCCTGTAATAGTGATGTACTAAGACCTAAAGTGCAGAATGATGCATTTAATAAACTAGTTTTAAGACAATCTTTGTATAAGAATACTTTTGATAAGACAGCAAGAATGAAGGTCACAGATTATGTGCCTGGAGACAATGTAGTTTTTAGGGAAGGAAAGATGTGGAATAAAGCTAAGATCATATGTATTGTATGATCATCATATGTAATGAAACAAAATGATTGTAAGCCCTTAATCTGCAATACATCACAAATGAAGAAATCATTTACTACAGTGAATGATAATGCTAACCTAATGATTGATGTTGATGATTACAATGAGACAGTGGATAGGAAAAACAAAACTCATGTAACTGAACAGAGTTTCCCCGCAAATATTAATGTACCCTATATGACTAGAAGTGGTAGAACTGTTAAACCTAGACAAGTCCTAGATATTTAGCCGTGTTCCAATTCTAGGGAGGGAGGTGTTGTAATGTGATGTATGTCACATCACTACTTTTATACACTCTATGCTACTGTCTAGATTATCTATGATCTTATGTCATTCACATTGGAAGTACATAATAAAAATGTATTATTATAATGTTTCTTTTATTTAACTAAATTAGAGATACAACACTGTCAAAGTTAATTACAGAGAAATGGCTAATTAACGGAGCTAATCGCGATTAACAACTGTCAACGCCCGTTTTGAGGTTATGTTTGCTATTGTTTTCTCTACGGGTCTAGTTTCAACATTTGTTCGTGTTCTTATTATAGAATTATCAATTCTGGATATGTTATTCGACGACAACGACGAGGAAATTCTTCAATATATGAATAGACCCCGGGCACCACGAATTATTGGTCCGAGGACTAATTTATTTGAAACCCTTACCGAAACGAAATTTATTAGAAGGTTTCGTCTTTCCAAATCGACAGTGTTGCTTTTGTTACAAGTAATTGAACAAGAATTGAAATTTAAAACAGAGAAGTAAGTAGGTTCTTACCTTGCTAGCTACACTTTATTATAAATAACAATAGTAGCCTACAAGTGCACATATAATACACTTGGTAGGTACTCATCTCACTACCAGAATCTGATCAAGATCAAAAAGCTATATCAACAAAATTTTACCAAATCGCTAAATTTCCTTGTGTGATTGGCGCTATAGATTGTACTCATGTGAGAATTCTATCACCAGGTATGAAACATATTTTACAAATATACCTAACTATGGTATGTTTTGGTTGTACTGGCTTTACTAATTTCTACTTTCCTTTTCAGGGGGTTCTAATGCTAAAATTTATAGAAATAGAAAGGGGTATTTTTCCATTAACACTCAATGTGTGGGCAGCCCCAGACTTAACATTCCTCGATGTGGTTGCTCGTTGGCATGGCTCTGCCCATGATTCCAATATCTGGGATAATTATGCAGTAACGAGAAATTTTCTCCAAGGAAAATATAATAATAAATTGCTTTTAGGTGACAGTGGATATGCTCAAACTAGTTTTATGATGACACCATTAGGTGATGGCAATGTTTACACCAGAGGAGAAGCCCTTTATCAAGAATCACAAATAAAAACTCGTAACATTGTACAGAGAGCTTTTGGAGTCTGGAAAAGGCGATTTCCTATTATATCTCGGGGAGTAAGCGTGAAGTTACATAAAATACCTGGTAAGTATTATTATTAACTCTGTGCCTTCATTTGAGTTTCATGCTCTTATTTTGTTTATTTTTTATTACAGGTATAATCATAGCAACTGCTGTACTACACAATATAGCCATTTGGCAAAAAGATAAAATTCCACCAGAAGACCCAGAGTACCCAGCTTACCTGATATACCAGACCCACCACACCCACCACAAGGTCGAGCTGGAAGGAATTTTGAACGCACAGTTCTAATCAATGACTATTTTGCTGGGTATGTTAAGAAAATAATTGAATATTACATACTATGTAAATATTACAAATGAATATACTATGAACTCTCTTTTATTTTATTTTTCAGATTATAATGGCTGATTTACTTCCTAGTATCCTGGTAACATAGAAGAAACATCTAGTCTACTGTGACTCCATAAATTATAGTAGAGAAGCCATTTTCAATTTGATTATTTACCAAGCAAAACAACAATTTTAAAACATAAATAAAATAATTTTTATTTTAACTTGTTTATTTTCTTATCTAACAACAAGAGTTCTTTTTCTTTTAACTGTAACTCCAATTCCTTTATTTGAAATTCTTTTTCTTTCATTTTTCCATAATGTTTTATGGTTTGTTCTTGTAACTCTAACTCCAAATCCTTAATTTTAGTATCTTTTTCTCTCATCATCTCAGTGTATTTATTTACTTGAATTGTTTCCTCTAGTTGTAGCTGTTGCATCTTGCTCTGATGTTCCATGTCGTTCAACAAAACTTGTTTTTGTATCTGTACCAGTTCCAATTTTTGTTCAGCAAGAGTTTGAAACATTTCATTAGTTTTTTCTTTTTTTTATATGACGGCTTCTCATATCTATTATAAAATTAATGCATTAAAATTTTGTTTTAATAGAAGTTACTAACCTTAACTAGTACTGTCTACCAGAAGGGTTATGTACTGTCTACCAGAAGGGTTATGTACTATAAACTTTAGTATTAATTACTTATAGTTCTTACCAGTACAATTAAGAGGAGTTGCCTTTTTTTTTTCATAATAAATCCACTCTATTCTTAAAACTAATAGGTGTAGTAGTTATTTCCTCTTTTTTTGTTTCCTCCGTCTCTGCAATGACTTCTTCATTGGTTTTAAATTGAACTTCTGCAATAATTAAAATAGCACATTAAAATATAAAATTCAAATTTACATATTATAAACTACTCAAAACAAAATAGGGCCCACTTAATTTTTACAGTGTAACTTAATAATATACAAATTTATATAGATTTTATAAATAGACATGTTTAAATTAGGGATTTAGAAATTGCGTAAACATAACCAATTGTAAAAGTTGTTTATTTTTTTTTAATTACTCATGCAAAAGAGTATTTAGGGAAATTATCACTAAATGAATAGTAAAAGTAAATTTTGGTTATGACCATTTTTCTAAAAGAAACTGATGATAGGTGTCATGTTTAATATGTAGGGCCCCCTCGGATCCGTATGCATTCTCTGACCCTGTCTGGTACACTTTTAATCAGATGGCTAACGTTTTCATCAGGTATTCGCTCCCAACAGACTTTTAGAGGGTTTATGAGCTCTTGTTGACTGTTGACGCTGCTGTAATTCTCTTTGAGGCTTCTTTTCAATTGATCCCATAAATGTTCGATAGGATTGAGGTGATCGCTCGGGACTCATCGCTGGCCATGGAAAAACTGTAATACTGGCGTCAGAGAGTGCTCTTTGTGTGGTACGAGCCGTATGCGCGCGAGCATTATCTTGCATAAAAACAAAATTATTGCCCACTCTTTGTGTAAATGGGGTCACATGAGGTCGGATTACTCCCTCGACATAACTGGCAGCGGTTACGGTACCTTCATCCAGAATTACCAGTTCTGGTTTGCCTATTATGCTTATTCCATCCCATACCATCACACTTGGACCCCCAAAACGGTCTGTTCCGTGGATGCATGGTTGTGAAAAACGTTCGCCTTCTCTTCTCCACACGCGTACTCGTCTGTCATCACTAAAAAACTTGATCTTACACTCGTCTGTGAAGAGTACAGTTCTCCAGTTATCTATGGTCCAGTCCAAATGCTCACGTACGAACCTTAAACACGCTGCACGATGACCACTTGTCAGCTTGAGCCGAACAACACGCATTCTGGAACGTCGTCCGTCCTCGTGGAGTCGGTTTCGGATGGTTTGATCACTAACACGTGTACCAGTAGATTGCCGTAGTCGGTTTTGTAAGGTCCGGGTAGTTACAGTGCAATCCCGACGTGCAGTTAGCTTGATGTACCGGTCTTCCTGGGGGGTTGTGGCACGAATTCTTCCCGATCCTCGTCTTCTAGCTACACTACCTGTCTCCTGGTAGCGTTCCCATACGTTCTGGATAGCTCGTCGCGACACACTGACACGTATTGCTACAGATCTCTGAGATTCTCCCCCCGGAAACAAAACAACCGCTCTGGTCACGGTTTCCGTGTCCAAGTGATGGTGAGAACCGGGCATAGTAATCAGGACTAATACCGAAACTAAACACAGATTGGGCTATACACAATGACTTTTAACAGAAGCACAAACACAGAAGAAATGGTGCATAGGGTAATTTCAAGCACCTCAGTTTTTCTGTCTATCCACTTCAGAATAACATTAAAGTTGTGGCTCAAAACATTGATAAGGACTCATAAACATGTCTACTTTATGTTTTAATGCTTCAAATCACTAATGATCACCATAGGAGTTATTTATAAACAAACTTCATTTATAAACAAACTTCGAGTTTAACTCAAGATGGGCCCTATTTTGTTTTGAGTAGTTTATATACTATATTCAATAAATATTTTGTATACATACCATATTCGATAGGTTTTATTTTCTCACTATCATGAACACTCTCTTGGTATTGTGCCATCAAGAGAGAATCTCCATCGTAAATTGTATATAAGCCATCAATATGTGGCTCAATATTTTTTTTTAATTGCATCAATGGTTCATCATAATCTGGAGGGGGAGGGCCACCACCTGAAGTAAAAGAGAAAATTCATCATCTAAATTGAGAATAATGTAGTAAATATTATCTGGACTGTAATAAGTACAAAACATAAGTACATACCTGTACCCATTATGGTCTTTTTATATTGACTTTCTTTTTTCTTCAGTTCTCTTTTCATCTCCCTGAAACCTGACTGGCAGACATCTGCTGGTTCCTTAATTTCTGAAGAGACAGCATTCCAGTCATTTCTGTTTGCCTCGATAGCATTAATAAATCTATAAGATCTGTAAAATAGTTACCAATGTTAGGATCTAAACTATACGAACACGGAAATGGGAGAACCCCGAAATAAACAAAATAAATACTTGGTTTGATTTACAGTGTTTATGTGAGGCATAAACCTTATATGGTTGAAAACAATACAATCTTACTTGATAAATTCATTTTTGCAGTTGAATGCTCCTTTTTAATTTTCGCTTTCATATTGCGATAGCAAAGCAATAAATTTTCAGTTGTCCGATTCGTATATTTCGTGTTTGCATTAAATGTTTCGGTCACTTTAACCCATGCGGCTTGTTTTTCACCGTGCTTAACGCCGTCGGTCTTTTTACTTTCTATGATGTGTATAAATGGTTTAAGCACGTCACAGAGCAACTCTTGTTCTTCCCTAGTAAAATTAGGGGCACGGGAACGCGAACTAGTGGTTGGTATAAGATTCATTTTTATTCAAGATAGATTCGTTTGGAACAAAAACAACCACAATCAACAGGCAATCATGAATCATCCATCAACACATTTTCTCTGTCTGATAGATCGAAAATGTCACACGTTCCAAACTAAGCAAATACTTTTCAAAGTACAGTATGGAAATTGTCAAAATTTTTAAATCGCTATACTCAAAAAGGTTACTATCGTAAAACGGAACATGGTTCTACAGTCATAGACAAAGTCATTACAATTTGTTATAAAATAAATAATAAATGAGAAAATCTGTTTGGTGCAAGACGCTACTAATTGAAATTAGTTTAATTTGTAATTAGGGGTTAATCATAATTAGTTAATCGCAATTAAGCTAATTTTAAACAGCGTTTCGTAAAAGTCGCCCTTAAAGTGAAGTTAAAAATTTGCAATATTTTAGAATAATAAAATCAAAATATTGTTTTAATATAAGCCCCTATCTTTCGCGATACTATTGTACTATTATTATTCTCAGTAACATTCGAAGCAATAACAGTTTAAAAAGCTTTAATGAGTTTTGTATAGATGGCGCTACTTATGTTGTAACCGGTTTAGAAATGTAATATTATTTTATTTTACATGAAACAACAATATAACCACAGTATAAAAATCTCTAAACACATGCCTATTAATGTGATGTATAATAGCCTGTGGGATCTATGTGTAGACTTAAAGTGCTTAAAGTGAAATACTGTTTTAATATCAGCCCCATCTTTCGCGATACTATTATTACTCTCAGTAACATTCGAAGCAATAACAGACAGTTTAAAAAGCTTTAATGAGTTTTGTATAGATGTCGCCACTGTCGAGTCGAGCGGAGTCCTTCGGAAGACCGTTCGACTCGCAGTGGAAGACGGGCTTTATAGTTAAAAAAAATTTTTTTATTGTCATTTAGTATGACGCGATGGACTTCCCAGGTCAACAGATACCTACTACACACGCTCACAACTCCCTGGACCATTTACTGAATCTGGATATTAAACCTCCTATCAACGACTTGATAGCAAGTATTGATAGAATACTCCGTCGCTCCCACGATCGCGCTGGTGTTAGCACGCTTAAATAAATAAGGCCAACGTGTACCGAAATAACGCAAAACAATGTACCTTTTTTGTGTATTTTTTATTTTATAATTACATAATATGTCTAAGAATACATAATATTTATTAAACCTAATGTAACTTGATCTTTATACTAGGAGATCCAAATATACTTAAAAATGAAATTCTATTTAGATCCCCACCTTGGGGGATCCTGATGAACTGGTGAGTGCAAATGGATAACCAGGCGATTTTGTTGGGGATCCTAGTGGACGACCCCAATAAAACAGTGTTTTTAAAAAAAGGATATTAATATTTTAATAAATCTGCATAAAGTTATATACATGTATATGTAGAATGTGGACAGAGTATATAAAACATTACAATGCGATGATAGGACAATGAACCATGGACCGCACAAACACATTGAACGCAGACGAATTGGACAAACACTATAACATTTTGTACGAACTGCCCACAACATTTCAAGCTGCAGGCCTCATTGGTTAAGAGTTTTGTAAACTACTACAGTATATTCTTGATCTCGTCGTATAATACTAGCACGAAGGCGGCGCCCGTTCCTCGGAGTACGTTAGAGAAGGCGCCCTTGAAGAAAGCGCCGGGCCCTTCGGTGCGCAGGATCGTGGCCCAGCAGTGAGCCGTGTTCTTGTAGATGCGCTCGTTGACCGGTCTACCCGACTGCATCATCATGCGCCTACGCACCGTGTCCAGCGGGTACGACGTGATGCCCGCTAACGTAGTCACCGTCTGCACATGACAAAGCACGCGTCATCGCTCACCTACAGTACATGGACCGTGACCGTCGATATAAGAATAGACTAGATGACAGATCGTACGTTACATATATTACATATCAACTAACATAATGTAGTATAATACATTTCTCATGTTTCTGTTATTCAACTTGTTTGCACACTGTAAAAGCAATGGAAATATTAGGAAGTGGTCAAATCCAGAAATGGTTTTCCCCAGAAGTGGCATTTAAAAGTAGCCAAATGCAGAAGTGGTCCTATCCAGAAAAAAACGTCACGTCGAACTATATGGATTATCATAAATATTTTTAATGTTTACGTCAAAATCGGTCATTAATGGGAAAATACGACTGATTGCTATCAAAGAACAAGCTCAAAGTGGAGGAGATTTTCATAGACAATACCAAACAAATGATTCGAGGACATTTCGAGGAAACGCTTGAAAGTATGGGTTTATTAATTAAAATATGATTAACTTTATGAATTAACCATCACCTTACGATCACGTTAAACACGCATCGAATTACGTCAATCTCTTTAAGCTGTGTGCAAACAATACCACTTAAATCACACCTAACATTTGAATGACTACTTTTCACTCACGTAATTACAATAATCTCAAATGGAAGATAACACAATAATCCGACATTTTCGCAAGTAGCTCGCTTTGAAGGGCACAAAGCAATATATAAAATACTTGAGAAAATGTATGACGGTCGTGTGGTGTGGGCCGGCTCTACAATAGCACCAATCCATATCTTTCCCACGGTGACGTATGCTGTAGTTAATCTGTATTTAAGTTGAGGAGCGCGGTTGTGTCGCATACCTGCGCGATCATCCATGAGAAGAGCAGCGGCGTGTTTTTGGGATCGGGCAGCATGCCGCGCGCCGTGTCGTACAGCCCGAAGTAGGTCGCGCGGTAGATAATGATGCCCTGCACCGACACCACGAACCCCCGGTACAGTCCGATTGGCCCGTCCGACTTGAATGTCTTCATCATGCAGTCCATCATCCCGTTGTACTCCTTGGCCTTGCCCTTACCGACGTCCGCGGCTAACCTTCACATCAACATTTACATAGATTAAAGGCACATTTTTTATAAAAAGGAGAGGGTAAACGTGCAGACAGTCCACCCGGTGTTAGATGGATAGGTACTGTCGCTTTATGCCATCAGCGATACATGCCAATATCAATATAAGATGACAACAACAGATATTTAGGAATAGTGGAAAAGGGAATGAAAAAATGAGGAATAGGAAGTATAACGAGAGGATTTCCTTTTCCTCCTCGTCATCTTATCTTCCCATCCTCCTTAGGAGCGATGGAGATGGAGCGAAGAGTATTTTTTTATGGATGAAGGCGACAGACGAGAAAACTTACATCTGGTGGAATACTGTCGCCCATGGAGATTCGCGATTCATGCCAACATCAGTCCAGAATAACAAACGAAGGCAGGCCCCCGGGTGCGCTACCTACCTTTGGAGATTTAGGAACGTATTAGGAAAAATGTTTGGGATAGGATGGGAATGGGCTCTGGCAAATCTCACTCACCACCGAAACACGTGCATACAAATGGGGAAATAGGATAAAGTGGAAAATTCCGTATATTTCAAGGTAGTCTTGTGAGAGTACCGGTCGAGAGCGTCCAACGTCCCCACCTCTCATTATTGAAGTATAACAGTAAAATTTATCAAAATCTTCATACATTCCTTGATAAATATGGCGTATGTATGGACATGTCAATGTTCGCCTTTTGTGACTGATAATTGATTGCCACTGACGACTGTTTCCATGAAAGAACTTGTCTACCCAATCGCATGTCGGTCTCGCAACAGATGTGGACTGTGTCCACGGCCACTTTAGCTTACCTATTCTTTGAGCTATAACGGTGGTATTGGTTGTTTTACAAATTTCTTAGTTTCGGATATCATTCAAAGACACTTAGGAGCATTCTCCACAATATACGGGTACGTAGTAATTGACAAGACGCATCGATTGAATACATCATTGCGGTGTAGGTGGCAAAATATGACCATGTAACGAAAAAGATTTGGATTTTGCAAGGTCGGCGGCGCGTCCGCATATCCCCTGGTGTTGCAGGTGTCCATGGGCGGCGGTAACACTTACCATCACGTGGGACCGCTTGCTCGTCCGCCCACTAATCTATAAAATAAAAAAAAATAAAAAATAAATACCTAGTTCGCACAAAGTCCAGGGGGTAGACGAAACACAAGGACGTGGCTCCGGCTGCTCCTCCCGAGGCTAAATTTCCTGCGAACCATCTCCAAAACTGGACATTTTTGTCGATGTCTTTGAGGAATATGCCTTTGTACACGTCTTTGAACGCAAAGTTGAGGGCTTGCGTCGGGAAGTATCTGATCACGTTCGCCATGTTACCACGCCATAGGGACGAGATCCCTTGCTCCCTCGGTATGCGGATGAACGCGTCCACGATGCCTGAACATCAATAATATTGTTACCTACCTTTTTATATTATATTTATACAGAGAGAGAAGGTCGCAAATGAGCAGATAGTCCACATGATTGTAAGCAGATAAAGTCGCTTATGAACGTCCGCGATACAAGTGGACATCAGTCCAGAATGACACAATGTTGGTATGCCCATCTAACTTTGAAGGAATCCATCTATACATATAATAAAACTGTAGAAGCAGCGTGTCTGTACATTGAATATGTATTTACCAAAAACTGATTGGGGGCGATGAAGTAAGAGTATCAGAATACAAAAAGACAATTTTGAAATTTTTTGTCTGTTTGTCTGGTCGAACACGCTAACCTCCAAAACTACTAAACGGATTTTCATGAGGTTTCCACAGATTAATTAAGCTTAGCTTGGCTCGAAATCGGCGGACGGGAAGATAAGATAACCCAATTTAGAGTTTAAAAATCTTAATATCCACGCGTACGAAGTCGCGGGCGCAGCTAGTTAATAATAATAATAATAACTTTATTCCGTTAACATAACTCTTCCATAACATCATTTACATCATTATTATTACATGACCATAAAGATAAAAATACAAAATTTAAGTTTAAGATGGTGCCGAGGTGTGATGCGTGCGTGTGTAAAGTTGTGTATGTATGTGGTAAGTGCATACGTATCTATTATTTATGCATATTGGTGTGGAATAAGTGCCGCATATACATAATAATAATAATAAAAACAGAAAGTAGATGAGGAATATTAGAATATAACCAGCACTAAGCTATTAACTATTATTTAGGAATGGATTTGAAGAAACGGTAGGGAAAATGGGGAGGAATGGGATGGGATAGCCTCTAGAAATCCCACTCACGCACACGTATGGGGGAATAGGAGAAAATGGGAAATGCAGTACATTTTACAAGGAGAGACGGGTAGCATGGCTAGTTGGGGGCGCCCTGCGATTGTGACATTATTGTGAAATTTATGTTTTGCTAAAATCTAAAGGTGGTTAAATTTTTGGTTACCTGAAAGCAGACAAGCACATGGAACAGGTTGTGCTTTTATCACAAGTATGTCACAATCAGAAAAATAACTGATAAAAAGCGACATAAAAGACTGAAATAAAAATTAAAACCGATTATACACCTTTATACCGCTTATCTTGAGATATTTGCTTGGATACATGCTGCACCTGCAAAATCAACTTGACTCGCTCTATGGGAGCCACTGCTGTCTTTGACACAGCAGCGGAGATGCCGCCGGCTAAGAAATCTTTTAAAAACGCTTTCGGATCATGCGCTTTCTCTTCCTTTTTTCCCTTCTTATCGTCTTTTGACATTTTATATTTATATAATAATTTCCAATTACTGAAATCTTTGCAGGATCCTCTGACAATGAGCTGTAGAATACACTGTAATAAATACACTTATAAAATATCAAATTGTACTCCGATATTGTCTACTTAAAATCTGCAACTGGTATCACTTTTTATTTAAAGATAAATAACCGATAACTTACAGATGCTGATCCTCGTAGCCGTCAACGAAGCCGTTAACAGTATATTGTTATATAAGAAACATTCTCACCACACAATTTTTAACTTTCTAAAAGAAAAACGAAGTTTATTTATTCAATTATCACTTTGACTTTTAGCAGATTGGTATAAAAGATGAGCGTTTTTTTTATTGCTTGAATTTAGAACAAATTAAGAGGTTATAGATATTAAAACTTTTTGCAAATGTTATTTTTATTATATTTATGTAATCAACAAACGCCTTAATTAATCAACACATATTCCCAAACAACTGAGCTATTTGATGGGGACTCTTGAGATTTTTTAAATTATATAATGCTTAACATATATATTATGTCAAATACTTCATGGCCATCTGAATAGGTGTATTTTATATATTTTACTAGTGCTTGCTCATATTATGGCTTGTCAGTCAGCACGAAATGTTTTTAGCTTTCTACCGTGTTAATATTCATTGTAAAGCCTGACCAGAAAAATAAAAAACGTGCTCTGGGTGCGTCACATTTGCTTTTTTCATAGCAACATTAAGTATAGTCATGCCTATGTGAATTGGTTTAGTGCCATTTTTTTAAATAATATTTTGGGATAAGGAAATTATGTAAATAAAACCATCAAACCTAGTATGTGTTGAAGATAATGGACCTCCATACTGTTAGTGTCTATGACACAGTAGAATAAATAGGCGACATGACATGTATGACATGTGTTACTAGGCAACTTGCTGTTGTTATTTACGTTTTTGTTTTGTTTTGTTGTAAATACCCTTTTCCTCAAGAATATATTTTATTAACTTTAAATGCGTCTTATACTCTCCCTTTAGCTTTACTTCCACCATCTCCAAGAATAATTCTAATAAAACAATAATTTTAAACCGATCAAAATGAAGTCTAGGAAATATCGATTATGATGTGAAGAAATTTGCGGCAAACTTTAATTCATCTTTGAAACAGCGACGAGTTGATGCAGCCTACAATTCGACGACGAGCTTATTTGTGATCGTGAATACGGTTTCGCGCAGCGCTGCGCTCACAGTCGATCTCAAGGATGTTTCGTCGTCGAGCTCGTCGTCGAGTACAGCGACGAATTGGTGTATTACAGAATAGCACTGCCTCAAGAAGTCTTTCCATTATGCTACGATATGGGGTTCTTCAAGAGAGCTGTAATTATGATTTTGCAA
This sequence comes from Sesia apiformis, assembly GCA_914767545.1. Classification (NCBI taxonomy): domain Eukaryota; kingdom Metazoa; phylum Arthropoda; class Insecta; order Lepidoptera; family Sesiidae; genus Sesia; species Sesia apiformis. The sequence goes on from OU611947.1 coordinate 27,632,217, forward strand.
GGACGGCGGCGCGCCCGCATACCCTCTGGTGTTGCAGGTGTCCATGGGCGGCGGTAACACTTACCATCACGTGGGACCGCTTGCTCGTCCGCCCACTAGACTATAAAAAAAAAAGATAGAATGGAAAAAATTCAAAAATCAAATTTCTGGAATGTCTTGTTTTAATAGTGATTAATCTAAATTTATTATGTAATTATGTATGTACTTCCTATGTAATATTACATTATTAGCAATAAATTTCGTCAAGTTGTAATGATAGGTAATGAGTTAATGACTAATGGAAAAGAACAGACAGCACTACTGACGCATGACAGCACTACTGACGCTTTTTTTTTACTCATTCTATTAATCTATGGACACTCCATTTACCTCCATTTTATCTTGTGTGTATTCTTGTGTGTTCATTTATTATGTGAAAAAGTAATAAAAAACTAAAAAACAAAAAAAAAAACTCTAGAAAACTCAAGTGGAGATGGATCAAGTGGCCGAAGCGATAACCGAAGTGAAATACATTAAGAAAATACAATTGAGAGATTATGAGATAGACATATGGTATTTCAGCCCTTACCCAGATGAGTACGGTAAACAATCGAAGCTTTGGATATGTGATAATTGTTTGATATATATGGGATTAGAGAAAACTTATTGCAATCATATAGAAGAATGCACCTCTAGACAACCACTAGGTCCCCAAATATACAGAAATGGTACAATTTCTATATACGAGGTTGACGCCAAGGAACACAAAATTTACTGTCAATACTTATGTTTATTGTCGAAGCTATTCCTGGAACATAAAGCAATGTCTATTGATATACAGCACTATTTGTTTTATACTTTATATGAATTTGACGAATATGGGGCGCATCTGGTGGGCTACTTCTCTAAAGCAAAGGATTCATCCGTGAGTAACAATGTTGCTTGTATATTAATATTTCCTCCGTATCGAAAAAAAGGCTATGGTACATTGCTCATTAGCTTCAGTTATGAGTTGTCGAAGTTAGAGGAAGTTGTTGGGAGCCCAGAAAAGCCATTAACAGAGCTCGGCCACCGCAGTTACAATTCATACTGGTCGTATGTGCTGTTAGAAATATTGAGTACAAGTAGTGGTACTCTAAGCATTCCGGATCTCAGTACCAGGACTGCGATTACTCAAGCAGATATAATGTCCACCTTCGAATCATTGAACTTGATAAAATTTTGGAGAACGCACAATATATTTGTTGTTACAAGAAACAGGATTAATATGGCTATACCACATTTTAAGAAGCCTCCTTTGAGTATAGATCCATCAGCCATCAGATGGATCCCACCGAATAAACAAGGGAATTCTTCAAGGTCTAAGAAGTAGTATAGGCTTGCAGGTAGTGCTTAGAGAATCTTGAATTTCTCTTTATGCATAAGCCTGTTTGAAAATTATCTAGTTTTAAGTTCTTGCAATGTTTAGTCCATTGCTAGGCTAGTATTACAAATCAAATTTAGAAAATAAGTAATGATTATAAGGAGTCATAAGCATCGATGGCTGCATTGTTGCCTCGTCAGTTCCCTTATATCCTCAGGCAACTGCCATCGACGATCATTCACTCCTGAATATGTTCATAGGTGACAGTACCAACTTACCACCGGAAGGACTGTCTGCTTATCAACCGCCTTTTTTCTGTTAATTAGATATAATTTCAACTTTATTTTAAATTTCAATTTCAATGCTACAACCCCTCTAATTCTAAATCCACTGAATTTTTCCATTATAAACCTATGTTCCGTTTATCATAATACAACTGAAGCCAAACTTTAACAGGAGAAATTACATAAAAATATGCACAAATCTATGTGCTAGTTTTATAATCGGGATATTTTAATTTAAAAATAGATCAGTCATTATCACATATTTACTTCAGTAATTGTTAGTTTTGTTAGATTTTGAAATAGAAATTAATATTAAAGGACCTTACCACTGGGGAGGGGAGATGTAGCAGTGTAATTGAATGAATATACTTTTTGTTTTTACATTGTATTTGTTATGTTTAACAATTAAATCAGTATAATTGTTAATACTCACCTGATTTTCCGTTTTTGCATTGTAATTGTTTAGTTTAACAATTAAATCAGTATAATTGTTAGTACTCACTTGATTTTCCGTTATTACATTGTAATTCTTTTGTGTAACAATTAAATCAGTATAATTGTTAATACCCACTTGATTTTCCGTTATTACATTGTAATTCTTTTGTGTAACAATTAAATCAGTATAATTGTTAATACCCACTTGATTTTCCGTTATTACATTGTAATTCTTTTGTGTAACAATTAAATCAGTATAATTGTTAATACCCACTTGATTTTCCGTTATTACATTGTATTTTTTTGTGTAACAATTAAATCAGTATAATTGTTAATACTCACTTGATTTGCCCGTGTTAAAATATCTAAAAATAAGGAAATGTGCTTGCTTGGAGTTGTCGTGCTTTGTGCCATTATCGAATATTGACCCAAATATTCCCATGAAGCACGAGAATAACAAACAATTTCTAAGATTAAGATGATTGTGCACTTGATAATTGTAAAATATTGTATTATGACAGAGGTCATAATGCATGTCATAAATGAAAACTGCCAATCATCATAATTTATTTGCATTACTTATTATTACTACTACTTATTACTTTGCATTACTTTGCACTTAATGTGCATTATATGAATTGTCATTTAAAAAATGTCAGTCTATAGTTCTCTAATGTTTCACATCTCTTTCAGTTCCTTTTGTACTTATAGTGATACAAGTATCACAAGTATATATTAATTTGTAAGAATAAATCATTTTTTCGTTCACATATTTATTTTTTGCCTGACACCAAACAAATAAACGTCCCTAGGTAACCAGGATGTTCTGACCTAAAATGATGATACCCGAAAATGATGATCATTATCGGGCAACATTATGGTTTCTATTGCTCAATAATATCTCAAGAACAAATGCTCAACACTGGTCAATATATGTCCCAGCAATGTATGGAGCAATAAATGCCGGGCACTTGATGCAGCAATTAATTGTTCAAAATTTTGCGTTTTTGTGACGCAATTGTGAGGTCGGCACTCGACATCATGGAAGGCTAGGAAATTATTGTTGCTGCTGCATACATTATATTACAAAATAAAAAAATGAATGGATGTGGCCATACTTAACTAAATGGATATCCGCTTGACAACGAAATAGAACTGGATATCTCATTTTTTTTATAGATGAGGGCGGACGAGCAAACGATCCCATGTGATGGTGTTACCGCCGCCCATGGACACCTGCAACACCAGGGGGTATGTGGGCGCGCCGCCGACCTTGCAAAATCCTATTTACAGCTCTCTTGAAGAACCCCATATCGTAGCTTAATGGAAAGACCTCTTGAGGCAGTTCGTTCCACAGCCTAGGGGTTTGCGGTATAAAATAATTTTTTGACCGAACAAAGCAAATCGCTCTCCTCCCATAACTGCCAATGTTCTCGACACAAAACAATTACCAAGCATGGTACTTATTACAAAGCTAGATAAATACTTATAAAAATGTAAACAAACCTTAGATCATTTTTAATGCAGCCTCGCCCATCACTGTTCAGCTTGACAGCTATATCTTGTCACGCTGTTCTCGTGCGGTCTCTTGAGTGGGATGTTCGAGCGAGCCTTGTCGCAAGCCACCGTTTCTCCTCTACGCTGTCAATTAATTTCTCCAGCTGTGCTTGCGAAGGAACCACGGTTCTTAACATGCTACAAATTACAAAAAACATTTGTAAACACAGAAAGTTACAAAATTATGTGCTAAAAATCAAACATGATTATCATATACAAAATTTAATTATTTTAATCTTGTAATTTGCATGTAACAAATACTTACACTTTTGTCTATATTTTTAACACAATATTAAAAGTAAAATACGATTGATTATATCGGTCTAACGTTTCTATTATTATAAATTATAAATAAAAACATGTAAACCATGGTACAATAATACAGGTATGGCATTCCCAACACAAAGATCACGTGGGAGACACAAGCCTACGTCATCTGAGATGAGATGACTCATCTCCCCTATGAACGGTTCTCAAAATTTATAGTTTGGGGAAAAGTAGATCTAGTAAAAAACATTTTTTCGGGATATAATTTAGTTACCCAATGTTCTATTCCAGGATCCACACAATGTATACATAAACCAAAGGTCACCCGTTATTAAGCTGTTTGGCAATGGTAACATACATACACACAAACACAGGCACAGACACATACAAACTTTCGTATATATAATATCAATCGGATACCTACTCAGCGCTTTTGCCTGCAGCAACGCACGTGTTGATGGATTATCGTGACAAAAACCATCCTATGTCCATGACCTGCTGTTTTAAGCTACTGAAGCTATCCAGTAAATTTTCATTCATTTAATCGGTTCAGTAGCAGTCTATTCGTGAGAAAATACTTGCAAAACAGACAGACCCACTTTTGCATTCTCAATATTAATAAAGATTGTAGGGTTTACATATTAGTAGAGACAATATATATTCAAGAGACAAATATTCAATGATGTCTCCGTGATCCACAGGGTGAAAACCGGTAGTGATCACCGAATGGTTAGAGGCACATTGAATATAAACGTCAAGTTGGAAAGGTCCCGCCTGATGAAGTCTACGCTCCGACCTACTGCTGCCCACATAAAAACCCCGAAAGCTTTCAGCTTGCATTGTCAAATCGCTTCGATTGCCTAGAGGATTGCGTTGCAGTGGACGATATCAACAACAGGTTGGTAGAAACTGTCCATACGGTGGGGTCTAAATTCTTCAGACACCGTCGAAGAGATGGACCCCAAAAGCTCACCGACCACACCCTCAACCTCTTGGCGGAACGACGTTCGATGGCACTGCAGACTCCTGATGACGCGGAAGCATATCGGCAGCTCAATAGACGGATTCACCAGTCCTTGCGACACGACATCCGTCTCTTTAATACTAATCGTATTAAGGAGACGATAGAGCGGAATAAAGGCTCCAAAGTGTTCGCAAGAGACTTATCTATTGGGCAGAGCCAGTTGACGAAGCTGAAGAGGGAGGACGGCAGTGTCACTTCCGACAAACAAGAGGTACTGAGGGAGATCGAGGAGTTCTATGGACAGTTGTATACCTCGGTCTCTAAACCCGTTGGCAACTTGGCCAAAGACCCAAGAGCCAAGTTGACCCGACACTATACCGAAGACATCCCGGACATCAGCCTGTACGAGATTAGGATGGCCCTCAAACAGCTTAGAAACAACAAGGCGCCGGGCGAAGACGGAATCACTTCAGAGCTTCTGAAAGCGGGTGGAACACCGGTACTGAAAGTCCTTCAGAAGCTCTTTAATTCCGTCTTGCTCGAAGGTATTACGCCGGAGGCATGGAACAGAAGCGTGGTGGTGCTCTTCTTCAAGAAAGGCGACAAGACCTTGTTGAAGAACTACAGGCCCATCTCGCTTCTGAGCCATGTTTATAAGCTGTTTTCGAGGGTTATCACGAATCGTCTCGAGCGCAGGTTTGATGACTTCCAGCCTCCCGAACAAACCGGTTTCCGAAAAGGCTATAGTACCATAGACCACATCCATACGCTGCGGCAAGTTATACAGAAGACCGAGGAGTATAACTTGCCATTATGCTTAGCGTTTGTGGACTATGAGAAAGCCTTTGATTCGATCGAGACTTGGGCAGTGCTACAGTCCCTCCAGCGGTGCCATATTGACTATCGGTATATCGAAGTGTTGAAGTGTTTGTATAACAACGCCACCATGTCAGTCCGAGTACAGGAAGGGAGCACGGAGCCGATTCCATTGCAGAGGGGTGTGAGACAAGGAGATGTCATCTCTCCGAAGCTCTTCACCAATGCGATGGAAGACGCTTTCAAGCTCCTGGAATGGAAAGGACTCGGCATCAACGTTGATGGCGAATACATCACTCACCTTCGATTTGCCGACGATATCGTGGTCATGGCAGAATCGCTGGAGGATCTTAGCACAATGCTCGGAGACCTCAATCGAGTTTCCCAACAGGTGGGCCTTAAAATGAACATGGACAAGACGAAAATCATGTCGAATGTCCATGTCGTGCCCACCCCAGTTTCAGTCGGGAGCTCGATTCTCGAAGTTGTTGACGAGTACGTCTACCTAGGCCAAACGGTCCAACTAGGTAGGTCCAACTTCGAGAAAGAGGTCAATCGACGAATCCAACTCGGCTGGGCAGCGTTCGGGAAGCTACGCAGCGTCTTCTCGTCCAAAATACCTCAGTGCTTGAAGACGAAGGTCTTCGACCAGTGTGTGTTGCCGGTGATGACCTACGGCACCGAGACGTGGTCTCTGACTATGGGCCTCATAAATAAGCTCACTGTCGCACAGCGAGCTATGGAGAGGGCTATGCTCGGGGTTTCCCTACGTGATCGAATCAGGAATGAGGAGATCCGTAGACGAACTAAAGTCACCGACATAGCCTCTCGGGTTAGCAAGCTGAAGTGGCAGTGGGCAGGGCACATAGCTCGAAGAACCGATGGCCGATGGGGCAGAAGGGTTCTCGAATGGAGACCACGTACCGGCGGACGAAGCCGAGGACGTCCATCTGCTAGATGGACAGACGACCTCATAAAGGTTGCGGGCACCCGCTGGATGCAGGTCGCTGCCGATAGGTCTAAATGGCGGACAATGGGGGAGGCCTATGTCCAGCAGTGGACGTCCAAGGGCTGAGAAGAAGAAGAAGAAGACATATTAGTAGAGATTCTAGGGTTTAGTACATAAAACAAGTTGACTTTCGAAGCTTTTATTGTAATATTCAATACAGTGTTTGATACTTTATATAATTTTCTTTCGTACTTTTTTCGTTGTTGATTGCATACGATATTTCTATTTAACTCTCTCAGTCGTATGTAGGTTCTTGTTCTTACTAAGCAAAGTATTACAGAGTACTCTATTTGGGGGTAACGATCCTTGATATCATTGTGCACTATGTCAGTCAGGCGTTTGAAAATGAATTGATCTGTGGACAGCGATTTCCCATGAAATTTCTCAAACTCAGTTTCCATTATTTGAGCAACGCTTATGAGCTCTTGACATGGATAAATCAGCTTTCCCCTTGATATAAAGTTTATCCACTCACAGGAACCACTTTCAGGATTTAGAGCACGGGTTTGATTTCCAAGATGTGGGTACTTTCCTAAATATCTCGAAGCAACATAGCCGGCAATGTATTTAAGGCCCTGTTCCTTGACTTCATTACTAGCCACTTCCGTTTCAAAATCATTCAATAATTTCTTTTCTTCGTCAGTTGGCATATACATAGACAAGTCGCAATTATTAGAAACGTTTATCTCTGCTTCCAACACGTCACTTTGTAATAAGGACATTAGTGAACAGTTTTCATCTTCATTGCGATAATTATCTGCTTCTACGTAGGTATTTAGTATACCAGTCAAAATGTCATCTTCATCTGCGCTAATTTCATCCGATGGGATAATAGCGGACATTTCGGAATCTTGTAATGGTGCTATCAGACAAGAGACACTTGGATTTTCTCGGATATTGGTCGAGCATTTAAATACATCCGCTGAATGCTTTCCTAGGATATACCATTTCAGCCGATGTTTGAAAGTGTGGTGGTCGAGACGTACTCGTGCGCCCGAGCGCCGACACCAGCGAACGATCGGCTTGTTCCGCCGCGTCTCGGACGCGACTCGGTTTTCCCGAGCTTGCCAGTCAGAAAAGCACCTTCACGCCGATAGGCCGCGCACGCCCGACCTCGCTCCGACACAAGCGTACCGCCATCTTGTAGTCACGTAAACAGCTTTGTTCGCGTTGTAATATAACTGAACAATAAACGCATTCCTCGAATATATGTGGACACATTTATGCGACCTCCGCTCCACAAAAGAAAGCGCTGTGGGGTGGTCATGTCTTGCGCCCATACCTCTTATGTATGAGAAGAAATTCTCCAAAACGTCTTGGTTTAATCGAGACGTTAATATGTACTCCAAATTAAGGTTCGCTCTTCCTTTTAAATCATCAAACAAGTTGACAAGAGACTTGTTTGAAATTAAAATGTCTCTTTGAAATGGAGTCATATTGTTTTTTTTTTACCTGTTTTTATGTTTTGCATCAAGTGATTCATTTTGTCTAGAATCAAATTTTGTGCATCCAATTTAAGGCCGTATGCATTTTTGTTGCCTTCAAATTTCATTCGAGCATTAAAAACATCGAACCAGTCATTAAACACTTTGAAAATGTAAGACAGCTCTAACCAGTTCTCGTCTGGCAAAAATCTTTTATGCCGCACCATTCAATTGCTTGAGCTACTGTATTTGAGAATAGTTGGGCAGCTGGGCGTACTTTTTGTATTTGCGAACCTTCAACATTGAGATGATATGACGTTATTTTGTGAGCCAATTTGAGATCGTTCTGAGACAAAAACAGTATTTTTTTCTATGGTCTTCTTTGTCAATACATTGTTGTTGTATACAAAGCCATGGTCTATAAAATGATTTCTCGCCAGTTTTAGTAGATGAGGGACGTCAAAAAAAAGAAGACTTTCAAATTTCTGTCACCGGGATGATTAAAATAAGTCTGTTGGTCATTTTCAACGCCAACATTTAATGACCTTATCCATCCCTGGTTCCCAGGTCCCATATCGCACGTTACTGAAACCACTGTAAGACCAGCCTTATACATTTTTTTGATTATGTCAAATAATATATTTTTGGTCATCTTTTGGTCACATTTAAAATATATAGGCTGCTTCCATTTCCCGCAAAGACCACGGGCCATTACACATTGACAGTTGTTATATGGTCCGACTTTTTGTTCATATTTCTTATCTATTTCAATTTTATTTGAGAGATAAATCTCATCAAAAGCCAACGTTACAATTTCATCAAAGTAAGAACGTTTTCTAATAGCCCTTCCTTAATCTCAAATTTGCAAGCCCATTTGCGGAGTGTAGAAAAAGCCGGCAAAGGAATTCCAACGGTGGCTCTCAAGTGACGATAGCCCTTTGGACTTATACTTCTTAACGAAATAGCTGCAGCAATATCTTCCGCGGACCATCTCACACGACGCTTATTAGGCTTCATGAGGCAACGGATTTGACCGGAGGTAAAAATTTTTATTAAATTATTTTTTAAAACATGAAAATCATTGGCAGTCTTTTGTAATTGCTTATGTTCAGCCGGAGGAATCATGATATTTTCGTCACTGAAACACACACACACGCACATATATATACCTATATATATTTGGCTGAAAACAGTCAAATAAAATATAATAGATTTCGTTTAAGACAATAGAAGCGAAACGAATAAAATAAGCCATTAGTAGGTAGGAAACAGATTCAGCTACAAAGGTTTACACTTAGAATAGAAAATTTGAATTTTACGTGATTGAAATAGAATAAGATACGTTCATAAGAAAATAGTTTAAATTAAGTTACGATAAAAAGAAATGTTAATGTAGGTATCTTTTCTCAACGACCTTTGAAGAGTCCGAAATCTCATTAGCTGGTGTTGTGTTACATTCATCAGGAAAACACTTTATATTGCCTGAAGTACCTGTTGTTTCACTGGTTATTTCTATCGACGTACTAGGCATATTTTGTGTGTCTATATCATCAATCTGTAGTGTAGGTAATGCGCCTGGTTTTTCTATATTATCAATCTGTAGTGTAGGTGATACATCTGGCTTTAATTTTCTTACTTTTCTTGGCGATTCCTTTAAGAAAATGTACTGCAGCGGCTTGATATAGTCAGAAGATAAAAAATTGTTTGAACATACTCTCCCTAAAAATAAAATACATAATTATAAAAAAATAAAAAATATTGAATAAGAAACAAACAAATATTTATAGCAAGACAGCTGGCCAACTCGAATTTAGCTTTTAATCTGCCAATTTTGAAGGGTTACATTTGACAGGAGTTGAGCCCAAAGATACAAGTTCACCATAGTGAAAAATCGCAGAATCGCAATTTCTGATCAAACCTTGTTAAATCGATAGAGGACTTCAATATCAATAAAAAAGGTTTATACCCTAATCGAAACCAGTTATACTTTAACTTTAAACACATAATAAAATTTCGATACATACCATTTTTAGTAGTAGTTTTAGGTCCACAATAGCGAAGCCATTCTTTGGCTACAGATTCTTTTGAGGGAAATGAAAAAAACCTTATTGTACCGCCTTTTACACTTCTACTCTTACAGTTCCGAATAGAACAACCGACCATTTTAAGATTGTGATCAAAGAAACGAGAATTTAATTGTTAGCCGACTATAAAGTTTGGGAAACACTGTACAAGTGCATAAGCAAGAGCGGAATATGTAATTCAAACACGTTAGACGAAGATGACGATACACGACAAAATGGCGGAACCTCGACGAATGAAACAGCTGTTTCCTGTACTACCAGTAGCGTGAAATCATAACTCCCCGACGTCCTTATATTACCTGTGCATATCCGATAAAACTATGAAGTTTTGATTGAAATAAATACGTTAATCGTTTTAAATTGAATCGTTTCGTTTCATTGTACAAACAAAATGACAATTGAAATGCTTTGTTTATTTTATTTAATAGAGTAATAACAGATTTTTTTCCAAATTTCCTTGTTTAGTTGTAATAAATTGGCAACTGGATAGTGACGTAGGCAAGTGTCACTCCCCGGAATGCGAGACCTTGTTTTTTGGATCATGATGTAAACCAGAAAATGCAAAGAAAGAACTCGCGTCAGTCAGTCGACCGGTATTTTTGGCAAAGTAATTAACATTCAGCCAAAAGAATAATTTAAAAAAAATATAATTAGGCTTAAATTATGTATGTAAAATCATATTTTCACTCTGCTTTACCAAATAAATTAATAATTGTTGAAGATAATGGACCTCCATACTGTTAGTGTCTATGACACAGTAGAATAAATAGGTGACATGACATGTATGACATGTGTTACTAGGCAACTTGCTGTTGTTATTTACGTTTTGTTTTGTTTTGATGTAAATACGCTTTTCCTCAAGAATATATTTTATTAACTTTAAATGCGTCTTATACTCTCCCCTTAGCTTTACTTCCACCATCTCCAAGAGTATGACTTATAACATTATTCATGATATTCAAAATCTAAATATTCAAGCAACATTTCATCACTTTCATGATCCGATTGTATCACTAATTGAATTCCATATATATCAGACTCATTGTCAGTTTTAAGGCTTGATGAGTCACTTTCACTGCCATCAACATTTTAAATTGTTTAATTGGGTCCCTTACGGCATCTTGTCCACGGTGACGTGTTTAGATCCGGCGAAATCATCGGGACTACGTAAGAACAACGGCGGTGTACTAGTTTATATGTACCTTTGTCCACATAACGGAACCACGTAACATAATTCTTATAGTTGCCGCACTGACGGATCCAGCTCCGTCACGGATGTCACGCACGCGGTCATCGACGACAATCTACCGGGGTGTGTCTAGGACGACGCACGTGCGTCCGAATAGTCGCCGACTCACTACATCAAATCCCCTACGACAATATGGACATTTTACCTGCGTCGTAGCTACATCCGGCAAAAATCTTATTGTGGACAAAGACGTGAGATTTATTTCGTATGCGGATCCGCCAAAATTCTTACCGTGATCTTAGATATACAAGAAAGCATGAAATAGGTACTAAAAAACTATACGTCAAATGCACCACCTATTGATGAAAATAATCCTAGATCATCTTCAGTGATGCTACCTGACTATGTTCGTAGTCCCAGCACTGAACGAATTTTTTTTGCACTGTGAAGGAACTGCTAGACACAGAATGCAGAAGATATTGTTCTACGACGTTCTACGTAGTTTATATTAGCGTGAGTTTTATTTTAGTTGCTTTCGCTGGGAATTTATGTTAGTAATAAATAAATAAATCCTATATATTGTATTCGGGCTCAAGCGTCGCTTCGCACTGTGCATAGTGGACGAGACGGAGCAGGCCATCGAGCCGCAGACATTGATCCCACTGACGCTGGTTGTGATGCGGCTCGCGCTCGTTGGCTACATCAGTTTTGATAGCCCGAAGCTTAAGAAACGTTTGGATCGATCAAAAATTTTTATTCAGTTTTGAAGCTGGCATACTAACCATCATTTTAGTATGTCATTGTACCAAATTTTAATTCAGAATACTGGATAAATTGAGTTTAAGGCGTAACATGTCGTGTGTCTTTCTCGACTTTCTCATGGAGGTTCACTCTTTGCCTGAAAAGGGTGACCGCACAGACTCGGCCAACTTTAGGCCAATAGCCATCACCTCCCTCTTCTCCAAGGTAATAGAGCGTGTTATAAACACACAGCTCCTTGGGTACCGAGAGGATCACCAGCTGATTAGCGACCGTCAATATGGATTTCGTCATAATCGCTCGGCTTGTGATCTTTTAGTGTGTTTAATATACCGCTGGGCTGACGCCATTGAGAGTAGAAGCGAAGCTCTGACTGTGGGCCTAGACATTGCAAAAGCCTTTGATCGGGTATGGCACAAATCGCTACTTTCCAAGCTACCATCTTTCGGGATACCCGATGGATTATGCGAATGGGTTGCCAGTTTCCTGACTGGACGGAGCATCAGAGTCGTTATCGATGGTAGCTGCTCCGACACCACGTCTATTAATGCTGGTGTCCCGCAAGGTTCCGTGCTGTCCCCAACTCTGTTCCTTCTGCATATCAACGATCTGTTGCAAATTGGTGGCATACGTTGCTATGCAGATGACGGCACTGGGGACGCCTTGCACAGGAGCCGCGCTAACATCCTTCGGATCGAAGTGGAAGAGAGTTGTGTCAGGCTTGTGTCTGAAAGCGAAGACTCTTTAGATCTAGTCTCGATATCGGGTTCTCTAAACCTAGTGGATTTCAAACCCAGTAAGACGCAAGTCTGTGCATTTATGCAATTGTTGAAATAAATAAAACTACACAAGCGAGCATCATACGAGGCATAGGAAGCGACCAGGGTGCCTTCTTGGCCTCTAAGTATAGAGTAAGTTTTAGAATTCCGTCGCTTCACGATTCCAAGTTTGTCGTTGCTATCGAGGCTCACGTGTTATATAAAATTTCAACAACACTTCCTAGATAAGATAAGATGGTTGTTCAGTTGTCGCCAGAGTTATCAGGTTTAAGATTAGCAGATCCGACATTTCAGACACCTAATAAGATAGACCTGCTTCTTGGAGCAGACGTATATGGCTAGATTTTGTTGAAAGGTATTATTAAAGGTCCGCCGGGTTCTCCCTTAATTCAGAACACCAAGCTCGGTTGGATCTTATCTGGACATATACTGGGTCAGTGTTCGGAAAATGCAGTGGCATTTTCCGAACACTGTCACAAGGTTGTTCGTATGCACGCTCAAGTATCCGATAACAAGTTGTTGAGAAGATTCTGGGAGATCGAAACAGAATATGCAAAACCAAAGAAGTTCCTGTCTGATGAAGAACAGAAGTGTGAAGTTACATTGTGAAATTTCCTTTTAGAGACACTGATCCACAGTATAAATATGGTAACAGTAAAGAAATAGCAAAGAAAAGATTTTTGTTACTAGAAAAGAAGTTCTCAAAGTGTCCAGATCTTTAAGCGGGACGTGATACACAAACGTGATACATGATTATCTTAAGCTTGGGTTCGTAGCCGAAGGAACTTCATGGTCAGGTCGATGTGGTCTACTTGCCGCACCATGCAATCGTTCACGAAGACAAGATCACTACCAAAGTCAGAGTGGTGTTTGATGCGTCTTGCCCCGGAACAAATGGTGTCTTTAAATAATGATTTGTTGGTATGTCCGACTTTACAGTCGGACTTACGTCATATCATACTGCGTTGGCGACTCTATCCGATTGGTATCACGTCTGATATTGTAAAGATGTATTTTCAAGTGTAGACCTGTGAAGAAGATACAGATTTTCAGCGTCTCTTGTGGCGTCACACTCCAGAAGTGGAGATGCAGTATCAAAGGCTTCAGAGAGTGACTTTTGGAACTGCCTCAGCACCCTATCTACCAGTTAGGACCTTAATACAAGTTGCATATGACGAGGGTAAAGAGTTTCCTTTAATATTTTCTTAGGTTTTCGCGATTACTATATATTGCAATTAAACAACTTTTAACGGTTCCTTTAGCTAAAGATGAATGATTTTTATATGGACGATATGATAACAGGCGTCCAGTGTCGCGAGGGTAATCAGGGTCGGCGGATAGCCCGCATACCCCCTGGAGTTTCAGGTATCCATGGGCGGCGGTAACACTTATCATCACGTGGGACCGCTTGCTCGTCCGCCCAATTCTTTTTATTAAAAAATAAAATTGTTGTTGCCCAGAAGGGGTTTTAAGCTCCAAACATGGGCTAGTAATTGTCAAGAATTATTAGAAATAATTAATGAAAGCTCAGAAAACAAAGAAAATTTAGAATTAAAACTCGATAAAGTCGTCAAGATTTTAGGTGTCAGTTGGAATAAACAAACTGATAATTTTGAATATACAGTCAACCTTCACCCGTAGGCTGTGGAACGAACTGTCTCAAGAGGTCTTTCCATTAAGCTACGATATGGGGTTCTTCAAGAGAGCTGCGAATAGGATTTTGCAAGGTCGGCGGCGCGCCCGCATACCCCCTGGTGTTGCAGGTGTCCATGGGCGGCGGTAACACTTACCATCACGTGGGATCGCTTGTTCGTCCGCCCACTAGTCTATAAAAAAAAAAAACCTCTGAGCAAGCCAATAACTAAGAGAAAGGTGATCTCAGATATTGCGAGATTGTTGAACCTGTTAGGTTGGTTGGCTCCGACTGTAATCTTAGCAAAAATATTCATTCAGAAAATCTGGATCTCTGGTATAGATTGGGTACAAGAATTGCCATCCTGTCTGCTGCAAAGATGGTTGAATTATCGATCAAGTATCGATCAGCTTGCAGGATTTAGTATACCTAGGTGGGTCAGCAGGGAGAGTAGTGACGATAAGTTGGTCAAAAATCAAAATCAAAGAACGAAAATATTTATCATCCGAATTAAATGTGTGTAAATTATACAAAATGTTCCAAGCAAGTGAACATGCTCATCCACTAGTGAAGAAGTCTTATTTTCGCAACATTTTCAACACTTGTTACAATATAATATCGGATTTGGAACGCCAAAAACAGATGTGCGTTCTACGCGGGTGGAGCGGACTGAAGAAATAAAAATTGAAACATATCAGTCCGTCTCGTCTCCCTAAAGGCTGATAAGTTACAAGTTACGATACAAATGGCAGCTCAAACTGCGCGTGCATATGCTCTCTCCAATACTGGTTATTTCAATTCGGCTCTCCAAATAATTGAATCAGAGTCTCCAATGACGCGAGATCGGATTTTGCGATAGCTGATCCTAGTTAGTCGCATTAAGAGCCAATACGCACTGTAGACTGGTCGCCGGCGACCCGATCTCTCGGCGACCAAAACATAGGTACTAGACCCGGAGACGTCGAGGGACTAAAATTATTGGTACATTCGTACAGAATGGACGTCGAAGCTGCAATATTAGCGTTGCTAATTTAAAAAAAAAGTCACCGCGGAAGTTGCACGTCGTGTGAAACGCTCGATATGCAACCGTGTTCCTATTGGTCGCGGCGACCGGTGAGTTGCCTGCGCCACCGGCAACCACGTGCGTAAACACCGATTTAAACTATAGAAAGTCACAGCCGTCATCGACCGAGTCGCCGGCGACTAGTCGACAGTGCGTATTGGCTCTTAGGTGAATTTCCAAATCTATTAGTTCGGATAGATGACACAAAGTCAATCTATTTTCAAGCATTTAGTCTGTTGTGACCGATTTGAAGTAATGAGTCTCCAGATAGACAATGTTGCCGATAGTCTGTGTAGGGTTAGTGGAAAGGTACGATTTTGTAATGTAAGAGGCGGCCTCTCCTTTGTATACTTTTTACACGAGACAGACGCCAATATCAATTGTGATTCGTATTGAAACGCAACATGACACGACTGTCGTGTGAATACAACACACGTCTTCTCTTGTTACCGACGATCTATTAAATTGTAACTATTTTTAATGTATACAATCGAGTGTCCGCCGCTGTACATTAATAATAAACGAGCACTATTGAGAATCATCTGTAATAAGTGTTATGACGCTAATATAATACTAATAACGCGAGATAGGCAGCTTGCGGATCACAATATAACATCTTATAACATATTATAACATCACAAACTGGTACGATTATCTCAGACGACCAATAAAAATATTTATATAACAAAAGATTCTCACAATCTTGGTGTTAGAAAAGTTACAGAAAGTAGGAGGTGGACATATGCAATTTTAGTGGAAAATTTTAGTTCACACCGACCTGTCCATATATTCAACACAAAACACATATGAGGACCCTAGAGGTCAAGGGGTCAAAGTGACATTTTCGAAAGAATTGAGTTAGATGCAGTAACAGACTGTTAAAATACTATTCTTTTTAGTGGTGAGGAGATCCAAGTGATTTCCCTGACAGGTGCTGCTACCTAGTGTGTTGCCCCTTCACCACTAGTAGTGCATGCTAACACTACTTAGAGCGCTAAGGTCTAAGCTGCTTGGTCTAAGTACACATTTTATTACCTATAAATGTAACACAGGTGATTTTAATAATCTATTGTTAGTACTAATTAGAAGCAAATGGCCAAAGTGTTGGCCTAAAATGGTCAAAACAAAAAAAAATAACTTTCCCTCTTACAAAATTTTGTTGACTTTTGGTTCAATTATCTCAAAACATAAATTTTGTCACTTAGACCCCTTTACCTCTGGGGTCCTCATATGCAATGTCTCACAATTACAACCAAAGGACATTTTCGAAGTACCAAGGCGGCCTATTGGCTCTTATAGCCAATAACTGGGATAAAATTATTGTAATTTACTTGCTCAACTTAAAATATTTCTTTTAAATGTCTACCTTAAAGTAGAATAAAACTGGTCAAATCAACAATCTCATTCAACAAGCACGATATTTAGTTTAGCTTAATTTTCACTTTCCACTTTAACGTGTGTTCTCATCTTGAATACCCAGAGAATTCTAGATGCTACTCTGTAGCGTTGTAGCGCGGACAATGCTACGGCGACACACTGCATTTGTTTCGTGATGTGGCCGAACTCTTAAGAACCATTTAGTTATCGATCTTATACACAAATGTTGCCCATTTCTTTGTTTTATTTTGTTTATCATATTCTCTTGCTTACGTCCGTGGGGACATGATGGCTCCACTGAAAACCAGCGTTGTGGTGCACTGTAGCTTATGCCGAGTTGGAGTCAATTTCCGGCATCGCAATACACATCAGCACAATTATGCATTGTATATAATGTCATTGTGCGTTGTGTTGTCCGGAATAAAGTATAGTCTGCTCTCTATAATAAACACGTGCTTGTTAAATTACTAGATTAAACATTAATGTTTATTTAACCGGAGAACCATTCATTCATTCATTCACTGTAGATTTTGATTTAAACTTATTGATTGTTAACAGTCAAGTTAATCTCAGTGTTCTATTTTACCTTTAATATGTTCATTAATAAAAAATAAATGGCTATAATAATTGGTGTATGAATAAATAATAATATAATTATTAACATTTTATAAATAATAATTAAAACAAGCAGACATTTTCCAGCTTTTGTCACAATACAAATTAACACGCTGTAAACAGACATGGATTGACTGTCATCACTTCGATTTTATTAAATTTATAAATATGCCTCCTTGATCTTCAAAAACGTTTACATCAACGAATCGTTTTTAACGCTAAAACGGTCCAAGAGATACATACAGTATATTCTTTTTCATTTCTCATACTCTGAAAGTAGACCATAGATTATCTAAGAAGCGGGTTGAAAGTGGTTGAAAGTTTAAGCTCTAGGGCCGAAAAGTAGTTTAAAAAAAATTTAGTTTATAAATCGTAGTTACACGGTGCAACGGCAGAAACCTATACAGCCTTTTTTTTTTGTATGTATGTCTAAATTCTTGTGGCCCTAATGGCCTTTCAAGAATCACCGGTCGCGTTAGATTTAGGGCGAGCGCAGAAGGCACTCAGTCAGGAACACTTCGATTAATACTATATTAATTCTTAACATTGTAGAATTTTTGTTTGTGATGTTATTTAAAACACCGATTAAACTGCGTCAAAATTAATTTAGATAGATCATTGACATAAATTAGAAATAATCTATAATGATAAGTTCTTTTTATCAAGCTAGCAATAAGTACTACTCAAAAAGACTGGCTGGCATTATGGCGCTTGAAAAAGGTTGCGCATAAAAAAGAAAAAAAAAAGGCGGAAAAGCGAGATTAATGCAAATTCTTGGGAAGTTGAAGTATATTTTTTTGCATATATGGCTTGTGTTTACTTTCCTCATATTCGAAATGAAAAGTAGAGTGTTTAGTTCGGGTGAAAAGCACCCATTTCAGTATTAGTTATTGACGTTCGAACTATTGGCGCTCTCACTTCGTTCCAGCGCCAAAATATCAGAAATGGGTGCCTTTCATCCCTTAGTTAACAATCTACTATTCATGCACATGAAAATAGCCCACTATACCTTTGTAGCCCGCTTTCATACGAATACATTTAGTCAACAAGTTAGGAGACAGGTACTTGGATAAAGATTTTCCCTCGGCTGTCGGAGCATACCATCCAAAAAGCAAATAGTCTAACAAGGAAAATCGTCTAGAGTAAATTGTCCAAAAAGCAATTCGTCCATATAGTCATTGATGTTAAAAGCTAAATTTGTCAAAGCTACAATTTTTATTTTCTTACATGTTACTACTGAACAAATTTCGATAAAACTTTTTTAAATCAACAAATTAGGTAAATATTATGAAGTAATTTATTAAATGTAGTTCTTAAACTTATTCCAGACAATAAAATAGGTACTAAAGTAGGTAGATAAGAACAGTGCTGAGAGAAACATGTAAGATAGGTAGCAATACAATATCGACTCAGTCAAATATAAAAATCCAATTCATTTCCTTTATAGCTTTTGCTTTTATAGAATAAATGGCAGACGAGCGGGCGGGTCACATAACGGTGTGTGGTCACTGCCGTCCATGCGACGCCTGCGACACGAGGGGGTTTGCGGGTGCGCCGCAGACTTTGCAGAATCCTGTTTGCTTACAGCTCTCTTGAAGAGCCCCATGTCTTTTTGTACCATTTGTTTTTTAGGCTATTAAGGCTTCCTCGGACCGTTTTCCGTGTAGCATACTTATCAATGAAATCTGAGTTTAATATTTTACAATACTTTTTTACAATTTCCTGTTCAATTGATACCTGCAAGTTATAGTAGGGTCAATTTAATAGGCCACTTTTGACAAGTGTCAAACTGGTTGTCATAGTGAGGTAATCTAACAGAAATTATCGATTAAACAGAAAAATCGATATATAAGTCGTAATATTAGTGAATCGATTTTAGTGTGCATAAAAAAATAATTCTCCCGTAATATTTTTAGAGCATACACAGCATTAGAAACCTTCTACACATTCCACGTAACCTCAAAGTGTAATTATGGGAAATATAATGAAACCAGTTTATATATGTAAAATCAATTATTATTTATTACTTGGAACTATCAGATTCGTTGAAATTGCTATAGTTGCTATTATTATCAATTCTTAAAAATCACATTAAAAATCTTCCATTATATATTTTTTTTGTTTTTTCTACCACTTTCTTCCAATCATCTTTGGAAACATTTGTACACCTTTGTTTTTATTAAAAATGATATTCCACCAGAAATTAAGCCTGCTTCTTTTAATGAAGATAAATGTTTTTTTTCTAGATGGATATTCTTTTCATATATAATAATCATCAGAATTGCATCGGCATTAAAACTATCGACATCGACAACTAGCATAATTCTTTTCCTCTTTTTCCTTTTTCTTTTTAATTTCAGATATAGTTTTAATATATTAAATGAGGTATAGATATATTAATTTAATTACATATATTTTTTTAATGTATTTGCTAAATAATAATTGTATTTATTTAAATTATGTCAATTATTTAATAATTTTATTGTTCTATTAATTTGTATATTTAACGTTGTCAATTATTTAATAATTTTATTGTTCTATTAATTTGTATATTTATCGTTGTCAATTATTTAATAATTTTATTGTTCTATTAATTTGTATATTTATCGTTGTCAATTATTTAATAATTTTATTGTTCTATTAATTTGTATATTTATCGTAACAGTAATTTTCTTAGATATTCCTTTCTCTCTACAAATTACTTCGATTATAAAGATCACGTCCCTATTATTAAAAAAGAAAAATGTATACAGGCGTAACCTTGTAGTGGGATTCAAATTTCTTGAAATATGAATTGATAATGATGTTTAGCAACCAAATTAAAATTCGAACTTATTAAATTTGATATCAAAAGACAAGTTTATATTTTTTTTATTAAAAAGTTACATATTTTTAGTGTTCAGTAAAGCATTTATAAATGCATTTACATCGTCATAAAGAATAAAATGTCAAAAGTGGCCTATTAAATTGACTCTAGGATAATCCGAGATAGTAGCTACGTGTATTACAATAATTACATAACAATATTATGTTTAACTCAGTCAGTGCATGGATGTGCGTGCGCTACTTGCGCGTGTCGATTGCGTTCGCGGCATTCTCTTTGAGAATGCGATTCTTGAGGTGGTCCTTGTATTTGAGGATGCCGCCCTCCCACTTGGTCACCGTGCCCTTCTCGCAGATCCAGATTTCCTCTGCCACCTGAAATGAAACCATACTATAAGTATAGATACGTGATACAATCAGCTCATCACATCCAGGTCCATTCCATTCCATAGAGTAGGGAGTACAATGGGATTAAGGAAAGCCGTTAACACAAATATGCAGCGCTGTTGTTAAATATGTTGTTGTGTGAACAGAGCTACTTCATAAATATTTATATATGCGAGGGTAAGTTTGTGATGATGTGTGTGTGTGTGTGTGTGGGTGTGTAAAAGTTTGTCAGGGTGTTTGAGATTAGACAGTGTGTGAGAGTTTGTAGTTTTGGTGTGTGTGTGTGTGTGCGGCTTTACACACATACCTGGTTAATGAGCCGGAAGTCGTGGCTGACGAGAACCATGCCACCGTCGAAGTTGTTGATGGCGTCCGCGAGCGCATCAATGGTCTCCATGTCGAGGTGGTTGGTGGGCTCGTCCAGTAGCAGCAGGTGCGGCGTCTGCCACGCCAGCCACGCGAACACAGCGCGGCAGCGCTGACCGTCGGATAGTTGCCGTATGGGACACACCTGTGTATACACGCCACACTATATTAATAACCCCGTCTTACGGTGCATTCCCCGTAGTTCAATTGGTCAGTTCAATCATTGGACTAACATTATCGGGGTAAGTATAAGAAAAATTTGAACTACTGGGACAAAATATTCCCCCTAGTTCAATGATTGAATTAATCAATTGAATTAGTGGGGATCTGTGCGTCTTACCGCCCTCTTTCACAAACAAAAAAGAATATATTCAGTGTTCTGTTCCGAAATTAGTATGAAACAAATAAAAGCTGGCGAATTGGACACTCCTGCGCGAAAATGCATGAACTAATTTTGCCTGTCTTGTAGTAATAACAGTCATAATGATCAATTTGTACACTTTTATTGGAGTTATGTTCATTTTCCATTTATAAACGTTGTGATCTCCTCTAATTGAGTGGACATTTGTTATTTATGTATTACCTAGTGTTAAGTGATTTGCATGTAGTGTGAAAGTTTCGTTGGAGATCCTTTTTAAAAAAATATAATAAAATAACACACCGCACACTCGTTACATTAACATAGGCATTATTTACGCACATAATACTCCTATAGGATCCTATAAAAAATGGTGTAAAATATTTTGATGACTATCAGTAACACTGAAACTATTATATCTAACGGAAACTAATTATTTAAACGGGTTTTTAAACATCCAGGCGGTTACACTGACCAGTTAGTAATTCATACGGGCAGTATTAAACTTTTTGGGCAGTAATTATATTACTTGTGACAGTGAAATGTAGCTAGTAATTATAAAAGAATTTGGTTGGTTATTTAATCCTACAGCGGCAGTACACTGTAGAAAACTTAATCGAGCGGTAGATTAAATTAATATCCTGTGCAATTATTATTTGAGCGGCAAAATGATTAAATGAGCAGTTAGCATAGTTCGCCAGTTTTCAGCGTTTAATAAAAGTCCAACATCAATTTTGTTAAGAGATAATTCATATGGTATTTATTTACTACTTACCCCAATATTTCTAGCAGACATGCCTATTTATTCATTTTACTGCTCAATCGAATTTTCAAGAATTCAAATATTTATTGAGCTTTTCATTTCAATATACAACTCTATCTCAACTCAACTATCTCCAAATTTTAAATAGAGTTGTTCAATTACACAGTATATACGTACCTGTTGTCGTCCTGTAAGCCCGTACCGTCCAATGATCTTACGCATCTCCTCGCGTTCGCGAACCTCTGGGAACTCCTTCATCATGTATTCCAGCGGAGACAAATCCAAATCCAGCAGCTCGTGTAAGTGCTGGTGATAGCGACCTATGCGCAGGTGAGAATTCTTGCGAATCATGCCCGTGCTAGGCACCAACTCTCCATACAAAAGCTTCAAAAGCGTCGATTTGCCGGCGCCATTGGGCCCCACGAGCGCTAGTCTCGTGTCTAAATCAATCCCGAACTCCAAGTTCTTGTAAATCCATGGTCCGTCAGCTGAATACCGGAAAGTCACGTTTTGCACCATGATCACGGGTGGCGGTACTTTCCCGCATGAAGGGAAGCAGAAGTTGAGGGTTTTATCGTCGACCACTTTTTCTGTTAGTCCTTGAGCTACCATTTTGGCTAGAGTTTTCTCCTTGGATTGAGCCTGTCGCGCTAATTTCGCTGAACCGTGTCCGAAACGCGCGATGTAGTTCTGCGGACAAAGATACACATCCACATTCGTTTTGTGGACCGCGAGATACGGGTCCTTTTTTATGATGAGCAACTTTTCTCGATAAATGTTGTATTGCCTATTTATCGAATGGAAATAATGCACGGTAATAAGTAATGTAAATTCAATCCCTCCCATCGCTTATACACATTTTCATCTTTCACTTTTCTTTACGCCGTGCGTTATTTCAATTCAGGCAATACAACATTTTTCGAGAAAAGCTGCTCATGGTCCCAGTAAATAAGAAGAAAAGGTTGTGGCCTATTGGGCTCTTAGTAAAAATGTCATTGGCATCAATTGCATGTGTGTCTTTATTATACACATAGTAGATGTTATTAAATCACAAATGCTCCTGTCTCGGGATTGGCATAAACAAGACATAGAGTACATGATTCAAGTCATAAACTAGAATTAATAGACATAAACAAGTATTCAAGAAATGTTGTATATTATTAGTTTTCAAGGCTCAATTAATTAATGTATGGCGCGAGCGTTCATGTCTGTAAGCGGCTAAGTAAGGTGTGTCGACGCGCGGGAGCATCTACATACTTTTCACGGCTGGCTCCTTCCCCCGTGGTACAGACATGGACAGACAGGTGTGCTAAATTATTAAAATTTAGGATAACAATGGTATTATTGATGGTAATATCACACCCTCGGTGGAATAAAGCCTCAAGCCTAAATTGATATTTATTCTGGAGAGCAAAATAACTGTAAAAAAATGGATATTTTTTTATTATTTTTCTATTTTTATACAAATATTAAAGTAAGAAATCCTAATCGTTATTACCTTCTGCAAAATGATTATTTTTTAACGGACTTTTAATAAATAGCAATATTTTTATAAAATGACAAAGGAATATAAGGACCTAATTTTCTGAAATTTAGCGATAAAATTATGAAAAAAATTGAGATGTGTAGTTTAAAACGCTCTTTTCAATGATGGTAAAATCTAAATTTCGACACGACTCACAGTTTTGTTAAACTGAAAGTGCGATATATTAAGGAGCAATGTTTACACAAATATGGGCCTGCATAGTGGATTATCGCCTCAGTGATTTACTAGAGGAGGCCTGTGCAGTGGGACGCCATAGGCTGATACAAGAATAACTAGACAGAGAAAGTTACCTTCATATGTGCGATCTGATCCTGCTCCCAATTGTACTGCTTCATCTGATGGTCGAGCAGTTCGCAGCGTGTGCGAACAAACGCCTCGTAATTGCCCGTGTAGTACTTGAGCTGGCGACGCGACATGTGAACGATGTTCGTGCACACGCCATTCAGGAAGTCCTGGGAGTGGGAGATCAGGACTAGGATGCGCTTGTAGCTGTAACGAACATATGACAGCTACTGTACCGTGTGTTAACGCTACTAAAGCGCGCGCCACGAGCAGAAAGAATTTCGGTCATTGACACGTGGTCAGGCGAGACTGGGCGGAAAAGAGCCACTCCTCATATTATTGAACCTAAACACGAGAAGTCTAGTAAAGTGGTATATACATATTTATTTTAAATAATGATATGTAAATTTTATAAGGCTTTTATTATGTAAATTGTAATTTTATAATGCTTCTTGATACTGAAATGTAAATTTTGCATGCCAGCTACAGTAAAGCTTGTGGAACTATATTTATTTAAATAACAACACCTATATTCTGTACCAAACATATATTATTATATAGTCGGCGATCGAGGATTTCATACAAATCTCTTTACCGTCCACTAGTCTTGGTCAGCCAATCATGTCACTCACCGAATTTCTCCCCGGTCTAGCGGTGCGCTTTAGTCTTGTAACAATAATCTTTCGATTATTGTCCTTTACCGAACTTCTGGCTACTACATTCCTAAGAATTGGCCACTAATGAAAAACCCTAATTCAAAGCTCCAAACTCTTTGATTCATCCTGCTGCATCTAATTTCTAAGGCGCTACTAATGTGCCTATTACACTTTAGTAAAGCCACATTACATGTTAATGAAGTTCTTCTAACAATAAATTTATATAAAAAAACACCTTATTAGAGTAAGTAGTTTTAATAGTCCGCTTTTATATGCAGAAAGTTAAATTTGTAAAATTAGTTTCTCAAGTACACTATTCATTTGTTTCAGATTTCTTTTATTTGTACTTCATTTAATGATAAATAATTTTCTGAAGTGAGGACTGATTGTATTCGTTCTCCGAAGAATCCCTACCAACAGAGCAACATTGCTGACAAAGTATTCACAAAAATGAGCCCCAAGCCTCAATTCGAAGGTTTTAAAGCTTTAAAGGTTCGTAAATTCGCTCAGAACTGTAACAGTTTGTACCTTTAAAATGATGCTTAAAGTCTTGCGAACGAGTATTGTGAAAGTTGAAATGGGCGCAATAAAAAGATATAACAAAAACGATACGTAGTCTCCGACAGTAGGACATAAACTTTCACTTTGACACTAATAGAAGGTGGAAAATCTTTATAAAATGTTAGCAATACATTCTCAATACAATACATTCTGGAGTAATTGTTCACTAGATTAAGAATTAGCAGATTTTTTTTAATTTAAATAAATACATATGCTAAAATATTACAATACGTTGGTGAAAAAAAAAAACAAATCTTTTGGAAAATGACTAAGATAACAGCTATTTAAAGCTTCTCTGCGATTCTGGATTTATCCGGTGACGTGCTACACACAGGGCATAATGATAATTCTTAAAAAAAATTAAAAGTTTAAACAAAAATTGTAGAACTTAGTGAGTGCTATTCAATGATATATTGTATGGACTAATAAACATCAAATATTTTTTATGTTGAAAGTTTACAATTATAATTTTGAAAGTAATGAACCTGATTATTAAGTCTAATAACCTACTATTTCCCTTAAAGTCGGTTATTTTTTTAACGTGAATTTTATTATTTTCTAATTGTCAAATTAACCCACAAACATATATTTTGGTGAGCATCCTACTGCTGCAAGTTGGCAATATTGTATATACTCACTGTTTGAGCTCCTCCTCAAGCCAAACGCAGGCATCGAGATCGAGATGGTTGGTTGGCTCATCAAGAAGCAGCAGATGCGGTTTCACGTAGAGCGCCCGAGCGAGCGCGATTCGCATGCGCCAACCACCAGAGAAGTCCTTGGTCGGCTTACGTTGCATGTCGCGCGAGAACCCAAGCCCGTGAAGGATGTTCGCGGCGCGCGCCTCCGCCGTATCCGCTGACAACTCCTCGAGTCGCTCGTAAACATCCATCAACTGCTCTTGCGACTCGTCGTCCCCGGACTGTACTAATTGCTCCGCTAGTCGTTCCAATTTCACGCGTTCCTCGTCAACTTCCATCACACATTTCAACGCCGTCTTGTCCGAGGCGGGCATCTCGCGGGTCAAGTGGAAGATGTCGATGTGGTCCGGAATTGGCACCTCGCGGCGCCCTAGCGCTGATAGCAGCGACGACTTGCCTAAAACGAATAACATCTTAATGCCAGCCTAAATAAATAGAGAGAGAAGAGAGCCCCGGAACTGAGTTTCGTTACTAACTAAAGAACAGAACTGCATTTCGTTACTACACTCTCCCCCGGTTAGTAGTGAATAGTTTACACACACTAAGGCCGACAATTACCAAACGCTGTTTAAAATTAGCTTAATTGAAATCAACTAATTAATGATTAACCCCTAATTAAAAATTAAACAGATTACAATTAGTAGCGTCTTGCACCAAACAGATTTTGTCATTTATTTATAACAAATTGTAATTAGATTTGGTCTATGAAAGCGTGGCATAGAAAGAGACTGTAGAAATAATATCTAGTAAAACCACGTTCCGTTTTACGATAGTAACCTTTTGGAGTATAGCGATTTAAAATTTTTGTCAGTTTCCATAGCGTACTTTGAAAAGCTTAGTTTGGAACATGTTGATCATGTCGATCTGTCAGACAGAAAAAATGTGTTGATTTATGATTGCGTGTTGATTGTGGTTGTTTTTGTTCCGAGCGAATCTATTTTGAATAAAAATGAATCTTATACCAAGCACTAGTTCGCGTTCTCTTGCCCCTAATTTTCAACCATATAAGATTTATGGCTCACATAAACACTGTAAATCAAACCAAGTATTTATTTTGTTTATTTCGGGGTTCTCCCATTTCCGTATTCGTATAGTTTAGATTCTAACATTGGTAACTATTTTACAGATCCCAGGAAAAACGCTTTTATTAATGGTTTTATTAATGCTTGAGGCATTTATTAATGCTATCGAGGCATGACTGGAATGCTGTCTCTTCAGAAACTAATGAACCAGTAGAAGTCTGCGAGTCAGGTTTCGGGGAGATGAAAAGAGAACTAAAGAGAAAAGAAAGTCAATATAAAAAGACCATAATGGGTACAGGTATGCACTTATGTTTTGTACTTATTACAGTCCAGATAATATTTACTACATTATTCTCAATTTAGATGATGCATTTTCTTTTTTACTTCAGGTGGGGGCCCTCCCCCTCCAAATTATGATGAACAATTGATGCAATTAAAAAAAATATTGAGGCACAGATTTATGGCTTATATACAATTTACGATGGAGATTCTCTATTGATGGCACAATACCAAGAGAGTGTTCATGATAGTGAGAAAATAAAACCTATTGAATATGGTATGTATATAAAATATTTATTGAATATAGTACATATATGTGAATTTTATAAATTAAAAGCTTTATAATTATAAAATGACGAAGTCATTGCAGAGGCGGAGGAAAAAAAAAGAAGGATACAACTACTACACTAGTTTTAAGAATAGAGTGGATTTATTAAGGAGATAAAGGCAACTCCTCTTAATTGTATTGGTAAGAACTAGAAGTAATTAATACTAAAGTACAGTATCTTATAGTACATAACCCTTCTGGTAGACAGTACTAGTTAAGGTAGTTAAAGGTTAGTAAGTTCTATTGAAACAAAATTTTAATGCATTAATTTTATAACAAATAATGAAAACGATCATATGAAAACAAAATGAAATGTTTCAAACTCTTGCTGAACAAAAATTGGAACTGGTACAGATACAAAAACAAGTTTTGTTGAACGACATGGAACATCAGAGCAAGATGCAACAGCTACAACTAGAGGAAACAATTCAAGTAAATAAATACGCTGACATGATGAGAGAAATAGATACTAAAATTAAGGATTTGGCGTTAGAGTTACAAGAACAAACTATAAAACATTATGAAAAAATGAAAGAAATAGAGATTTAAAATAAAGGAATTGGAGTTATAGTTAAAATAAAAATAACTCTTGTTGTTAGATAAGAAAATATACAAGTTAAAATAAAAATTATTTTATTTATGTTTTGAAATTGTTGTTTTACTTGGTAAATAATCAAATTGAAAATGGCTTCTCTTCTATAATTTGTGGAGTCACAGTAGACTAGATGTTTCTTCTATGTTACCAGAATACTAGGAAGTAAATCAACCATTATAATCTGAAAAATAAAAGAGAGTTCATAGCATATTCATTTGCAATATTTATGTAGTATGTAATATTCAATTACTTTCTTAACATACCCAGCAAAATAGTCATTGATTAGAACTGTGCATTCAAAATTCCTTCCAGCTCGACCTTGTGGTGGATGTGGTGAGTCTGGTATATCAGGTAAAATTGGGTATTCTGTGTCTTCTGGTGGTAATTTTATCTTTTTGACAAATGGCTATATTGTGTAGTACAGCAGTTGCTATGATTATGTAATAAACCTGTAATAAAAAATAAACAACATAAGAGCATGAAACTCAAGTGAAGGCACAGAGTTAATAATAATACTTACCAGGAATTTTATGTAACTTTACGCTTACACCCCGGGATATAATAGGAAATCGTCTTTTCCAGACTCCAAAAGCTCTCTCTACAACGTTACGAGTTTTTATTTGTGATTCTTGATAAAGGGCTTCTCCTCTGGTGTAAACATTGCCATCACCTAATGGTGTCATCATAAAACTAGTTTGAGCATATCCACTGTGACCCAAAAGCAATTTGTTATTATATTTTCATTGGAGAAAATTTCTCTTTACTGCACAATTATCCCAGATATTGGAATCATGGGCAGAGCCATGCCAACGAGCAACCACATCGAGGAATGTTATGTCTGGGGCTGCCACACATTGAGTGTTAATGGAAAAATACCCCTATTTCTATAAATTTCAGCATTAGAACCCCCTGAAAAGGAAAGTAGAAATTAGTAAAGCCAATACAATCAAACTATATCATAGTTAGGTATATTTGTAAAATATGTTTCATACCTGGTGATAGAATTCTCACATGAGTACAATCTATAGCGCCAATCACACGAGGAAATTTAGCGATTTGGTAGAATTTTGGTGATATAGCTTTCTGATCTTGATCAGATTCTGGTAGTGATATGAATTTTCTGTATAATGATGCAATAGCATGAGTGACCCTGTGTACAATGCGACATGATGTTGCTTCCTCCACACCAATCACATCACCACTTGCATAATATCTTAGCGTACACAATAACTGGTTTAAAGGAGATACAGCTCCATTTCTAAAAACAAAGAACATGAAGTATTCGATACTATATACATGCATTGTATATTAGGGTGGAGGGGTCGGTGTTGTTGACCTACCAAGTGTATTATATGTGCACTTGTAGGCTACTATTGTTATTTATAATAATGTGTAGCTAGCAAGGTAGATTAAGTAAGAACCTACTTACTTTTCTGTTTTAAATTTCAATTGTTGTTCAATTACTTATAACAAAAGCAACACTGTCGATTTAGAAAGACGAAACTTTCTAATAAATTTTGTTTCGGCAAGGGTTTCAAATAAATTAGTCCTCGGACCAATAATTGGTGGTGCCCGGGGTCTATTCATATATTGAAGAATTTCCTCATGGTCGTCGTCGAATAACATATCCAGAATCGATAATTCCATAATAAAAACACGAACAAATGTTGAAACTAGACCCCTAGAGAAAACAATAGCAAACATAACCTCAAAATGTGCGTTGACAGTTGTTAATCGCGATTAGCTACGTTAATTAGCTATTTCTCTGTAATTAACTTTGACAGCTTACATAATCGTGATTATTCCATGGTGCAAGACGGTAATCAAATTTTTATGTTTAATTATTATTTTAATTTCAATTAAGGGTTTCGTAAAAGTCGCCCTAAAAGTTTAACACAGTAGATTAATATCTTAACTGATTTAATAACAGTAATAAATTAATGTACTATTTTTTTTTTAATTATTAAACCTATTCTTAAATTTACTATAAAGATTGTCAACACTTAATTATTTGGTTAATATGACGAATAACTTTACTACCCCCTACATTCAAAAATCCATTTTTTTTCTACCTCTCCTATAGTCCCTAGCCATAATCTTATCACCTACATTGATATTGACATTTCTACAGCCACCACTAAACTCTGCTGACTTTTCATTATATTTTAACAATTGTGAAATTACAGGTTGTAGTCTTAACAATGAAAATCGAGTTCTAATTTCACGATTAAATATTAGTTTTGAAGGGCTAACACCAAGTGCAATAGTATGATTAATTAAGTTATTTCTATACTACATGTTCTATAGTCAAATAGAAAAGTTTAAAGCATATTCTAAATTATGTCCAGACTCCACAATCTTGATTTTTAAATGTTTGAACAAACCTCTCCGCAGCTCCATTTGTCGCCGGATAATAGGGCACCAACTGGATACCTTTATGAACTGCATTGCTATTACTCGCATTGAAAGTTTTCATTAAAGGTTTAAAGATAAACCCAATTCATTAAAGATTGAAGATTTACAGATATTTTTTTTAGATGTGGGTTTTTTGTTATGATTGTACTGCAATGTGAACATGTTAGCTGTATTTTTATTATTTACACATAGGCTAATTTGTAGGTTAATTCAGCAGTTTCCGCCGTAGAACATATGTAGGGTGGATGTACCGGTCTCAAACCATTTAAGGAAAAAAATTAACTTTAAAATGTTGTTATATAACCTAATTGCGATATTTATTACTAGTTTATTTTTTATATTATACGTTATCTAGTTAAAAGTTATAATTGAAAAGGAAAACACTTAATTCCTTTTGTTTTTTTTATTATTTAACATAATCGGTATATAACTGGGATGTACCCTACTTTGACCAGCAGGCCCCAGTTGTTGACAGGATTTGTACCAGAGGTTGACCATTAAACAAAGTGAAATAAAATCTACATTCCACAAAAGGAGATGTTTTTTATAATCAACATTATTAAGGTTTGTTCTTAGGGCTAATTGAGACCAAGAAGTAAATTACTATTTTCAGTGTTAACAATCACAATAAAAATTCTTAAATCGTGTTTTTTGTTCTGAAAACTATCATTGTAACAGATTTAGTAGGCGTTGCTTCTCGATTTTTACTATTGCAATCGTCTGTAACAAAACTTAGTGAGGTTGAACCTGGTAGTTGTTCTTCGTCGGATAATTCTGTCGATTAAGTAAGTACTGACTGGCGAATTAATGCAGAGTTTGGCACGATGCTAATTTCTGGAGAATCTGGAGTTAGAATCTTATCATTCCCTATTTCCTTTAGGGGCTCTTCATAAATGGAACTCGGTGACGTGGAACAAGGTAATACTGTCGAGTTAGTTGAAGTGTCTAGTCCCTCCGATGGTCCGTGCTCGGGTGATAATATTTCTTCGTCATATTTTTCAAATACGTCCAGTAAACATGGACTTACCAACGCGTTGCGTTGCGTTGTGCATTCTTTTTCAGAATTAAGGTCCCGTTCATTAAGTATATTTGCTGTTGATTCCGGTGGGTCTGGTGAGTTGCAAGCATTAGTAACTTTATTACAAATTTTGCGCCAGACATAAAAAAGCTCTTTTGCCGATTCATCTCCAGTCCAAGATTCGGTATGTGGAATGGCGCGGAATTCCAAAATTCTATCCAGACATTAGAGACTCAAAGTACAGTAAGTGTTCTGTACTTATTTCTGTCGGTTTATCTACAACTGTATGTCTGCTATCATGATTCATACATTTGGTGTAGTCAATGACATTAGCATCAAAAGGAAACAAACCACATTTACGAAATCCATTTCTAATGATTTCTTCAGTAGCAGACCCTACAGCAGATTTTAAAAGAGGTGCAAATTGAGCCCTTGTGACAACTCTATTTCCTGTAGTTACTTTCCAATTCTGAACTATCTTTTTCCATGAATTTTTAAGTGGATGAAACACAGAGACATCGGCAGGTTGTATAATATGCGTTGCATTGGGATGAAGGGCATACAAAATAATTTGGTTCTCAATGCACAGCTGGCTCACTTCGTATGTAATGTGTGATTTGTGACCGTCGATTAATATAAGTACAGGAAATTTCACGTTTGCCTTACGTAAAGCTGGCAGCAATGAATTGCCTATATACCCATAGAACACACGAGATGTCATCCATCCCTTAGGTGACTTTCCGAGGCACCAGTCTTTGGGAACATTTCTTGCAATTTCTGCTGGTATTCTCTCATAGGGGTAAATAACCATCACCGGCATAACTTTACCAGATGCAGTGAAAGTTCCTAACACTGTTATACTTTCTTTCTCCTTATCTTTAATTTCGTAAAGATTTTCCATGCCTCTAGGTCCCAGTACAATGCCCGAGGAAGGACATACCTGAAAACCGGATTCGTCAGCGTTTAAAATCCTATCAGGATCGTCTAAAATATCTTGTGCGTTTTCAGTCTTTAGAAACACTTCTAATTCTGAATGCCATTTTCTTATCCCTTCCTCGGTTACTGTACTTCTTGCAGAGTTTATAGCTTCTGCATGTCGCTTAGCAATATCTGGATTTCTCTTCATGAAATTATCGAACCATTTCCGTCCTGGAATTCCTTCCTTGAATGGAGTTGGTCGATTGTCGGCTTTGATTATTTTAGTGACTGTCTCCATTAACTGCTCTTTTTAATAGGGATTCCCTTTTTAGCCATTGCATTTATCCACCGACATAGCAATCGACATAGCAATCGTTCCTCATCAGGTGTCAAAATTGTTGGTGGGCCCATTTTTCGTTGAATGGGATGTCTCATTTTTATTTTATTAATCATTGTAGAATGGGGGATGTTATATTTGCGGCACGTTTCTCTGATTTGTTTCCTGACTGTATTTCTTTAAGCGCTTCATAAATATCGTCCTCACTGTACCGAAAGAATTTTTTTTTTGGTGGCATATTGAATCTAAAACAAGCAAAAAAAAACTCATATTTAGAGAGCTTGGTCAATCATAGGAGCTTATGTTTTGTATGCAGTACCAATGTCAAACCACTGGTCAACTAATGGAAACAATACGATTTACTCCATTGAAATCGATTGTTGAGTTACAAATCATATCATAGACATGAAACAGATAAAAAAATGCAAAAAAAAAGTAGTTCTTCAGTGAGCTAGTCGTTGACCAACTGGTCAACCACAGGAAAACTTAATCAAATCATGCACCTTTTGTTAACCAGTTAAATAACTCATGAAATATATTGTTTGCACCTCAAATTCATTAAAATCCCCAAAATAAACATAAAATCATTACAAAAATCAATCATCAGAGCAAAGTACATTCAAAACAATACAAAATAAATATAAAATATTCTTACCTCGTCAAAACTCGTTCATTATTGCAATGGCGGCCGAATGGCAACTGTCAGCGACAAGTAAAAATAAAACGAAATTGTAGGGTTCACTGCTTGTCTCTTTCTAGCCGTAATGTGATTTGTTGATTTGTATTAGTAACGACAACATATAGCCAACATTAAATGAAACACATAGTGGCGGGAAATCTTAATATTAACACTCAATGCCGCAAATGGTCAACAACCGGTGCCTGGTCAACTATAGGGTCAACCATCCTAGTATGTTTAGTGGCTTGTCGACTATTTTAAACAACTCATATCTGATGGTTTCATTAACTATATAGCCTTTCCGTTAGTTGCTCATTGATATTTTTAAAATTACAGTCCTTTGCTAATTTTCGCTATCATTTATTCCTTGTTTTCCGTCCTTGAATATTGCTCGCTGAACTGGAGCGTTAGTTTTGGGATGATATAAGTTTTCTAATTATTCACAAATCTCTTCTAAACGCCTACTATCGGTAGGACTGGAGAACTCGGTCCAGACAAATTTTATACACTGATCCTTTTAATTTAGTTAACAATAATGGTACTTGTTTTTCTTCCGGAATATCGTGTAAATTTATATAACATAATAATTGTTCGGCATAACTGCTCCAATTTCCACCAATGAAATTATCCAGATTAGATGGTAAAAAAAATATTTTCAATGTGTAATGTGTGACGCGTCACCTCATAAGATTTTTCGCAATTGATCAATTGTCGGGTTGTCGTGTTCAGACACTAGTTTTAATTCGCTCGCTTTAACAACTTTAACAACTCGTGTTTTCATAAATCTTGTAACCAAGCAATTCTTTCAGATCGTAATTTTAATCTGTAGTCTGCCATTCACGTGACAATTGTAACAAACAAAGATTACCTTAAACCAAATATGGCGGACGTCCTGAAACGTATTGTATCGTATCACGCCTAGCCGTGTTGATTAAATATACTGACATGTAACATATGACATGTAAATTGATTAATTACACTGTCTTTATTCTCCATTGTATGGTGAGAGCGCGAGAGAAGAGGGAGCGCCGGAAATGCGTTTTGTTACTACAGTATATATCTAAGCATATTACAGTAGCGACCCGCCCTCGCTTCGGTTAATAAGATTTTTTTTTTTTCAATTAGATTTTATCAAAATTTCAAATATATTTCAAAAATATAACCTATATTAGACACGGATAATGTAGTTTCCTATTTGTGAAACAATTTTTGAAATCGGTTCAATAGTTCCAGAGATTACCCCCAACAAACACAATTTTACCTCTTTTTATAGTAGTATCGATATACCATAGATAATAATATACTTTATACGTTTTTTTGTACATATATATAAATATAAGTTTTATATGTATTCAATACATACGTAGGTGACTATATAAGTTATGAGATACTCGAAATTTAAAAACGGAACACATTTGCATTATATGTACCGATTTTAAAGGTAAATTTATTTGAAAATATGGGGTATGCAAGTATGGGGTTAAAATGTGAACATTTATGTGTTATGATCTATTATGATTTTAAATTGGTTTAACTGAAAAGTTAAGCTTGCAACGCTTAACATCAGCGTTAGCGGCCGTCACGGGTAATCGTTTTTAGATGGTTTGCTGAATTCCAAAGAGGCAGATACCACCTTGAAAATGAAGAGAGAAGTGGACGACCGCCAACAGCAGTGACTGCAGAAAATGTGTGGAATATAGAAATGTAGGTGCGAGTAGATCCGCAAATCACTTACAAGGACATTGAGAGGATCGTCAACATTAATTCGGTGAGCATCCACACCATTCTGCATCAACATCTTGGTCTGAGGAAACTTTGTTGTCGTTCAAAACGGAAAATCAGACTCGTGTGGATTAGTACCGAGAAATGGGGCGACGTTTTGAAAATGGGACATCCAGACGTGTTTCGGAAATCGTAACTGGCGACGAAACATGGATCTATCAATATGATGATCCGGAAAGTAAGAAGCTTTCGTTGGTGTGAGTGTTTGGGGGATGGACAGTTACAGAAAGGGGGATAATTTAGAGCAACATGATTCATCAATCATCAAAACCCTAATTCTTCTACGCGTTGAAAAGATAAATCGGATAAAGCTATCATTTCTGCAATCAACGCTGCAATCGCACAGCAGCTAGGCATACTCGACTGGGCTCACAGAGGTCTCACTAATGTGAAATGTACTGCATTTCAATCTTTATTGTATTTCTCCAAAGTGCATATGTGTTTTGGTAGTGAGTGAGATATGCCAAAGCTCATTTCCATCTCATCCTATCTACCATTTTCCCTATCCTTTGTCTAAATCCATTCTTAAATCTCTGGCTGTTGTAGACTGCGCATACAGCAGGGTGCCAACGTTTGTCATTCTGGACTGATGTTGGCATGTATCGCGGGTGTCTATGGGCGACAGTATCCACTTACCAATATGGTAGGTGGACTGTAGTCTGGCATTTAAATAAAAAGAAAAAAGAACACATGTTCCATTTTATTCCGAGCATAAAATTGCAAAATGCGAAATTATGATAAATTTTGATAACATAAAAATAGGTAATTATTTTATTAAAACGCTTAGCTATTGAAACAGGCTACTATAGTCAGGGAGTTATAATTCTGCAATAATAACAGGGTGGTCGGTCACGAGACAAAAAATGACTAACCAAACTCGTAAGTGTGAAGACAGCAAAAAAAAAATAAGCAACGTCGTCGCGAGTCCATATAAAAAAATGAAGATTGTCGCAAATGCATGTTCAGTATTTCTAATAAAATAATATTACATTAAAAGCCTATAGACAACTGAGATAGGCCATTAAATAAAAACTGTTAAATAAGTGTATCATTTGATTAACGGTTTTCTGAATTACATAATGTAGAAGTTCACTAGTTTCTAAGTGGCTGTGTTTTTGTATTTTAACAACATAAATAATGCTAAAAATATTACATATGGTGTGGCTGGGTTGACGTCAACTGCAAATATAACATTATATAACAAAACTGTTCATTTAGTTAAAGCAACAAATATGAATGATAAAAGTCATATATACTTTGTAAAATGCTAATAATACAAATATGTTTCGCCAATGCTTTCCTCTCTCCGGTTACAGCACTGCAGTTACTGTATAATCACTGGATAATAGTTGAATATACTTGGGAGTATAATAAGATGAGAAAACTTCTGCTATATTCCCTATTTTCCATCCTTGTCAAACTATTTTCTGTATTCACTCCTAAATATCCAAAGACAGAGAGTCCATTTGGGGATGGGATAATGTTCATCTTAATTTTTAATTAATGTTGTCATGTATCATGTGTGAAAATATCCAAATACAACCAAGTGGACATTCTGCATGTTTGCCTAAATTACATTTGTTTTATGGAAAGAAGGCGGCAGATGAACATACCGTCCACCCGGTGCTAAGTGGATACTGTCGTCCATAGACAACCATGATAATATTGAATCCGAAAACATTTCATAAGGGTGGCAATTACCAATTTTTTCATGGAAATGAAAACTGGCTACGTTTGAAAAGATTGTATAAAAGCAAACGGTGACCATTTCGAATAAACATTATATCTTTAAAATGCTTTTCTATTCACTTCTAAAATAACACAAATTCTCGTATTATAATGATAATCTAAAAATAAAAGTACCAATGTTTTCTTTGTAACAATATTTATGGCCAGACTAGGTGCATGTTATAAATTTCGGAAGAAATATGAATGGACCGTTAGTACATTCCGGTTTTTAAACCCTACCAATTACAAATTTTGATGTTTGTAACTCAATCCTGTCGAACCAATTTCTTTGGAACTTGGCAAACAGGTAGATTGTAATCTGGATTAACACGTGTAGACCACGCGAACTAGGTCGCGG
This sequence comes from Sesia apiformis, assembly GCA_914767545.1. Taxonomy (NCBI): domain Eukaryota; kingdom Metazoa; phylum Arthropoda; class Insecta; order Lepidoptera; family Sesiidae; genus Sesia; species Sesia apiformis. Next base: position 27,669,713 of record OU611947.1, read on the forward strand.
GCAAAACCAAGTTACACTAAAAGTGTCGTAAGCAGTCGTAGCATTGTAAGCGAAGCTAGCATAGGCGCAATCCATAGTTCATAGCAACTGTCCGTCTACATCACAGCTCAAACTCACACTGTAGCAAACAGTCATGCATGATCTGTTATCCTGTTTTTTGGTACCCATTTCATTCAAGGCTTTTATACCGACTGAGGTCAGTATATTTGATATTTTATGTTTTAACTTTTATTCAGATGAGATGTAAATCTTGAATCTTAAGTTAATTTCAACTTCTAATTTGCAGAAAAATATTACAGAATGACAAATGTTGGCACGTCCCAAGATCAGTGCAGAATGACAATGTTGGCGTGCAATGGATGCGCTGCCTACCTTTGGAGAATATTCAGGGACAGGGTTGGGTAAATGGGCAGGGATAGGATGGGAATGGGCTCTGGCATATCTCACTCACTGCTGAAACACATACGTAACATCGGGGAAATAGGATATTATTGCACACATTCACTCACCAGTTGGATACTACTATGCATAACTATGTTGAACTACATAGTTATGCATAGTAGTGCAAAATTTAATATTTTTATTTATTTGTGCGATACAAACTTGTTTTATCTGCAATACGCGGAATCAAAATTAGGGAAGGAAAAAAAAATCCTGACCTTTTGACCGCCTGCTCACCCACTCGCGATATTCCCGGGGGCCCCGGAACTGCTAAACAGGGACGCGCTTAATGGCGCCTTTGTAAAGTCTTCTGTACACTACACTATTAAATACAGCAAGAATCACGACACACGCAAACCCCAAGGTCTCCAAAATGTGGAGCCTACTTGCACAACAAACAAATTGCTATCGTACCGCACAAAGATCGATGGCCGACTTATGAGCGATTCGCGCCCGCGCAGCACGTGAACTCACCCCTCACATCTCAGCCCGAAACACAACTAAATTTAGAGCTGTAAGCTTGCAAGTCTAAAAATGATTTTTGAATTTTTACTTATATTTTACAGAATATTATAGTAGTAGTAGTACAAGTGCCTTGTAAAAAAATGTAACCTAGTACAAACACAAATACAAAATCTTCTGTGTTGTAAAATGTAATTTTTGTTGCTTGAAACAGTTATGCAGAATGGTATCCAGTTTGTGCTTGCTTTACATTAATATAGTATAAGTGTGAATACATACCGCAGCCGTTGAGGCCGACAAGTCCATAACGTCGGCCACAATTGAGCTCAAGCAGTGTGTCCTGCAACAGCTCACTGCCATAGAACGTAATAGAAAAGTTGGCGATCTTGACGTCCCGCGACCGCGGATGTACCGCTAGAGAGCCAGTGCATGACCGTGCCTCAGAGTTCATATTTGCTTCTGCCTCTAACTTCAGGCACAACGCCTCTGAAATTAATTTCAATCAAGTTCCAATGCATTCTTTACTTAACCAGTCTAAAGGAAAGGAGAGAAAGAGCAAATTTAATCGAAACTTAAACAAGATTCTCAGCAACCACTATGCACCTGAACTTGAATATATATTACTAAAGCAAATGAGAAGCACATGAAATGTAGCCAATTCAAACCAAACTACCTCTAATCCGTACAAGCACTTCCTATCAAATAGAGTGGTCTACACATGGAATATTCTACCACATGGAAAAGTTAAAGCAGAAATGAATAAATTCAAAAACTGTTTAGACAGAAAGAAGGCACTACATGTATATTGCCATCATCGTCAGTGAAAGATGCTAGCCTAATACATAAATAATAATAATAAATTTCCAAACAGACTATAAATAGTTTCAAGAAATGACTTGACAAATGGCTTTTAGGTAAGAGACATGGCAAAACTTGTAACACCAGCTATATAGGCTTGTATACAAGATATAGACACCAGTAGTAATGCTGCTCGCCTATTACACAATAATAATAATCTAAATGGTTCTCAGTAACCTCACATCAACTTAGTAAAGTAATATAGCTCCTATTGTTGAACTTGTCTACCCAGTCTTGTGACTATGACTATTGATCTGATCGTCAGGACCAACTGGGGACAGATCCTCAGGAAAAAATAAATAAATATTATTAATTAACTCAAAAATTTACAAATCATGGTGTTGGGTATTTATTTATTGCAATACATATTCACCAGAGTAACAGTGTAATAACCTATATTGGCACAGACACCAACAGAGAGAAACAAGTAAAGGCCCTAGTTCAGCAATAGACTACAGCAGGCTGAGTATGATGATTGACACAAGGATATAAATATATTTTAATTATAAAGTTTACAGTTGACAATAAATATGATTTCAGCAGCCACATAAAAAAACACATGTGTCTGAAAACCAGGGTCTACTGTCTTACTTTACAGTTTACTGTCTAGGTTATAAAGACTATGCTGTCACTATGTTACACAAATGAAAAGCAGTATGATTTACTAATATTTTTCAAAAAGTTTTAGGACATCCTCTCAACCTCGGTAAAACAATATAAGGGAGAGAGTAAAAAAACTCTCGGCAGAGGTGCAGTTGGGTTTCCCAGAACAAATATAAAGAAACAAGTGTGGTTTCAATGAAAATTGCCTTCAGAACCTTCACCACAGAAGTTATAATATTAGTTACCAAATTATTCTTATTTTAAATTAGCAACTTTTATTGGTGCATGGGTCTAAGAATTTGTATAATTTGTTTGAGTATACACTGAGGGTTATATATACCGACGACTTCAGTCATGTAGCATGTTCATAAATATGCATAAATACCTTCTGCAGTGAGCTCCCGCTCTTCTTTCGCGGAGCCATTGATGGGCGACCCGTTTTCCTCTACATTATTAGTCACTTTAGTCACGACTTTTTTGTTTCTGTTGCTCGCCTGTTCTTTTTTCTTCTGTTGTGCCCTCTTTTTTGCGTCCGAAGGCATTGTGACTTGTCTCTAGACTACAACAAAAAAAAGGAGACTCGCTTTACTGTTACAAAAGAAATGTCAACGTATGAATTCAGACGACAGACAATATTTTTTGTTCAATTTCACGTTAGATTTCCACCACAAATTTTATAAAGACTGAAGCTTAAATACACAGATAATAAGTAATTATCTTTGTAATATAACTTCTTTTTAGTTTATACTACAAATCATACCTAATTAATGATGATTCGGAGTAGTCAGCGTCTACACGTGGTAGATTTTGAAAAGAAGGACCAATGAATGAAAGAACTCAAAGATGGTTGACGTTACCTATTTTTTTATACATATAATTTATATGGACACTGGTATAGCCATTGGTCCACAAACAGTAAATAATTAGCACATAACGTCGTGGTAACTGCAATATAACGGATGTCAAAATGCTTAGGTTTTCGGGAGGGACAAAAAACTATCCCACCTTCAATTCATCTGTCTGATTCTGATTATTGTAGCCCCTTAACAACTGGTGATGGGTGTTTGAGATCTTTTTTAGGTCTAGAAAGTCTGGGGATGCTGGCTAGAGCAGACAAATTTCCGGTTTGTGGTGATGTCCCTATTGTCCAAAGTACATGCTCGTAATTGTTTTTCTTCAATATCTAATGTTCTGATAAACAAGTACGAAAAGAATCAGTTACGTAGATTTTAATATTTTTGTAACAAAATACGACATACTCTAACTTTGATACTAACACGTATATAGTAAAAAGATGTTGCATTTTTAATTTTTTCCGAGTGTGCCTGTGAATGTAGAAAAGTGAGTGAAGTAATTATTTGCGAACATTTTCATGCTTATTATAAATAAATTGTGTAAAGTAACTTGTGATTTTACTTCTACTGGTGTAGGCACATCACACTGGAATGAACGAACAATAAACATGGAATAATTAATTAACATTTCGAATACCGAAAACGGAGTACCTTTAGTTACTCCTTACTTTAGTTTTACTTTACTTTTACTTTAGTCCCCTGTTACGTCAGTGTTAACGTCAGTCAAGTCAGTGTAGTCCGTTATCGCTCGGTCGTCGTAATATTCCTGTTCGTAATGGTTCATGTCGTTTATTTGGATCATGTAGTAATTGTAATCATCGTATGTGTCGTCATTGTCTGTGTATAGTTCGTTTAATGGAAACCCTTGTTGCGGTCTCGATGGTGGGGCCGCCGTTATCATTGATACGTCGTTAGTTTGCAATGGTTTCGCATTATTTCCAAATTGTGAAGGTCGATATCCAAACTGCGCTGGGGGACGATAGCCAAAGGGCTGAGGAGGGCGATAGCCAAATTGTTGCGGGGGACGGTAGCCAAATTGCTACGGAGGACCATAGCCAAATTGTTGCGGAGGACAATAGCCAAATTGTTGAGGCGCGTTTCCAAATTGCTGAGAAGGGCGATATCCAAATTGCAAGGGGCGACTGGGTGCCTGTGGCATCAGGGCAGTCTGTTGTGGGGTCCCAAATTTAAACTGTGTATTAGTTTATTAAACTTAAAATTAAATTTAGTTTATTTAATTTTAACTGTGTTGTGGTCCCGGAGGACGGAAACCTGTGGGCTGCATCGAGCTTAATGGTTTAGCCGCAGAAAAATATTGCGTTGGACCGTTTGCGTTGAACTTCCACGGTAAAGTCGGCTGTGAAGGAGTAGCTGGTTTAGTATTCAGCATTTTTCTCCTTATATTGTATTGCTCCTGGAAGTTAACTTCCTCTAAGACGTGTGTAAGCGCGTCTTCGAGAGTGGTTGGATTTTTGAGTCTGACTAATCTAACCATGTTTTCCGGGAGGTTATATAGGAAAATATTTAATGCGGTATTATTGTAAATAATATGTTTAGCGTCTCTTAAGTTAATATCCGTCAATTGGTTCACTTTGGCTAATAGAATAGACCTTACGCTTTGGATCCGATTACAAAAATCGGCGAAGGTCTCATTGTGTTTTATTTTTAACGTTTCTAGTTCTATTGCTACGCATTCCTCACTACGTGGGTCACCGAAGTGTTGGATTAATAATTGTCTTAATTCGTCCCAAGCTTCAATATCGATTCTTTCGCTTATCAAGGCAGCCGCATAGCCAACTAATTTGCTAGTGAAACATTGCATTAAATATGTGTTGCGCTCCTGACTGCCTTGGTACTTTAAGATTACATACTCGCATTTTCTCAAAAATAGACTTAGCAATCGCGTTTCCCCCGAATATTGAGGGATTAATTTCAAAGTTTCAGCAGAGATATTTACTTCGTTACTTGATAGCAGAGTCATTTTTTTGTAAATGCGATAAAACACAAAATAAAAAGATAAAAAAAGACACAATTAAAATTAAACACAATTACAATACAATACAATGTGTATAAAAATCAAACAGTAATTAAATTTAAATTAAGTTAAATTAAGTAGATATAATTGTGAGACTGAGTTCGAAGCCTTGTTCACTTATTATATTACTAGTTACTTAATATTTCGTTTTAATTCTTTAATTTAATTTAAATCACTATTTTAATCAATTTTAAATCTTTTATTATTATAACTTTTAAATCTTTTATTACTTAAACCAGATAACGTTATTACAAAAGAGGTTTATTTCACAATAACAAATGGATGGGATTTCAAAGGAAAGTGAAGAGTTTTACTCACCAACCGATCATCTCAATCACAGTTTTCACAACCCGTTATGACTTATTTATTTGGTTCGTCTGATCACTCGAGCCACGCCGCGATAACGCGTTTTCCAGCCAAAGTTTGATGGCGAATTTACAAAAAACGCGGAAGACGGCACAAGCCTTATGTACGAGCGATCCTACCGGCTGCGCCAGTCAAGTTTCGGGAACAAGAAAAATGCTTTTTAAAAACTAAAAATTAATGTATTAAAACTAATGAGATTGAAGACAAGTGGCAGAGCTTGATGCCAGTATTCAACTGCTTATTTAATTAAATCTAACTTACAAAGTAATCTCTTATGGCTACATCCTAAATGCTAACTAAGCGCTAGGTTCCTTGAACTATGGGTTCGGCCGACCACCCAGTTCTGCTGGCCTAGCGATCAACAGGAAGGGCTTGGGTGACGTAACTACATATCAATGAACTTCTAAATACGCCAGTATGAACCTAATTCGTAATGTTATTTGCTAAAATATTATTATAGGTATTATGTCTTTCGTAATAATATTAATTAGAACATTCAAGAGAGCTGTGAATAGGATTTTGCAAGGTCGGCGGCGCGCCCGCATACCCCCTGGTGTTGCAGGTGTCCATGGGCGGCGGTGACACTTACCATCACGTGAGACCGCTTGCTCGTCCGCCTTCTTCTATGTCAAAAAAAAAAAAAAATTCAACCTGACAGTCCTAAGCCTGTGAATTATTCTTAACAATCGTGACTTCATATCCAATTGTAATTCATTCAACGTTTTACAAAACAGCAATATCACAGGATAACAGGCAACAGTTTACAATAACAGTTATTAGAAAATAACACAACCTGTAATTTGTTGTTGCAATACAGCCGTTATTATCACCTCTAGCGGCAACACATATGCGAGCGAGACGTACCTATTCTTTTCTTTCCAGTTTCCATTTTCCATAGCGCAGTGCAGTATTACTGATTGTCATATTCACACTTTTAGAAACTCAGTGACAGTCTTACAAAATGATTTTCACTATAATTTAATAAGATAAGCAGAGTTATGTATACCAATAATATTGTGTATGAAATTATTTTACCTTGTTGTTTAACAAGAAGTAACTGTGGCCACAAGAATCACTATGCAGCAGTGTCATCCACCGTTGCGATTACAGGAATTGCCAAAAGAAGACGAAGAAAGACTAGAGAAACTGTTTGCTAAATTGGATTCCGACGGAGATGGAAAGATTGATATCCACGACCTGTCTCACGCTCTTAAGGAGCTGGCTCCGCATATTAACAGGAGTTACGCAGAGGTTAGAATTTACATTTACAATACTTAGTGTACGCGGAGAGTTTGATGAGGTAACGGTGGTTTCACCTCCCGAGGCTTTGTACAGCGACACGTGTTACGTGAATCATACGTGATTTTTTTTAAATTGGGACAGTAATCAAACCAAGGCTTGTCATACAAAATACCAGATTATTTTATAAACCTGTACTCTTATAATCAGATACTTATAAACACACAACTCCAAAAAAATATTCTGAAGAAATTTATAGACATTAAATTTAATACATATTATAATAAAATTACAATTTTCTAAATGTATAAATTTTGCTTGGGTACTTTTAAAATTAATCTCATTTTAAGTTATTCATTTTTGGCTCTGAAGCTGAAATAAACATTTATCAGATACAGAATGTCAACAATCAAGATTATTTTTAACCAACATCAAAAAGATCATGTGTCATTTTTAATTAACAAATTGACTGTGGGCAGCAGCTGCAAATATTATAACCCATTTAAGGGAAGAGAAAATATTTTATATAACTTAAATCCATAAATGAAAAAATAGGTATCAGTATTTTTATGGCTTATCTTGGTGCAATTAAAACATGGGAAAATCTGTTACTGTTGGTACTAAACATCTTACAATTTATTTCTTAGTTAATTAGTAATCATAAAGTAAACACTATATAATAGATGGCAAGATTATTTAATATTATTTATTTTTAAAAAAATATTTATATATTTATTCAATTTAGAAGTTTTAGTACTTAATATAACTAGTATCTAACAACAACCTGCTAGGGCACAGCAAACGTTACATCATACTAGCTATATAGCTGGATACTGGATGCCATGGAACACCATTATTCCTTAATTACAAAAATATTGCTGAATATCCATTGTTGCTAGATCACATTAAAAAAGAAGATAAAAAGAAATTCTAGCTATTATTACCTACCTAAAATTACATTAACCTAATTACAAATTAAATAAATATATAGTTGGTTTTTTCTATGATTATTGTTATCTTTTATTTTTACTCCTTATTTTTATGAATAGGCTATAGCCCTATAGAGGGCTATAGAATAGCACCACCCCATCTCCACCCGTGGGTGTCGTAAAAGGCGACTAATGGATGATAAAGTGGCTACCACAAGCCCTCAGGAACTACACCACCTCTAAAAGAGTGGATTCGACAAGTCACTTGGCTAACCCGCCATTTTCAGTCCTTACATCCTTCATCCCATCTTTCATAGGAGTTCCATGTCCAACAGTGGATACTGATACTGGTTGCATTGCACATCTAAAATAACAATATTTATGTTATGTAATATACTATTAACAAACTCCAGCATACATATACAATACTACATATATCATAACCTTACATCATAGCTAGATAGCAGTGGAGATGTATTAAAAGTATTAATTATTAATTTCAATGCAATAACTACTTTTTAATGCAGGTATTGTGTACTTTTATACTAAAATATCATATGAGTAAAACTATTGATTAAAACGACTCTAGTACAAAAGTATTGGTATCAAAAAAATACTGAAAAATATCAATACTTTTTCTTTGTCTCTCAGTCTACCTGATTGTAGGACATCTCATACTGAAATTCTCCATATGTATTAGGTGTACAAATAAGTTTCCGCAGTTTTTTATAAAAAATTAGGAATTTATTGTGAAGGAACAGTACATTACGTTTTATTCAAAGTATTTTCCATCATTTGCCACTACTTTTCCCCATCTTTCTGGCAACATTCGGATACCCCGTCGAAAAAACTCTTCATCTTTTGACGCTATCCACAAATCTACCCAATTTTTGGTGTCTTCATATGATGTGAAGCGCTGCTCAGACAGACCATGTGCCATCGACCGGAACAGGTGATAATCGGAAGGGGCTAAGTCTGGTGAATACGGCGGGTGGGGTAAAACTTCCCAGTTGAGTGTTTCCAAGTATGTTTTTACCGGCGCCGCAACATGTGGACGAGCATTATCGTGTAAAAGAATAATTTTGTCGTGTCTGGAGTAGTAATGGGCGCGTTTTTCCTTAAGTGCCCGACTCAATCTCATCAATTGTGTTCGGTAGAGAGCTCCAGTAATGGTTTCGCTTGGTTTCAGCAATTCATAATACACGACACCAAGCTGATCCCACCAAATACACAGCATGAGTTTTTTTCCATGAATATTCGGCTTAGCTGTCGATGTTGATGGTTCGCCGGGCTTAACCCATGACTTTCTCTTCTTTGGATTATCGTAGTGAATCCATTTTTCGTCACCAGTGACTATACGATGCAAATAACTCTTTTTTTTATTCCTGGCAAGCAGCATTTCACTCATGCATAATCGGCGTTCAACGTCTCTCGACTTTAGTTCATATGGAACCCAATTTCCTTGTTTTTGAATCATTCCTAACGATTTTAAACGATGTGAAATTGCTTGTTGAGTCACTTGTAATGTAAGTGCAAGTTCTTTTTGCGTTTGGGACGAATCTTCCTCCAATAGTACTTCTAATTCCATGTCTTCGTACACTTTCGGCCTTCCACTGCGTTCTTTGTCCTTCACGTCAAACTCACCGTTCTTAAACTTTTGAAACCATTCCTGACAACTTCTCTCACTTAAAGCAGCTTCACCATATGCTTCTAGAAGCAATCGATGCGCCTCAGCTGCAGATTTTTTCAAATTAAAGAAGTAAATCAAAAGTTCCCGCAAATGATGCTTATTCGGCACAAAACTTGACATTTTTGCACGAAAAAAATTACGTGATGCTGATACGGAATCACTTGTACTTTAAGGTTATGGTGTTGCCAGATGACGAAACTTGGGATATTACGTTTTACATCTGATAATTTCTCCATAACCTTCTGGTGGGGCCATCTTTTGACAAACCGCGGAAACTTATTTGTACACCTAATAGTATTTGTTAAAGGAATTGTCTTTATTCAATACAGCTGTATCCTATATCATGGATTCCTAACCTTATAGAGCCTGCTGCCTTCTTTCAGAAAAAAACTATTCAGTGCTCGCTTGGACTATCCACCCCCTTTTGAATAATTTCATTGCCTTCAGGTTGGAGTTATAGTGCCCCCAGTTAGAATCTCTGTTATATGTATATAGCCATATACAAAGTTGTTACATTGTGTATTTAAATTCCGACAGTCCATAACATTAGTTAAAGGTGTATAGTTAATTTGCATAAATGTTAAAGAAGAGCTGCACTGAAATTGATTTTCCATTATATACATACATATTTTTTTTCTATATGACATAGCTACTACTACTACCTAGTACACTTAAGATTACTAATAAATAAACTAACATCCAGATGGTGTAAAAGGTTCATATAGGCGATACTGAAGCTATGGGCAGATTTGGAAACCAGACTAAATTGGAAACCACACAAAACAAAGAATACAGGTTATACAATATAAGGATTATTCAGAGTAACAAAAGTTCCCAAGTTCAAAGTCAAAACAAGTACAATGTCTCTATTTCACAGGTCTGTTGGAAGAAATCTTCACAGGAGATAAGCTTACCTTTTGTACATCTTCTCTCATTTGATCATGTATCATGGCACTTACATAGAGAATGATTCTGTTTGGGACAACCGATGCAATAATAGTTTTAAGTCTTTATTTATATAAATTCCATAGTTTTATTATAATTATAGGCCGTTAAGTACAAATAGGTTTTTGGTTTCGCAAAATTAGCGATAGATGGCGCTATAGCTTATTTAAAAGTCGCTATTAAGATTTTCCGAGATAATATAAATGTGGGAGCAGATGTCCATAGATTCCATTCCGAGCTGTACAGTGATATAAGACAACCAGAAAATAGAAGAAATATTGGCATCCTGAAGAAAAACCAGCATATATACAGCAAGCCAGAACCGTACCGGCAACCACATCGTTACATACAGTCCGCTAATAGGAAGCCGATTCAGATTCAGTATGCAAATTTAACAGATTTCTCAAACATTTACCCATTTTTAAGGTCCATTTGTGAGTCATTGTAAGCCATGATTTGAAGTGGAACATATACATCATGTCTATAGTGAAAAGGGCAAATTCCATGTTATATATGATAAACAAAACATTCTCTTGTATTATAGCAGATACTTTTATCAATTCAGATATGGAACCTATATTTCTCGAAGGACATAGAAATGCTGGAGAGTCCAGAGAAGACCAACTAAACTGCTAAGGAAAATTAAAAATAGGCCATATGAAGACAGACTCTGCATTCTTTGCTTAAATAGTCTAAAGGAAAGAGGAGACTTGATCAAAACTTACAAGATTCTCAACAACCACTATGACATCCTGTACCTGAACACTACATACAATACTAAAGCAAACGAGAATCTGAGAGGACCTACTTTAAAGTTAATGCGAACTATCACCATCTCCAATTCCTACAAGCACTTTCTGTCAAATAGAGTCATCAAAACTCATGAAATAATCTACCGCATGAGACAGTTAAAGCAGAACTCAGTGAATAAATGCAAAAACTCTTTAGACAAATAGCAGTATCGATCCTGTAACAAATATTTTAGTTCTTCAGTGAATTTCCTGGTTTGAGATCACATTTCGCAAAGAAGCATAACTCTTGCCATAGCTCGTTAAGTGACCTTAACTTTGATCAGTCCTACTGTTAGAGGCCATGTTTCGGCACCATACGTCATAACTAGCAGGCCGCACTGCTTGAAGACTGGTTTTCAAGCATTGTGGTATAGATATAAGAGCTTGCGCATTTTTCCCAAATGGTCCTTGTTCAAACTGAATGCGTCTATCGTTCTCTTCGTTGAAGTTGGATTTGCCTAGTTGGATGGTCTGCCCAAGATAATAGTCAGTATCTTTGAGTGTCACGCCTTCGACGTATACCGGTCCCGGAAGCACATGTTCATTTTTTCCAGTCTAACATCCTAACTGCAAGTTCCAGCGCGTTTGCGTTTGTCGAGAACAGTTTTGGACATACTAAATCTCCCTGTATCACCCCTCGACGCAGCTGGATCAGCTATATATGCCGGATTTAGATTTCTGGCGGCTGGAACTCGTCTAACCTCTGGGCAGGGCGATTCACACAATATTATACTGCCTCACGAATTCTGTTAAGTGACGAATAATGACCCAGGTTCGTTTCCAATGTTTTAAGTTTAAATTAAACATTATAGTGATAATAACGCCGAATCCAGGCAACCACGCCACGGTATGCACTGAAATATTTAACAAGTCTTGACCAATAAGTGAATCCCACAAAATGCCAAAAGGCATCGTGGCAGCTTGAACGGCAAACACGGGCCGTCGAAATGAGGGAGATCCTAATAAAAATTGTTGTTTCGTAGTGAGTAGTTTTTGTATATAATATTAGCATTATACATTGTCTATAATATTAACATTTGTTATTCCTCTCCCTCAGAAGACTACCTTGAAATGCATTTCCTACTTTATTGTATTTCCCTAATGTACTTACGTGTTTCGGTAGTGAGTAAGATATGCTGGAGCCCATTCCCATCCTATCCTTCCCCATTTTCCCTATGTATCCCTTAATCTGCAAAGGTAGGCATCGCATCCGGGGGCCTACCAACGTTTGACATTCTGGACTGATATTGGCATGTTTTTTTTTTTTTTTTTTATGGACGAAGGTGGCAGACGAGCATACAGTCCACCTGATGGTAAGTGGATACTGTAGCCCATAGACATCCGTGATACATGCCAACATTAGTCCAAAATGACAAAGTTGGCACGCCCCCGGATGCGCTGCCTACCTTTGGATATAGGAATGGATTTGGAGAAAGGGTTGGGGAAATGGGGAGGGATAGGATGGGAATGGGCTCTGGCACATCTCACTCACTTACCGAAACACGTACGTACATTAGGGAAATAAGATAGAGTGGGAAATGCAGTACATTTCAAGGTAGTCTTCTGTGAGAGAGGGTATCGTGAATGTCTATGGACGACAGTATCCACTTACCATCAGGCGGTATGCTCGTCTTCCGCCTTTTTTCAAAAATTAAATTATAACATTATATTCAAAAATTTTATCTAAACACAGCTTGAATTTAAATTAATGAAATTTCCACTAAAAATTTTCGCATTTCTTTAAAATCCCATTAATAATGCACTTGTGCCTTTTTTACCAAGGAGAGCAGAGATGTTGTCCGCGGCTTCACTCGCTTCAAATTAATATACGTTGCTTAGGTTTCTTCCCGGGGGAATTGATTGACTATGATAACGACTATCCTAGTATGTATTAAGACATTCTACAGACTATACGTATGACAAACGCGATAATAAAATTGATATTTTTACGGAATTGTTATGTAACAAAGAAACAAACCAACTTTTTCCTTCATAATATTATTAAGAATACACGAAATATAATGAAAAAAATGACTTTTATCAGGTGACTGGGCGTGTCTCTTCTCATGAAGTAAATTAATTAATCCTAAATTGTCGTAAACTAATAATTAATTAATTTCACTTGCAATGCGAATTTACCTGCAGCATCTAGCAAATAAGTCACAAAAAACTTAAAAATTTAAACATGGTGAAAGTGTTCCGCTTTCATGACATTTAAATAACGTAATTAAGAATCCCATGATGTTAACTGATGAGACTGATGATTGATATGAGGCAATCCAGAGCAATGCGACTATTTCGACATACCTATACGTTCTAATCGCACGTTTGTTTATTACCATCATTATTATTACATTCTGATTACCATTCGCACGCGTCATCTGTCTACAAAAATATGTCTTTACTAGGCTCTTGTAACTTAGCGTAGGGCGTCAGACACACGGTGTCAGCTAATAGTAAGGCCAACTGTCAAGTTGATTAACAGCTGGTTGCGTGACTGCGCGACACCTTATGACCACTTTCTAGCGATCACATACGATACAACTACTCAGGAATCCCTGGCGACACAATGTGATCGACGCCTAAGACCTCCGAAAAGTGTGGAATGAACTACCAGTTCAGGTTTTTTCACATGGGGCTCTTCAAGAGAGCTGCGAGAGCTTCAAGGTCGGCGGCGCACTCACAACTCCCTTGGTGTTGCAAGTCCATGGGTGGCGGTAAACACTTACTGCTATACAAGCGGGCCATACGCTCGCCCGTCTGCCAAATGTTGTATAAAAAAAAACCTAAAGTATTGAGATAAATGACCCAAACGAATCTCTGTTTTTATAAAGTACTGGAATAGGCGAATTAAATAACGAACATTGCTAGTTCCTTCACATATGTGAGTCTGAATTGCAGTGAATTGAATCCAATCACATCAGTGAACTTTGATTACACGTGTCTAGTACTCGCTACTGATGTTTATGATATAACTGCATACAAACATTTATCATCTTAAGGTGCAGATACACATGCTCATTAGTAGCACAAAAGCATTCTATTTATGAGCAGTTGCTACCTACTAGCATGTGTATAGAGACATTGCTACTCGTTGAAATGAGCATGCTCAAAACAAGCATGCTCGGGCGGATGGGGGCTTAAGAGCATGTGTGAACGCGTTCACTCGCTGAGCATGCTAGTTTTGAGTTGTAGATATGGGAAGCGCACGTCTCTGTGTGTGTCAGTTAAAAATGGGCTGCATATGTACAAGTGAACGAGAGCTTGCTCCAAGTTTTTCCCTTCCGCTTATCTAACTCCGTACCCAAATTGTCGACGCCGACCCAAATCCGACGCTACTACGACAGAGTTTCTCACCATCCCAACTCCCTAATAGTTGAGAGCCCAACCTATGTCACCGACTCACGATCCCGCGGTACCTTCGCAAAGCAACGCCCTAAGCCGAGGTCCATTCCTTCTGCCTTTCACCTTCTAAGCTCGACGTAAACTATACATGTCCGGTGACTCTTGAAAGGCCATTACGGTCACAAGAATTTAGCCATTCCGAAAAAAAATCCGTTTTTAACTGTCTTGCGTAAAATAAACACGTGTATTCAGTACATTGGTTTTTCAATAATATGCTTCAAAAATTTCATGCTAAATCACAAGCAAATGTATCCAGTTCGAGAGCATGCTATTTGTGATTGTGCTAAATAATATCAAGCAAGCATGATTCTTTACTAGCACGTGTATCCGTACCATTAAAATATGTTCTTATTGTCCGTAACAACTCATTTTGATGACAAATGTATATGTGTCAATGTCAAATGTCTAAATGTCTGAGGACGAATTTACAACTTCACGGATGCCACCTACACTATACCATCAGCCTGTGTATCTCCATTGTTTGATAAACTTAAGCTTTGAATAATAGAGGCGGCTTGATCGTAAGTTTTGTACGAAATACTCCTGCTACCGGTGCAATGTACCCGTGCGCACACGGTCACGTGTTCAATCATTACTTCCTGCTAGGGCCGCCGCTGTCCTTATGAGCGTCCGCCTGCAAACATAATTGCCGCCCCTTAACGAAGTAACAAAGTTTGCAGCACGATAATGTTATCGGTCGATACCTATATGAATTTCCACTCTAGGGGCTTCCTCTTGTATTCAATGGCCGTGGTAGCTATTTAATAATGCACAAATTCACCATTTTTATTTATTACCTAAAAACAGATTTGAAAAAGTATAAAGAATCTCATGAAAACATTTTTACGATATCTTTAAAAATACTTATATAGCCTTTAAAATTGGATGTTGACTGAGCAGCGTGTGACGTCACAATTTTATACAAACTTACTTACAAATAGTATTAGAAAGCCATGTTTCTTCTGAATCCGACCTGTGAACTGAACGGAAAATAGAAGGATCATACACTGATATTTTTATACGTATAGATGCTACGAGTACGTTCGCTGCGCGTATTATGTAATGTAGCGCATCTTTCCTGCAGTCACCGTTATGTAAGCGTTCTGTGATATTGATTGTATGGTATTCCAGAAATTTCTGGCAAAGAGTGGGAAAAATGCGGGCGGTGACGTGACACTGTCCGAGTTCATACACTACGTGCGCGAGCACGAGAAGAATCTGCGGCTGCAATTCACGCACCTCGACAGGAACAGAGATGGTGAGTGATTATGCTTTCTGCACATTATATATACACCTACACATAGTATATCTAACAGTATTCGTATCTAGTAGTATCGAGTTTTTTTAAGTATCACCAAATATCCTCATATACCTTACCATACCGTACCACCAGCTCGTGTCTCTTCACTGCTTTATAAAGGCGCAGAGTCTTCCATTCTTGTGCATGGTGACTATAGAATATTATTCGGTTCACCTGACCAGAGGATAATTCCCAGTATGCGGTCTTCTTTCAAGGACTCGTTTACCCGATCGGTGGTAGGTCCTGCGGTAAATATGGGCTGCCCATTGCCACTTTATCTTAGTCATTTTGGGAGTAATGCTAAGTGTGACGACTTTCGATCTGTGTCGAATCGTTGTTTTTAAAAAACAATTCTTTATTTTATTTTTAAAAGTTATTTTCAGATTTTATGCCGCATAGAAAGAAACCTTTTCCTTTCCTAAAAAACAAATAAATAATAAATATATAGACAATATATTCTAAAACTTATAAAATAGAAGTTATTTTTTTAGTTTTCCAGTAGTAATGCTTATACTTTATCAATAGTCAGTTTTTGGAGACGATCTCCAAATACGTAAGGTTTATTAATTGTGTACAAACTATTTTATAATATAACTAACTGTGCCCGGCATGCGTTGCATGCCCGTCAATTTTTTTGCACATCATATGTATATATATATACATAATATATAGCCTATGTCCATCTGGAATAATGTAGCTTTCAAATGGTGAATGAATTTTAGAAATCGGTTCAGTAGTTTCGAAGATTACCTCCTACATCCAAACTTACAAACTTTACCTCTTTATAATATTAATATAGATAAGTGCGCGTCGTATTGACACAGAGTATAATTAGCCGAGTTCAACGACTTGTTGCATTGCCTACATAAGCCCTCTTGAGAGAAACATCTTTATTAATATGTACACAAAATAAAATACTTCGATATACTAGGTTGATCAACATATTTTCGGAAAAGTATTGAAACTTTAGGAAACGTATGTCTAAATTGTATTTATTTTTCAACGTAATCACCTTCTAATCTAATACACCTTGAATAACGTTTTAAAAATTCCTCAATTCCCTTGGAAAAAAGGCTTGATCCTGGGTATCGAAAAAAGACCTTACAGCGCACATGACCTCATCATCTCCGTGAAATTTTATACCACGTAAGTATTTTTTCAAATTAGTAAAAGGGTGAAAATCACTATGAGCTAGGTCCGCAGAATATGACGGATGCTGCATCAACTGAAACCCAGCCGTTCGAATGGCAGCGCGCCTGCAACATCAGACCGATGCGCAGGTTCATTGTCATGCTGAAAAAGCACTCCGGCACGCAATTTTCCACGTTGTTTATTTTTTATTTCCTCGCATAGTTTTTGATCAATGTTGCGTAATATTCTCCAGTTATTGTCTGTCCTTTAGTTAAATAATCGATCATAATGATAAAGCACTGATAAAGCATCCCAGAAGACCGAGGCCATTATCTTGCCAGCGGACACAGAGACCGTGAATCTCTTGGCTGGCGGGGAGGACGATTTTTTCCACGCTTTACTTTGGTTCTTCATCTCCGGGTCAAAATGGTGAACTCACGTTTCATCAACGGTCACGAAACCTAGTCGAAAAGATTCTGGGTCTCGGTCAATAATTGCCAAATTTTGCTTTGAAATGTCTACTCTTGCTTTCTTTTGTGCGTCTATTAACATTCGAGGAACCCAACGCGCGGCCACCTTTTTGAATTTTAAGATATGAGTTAAAATGAACTGAATTGTCCCGAACGAAAATTTCATAATCTCAGCTAAATGACGAATAGTCACACCTCGATCTGTCTTAACAATTTATTAGATTTTTTAACGTTGTCTTCAGTAGCAGCGGTTGTTGGGCGCCCAGAGCGAGTCTCGTCGTTACAGACGGTTCTGACGCGTTTAAATTCCGCGCACCAGTATGCTACTGTAGGATAAGACAGAACATTGTATCCCAAAGTAGACTGCAATTCTTCAAAAACACATTTCGTAGAAAAAATTTTCAGGCAGAAATATTTAATAGCACGCACGAATTTCGATTTATCCATTTTGTACACTAATAAAATTACCGCCAAATGTAAACAACGAAAAAAATATTGTTGACAGTTTTTTTTTATTCTTTTGGCACTGGCTACGAATTTGAGAATTTGAGGAATTTGAGATTCGAATGAAATAGAATGCATTCCTATAATTTAATGTAAAGTATCCGATTCCAGAAAGTTATTGATCAACCTAGTAATACAAAACAATGTAATAATAAAATACTTAGAAATAAATTATATATATAAACTGTTTAAAGTTAAGACAAGTATTTTGGACGCGTGGCTTCTGCAACTGGTTGGAGGGAAGCAGCCATCGTAGTCATTGGCGATGGGAGTCCCATCATGGGACACCGTGGATTTGTAGTAGCACCGAAATCTTGGAGTTTATGTAGCAAAAAGCACGACAGGACGTACGATGCGACTGGAACACGTCGCCTTGACCGTTCGTTGCGAGGTTGTCGACGATGTTCCTGTTATGTCGTGGTGGTACGTCACGGTACGTTTCTCGTTTCATTAGGAATACTGATTTCAAACGATAAGGCTATAGTTAACTGGATCATGAAGCATTTTCCTTCTCGTTTGTTCAGTGGCTTCTTGATAATATGTAATCTTATGAATACATAATCGCACTTTTATAAATCCTTCTATACGAAACATTTTCGACGTTGTTTGCATGATGGTGTGATTTTCATAGTTACTACAAAGTTCGTACTCGAACTGCCGACTCTGGTCGCCTGTGGTAGTAATTGGACATCCGATTCTTAATATCAAGCCATTGACTAATTCCATTAAAGGCGAAATATTGCTTTGCCCTTCAACATGTATGTGAAATCTCGTAATCTGGGTAGCGATCTGCAACGGTTATTATATTCAGGCGTCAATAATCTCCACATAGCCTTAATTCTCAATTTGGATAACATGTAGTGCTGAAGCCCAGGGACTATTTGATGCTCGAAAGATTCCGTTGTCCATCAGAATCTAGAACTCTTCCTTGGCAGCTTTACAAAGTGCAGGATTCAATGGACATGCTTTGTACTCGACCATTCATATATGGGTGACCCATTCGTGTAAATATAATCTATACGTATGTATAATAAAATCGTAACAGAGCCGTGTCTGTACGTGAAATATTTTTGAAAAATGTCAATTCAGTGTAAACTACAGAGAGTAGTTAACTACAGTAGACTAACTACAGAGTAGTACTAACTACAGTGTAAGATACAGAGCCCAAAACAACAATTTTTCGAATTTTAGTCTGTTTGACTGAACGTGCATTACGCATAATCACTGTACAGATTTTAATAAAAGTTGGCATAGTTATAACTTATATGCTGGGTTAACATTTAGGGTACCTTTTATCCAGATAAATAATGAAGTTTCCACGGCAATGAGAAGTTCACGCGAATGAAGTCGCTGGCATCGCTAGTAATCGATATAATGCAACGTTGTCTCCTTTCCAGTTGACTGCTTAGCAAGTCCATTGGATCACTGTAGAATTCCGTAGTAAAGATTATTTATGTCGATCGTGTTATTTGACGATTCTGTTGCTTTACTTGCGTAATTACACAGAGTTTAGTAACTTTGTCACATAAGCGTCTTGCGTAGGTATCATATTGAAATTTTATGGGTGAGTACGGAACATATCGACAACAGGTATACACCGGTATACCTGTATACCTGCTTCAATTTTCAGTAAGTCTATTTATTGTTGTAATATTATTGTGATCATATTTTTGGTTTACCGTAAATAAATAAATGTAGGTCAAATCAATAGTTTATTTTCTGATAGAAAATCTGCACCGATGATGGAACGTCTTACAACTGCCACCATTAATGTCCACTTGAATATTCGTCGTAATCCAAGGTTCAAATACATTGTTTTTTTCTCCAAAGTAATGGAAGTTCCATTGACGGTAAAAATGCTGTGAGATTGTGTCGGCGTTGCTAAATATTAATTTTTGATCGCTGCTAGTACGTACACTTCTGCGCCTGTGTCTTAAAAATCGTGTATTAAAGTCGGATAACACAGAGATGGCAGTTTTTTTTGTATACTTGACGCCGGGTTCGCCTATTGTCGAAGTAATTTTTTTTCCGATGGCGATGAAGGGTTCTCGAAGTTACACCTTCGGCTGTCTTGACATCTCGTCGTGTTACTTCCAGTGCGATTAGATCGGGCGAGATTAGGAACGGTCACGGTATCTGTGGTCTCCTCTTTTTTGGTCTTTTTTATTGTAGCGATCTCTCTTCAGTTCCTCAATGGTCAGCAGATTTTTTTCCATCTGGCAAGCCGATTGGAATGGAGTGGTGATTGGAGTGGCAAATCATTAGGACGAAGTAGATTTGATGGTTGCTGTGGATCGGGCACGATCACATCTACCTACAGTTTTCATGAGCACCAGATTTTTGGAATTAAATCATTTCTCATTTTGGATTTCAATAAATAATTAGATAGATGATAAAATAGTTATAAGTGTTCCTCCCCCAAGAAACCCTCGCAATTATCTGCAGTGCGTTTTAGCCTCAACCAGACAAATTGCTAACAATCTAGTTATCAATTAGTTAGATAGTTATAAATTAGTAATCATCTAGCAATGATTTATCATTATCACACTTTTCAAACAGTGTTTTAAGAAGTGTCTAACGAACCTGATTGGTTTAAAGTTTTAAACTGTTTATAGTTTTTTGTAACTGTTTTAAAGGTTTTTTTTTGTTAGAGCGGTGAATATTATTAAGTATGAAATATTTTTTTTTTAAACATATTTCATCCGAATAAGTTATTCTAGTTCGTGGAAAATAATGTAAATTCGTTCATAGTTCACATTAGTTCACATAGTTCACATTAGTATCGCAACTCCTTCTGTTATTGTAATTCTGAAACATCTCAGTCACAAAGATTTAATCTATAATACTTACATACTATTACATGACAATGAATGCGGTACATTTGAATTTTAAACACGTGTTCTTAGTAATTCTGCATAATTATACGATGTAAAAATGAAATTTATCAATTCAGCGGATGCTTCAAGAATATCTCGGAATAAATCAGAAAAGTTGTATAGTATTGGCTTATCGACCGTTTAATTAAATCCAGTCTGGAGCTCAATAAATGTGAATCGTCTATTGAGCTGCTCGTTCTTATTATCAACTTATTCAATATACGGCTCGACGGCGCCGACTGCTAAATCATTTTACGTTGGCACGCCCCCGGATGCGCTACCTACTTTTGAAGGTGTAGGAATAGATTTGGCCAGGGATAGGATGGGTTGGGAATGGGCACTCGCATATCTTACTCGCTACCGAAACACGTACGAACATTGGGGACTGGGACAAAGTGGGAAATTTTTCACGGTCACGTCATTTCATGGGCATTTCAAGGTAGTCTTCTGTATGACAGGGGTAACGAGGCCAGTCTAGTAACTACTCATACTTAACGAACGCAAAAAGAAATGTGATCGTACGAACTCTCGGTTGGCCAATGCTTTAAATATATCATACGTCAATGTTTACGTATCATAATCTCATGTCATTCCACTGGATATAGGCCTCTTTCAAGGCTCACCAACACAAACGACTTTTTGCCCATTCATCCACTACCGGCAATCTTTTTCAAATCATTGATCCACTTCCCGGAGCTGCCCAGTACACGGTCTCCATTCATGAACTCGTCTACCTCTTCGCTTGTCGGTCCTGCGGCAAATATGGCCTGTTAATTGCTTATTAAGTTTTATAATTCTATAAACTATGTCGGTCACTCGGTTCTTCGGTGAATGTATTAGTTTCTGATTTTATGCCGTAAAGAATCTCGCGAGTACAGCTCTCTCCATAGACACTAAGTGATAAGTGTTCCAGATGTTCCAGCACCGTACGTCACACTGATTGAAAAATTCGTCTTCAAACATTGTGGTATCTCGTAGTGCATGTGGTAACATGCAAGAGAAAAGCCGACGCATTTTCCCAAATGCTGTATCCAAATCCTCATCTTCCTCTGTTGGACTTGGCTCTTCTCATGTACATTGTCTTGTACATAGGTGTACTCCATAAAACATGTAGTTATTTGACAGGACACTAGGCCTCCTCGACTTTTTTTTATGGACGAATGCGGCAGACGAGCATACAGTCCACCTGATAGTAAGTGGATACTGTTGCTCCATAGACATCCGCGATACATGTCAACATTAGTTCAAAATTGCAAACGTTGGCACGACCTCGGATGATGCGCTGCCTACCTTTGGAGATATAGGAATGGATTTGGAGAAAGGGTTAAAATGGTTATTAAAACCATTTTAACCCATTTTAACCTTTTAAACATTGAGAAAGGGTTATTAAAACTTCTCACTCTTTACCGAAACACGTACGTACATTAGGGAAATATGATAAAGTGGGAAATGCAGTACATTTGAAGGTTGAAGGTACATTTACATTTTGAAGTCTACTGTGAGAGACGGATGACTGCGCCCAGCGTTTGTTGGATTGCAGCGTGCACTCTCCGATCCCAAAATGTGTGGCAATTGAAAATGTGTGGCATTGAACACTTGTTTCCGACTCTTTCTCGCTTATTATGGATATGCTATAATTTCAACTCTCGCTCGCACTCGACTTGATGTTTGCGGTTAGCGAAAATGGCGGCTATTTGCAATGATAAATGAAATTGGCACATTCGAAATTGATCAATACTCGTCTGTGTTGTCAAGTCTTGGAAGACGCCTATATCTAGCAATTGGGAGAGACAGGCTGATGGTATGTGAAAAGGTACTCGATTGCTGCGTATAATATGAGCCGGCTGTATAACAAGCTCTGTCAGGTCATGAAGTAACGTCATTAAACCTATTCTCGCATTTCTTTATTCAAAGATATGAGTAATTTTTGAAGGAGGAGCCACAGGGCGTACTGGACTGCCAAAGTTATCGCTTTCTCACGAAAAACTGCATTTCTGGTTTTACCCTACTCGCCAATGTACGTACACGTTTCGGTAGTGAGTGAGATATGCTAGAGTTCATTCCTATTCCATCCTATCCCTTCCTATTTTCCCAAATCCATTTCTATTATTGCTAAGTCTCCAAAAGTAGGTAGCGCATCGGGGCGTGTGCCAGCCAACGTTTATCATTCTGGACTTGGCACGTACCGCGGATGTCGCAGGGCGCCAGTATTGATTTACTACCAGGTCTGCCACTTCTGCTCGCCTGCGACCTTCTTTCTTTTAAAAGAAATACATAGCATCACATGTCAAAGTGTGCTACGAGCTGTGCACTGAGTTTGTTTGCTGGATAAAACAAGGCGAACGCTACAACACGTGCATAAGAAAATGTCAATAAAATGGAATAGTCACAATGTGTCCTCGAATGTGTACTCGGTAGTCCCGTTGTAGGAAGTCCATTCGTTCCGTCCACTGTGACATTTAAATTATTTATTGTTTGTTTTCAGGGAAAGTGGATCTGGAAGAGCTTATATCAGCATTTGCCGACCTAGGGATAATGGTTGGCAGAAATGAAGCAACAAATTTATTGAAAAGGTAATATATTTTTCAGTCGTAGTCCTAGTAATAAAATAAGTAAATACAGACTGCTCTGGACAGTTCACAACTAGTGTTGTAAAAACGAGCGTTGTGTGTTCGACGCTCAAACGCTGGTGAGCGCTAACAACTTAACTCTAGCGTTATCTAATCTTAGCTAGTGAGCTATAGCATAAATTTTTAATGTTTGATTATTTTAAACCATTGAAGTTAAAAGCTCGAGTCTAAAATGATTAAAGTTCAACAGCACTAACATGGCGGTGAACAACACTATCTCATACATTTCAAAGGCGGCGTTAATAAAGTGCCATCTGGCGACCTAAGTTTGTATTTACCGATTGAGGGTTGACTAAGAATCTGTTAGTAAAATTATTTGCTAGGTTTCGTTGATAATGAATGTGGCCAATAAAAATAATTTGCTACTACAAAAGTTAGTATTGAATTGTTTGAAACTGTCTTTAATATACAACTGCAGCTGTGCGCGTCGCTAGTGTCGCTTGCTGACAAATGAGATCTAGACATATTGACTTGAAAAGGATTTATGGGACTTGTTATCATGTTTTTGATAGTACTTTTAAATATTTTTGTTACATTGATTTGTTATTTATATGACATTGCGAATGTATTCCGTTGCATTATGGATTCTGATAAATATTAGACAGCGCGAATAGTTTTTTTTATCAAATTTATTTTTAATATAGCGAATTCTTATGTGCAATATGCACAATGAGTGATATGCATTATTTTTGCAATTAATTATAAACAAGTAGAGTGGTGATCCCCTAATTTCTAGGGGAGGCCTATGCCCTGCAGTTGGACTCTATATAGGTGATATCAATTGATCGATATGAAAATATTTCCGCAAAATTTGTCTAGGTTAATTTAGTCATACTTGTAAAGTGGCTATAGATAGTGGAGAACATCAGGCTTTTTATCCCGAGCCGACTAAAGTTCACGCATCAATCATTATAACGCGCTGTCGACGTCGCTTCTAGAAGAATATGAATATGAGTATGTAGGGTTGCCCCTATCTTTTTATGTTCCCTAATCGATGGAATGGCGTGAGCTGGGATACTATTTGAATAGGATAGGTGTAAGTGGAATGGGATGGAATGGAATAACTCGCTCAGTCCGCCCAGCGATATTGTTTACGACATAATGAACTAATCACATGTACTCTAGCGCATTATAAATTAATCATAAGTTTATGCAACTTGCCATTAATTAGCTTTGTTTTCTTTTGTAATTAAGCGAATTGTTTACTTTTTAATTAACCGATTGTAGGCACTAATGTTTCGTAGGTGGAAGAAAATCGAAATGTGTAATTAATAAGCGTATTTTTAATATGTAGGTACTTTATATTTGTTTCCTTTTTACCCATTTTACTTACATTCCAGTAATCCGAATTTTCCAGTAATCCCGGCACTCCTAGGCGTGCGGATTAACGAGATTTTACTATATTTATTATATATATTGTGGGTCAATGTGATGAGCGCAATCTTGAGAAAGGGTCATTTCCACCAGACATAGGCTGATGTTATTAAACATATGCTAAGGTGAGACACACAACAGAAATAAAAAAAAAGAAAACCTACAAATTATCCTCATGAAGAATCCCGTATTAGCGGCGGCGCCGTGGGTTTGAATTCCTATCTGGCGTCTCGTCTAGAAGCTTGCGAAACCAGTATTCCACCTAAATTTGAAGACTCCATTAAATGCTGCTATCAATTATCTTAACGGATCGAACAAAAGACTATTATCTGTGCATACATAGAAAATTGTCTCTCCTCGCCAAATAAAAGCAATAAAATAAAATAAAAGCAAAGAATGCGCTTATTTACTTCCAAGGATTTCAACTTATCTGTCCCCAGTAAATGTACTATCACTTCACTGAGCGACTGTTAACTTGATTCGCGACGTGACTGGACCTTGACAAGATGCGTTTTGAGTTATTTGGACTTTAAAATTATTGCAACCAGCCCTTTCACTATCCACTGCTTGACACAGGCCTCCTCATGCTCATGGTCTTGTGCGAATCCACTCTTTCAGCGGTGATGCAATTCCTCCAGGCTTATGGTATCCGCTCTGTTATCCCTTAGATGCCTTTTACAATACCCACGGGTTGGGATGGGGTAGTATTATTCTACAGCCGGCCGACACCACACGCCACTTAAAAGTAATTATTAATTACAAAGAAATTTGCACATTGGCACAATGTGCTTACTGAGCTATTGCCTATAACTGAGCGCAGTTGCGCTCAAGAAGCCGAAGAGATAACATCTCTCCGAAAGTGAACGCAGTCGCCACTGAAGATGTCAACTGCAGTTGTTGACGAAACGTTTGGAAGAAAGAGAAGAGATTCCAGAAGACCTCGGCCAAGTAGCGGCCGGAACATTCAATTAATATTAAATTTGTCAGTTTATAAAATATTGTAATAATAAGTGTTAGGTGTGATCGCCAGGATGGATCAGGATGGCAGCTTGAATATCAGCTACGACGAATGGCGCGACTACCTGCTGCTAGCGCCTGCCACGGACATACACGCCATCATACACTTCTGGAGGCACTCCACGGTAAGTGACACCCTACTACTGTTGTTAAAACGAGCGCTGAACGCTTCAACGCTCCAACGTTGTCGCCCTTTGTTAATGCTATTTAATCTTAATATTAACCGTTTTAGACTCAAGCTTTTAACTACAAGGGTTTATCACAATAACATAAAAAAATTGGACTATGACACACACTAGCCTTTATCGGCAGAGTCTTAAAAGTTTGTTAGCGCTCACTCAGCACTCGAGCGCCCAGCGCTCGTATTTACACTACGCCTTGCGCTATTTTAGGAGCAATCTCCACTTACTGAATGGCAGCAAAGACTAAAAACTGAGTTTTGGTCTAAATTGCATTGTGTAATTAATTATTGTCCTTGTTACGTCATTTTCAGCCGTATAGTGTCGTCATTATGAACTTAGTTAATAAGTGATTAGGTAGCGCCAACCGCATATATAACGTTGTGCAACAAACTTATCCATTCCGTTAGAACCACGAATATGAACTTTAAAATTACTCTAATAACTCGTTTACGAATGCATAAAAGTTTGTAATCGTGCGAACGTTCAATTTGGCCAATGCATAATCAGTTTTGTCATTTCACAACAGATTACGGTTTGCGGATTGAATAGACCACTCACTTTTATTTTTACCCACAACAGAACCGAGATGTAGGAGGAGACGTAAACATAGGAGACGATACGAGGGTTGCTACGTAATACAATTATATACACGCATTGAACTATGCGGTCCTATAGATTTTCTTCCGTAGATTAAGAATCTCATAAATTCAACAACAGCTCAGTTATTATTTGATGATTAGGTCTAAGTAACACACACCACATACGCTATATTTGACATTTATCATTTGAATTATAAAACCAATAGCGATCTTCGGGTGCCTAAAGTATTTACAACCAGCGTTTTCAGTGTTCACTGCTAGACATGGGGCAGCACATGGTCTTGTGCATGAGGGACGTAAGGGCTTAAAACGCCACCCTGGCCAAGCGGGTTGGCGAGTACGCTCGTTTAGACGTGGTGTGGAGGAGCACCCACCCTAATTTGATTTAATTATTTAGTGCTCAACCAGGAAGTCCATCACAGACAACTGTCGTTCTGCAGTTTTATTGGACACTCACCCCGCACTAACATTTTACATTGCCATTATTCCTCATACATTTTATTTTTTGCCCTTCAAAAACATCTTTTTTATCCACGATTTCGTACATTTATGGGAGAGAGTTGTATCGGGATATTCAGTATGGCGTGTGTTCAGTGTCGCGCTTGCAGTGCTACAACATCCAGTACGGTCGGAATTCAGATATTGATCTGAATATATTGATATTGCATATTACTTATCTAATTCAGGCGAGATATTTTCTTTATATTTCTAACCATGAAAAACTTATTTGCACGCCAAGCCGAAATCCTTGAAGCGATCAAAAAGATACATACTAACTTTAGGAAGGAGTCGGTGAGCAGGAAGTGTAAAGAAATTCAGCGAAGCTTAGAAACGTTAGACAGTGCAATGAACCACACAACACATTGCATAATGCTGTTATCAATATCGTCTCTTAATAAAAATCTGCTAAACAATTTTGTTTCGAAGAATTATGACGAAATATTATTGGCAACTGCATTGCTGCAATAAAAAACATCTAATGGAGAAACGTCTAATATCACATTACGAGCATTAATGTACCAAGGGTCTCAAATTACAATAATTACAAAAAAATGCAACATCAACTAATCAAGATGTTGCAGGGAGCAGGCCTTCGTTTACGGACTAGTAACGAGCCATCACTAATTGAATGAAAGCCTTTGTACTTCAGAGCTAGAACAAGCAACTATGTATTTTTAAAACGAGGGATGCATGCGACTGGGAAGACATCTTACCTGAAGAAATACTAAGCGAATGGACTCAATTCACAAGTGACCTACATAATCACATAATCTTCTGTACAAGAAGATGTAACTCACCAAAGAAGAGAAAGTGCAATACTTTGTCCATTTTGTCCTCCATAAATCAGGAGAATTATCAAGTCTATGTGGTATAAATGCAAAAATCTCATTCGTGGAGATCACAATGTTAATGCTCATCTTAAGTGCTAACTGGAATTCATTACTTTTTTGTTAGTTTAGTGAACAAGCTTCAAAAACGTCGATTTTATTGTATTAAAATTATAATTTTACAAAATCTGAAAAATAGATCACAATTCATGTTTAGGCGTAATAAACGTTGACTTTTTATAGTTTGATGTTTTAGTGCAGCAAAGTGAACTAGTAGCGTGCTCTAAGAAACTTTTGGAGACCTTTCAGAGAAACTGAAACTATTTTCTGGAGTCAATTGCTAATTTCACAGAGCAATTACGAGAAGCAATCCAGCAGAAACGTGGAAAACAGTAGCTTTCGCAAGGGCGGCGGCGTCGACGGCATTGTCATGAAAAACCTTTGCTTAGTTTCAAAGTGTAGCTTCAAGGAAATTCGCTACGCATAATCCAGACTTGGCTTTTGTTCTCAAAACTCAAGGCGGACTTACGGGGTAGAAGATTTTCGACTGATGATGAATTGACCGCTGCGGTTTTCGACCATTTTGAAGATATAACTGCTGACAATTTTTATACTGGGATAGAAATGCGAATTAAGCGATCCGAAAATAGACGGAAACTATACTGTAAAAATAAAAATAGTTTCATGAACTTGATGTTACATTACAGTTATAATATGCATTATAATTACAGCATATAATTATATTAATTTATTATACTGCAAAATTTTACTGCGAAGTTAGAAATACAGTTAGTTTCTTAATTGAGAAATACATTCTTAATTGTAGAACAAATTTAAAGTGGACTTAGAACTTTACTGGTAATCCTTTCCAGGAGTTTCCAAATCTCATCTCGTAAGCCCATGAAGTCATACTTCAATAGAAAAACACAACGCTCATAGTTTGCTTGACTTCGTCTCTTGTTATCATTAATAAATTCATGAAAGAAGCGTAAGAAACATAAATGTGTGAAGGGTGATTCAATTTCAACGCGGTTTTCAATTTATTGTCATTAAGCGAAGTAATTAAATGAGCAATAGGAATACTGAAAGTGACAGGAAATTAATGGCAGCAAGTTTTAAGGCTAAAGGTTCGAAGGAGTCCCGCGAAACAAACTTTTCGTTGAAATTCTTAGTAATTAAGAATAATTTGTTACATTCATTATGATTTGCTGCCCCCATTTGGTATTTTTTTGCAACTCGTTTAAATACAAGCCATTATTAATAAATGAACGTAGAATAAAGTAAATTGAAATTATCTAACTACGTCCTAGATCTCTATCTAGGACGTAGTTCGAACAATAAACATTCAAGTTCAGAGAGTTATTGTTATTATCGCTCTCCGTGGCAATAAGAGGTCCGGTCAGTGATTCCACTAGCCGCCACTCGCACTTTGTAACGGAACCAGTGCACAAAGGGCGTGACTCTGCTATAAATCTTTCCGATAAGCGAAATACGAAGTTCGCATTAAAGAGCACTGTTATTATTGATTGAGTAATGTTATTAGCTCTATTTGTTTATTTCCATGAACAGTACGATAACATTGATAGGGAGGGCGACGATGCATTCCTCCAGCCGGCTGGTGGCGTCCAACTGGTTGCGTTACTGTACTCCCACATAAAATTGCCGTGAAACGTACCAGCGTATTTTGAGACTGCTATTTAATTAGTTTTTTTTTTTAATATTATTAATACACCCCCTAATAGTAATTCACTTGTATTAAGACATTGACTAAATGAGAGGTAAAACGGTGACACTGACGTGATTTAAAGTATGAAAATGTTTTTAATTACAATTGCAGTCTTATAACATAAAACTGTTTTTTGTCCAGTAAACAGAATAATTCGACTCTCATTCGTGAGTGAGTTCAAAATCTCGGTCCGTGCCACTGAGTTTGTAGCATCAATTTTTAAAATGATCAATTGCTCACCGGTAAGGGACAACGTAGCGAGTGTATTTACGTTTCCGAAGGTGATTTCAATTCAATTCTTTATTGCACTCGTGTTGTTAATATACAGATTTTAAAAATACCTATAAATGAAATATTCGTTAAACATTAGTTTAGGCCACCGCAATTTTAGGGCTAATAGACACACATTCGTTTTAGATACATTAAATAATTAAATAACATTTATATATATATATATAAATATAATATTCTTATAATTCTAACTCCTTATTCATGTTTGTCATTGAAATACTCCTGCAGTGAATAGTAATGTTTATCAATTAAGTATATATATAATATATTTCTAAAAGATTAAAATGTCTAATATTCTAAAATGTTGTCGCATTGCGCGAGGGCCACAATTAATTCTTTTTAATTTGAAACTAATTACATACTAGTCTTTTTCGATATTGTCTTAAATATTCGCGGCGCGAATACTATGGGAATATATGTATGTACATTTTATCAAAAATGCAAGTTTCTCCAATCTATTTTAATGATTTTTTATGTTGAATGTTGGTACTGAAAGCACAAGTTAGTTCTACAGACGTAAAATTTGCCATTTACGTCACACAACCGCCCATTGCATACGTTGATAATGAGATGCAAAGATATTTGTATTGTCTTACAACGCACGTACAGTACGTAGCCCTGCGAGTCGCTTATTCGCAAGTCTCCGGCAATACGTCTAGTTTAGTATAAGTAAAACATACTAATATAAAACAAAAGTATTTATTATAGACGCAATCGAAGAAGGTAATCCATTAGAATGTCATGGATATCAACCAATGTCAGCGTCGGCTTTCGTTGTACAAGATCCGTTTCTTGTCTGTTGTTCATATCGTTTATCTGCCATTGAGTTATATGTTATCTGCTTCTATATTTTCGACTTATCTGCACATACGATTTCTTTTTTAAAACTTGAAACTAATGCTTTATTTTCTGAATAAATTTAGAAATTTGATTATGCTATCTGATTAATTTGACTCGTACAAGATTGATTTGATTTCATGTACTTATGATAGTGGCGTGAGAAATAACTCAGGAGTATATATAGCTAGTTTTCTACAGTAACACCATCGGACTCTATTTTATTATCCAACGAAGATCTTGCAAATACTCGGGGGCGGGTGTGTGATTGTGCCTTAATGTTTCGCTAGAGTACCCTTTCGTGCGCGAAAGTTGTGTTGTGGCTTATAAATTAAAAATACCATCCAAGAATAGGCAATCTCTCGAGGCGTAATACAGCAGCTTGTTAACAAAAATACAAGCATTTTCATGGTATTGAATGGCGTATGCTGTATCCCACACATAATTGGCGTGCCCGATTGACCAAGCAGCCCTGACGTCATAGAAGACAACCGTAAAATGTAGAATAGAATGCCGTAGAATGACATATGCCAGTACTCATTTTACATTCAATCTAGTGGATAGTATAATGGCATATGTCAAATCTCTTAATCCGTTACCTACCCTGCATTCCACCCCATCCGGTTGAATCGGAAGTATAATCAGATAAGGGAAGTTTTTCGTCTTATTCCACCTCCCTATCCCATGTCATTCGATCACATCTCATCCCACCGAGTAAAGCGTATAATGGGATAAAGGATTAATGTGATAGTGTAATTATACTCCTTATTTTTCTTCAATAAAGCTGTGCGTATAATCATGTAAGGTCGTCGGCGTAAGCGCAATTTCTCTGATATTCCAGGACATTGTAGGCCCTCGGTATTACCCCCGGTTGGTGGTCACAGCCGTCTATCCATCTGTCATTTCTACTATAAAAAAATACATTTACCATTCCAACACGAAACATTGACATTAGTAAATTTCATGCAGTCCACAATTTTTGATAAAAATAAATTGATAAATGTCTGGTGATAAGACTTCTGCGAGTTATCTCTGTGTTAAGTATCATTGCTATTATTCTCATGTGAGATTGAGATTGCACACACCCTCATACGGAAGTCGCGAAGTAACACAAATTGTTTGTCCGTCTAATGGGATCATTTGCCTACTACGCGTCACACGACGTGACACCGCGGGCGTGGCTGCGACGTAGCAGGAACTGGCAGATTGTTCTAGTGAAGACGGACATCCTCCAATACGTATACGTTGCTTTCGAACTCATTACAGAACTGTATCGATTAGATTAAATCGATGAATATTTCCAGTAAACTATCTTTAGGTCTTTGTTTCAATTACATAATATTATACTTCAGTGGCAGCAGTCATTGAGATTATTTTGATTTATATCCACGTTTATATCAGTCACACGTACTCTATATGACTGTGAGTGTTTTATCTGCTCGTTAGCTTTAGAAATATAGCAATGGAAATTAAATCGTCTCGTGTCTCACGCTTGTGAACTGGGTATTGCTTGGTATTCTCAATTGAAAGACTCCATCTACAGCCCTATTGATTCTTCGAGCTACATATACAGATATTAACCTTTTCTATATTTATGAGAAAAAATTCTTTCGACACTGCTAAGAGGCCTCATGGTAGATTATAACCTGAACCCTCTTATGATAGGGCCGCCCTTTTCGTATTCACTGTTGGACATGGGCCTCCTCATGCACATCGTCCTGTGCATAAAGGATATATGGCCTTAAATCGACTACTGTACTAAGGGCTGTTGAGTCTACTCTATTAGAAGTGGTGTAATTCCTCAGGGCTTATAGTAGCCGCTTAGTCATTCCTTAGGCTATTCTATTCTAAAGCTGACCGAGGCTACAAAGAAGAGTTTTTTTTGAATGAATATCAGTACATTGTGACAGATTGTCTATAGATGTTCATACCTGTCAACTTAACCTAAAAGGCCGGTCAAAGGGGCCTTTGCGCTGCCGCTCGGCAACTCTGGTCTCCGATCTTGACAGAAGCGTAACATGATGATGGGGATGATGAAGTTCGCGGGGGCTGATGCGGCCCCTTCACTTAGGCTGCGATTCATGTGGGACAGTGACGTCACAGCCGTTGTGTCGCAGCTGTTTGGCAAATTCCAAATTCCATAACCAGCTCTTTTCTTCATCTATATGTGGACATGGGCCTCTTCATGTGGTACATCCGTGCTACATGTCAACATCAGTCTTTAATATCCAGATTGCATTAACTATGTGCATATGCTGTCAAAAATGACACACAATGATTAACTCGTCCAGGAAAAGTAACCACACGATACAGGGTCTATATCGGTACTCTAATGACTTATTAAAATGGTTAAGGGTTCTTGAGCGGGCTACACATCCATGAGATCAATCATGAGATGCTATGTAACAATAGGCATTCCATTCCATGGGACATGAGAGGATGGAATGTGATAAGAAGGGAATATAAAAGAATGAGTGACCTTTTTAGTACCATTGTACTCTCGTCACTTGATGGGATGGAAAAACCGATAATAATAAAATCTCGCTACTTCTTATTTGCGATTATTATTATTTATATCTGTGTTGTCCATACTTTACATATAATGGGTACATACACATGTTTATGTAACCAATGTTTATGTATGTAGTGTAATACTAGAAGACCTTATATAAGGTCTTATCTTAGAAGACCTTACTTATATTAGAAGACCTTCTCTCACAGATGCTACCATAAACGTACTACATTTCCTATCTCTATCCTATTCCCTCCAATGTTTCGTGTTTCGGTAGCGAATGAGATAAGTCAGAGCGAACTGTGGAACTTCCATGGAAATCTGAAGCCTGGGTTGGCCTAATAAATCTCGAACTAATTCTATTTATTAGGTAATGTCCTATAAATTTATAATACTCCGCTGTAGGATTCGTTTTTACCCTACTAATATAGTTTATACCAATACTATTGATTTGATTTTTTAGAAAAACTAGACCGGATTCTATGGAAGTTTTTTTTTTCAATTGGCTTAATTCTTGTGGCTCTAATGGCCTTTCAAGAGTCACCGGACTTGTATAGTTTAGGGCGAGCACAAAAGGCGCTCAACCAGGAGCAAAGGGTGTGTGCAGCAACGAGCCTAAGGGCTGCCCCGCCGGTGGACCGGCGGAAGGAACGGACCTCGGCTAAGGGCTTAAGTTGGGAGGGTACCGCGGGATCGCGAGTCGGTGATAAGCGCCCAGGCACGTGCCGATACCTGGTAAAAGTGTTGGCTGAAGGCCGGTGTGCACTTACGGTGTAGCGAGGGTGACGTCCTCGTCTCCGCCGGCGGGGACGGTGTATCTGTGAAGTCTGTCAGTGTAATGTAAGAACCGCATTGGTAGCAGTAACTGGATCGTCGGGGTCGTCTAAGACGTACCGAGGACGACGACGGCAATTGGGATGGTTATTCCTATCGGGTACATTTCTATGAAAGTATTTCCACTGGTCCATAATACATCTAGGCCAATGCGTCTTAACCTTTTTACTGTCGCGACCCAAGGCCACTATTAAAGTAAATAACCTTATTTACAATTATTACAATAATTAGACCTTATTTACAATAATTCTAAATAACTATTGTAATAATTACAATGATTACAATAGTTATCTACAATAATACTTTCAACAAATAATTAGGTGCGAATTATGTTTTTTTACCGTTTAGCATCCTTGTAAATCATAATATTAATGATTAAAAGGCTTTTTTCGTAAACAAGTGCTTAATTGTTGCTGACCTACTGCTGTTACATATCGCCTTCTGATCCCTATTAGATATAAGTAAATTCATTAGTTAATAATAATTCTTGTTTAATCATGTACTTAGTAAATATACTGCTTTCCATTCACACATTACATAGCTAAAGAATTCATCACACCGCGTGCTTTGCTTGTTTATATAAAACCTAAGATTAATGCATAAACATAGTTCTCGATAATCAGAAAAATAGCGGCACTGTGAGCAGGACCTAACACCGCGCAGCGTGCTTTGCTTGTTTATATAAACCTAAGATTTATGCATAAACATAGTTCTCGATAATTAGAACAATAACGGCACTGTTTGCAATGACGCAACTCCTGCCAGCAGCCCGGATTTTCGACACTGTTTTAGACCTAGCATCGGTCAAGATCGGTCAAGAGCATCGGTCATGTATTCTTATATTAAATTTATGTCTTAGTTCTTAGTATATTAATAAATATATTCTTTAAAAACTCAAGTTGCCATTCACTATGTAACACTGCGAACCCTGTTTATGTGATCGCGACCCCACGTTGATAAACGATGCTATAGGCCAGAGGTTCCCAAATTTTATGGCTACCGAACCCCTAGGAACTTACTTTTATTTTATGGAACCCCAACATCAAATAAAAAAAATTGTGATATGTAAACCAAATATTAACGTTTTTTCTTGTTAATTATAAATTTTACTACGATCGCTCATTATTTACTAGAGTCGCGAGCGCCGCGGAAGGAATAGGATGTGCCGTGTCGCGATGCTGTGCTATCTAATGAATCATTTACACTGAGCTAGATGTTGTTATTAATTAGTTATGATGACTTATTACAAATTTTGAATTTCTATTAACGTGGAGTTATAATAGGCTATTATTAGGCAAGAATTCAGACGGTCCAATGACAAATGAAACTAATCACGGAACCCACTTTAGTAATCGCTATCGTCTAGGCTATCAAAATAATTGGTTTTTATCTCGTCTAGGAGTTCAGTTAGCCCCCATTAATTATTATTAATTCATTATTTCAATGAAGATGTCTGATATGCTTGCTACGCTACATTATTATGAGATACTACGAGTTAATGATGTGGACGATGATATTTATAAATTTGTAATAAACATCCGGTAACTGAACTATTATTATTATTAATAATAATAAAAAGTACCGTTGTCTTAATGATCCACAAAGCAGTTCGTATTAATTCTACAAACATTACGTCAAATACTTCCGCAATCTAAGCGTTGGAGACAAGTCAACCTTGTCTATTGTTTTGTTGCTAAACTATGTCGGCGCTAGAGCTCGATGCGCCATTTTTTTTTACTACTTCTGCACGGACGGAGACTGTTATCTATTCTAATATTACATTAGATTTGATTCACACTACACCTAAAGAGACACGCATGACGTGCTACGTCATTAATGACGTCGCTATTTCGTACACTACGTCCTTATAATGTGCTCACTTTCGCTATTTAGAAACATTTATCGCATTCTGTATTTGCAGAGGTGGACAGCCGGAGCGCGGGCTATGATCAATTTCCTTGACCTAGAGTCGGAGCCACATTCCACATATAGAAACCGAATAGTGAAGGGCAACGCGAAAACATAGAAAAGAATGATATTAATTTTTACGTAACCCCGACATACCAGTATGTCGTTAATACATTCTTGTGTCGGTCGTTAGTCCTTTTCTTTTTTTTATAGGGATGTAGGCGGAATAGCAAGCGGTCCCACGTGATGGTAAGTGTTACCGCCGCCCATGGACACCTGCAACACCAGGAGGTATGCGAATACGCTGTCGACCTTGCAAAATCCTATTCACAGCTTTCGTGAAGTACTCCATCTTCTCAGCCCTTGGACGTCCACTGCTGGACATAGGCCTCCCCATATCGTACTCCATATCGTAGCGTAATCCTTACTTTCACATGTCCACGTTCGAATTGCTTAAGCATCAACCGACGCGTTACTGTTCACCGTCGTATCTACGATTACAAACGGCGACGTATTGGGCGAGCCCCCGGTGAACTTGTACATTACATTCGACCTGCACGCGTTTCACTTATCAGCTGTTATCTGCCTCTACCACTGTACACGTAAATAGCCAGCGACTGTCGTTCTGTCCATTGAGTAATAACCGATTGTGTATCCGCGCAGTGTTTCTTGGTAGGCAGGGTTCTGTCGACGTCGGTAGCGACCGCCGCGATGCGGTGCCCAGTCACTCCGTTAACGCGTTAACATTTACTATTTGTCAGTCAGCCAGTGTGTGTACTATAGTTGGCGCGAGCGGACGTTGTTTCGGTGTACCGGCCAACCCGCACACTCGATACGGTTAAAGTTTAGATCTGATAGTTAATAGTTATACAGTTCCAAAGAATTGTCTGTGATTTTAGTCTATATAATTAGTAGTGTAGTTCCTGTAATTTACTCAAAATGTCTCTCGAGATAGAAGAAGTGATAGGAGCCACTGGCGATGTCTTCGAGGATTTTCTGTTCGTGTTTCGTCGGTGTTTGGCAAAGGTAAATACATTCTAAATTGGGGCTGGTGGGACAGGCGTGTGATAGTGACGCCAGTTGTAACAGACCGCGACTGCATTGGTGTCGTCAAAAGTAGACGATATAATTATGGTTTGAAAGTTGGGAACATTGAGATCATTAAGATGGATATGAACTCGTGCTATGAGACTTGGATTTTACTCCGAGAGGTAAAGCTTTCAGTTCACTATTATATCAGTGTAGGTACGAATCGAAGCGAGTGATCAAGAGTTCCGCGGGTCGCGCGTGCTGGACTTTTCGCGATGAGTGCTCGGGGCTACAAATATAACCATTTGGTACGCTGTCGCTATGGCAACGTATTAACCCATTTTTGAATGAGTTTCACGTGACCTCCATTCAATGACATCGGCACGTGGTCGTCTAATTATTATTTACCTTGAACTTGTTGTTTCATCGTCACCTAGGCAATAGAGAAACATGTGTATATGTTTCAGCTGTAAACTTTTATTGCTGTTAATGTCTAGAAACCATACTACCCAGTCCTAAGATTTTTATGGTGATAGACAGCTAGATAGATGTGCGGAATTTTTCGTTGAGAATGAATGATGCCCGCTTCATCGTTTTATTGCGAATAAATTCTTTATTCAATTCCACATGTTACTTTTCTTCAGTCATTGTATTTTTTTCACGCTAATAAAACTGATAAAGTTTGTTTTGTAAAGTCTTATCTATTGCTATGCTATTTTTTTTAAAAACAATTGAACTATATGAAGCTAATGCGAATTTTGTGAAATTGTGTAATGCGAATGAACCTCTTTCAAAAAGACCAAACCAATGCAGTCCAGTAGCTAACCAAGTGCGGTAACGAAAGCGACTTGTCTACTAAACAGTATCAATCATATTACACAGTGTGGTTCTATGCAATGCACATTTGTTTACCATATATAATTATAATCAACTAGCTGTTGCCGATAATTTGAAAATCCGTACTTAAGTAGAAATTCAGTGATCGGGATAGGCTTTAAACTCACGAGCTCACAAATGACGAGTTGAGAATAGTTTCCCCAAGATTATTGCCGTTTTTATGTATCAATATGTCATAAATGTTGTAATTGCTTGCTAGAATTTAGCACTTCCTATAATGT
This sequence comes from Sesia apiformis, assembly GCA_914767545.1. NCBI lineage: Eukaryota > Metazoa > Arthropoda > Insecta > Lepidoptera > Sesiidae > Sesia > Sesia apiformis. The sequence goes on from OU611947.1 coordinate 27,707,997, forward strand.
CTAGACACAATGAAGCCTTTTTATAAGGACCGCCCCCACACGATTTTCAGCCCTCCTCGCCCCCCCCCCCCCCCACTACCGGCGACTTACTTCAAGTCGGTCGTCCACGTGTCGACATCGCGCGACCCACGCTACGTTTAATTTTACATCAAGCGTTTAAAATTCTTAATCTCTTCACGAAGCGCATATAGTTTCTAGTCTCATACTATAACGCCAAACAATTATTACAACTCAGTTTGTCGGTGTGTCAAATAATCGATAATCTTGAAACGATCGTCTCCATAATTTGCCCTCACTACTTAACTACGTATATGCGTATTATAATTGTTTGTTTTGTTTGTTTGTTGACACACACTGACCCGCCACGTGGATCCATTACTCGTCCTGTTTGTGTACAGACTATCCACGGGTTGCTACAGCTATGCCATGTTGTCACAGTAACATGATGGAGTAATTTGTCGGCATGTTGGCTTTCCAACGTAACTATTAAGAAAATGACAAAAATGTAGACTTGTCAGTTAAATGATAAATTATATTTTGATATAAATAAAATACGAACGGGACTTTTGAATTTCGACAAAATTTCACTACATCTGCACTAAGGGTCTAGGAATTAATAGGTCATATCGTAAATACCATACATATTCAATAATTATACACACATTTGTATCCAGTTTGATAATACTCTCATTTAACTGCGCTTGTAATATGTCATATAACTTAATATTACGTGCGTATAAACTGTGAAGTTTTATCTAGACTGTTTAATATTTATTTTTAAACAATACCTTTTTAAAATTTACGTAATCTGATTATTGCATGTTATCATAAACGTTGTAGTACTAGGATTAAAAATTAACTCCGCAATTACTATGAATTATTACATACGTAACTCGGTCAGTCGGATGCCACCAATAAGATGCCCGTGGAACGAACTGCCTCAAGAGGTCTTTCCATCAAGCTACGATATGGGGTTCTTCAAGAAACCTGTGAATAGGATTTTGCAAGGTCGGCGGCGCGCCCGCATACCCCCTGGTGTTGCAGGTGTCCATGGGCGGCGGTAACACTTACCATCACGTGGGACCGCTTGCTCGTCCGCCCACTTCTCTATCAAAAAAAAAGATAAAAAAGTATTAAAAAAAAACATTCTACTATTGTATATATTCTAGTATTTGTCATCTGTAAATGTAAAGTGGTCATGTGTAAGTGTAAATGTAAGTCATCTGACCTGCATCCCGCTGGATGCAGGTCGCTGCCGATAGGTCTAAATGGCGGACAATGGGGGAGGCCTATGTCCAGCAGTTGACGTCCAAGGGCTGAAATGATGAAATGTAAAGTGACTAGCCTTTGTCTGCATGCCGAGTTCGACCGAGATTAAATTATCCTATGTGTAACAACGTATGCCAAATTTGGTAGCCTATGAGTTATTGTTTTTACTGACACTGTACAAATTCATTTTCGTGTTTGTTTTTTTCCCCCTTTTCCTTGTCACGGGATTCCTTCTTGTGGTAACAAAATCAATAAAAATATACATGCTAAATCATCCTTATACGTAAGAAACGTCTCGTCACAGTGTCGCGTGTGTCGACTGAATTGTCAACATTTGCGATAGTCGGTATATTATTAAACAACAGGGATTAGAGGTTTTCGTGGCATTCAAAGAGTCAAATGTATCTCTGAGATATGTACTCCACGCCTTTTTATTACAGACCTGAATATGTCGTCTTCGAATTTAAATACAATGAAGGCGCTATTGTTTTAAACACCCTTTAGAACATAGATTTTTTTTAGAACTACTCGTTTTCTACTTTCGCTATTATGTACAAATTCCCGGGAAACCGTCGTACTCTTTTTGTATCGAAAGGGTTAGAACATAAAGAACACATCGGCGTAATATAATATCGGCATAATCGGCATAATTAATCGGCGGGTTTCTAGACATGGATAGGCTAATTGTACTTGTGGCATTGCATTAATTTTATACGAATCTAAAATACAAAGAATATTCACAACGTTCAAATCTGTCGACGCTAGGAGGCCCGTCTCCTGAAGTGGATACTAAAAGGCTCGTTACAGAGGCTGAATACTATGTGGGAGTACGCAGACAGATTCCGTGACTCGAGCGCATGATGTGTCGGATGCTCGGATTGCGTCAGCAGCGGGGCGCTGCGCGGCGGCTCGCGGCGGTCACATTCACGCGGGGAAATACGCCACCGCGCGATTAGCACAATTAAACGTTCAAATACGGGTACAACTAAAAGAATATGTCACACAGTGGTATCATTCACGATACAAGGCGGATAGAGCGATTTGTGATCGCATTAGGAAAATATTTGTCAATAAACACGATTACATTGTACTTCATCCAGTGTATCTCCACCATTTCTTCCGCGGCCCGCCACCGCACACGATCTTTCGCTATTCTCACCCAGCCCTTACAGACTTAAGATATCGACTCACCTTGAACATGTCCCACATTACATTTCCCGATACATGTGTCTTCGAGGATTGGTCTATCCATAGGTACGAGTATCCTTTTGTTGTCGGTCCTGTGACAGATATGGCCTGCGCACTACCATTTCAGCGTGCTGATTCTTTAAGCTACGTCAGGATCTTTACATCGTCGCACTTCGTTTCGAAATCTGTCCAACGGAGACTGCAAACATATATCTTTTTACCGCTCGCTGAGTGAACTTTGAACTGATGAAGCAGGCTTGCCGTCAATGTTCAGACTTCGACACCATAACGGGCATTACGTAGTAATTGAAGACTAGTCTTTAATCATTGTAATCATAGAAATCGAAATAATAAGAGAATAGAAATGGTATCTACCTGGTAAATGGTAATGGTATATTACCTGGACCGCATGTCGCCCGCGGCGGCTGGCTGCTACTTAAATACTACTACTACTACTTAAATAGACAATAAATACTACATTCCTAGCATCCTGTGTAAGCTAAATTAAACCCTACCTGTTGCACTTTAACGTTGCAAACACGTAAACATTGGCTCGCTTACTCGTGCTTGGACAATAGTTACTGTATTTGTGTTATCGTTTAAATTGTTTACACTAGTGCTTGACACCAAATGGCGATAATAAGGTAATGATCGATAATTGAAGAGTAAAGGGTACGTAATAAAAATAAAATACTCGTTAGTATGTGCTTCAATTTTAATATTTATAATTTGTTTACATTGTAGAAGTAAGTGATATAAATGAAGATTTCGTTGACAGCATTTAGGGCATTACTGTATTGAATGACATTCGTTGAGGTATTTAAGAGAAGATTAAAAATAAATGCTAATTAAAAAAACTTATCATTTTTACACTAATTGAATATCTCGTGGACAGAATTTAAGGTCACTATTATTGTATTATCTGATATTCCTTTTTTATTTCTTTTCATGATCGATTTTTATTTTTATTGACAAATTAATTTAAACTGTTGACCTAATAGTACGATATTAATTGACATTTTGTATTAAGTATGGTGTTAGGTGTTGTGTTTTTTGTGATTTTGTAAACATTTTTTTTAATTTTATGCTGCTGGCATAAATTTTATGATGAAATTTTATATAAGCATTCACTTTGGCATAATGAAACTTATTTTCTTTTTCTATAAACGTAATATAAATTGTTTTTAAACTTTGTATACAGGTTATAAGACCTACAAAACCAGCGTACCTATTCTTTGTAAATTTGACAACTTCTTGCCCACCCCTAAATTTTAAAGTTTTGATATGTATTTCAACTTTTTCTAAACACGCAAAAATCTGGTCTTTATGTTGCTAAAGTAAAGAGGTTTTTTGTAATATAATTGCTTCATATTCCGCGAGTAAATGTCAAACAAATAATTTAAATTTTTTAAAACGTTATCAGTGTCATTGTCGTCTGAGTTTACCACTTCTATTTTCTTATTATTTAGATTTCTCTGATTATCTAACACAAACGCGAAAAACTCGTAAACTCGTGTCCCTTGTAATTTTCATTGAGAGTATTTACTAAATGTTACTTTTGTAAGATTCAAATGCCTAAGGAACTAATAATAATGAACGTTGTCGCGTCAACGGCACACGTCCGCGTTATACTTCTTATACAGTAAAATTAATGGCCAGTTCCGGATTCATCACCCGACTAGATATCAAACAATAACAAAATCTAGAACTGGCTATTAAACCATGTTTAATAGTTAAACATAACTATAAACCGAATCCTTACTTAAACCATTGCGCTAAATTATTCTTAACAACCTATACGTAACATAGCAATTAAACAACTTTGAACGGTTTAAATCGCGTATATTTAACATTATTTATATCCCGACGTTTCGAACACTTTGCAGTGGACGTGGTCACGGGGTGACTGTCACCCAAAGTGTTCGAAACGTCGGGATATAAATAATGTTAAATATACGCGATTTAAACCGTTCAAAGTTGTTTAATTGCTATGTATAGTAATCGCAAAAACCTATACGTAACATTTTTAGCATCTGTAACTCTTATTCACACATACATCAACTTACATTATTGACTCGCTATTTTTTTTCTCAAATCGGATATCTAAAACCACACTCCCTTAGATTCACATACAGACATACGTGCATAAAACACACACGACGTACATATGATACACAATAATTATCACCCGAATAAACTGTTTTCTCTAATAACTATAACTCAGTACTGATAAAGGATGTAAGGAAAGCCGCTGACAGCTGTCAAACAGATTATTCTATTACTTGTAAATTTGATGTTTTTGTAAACTATTGTACCATTATAATAAGTGACAATTACCGTATAGAGAATATGTAAATGTCTTAAATAAATACATAACAAAACATGGAATGCTATAATTCATTATTTAAACAAGAATTTTGATGTGTCTATAGATGTTTATTAGTTTTTGGGTTGCTTGTAAAGGAGAATTCTCATAGACTTGAAACCACTTAACGGATACGATCTATTTATGAATTTAAGATATATACTATTAACTAAGTTCGTGTCAAATATGCGCCACCCAGTTTTTTCACTTCCCTTATATCTTGTGATCGCTGTAATATATTTTTCTAATTGTCCCTACGATATAAAACATTAATGATATACTTATATATATATAATTATAAATGTACATGTGTGTATAGTTAATATTATCAGTTAGAAGATGACAGTGACGAATACAAGCGATGGTGAGCGAAATTATAACTGGCGCGCGCAGGTTGCATCCCCGTATCAACAAGCAACGTGCTCAGTGCTACCACGCACAACATGTATCTGTGATCATATTATATCACCCGTTGTATTTAGTACATAGTTATTATTATGTACTATTATCACTGCATTCGTAACGAGCAGGCGCTAAGAGCGTTTCAGAGTTAGCTCTTTCAATCTCACACATTACCAATATTTGCTTTCACTCCACCATCCCATGGTCCTCGCGAACCTTGCGTTTATTCGCACCATGCTGACTCTTTCCTTCGCGCTCTTTTTTAACTGTATACAACTCTATCCATTCAAAATAGATATAACAATGAATAATTCCGATGGAACTAATTTATTGTGTGAGCTTTCATACTATCCTTGTGAATGAAATGTCAATAGTCTTCCCTGTCGATCCGCGTCCTGTTACAAATTATGCAAGGTGTCAAAAGTGAAAAAAAAAATGTTTTATATTTTTTTGCGTATATCTCTTAAATGTTTAATCTTATAGTATAAAAATGTTTGTGCCAAATTTATAGCTCATGTAATTTCCCATAAAAAGTTTTTTAATACTTTTTTCATACGAGTGACCGTTGGTTGAGATAACCGACGAGGTCAAGAATTGTAATTCTCATATTTTTTAAAATATCACCCTTTTCCACATCAATTTAGATTGGTAGGCACGTTTTTTTTTAATACCAATCTGTAGGCCTGTCTCACGATCTATTCTTCAAACAGGAAAAGTAGTCTTGTTCAGATTCCATTTCTTGGTTTAATTAATCTTAAAAAAAAATATAGTCGAAATTAATTTTGTTAATATTTCACGTCTATGTGTTTATACAGAACATCGATCACCGATATTTTAAGGGACACTAATATACAATTATTTGTATCGACAAAAACACCTTCCTACCTATTTCATACTCCACCTACCCTTGAAAGGCAGCCATTTAAATTTTTAAATCTGCGGGATATGATATCTCCTAATAAAAAGACAATGTCTATGAACATAGGGGTCAAAGAAACTAGGTCAAATGGTCTTATTCGAAATGTAAAGGTACAGACTATCAATTAATTATTTTTGATATTGTTATCTATTTTTTCGTTACCACCCAAAGCTTGCCTAGAAGGGATCGCTTTGGCGATAAGGCCGCCTGTTGCACTTTTCGTGTTGCTTACTTGTGTAGTCTTTTGTCAACATGTATTGGTATACAATAGAAAGTTTATCTATCTAATAATAACTTAAATCCATCAATCTATATAATTGAGACATAACTTAAAAAATAACAATCATGAAATTTAATACATAAATTACTTAAATTTTAAGTTTTTCTAAATTCCCGCAAAAGCAAGACCTTTAAGTTATATTTTTGCACTATATTGATATTATGATTCTGTATCTTTCGAATGAGACCATTTTCATTCATATTATTACTATTTTTCTCATCTGTTCGCTTGCGTCCCACCGACCGAGTTACCTTCAAATCCTGACGAATAGGGAATTTATACTTCCTCCCCCCACCACTGTCTAATCCTCTCACATCCCAACGAGACAAACCTGTTATCCTCTTATGCTCTCTGTTCCCCATTTCATCCCGTCTCCTCGAGGAAGAATGGGTAGTGTAATAGGATTTATTAAAATCCTGCACGCCTGTTAATAAACTTGGGTGTACCCTCAAAATCTATGTCATTCCTAAAATAGAATTTTATAATCTAAAAAAAATAGAGACATATTATGTGACAGAACAAAGAAAGAGAAACAATGGTAATAGCATGTTTTTTTGAAGGTTTCGAAACTACGGGTCCACTCCCTAAGAATGTGTTGACAACCAGTAAACAGATAACGATTGAGATTGTTTCCATAGATCAAAATTTTACTTTTTCTCCACGATCTAACCATTGGCCTCCTATAACAGATGACGTTGCAGCGACATTATTGTCATTTGACGCAAGAACTGGGCTAGAAATATTTTGGTTGTTAGTGTATAATAGTAATTATCTGTGCACACCATAAATAATCTTTTTGTTTACACACAGGCTTCTTTAAATCACGATGTGTTGGGAATTTTGCATAGCCTTAATAGTATTCGGATTGGAGTGGAACAGCCGCACTGTATGCCATATCGATGAGACCACGGTAAATGATTTATTATCTTGCAAACAATGATTTTGTGATTATCTAGGCAAGTCCTACACGAGATACATGTTTGCAATATACTATTATCGCTATTATTTGTCTCGATGATAATTTTCATTTATTTCTTTCTTCTTTCCAATTAGGATGGACGTGTTCCTCCAAAGTAGTCCATGAATCCACAGGACTGTACAATATGTGACCTCGAGTTCGGGCTTCGTATTTTTTTGGTGAAAGCCTTAACAATATAAAACCCATTCAAGGTAAAAATAACATTCAACTAAAGTGTTAAGATTTCCAAATTTACTTAGTTCTGAACCTAAAGTAAGCAAAGTATTACTTAAATATTATGTGCAAAACAGGTGATGTTGAAACCCAGCCACCTCATTTTCCAGCACAATATCCTACTCCTAGAGAGTTTTTAATAGCGCAGAGTCAGAATTTCGCGAAAACGGCGAGTCCCCTGACAAATTAAACGTTTTTTTTTTAATATAGTGAATCAGAAGCGTTTTATGAATTTATATCTAAAAGATTCAATACATTTTTCCCTCGTCGATATCAGCAAGGGAGCCTTACTTACTCAGTTTAGTACTTTTTACCATGGACCATGTTGCCATACCTACTAATTAATTTATAACATAATTTGGTTTATATTCTTTAATGAGCCTATGAGTATTTAAGAGCAAATTACATATTTATGGGAGGAACTGTACAATATGTTGCATACATTTTATTTATTACTCTACAAATTATTGCAATACAATCAGCCGTTTAAGTATCCACTACTGGACATAGACCTCGTCTTGCACATTATCTTGTTCTACATCCCCATGTATGGCCTTGAAACGTCACGCTGGTCAAGTGGGTTGGCGAGTCCACTCTATTAGAGGTGATGCAGCTCCTCAGCCTTGTGGGTAGCAATTTTGTTATCCTTTAGTCGCCACGACACCCACGGATGGAATGATGGAAGGAAAAGATGGAATGGTGATAATTTTACAGCCGTCCCACACCATATGACAAATTATTGTGAATTATAAATTTTACTATTCCAACATCCCACTTGAATCCCGACGGCGTTGTTACGTTTGGTGCGATTTTTTGAAGAATCTTTCAGAATTTTTCTAAATAAAAAAAACTTATGACGATACACAAAGAACGCACTCTTTCGCACAGAGTAATAAATAAAATGTATGCAACATATTGTACAGTTCCTCCCATAAATATGTAATATGCTCTTAAATACTCATAGGCTCATTAAAGAATATAAGCCAAATTATGTTATAAATTAATTAGTAGGTATGGTAACATGGTCCATGTAAAAAGTACTAAACTGAATAAGTAAGGCTCCCTTGCTGATATCCAAGAGGGAAAAATGTATTGAATCTTTTAGATATAAATTCATAAAACGCTTCTGATTCACTATATTAAAAAAAAAAGAACATGACTAATCCTTCAACAATAAGAATTCGTCTTTTGGATCCATTTTTAGATCATTAATTCACGAGTATGCAGATGTAGTTCTGTGGAAACATCCAGATTTGACGGATAGCTGGAGAGATATTTCTCTGTAACTAACCAACTCCTAAATATTACTAGATTACGTAATTCAATTGTTGACTCTGCGCTAGGGTCCTAGTGGCCATCCATAAATTACGTCACACGAATTTCATGATTTTTGGAGTCCCCCCCCCCCGTCCTGGTCCCAGGTTTGTGTGATCCCCTGGTGTGACGTCACATGTTTTGCAATTTTAAATTTAGAAATTATTAAATTAGAACAACCTTATACTAATATATTGATAGAGTTGGTAATATTTTATAGTTTTTCGTTAGAGTTGAAGTTTAGTTTTAATACTTTAGATTTATACATGTGACGTCACGAAGCTTATGACGACCTTGTAACACGATGTCACACTTTGTTGACCCCCTCCCTCTCCCTTAACGTGTGACGTAATTTATGGATGACCCCCTTACAGGGTTTTAAGGGGTTTTAAAATCATCAGCAATAGAGTTAAAATGAACTTGCAAATTGATGTCGTTCTTAATTCAAATGAGCGTCGCTTGACTATGTCACAGTCTCAACCAGAATATCTTTGTGAAAATTTACCCTTACTCCATTGTCCAACCAACTACTCATACTCAACAAATTATCTTGGTACAAAAAGGTGTTAACAATTGAATTCCTTGACTCTACGTAATGTACAGCGTCAAATTTTCCCCACCTCTGTGTACTTACTGGAGGGTATTTTGACAATGACAATTCTGTGGCAGGCCAAAACCTTAGAATCGATATCGAGACATTGCTGGAATAGCAAAATGAAGAAGCGGAAACGGCAGAAGACTCTAGAAGAGGACGACCGTATTCAAGACAGTGTAATATTGAGTCTGACTCTTGCCTCAGGTCCTGTGCACATGGATACTTTACATATATGTTACAGCTATTTGACACATTCCATAAATACGACATACATATGAATCAACTTTATGGAAATTTTCGTTAAGTGGCAAATCCCACTTTTATATATGTATCTATAATAGGGAATATAACGGGACGTAAAGTATTCCTAATTCCATTACCATTCTTCCTCGGGGAAAGGATGACGAGTAGAGTATGCTAAGTACATTTGTCAATGTTTATTTATTAACTTACCTTTTTTGTGAATATGTATTTATTTGTTTTTTAATAATCGTTTACACTATAAATGGTGCAGAAACCAAAAAAATCCTTCATAAATACTAAATTCTAATAAGACTTCTTGAAACCGTCGCCGACTGCGATTTTTCTATTTTGGTATATGCTAGATTTACGGACATAGGCCTAGAGTGTTGCAATTCTGCCCTGTCTGTCAAATTGAGGATTTTTTAAATTATAAGTCTTCGTTTGTCATAAATTACAATAAGTACCTACATTTTTCCGATTAGATATCGGCCTACAACCTCCCATATAGGCCCAGTGCGGATTGCTTTACAAATGCTGTAGATTCTTTTCAATTTTCGGACTTTTCTTAGTAAGCTAATGATATAACAGAGAAAATCGTATTTAAGAAGAAACTCAGCAATACAGGTCGGGGATCACAGACGCGAGCTATTGTATAAGTTTGTACAATAAGTTTACAACCGTACTACTAAGATCGGTTAAACAGTTCTCAATACGTTTTTTAATATATTAAAGGTTACCTCATCGATATCGACATTAAATAAATACTAAAATATTCGACATACATCATGCAACCTTATTTCGTTCGTTTGTTTCTTATTCCTTTCTTAATTCGAAAACTTTTACATATGCTTGATATCGCAATACAGCACGCTCATTTAGTTATTAGGGAATTGAAAGTGGCAGCAAATCGATGGCAGCAAATTTAAAGGTGGATTAGGTTTAGGTTCCCTGGTAACTATAAAGATATAGGAGTCCCACGATGCGACACTTCGTCGAGTTTGTGTTGACATTCTCAGTAATTAAAAATAGTTTATTTCAGTTATTCAAAAATAGTTTATTTCATTCATTATGATTTGTTGCCCATTTAATATTTTATTTTGCAACTCGTATAAATACAAGCCTTGTTTTTATCGATTGAATCGATAGAGTCGTATCACCAACTTGCTGATTGATTGTGATCGCTTCCTTTTTTTGAAGTTCTCTGCTAGGGCCTGTCCTGCAGGTATCGTAGACTTACTCTATTTGTGAGATGTGGAGTCTCGAGTATTTTGTGAGTGGGTGACTGAGAAGAGTGAGTTTAGTGTATAGCAAAAATATTACTATACTCTGTTCGCGTTAAGAATGCAGTGAATCTGATTATTTTACTTCGACTACTATCTGTTCGCGTTAAGACAGATAGTTTAATTATTTATCGTTTAATAAAACATATAAAAGGGAACCAAATGAACGGTAAATGAACATGCGTTCTTAACGCGAACAGATAGTAGTCGAGGTAAAATAATCAGATTCACTGCATTCTTAACGCGAACAGAGTATAGATCCATTGTTCATGATCAGATGTCGTAAACAGCATGTCATGCCGGAGTATAAATAAAGTTTTTTTATTGGGTTTAATTCTGCCTAATCAAAACAATCGGGTAATATGTAATATATCAATCAATTGTATAAAAAAATTGCATATACTTTTATATTGTTTCCCTGACGTTTTTAGGGTTCTGATAAATTAAAGAAGCTTTATAATTTCATCATGAACGAGGTTTGTCGTAGAGGATAATTTTCGCACATGCGATCTGAATCAAACTTAAAATCATGTTAAAAGTATCCGTGTGCATTGATCTTTACCCCACTTCTTTGTACTTACGAGTAGATAAATAGGTATGGTAGCTTGTGTACCTATCACACTCGTGGTCACATTACCATCATTCATGGCCGAGTACATATCCATCTTCACGTAGAATGTTTAATTTATATCTATAATTTTAATTTTGTTAGATAATGTACAATCCATTTGTAATCGAATTGTAGTTCCATCAGTTGGCCGACAGATGACGGTTTACATTTACATAAAACATGCTATCATTTGGTTTCAACTTCGAGTTATGTATTGATAATGTTTTTGGTGTAAAAAAGACTGGCAATACCGGTATGAAATCAGCTGGGTGACTGACTTCGTGTTTTATTGAAGACAGTTCTACACCCGGTTATCCTGCCATTCTTGTACTACACCCGGTACATTCTTGTACTGGCTGTACATACAACAAAAAACACCTTTTTTACGTAGTAACTTAAATCGCAAAAACCAAGTGCACCGACAGACAGTATTATATCAGATTATTTTTAGATACACTATTTAGGTTTATTATTTTTAGCTAGACGGCATAAACCAAAAAGGCTTTCTGAATCTTTACGAACTATAATAAAAAAATCCGAGCCTAAAACTTTTGGTAATTTCATTTGATATTCTTATAACATTCTACCCCAAACCTCGTGAGGGAAAATAAATTGGTTTAATTCTCCGATATTCTAGTTTCCCGACGACGTTTTCGTTCCCCGTCAAGCTAGTGATCGAAATGAATTCGTACTTAAGCAGAAATTGAGTGGTATGGGCCGAGGTTCCAAAAGATAACCTCATAAAAGTGATCTAACAGTAGATACACTTACACTATATCCGTTTTAATTGCATTTTGTCACCGTAAATTTTTCACTATTAACTATAGTTTTACTTAATCTTATGTCAATGCACCTTTCGCGCCATCTCTGCATAGACCAAAGGTTGAATGGGAGACAATAATAAGCATTAAAACTGCTTTTAATCACTCTGTGTAATAAATAAAGTGAAAAAAATAGATTAGATGCAACCATGTTGCAAATCGAGTGTGTTGTAAAACGTTCAGAATACAGCAATTAATTCCGGACGTTTACGCTCAGCCTTTAGTCGCGTAGAGTAGCATTATATATGTAGTTGATGTCATGAAATGTTCACAATATGTGATGTGATCATTTACAGTACTTGGACATCGGCGAGGACATGAACGTGCCGGATGATTTCACGGCGAGTGAGTTGCAAACCGGCAAGTGGTGGCGACATCTGTTGGCGGGCGGCGTGGCCGGCGCCGTGAGTCGCACGTGCACCGCGCCCCTCGACCGCCTCAAGGTGTTCCTACAGGTGAGGTATAATCCGCACTTGAAAACTTAAAGATGTGTAATAAGAAATTTAATTGCAAGTGCACATAGAGACACCGAGTGATATGTTTAGTGCGATCCCTGTGATTCACGCATACCTAGGCATCTTGTAACCCATGCTACGCAAATAAATACATTTGAATTTAGTGCGGGGACTGAGGCGCCACGAATTTTCTGGCCTAGCAAGTATTTGTAGCGTTTGCCTCGCTAATTGTGAAATAATCTTGTTGGGCTTCTTTTCTTTGTTAAATTGTAGGAATAATATTTTCTTTCTTTCTTTAATTGATAATATTACCAGGCAAAATATACATTTCGCACTGTACGTTACTTTCGTTTTTATAAATATAATGTGCTTTATCAAGCACGAGACAAATCTCGGAATCAAAACTAAATTGTGTTGCTCTGAAAAGGGATTGTTTTTATTAAACCTAAAGTGGCAATACATTTGACATCAATTTATAAGGTGTACAAATCTTACCTGAAAAGAGAAACAACATTTAAAGCTATTGATTCTCTCTATCTATCTATCTATGAAGTTTATTTCCACATTAGTAAACAAATCCCTTTATTTGTATTTGTATATACTGTATTTTGTCACTAGATTCACTTGTAAACACTTCCAATAATATTATATTTAAAAAGACCAGCCCTTCTGTCAAACCTCCATTGCCTCAACCATAGAGTAACTATTAACTACAGACTTGCACAAACTCCATGGAGCCACCACCATAGTGCATTCGGAATGAAGTGCACAGATCTTCATTTACATAAATAGGACGTTGTGCTAATAGGACGTTATTTTTTAGGTCATTTTGATAATTAATTAATAGAGGTCGGAATTAGGTAGTGTGATTTATGTACTTGCAACGAAATGTTGATATGAACATGGAGATTTCTGGGATTTTCTGAATAATAATCCCGGGAACCGTAATTTATTGCCAATAGTATATTTATTGATTATCTTAAGGTGCCGTGATGGTTTTTAGGGTTGTATCGATATCTCAAAGATAAGATAAATAAAACAAAATTATTCAATAGTACTTAATATATTAATGATTTACACGCGTTAACATTCATTTTCAGTTTTTATATTTACAAACATTAACCTATCTAATCTAAATATCGGATTTTTAATACGCTTTAAACTGAAATCCCGGCATTTGAGGAATATTCATATTATTCTTTCGCTCTATGATATCATTGCAAGTACATAAATCACGCTACCTAATTCCGACCTATGTAATAATGAGTCATATTGCTCGTAGGTCGTTTAGCTTTCAGAGCATTATGATACGTAGTACTTTTTTCTAATAAGTCATTTGCTTTAGGAGGTGAATGCCGACTATCGTATAAACAATATAATTTTTATTATGACTATATATATATATATATATATATATATATATATATATATATATATATATATATATATATATATCAATATGTCTACATTAAAGAATCTAAGACTTATATAGCTAAAAGGTACAAAAAGGCAATATTATATTGACAGCAATTTTAACACAAGGTATTCTTTGTTTCTCATAGTAATATGTATAAATGTTAAACAAAAATAAATGTTCACTTGTAATTTAAAAATATACACTTAAACAATCAATAACCTATATCGAAACATGTTCCTATGTCCATTTGTTCATCCAAATAATCTTTCACGATTTTTTTAATTCTTTCATCAGTAACTTTATCCTGTCGTTAAGATTTTCTTTGACATCTACATATAAATAAATGCTCCGCGGGATTTCTCCGCATATCATAATCATAGATATTTAATACTTTAGGCTTTTATTGCTCGAATGAAAGGAAATAAGTTAGGCTGTTTCGTTTCTAATTATGTTGATTAACCGTGAATGCCAGCTATCAAGAGCATTAATTGTACGGTGGCGATTGTCGTAGCAGAAAAGAGCGTCTATAATTTTAGGCTTACCATAAGCCATTGAGTAATTAAATAATTAACAAAAATGTCTCAATATCAAAATTACCTTTTGCAGAACATTCATTGAAGAAATCTCAAAATCAATTTGTGACTATGAATGTACAGAAATCGGCATATTGATATCACCAGAACCGAGTTTTTGAATAGTGGGCACTCTGAGAATAAAACTCTATTGCGATCTTATCTACCTAAAGTTTTTTTTTGTTTTTTTTATAGAGAAAAGGGCGGTCGAGCAAGCGGTCCCACGTGATGGTAACTGTTACCGCCGCCCATGGACACCTGCAACACCTGGGGGTATGCGGGCGCGCCGCCGACCTTGCAAAATCCTATTCACAGCTTTCTTGAAGTTTAATGGGAAGACCTCTTGAGGCAGTTCGTTCCACAGCCTACGGGTTCGTGAATTAGTCGTCGTCATATTTGATGGTGGTCAGGGCCAACTGGGGATTGTAGGGGAGAAAATTCGGGAATAAAACGCCAAAAGTTTAAAAAGTTAAAGTTAAGTTTAAAGAATAAAAGTTTTCCCCTATTTATAGGAGCTTTGTTGCCCTGTGATGCCCCCGTTCCCTGAGGAATTTATTTACGCTTCGCTTATCCATAGTTTATACAGGTTATAAGTTACAAATTATATACACAGGGGTCAGTCGTCACTTTGCACAGAGAGTCTAACTATTATCGATAGTGAAGGACAGGAATTGATAGGTCTTTCAATGAATCGTAATTTTTGTTTCCTCGCTGCCCTCGTTGAGTAGCAAGGGGATTCGAGGGGGGTGCGGGAGTCCCTGTCCTTCACTATCTAGTCAGCACCTTTATGTTTCTGTCTCTTTCTAATAAAACACATAGCAGACGCAGTTTTTATTTTCCTTAGACTATTCTTAAGATCTAACTTATAACCTAGACATACACAAATGTAAATATGGGAAGCTAAAAGGTAAAACACAAACAATAAACAAAGACCAATATGATGCAAATACAAAATAAGGGAAACACAGTTTACAATAGGCAATCGACATCATTATATATATGAAACATAAACATGATAACATCTTATACAGTAAATAAGGCATGTAACAAGTGCAGGTGTCCATGGGCGGTGGTAACACTTACCATCACGTGGGATCGCTTGCTAGCCCGCCCACTAGTCTATAAAAAAAAAACTAATATAACATAATCTCGGAGAAAAGGAGTTCAAACCCTTTTATATTGTTCTACTGCGCATGCTTCGGAGTTCGCCGGATGCTTTTTACTCTTGCGCAACCTCATTCAGACAACTCCTTTCCTTCCGAGACTTGCGATGTTAGTACAGACTACGTGCACTGATTTGACGTTAATATGCAGGCCTATTGCAGTTTTCATCCATTCCCAGAGATCCGGCACTACATTTTATAAATGACTGCTTACGCACTCATTATTCTGGCGTGTATGTACAATATTGCTATTAGTTGTATGAAAAGTCACAATATTGGAGATTATACGAAAGTCGGCATTTGGCTCTTACATACTTGTTTATAATAGGTCATTTAGAGATGAAAGTCTTCTTTCTGCCTTGTGTATGCCTTGCCTTATACATCAACTAAATGTAACATGCATCGGGCTTGCAGGTGAATCCAACGAGGGAGAACATGAGCAAATGCTTAGCTAGGATGCTCAATGAGGGCGGTATACGTGGCCTCTGGCGGGGTAACGGTATCAACGTGATCAAAATAGCGCCAGAATCGGCGATAAAGTTCGCGGCTTACGAACAAGTGAAGCGGTTGATACTGGGCGAGCGACAAAACCAGCCACTGGAGATCCACGAGCGATTCGTAGCAGGCGCGACTGCCGGTGCGATCAGTCAGACCATTATTTATCCCCTCGAGGTGTTGAAGACGAGATTAGCTTTAAGGAAAACGGGGCAGTATAGCAGTATCGCGGACGCGGCTCGGAAGATCTACGCGAGGGAAGGTCTCCGGTGCTTTTATAAGGGCTACATTCCAAACATTCTGGGCATCGTGCCGTACGCTGGCATCGATTTGGCCGTTTACGAGACGTTGAAAAAGAAGTACATAGCGAAGTACCACCGGCAAGGCGAGCTGCCCAGTATGTTTCTGCTGTTAGCGTGTGGAAGTGCTTCGTGTACCCTCGGACAGGTGTGCTCATATCCGCTCGCGCTCGTGAGGACTCGTCTTCAGGCGCAAGGTAATTATACGCTCACACACATACGCGTGACACTAGCGCACACACAAAAAGTTTTTTTTTCCTAATTAAACCATTTCAAAGTCGTATCCTATCAATGTCCAGTCCGTCGAAGTGAGAAGTCGGTCAGTAAACTGATAATAGGTTACCCACTATATTATATCTCTGAGGTTTACTGGGTACAGTAGAGGACCCTCTCCCCCCGCCACCACTGCAGAAACCCGATGATACACTAGTCCACGCTGCACCTCTTTGCCTCTAATTAACTTCAGAACGGGTTGAATCATATTGACTAGGCGCGCCCGCATACTCCCTGGTGTTGCAGGTGTCCATGAGCGGTGGTAACACTTACCATCACGTAGGAGCGCTTGATCGTCCGCCCACTAGTCTATAAACAAAAAAAAATGACTAAATAGTTACAAATCACTATTGGTCCATATCCCAGACAGACTAATAGCAAAATGTCTGGATCGCAATGTATCCACGTAGTAAAACATTCTAATAGTAAAATGTTATATTAGGCAAACTTAATTTAATTAGAATTAATTAAATTAATTAATTAGCACATTAATTTAGAAACCAAAACCTACTCAAAACTTTTGTTTTATATTTTTGAAAAAAATTGAAATGTCAGGTAATTGACCTACAGATAATTTCGTAGCAATTCGGCGACCCATATTTTCTGATTTGAACCACGTCTTATATATAAGTTAGTGATGTTATTTGTGTGGCGTGTGCGCAGAGTCAGCGGCGAAGGGCGCGGAGGGCAGTATGCGTGGCGCGTTCCGCGAGATCCTTCAGCGAGAGGGCGTGCGAGGTCTCTACCGCGGCATAACGCCCAACTTCATTAAGGTTAGTAGTTTGACTGTTATTGTATATTATTGCTTACACTTAATTTGATTGTTTTATGGTTTTTTATAGAAAATGGCGACCGTCCACAGCTCTCTTATCTATATTGTACAATATATGTATACATAGATTTATGATATGTATTGTACCATGTGGTCCCTTGGATGTCGTTCTGACTACAGCACCTCTAAAACAGCGGACTCGCCAATCAGCGTGGCGTTTTGAGACCATATAATATGCCAACCATCCCTCATGCGCGAGACAATGTACATGAGGAAGCCCGTGTCCAACAGCGGATGCTAATAGGCCTATTAGCATCCGTTTTTGGACATATTTTACAAAAGTGCTTCTGACCGCACTAAAATTATTGCACATTTTTCAAATTGCAAAATGACCATTGTGCGCCTAAACGTTTTGTTTCGGTGTGCAATAGATTGAATTTGCCTCGCACTGTGAATCCTGAAATATTTCTTTTTTTAAAAAGGAAAAGATGCTATTTTAAAATGTCTTAAGTCAACGCGCCATGTTTCTTCTTCACACCGCTTGTTCTGCCATCTCTGATTCTTGACACATGCTACTCGCGCGTCGGTTTGAACTTTTATAGTTTAACCGTTGTTTCAATAAATGGCGATACGTGTATCAGGGGAGCAAGTCGGTCGTGTCTAGCCAATTAACTTTATAATTAATTAAGGTTGAGAAATTATCAAGGCAATACTAACCAGTGTGTATGTATTAAGGTGGTGCCCGCGGTGTCCATCTCGTACGTCGTGTATGAATACGCGTCACGATCGCTCGGCGTCAACATGACGTGATGACGTCACACCACACGCCAAACACATATTATAAGAGTATTAGCGAATCTTGTATTTGATTGTACATAGCTCTCGTTACAATTTTTATTTATTGTCCGTATAACTAATAAACAATGTATCTACAGTAACACGTCAACATGCATCCATCGGTACGTTAAAATGTGGGCAATAGCCGCTACAGTTGAATGGTTTCGTGTACGTTAGCGTATTGCTGATGTGCAATGTTTATTGGTAACGTGTCATACGTTCCGTGTTTCCGACATAACTCATTTTAAATTGATATTTTAATCGGACAGTTGTATTTATTGATACGGCGATCGCGGGCCCTCGACATCAATGGATGTGCAATGTTTTTAGTGACGTGACACACATGTCACATCACTAAAAACATTCCATGTTAACGTGTTCCATGTTATGTCGACATAACTCCTTTTAAATTGATATTTTAATCGGACAGTTGTATTATCGATACAAGGATAGCGGGCCCGCGCCCGGTACATCTGTGATTATAATAAATTGTATTTATTGTCTAATTTTTAAATTTTCTTTCATTATTCGCGTATTATTTGATGTTGGCAGTGCACCTGACTATTCAATTATGCACCTGATTTTTTTTACGGAAAATACTATTAGATATATCTGAAAATATTGACTTAATTTTAAAGTAAGCATGCAATAAAACAATATTTAAATAAATTGTCATCATTTTTTATTTATTCTACAATCAATAATTTAATGTATTGTATATGTTGGCGGCAACTTGACAAGTGTAGTTGAGTTTTTCTTTGATTGATTGTAAAAATATGTACTGTACGTTTTATGGTTCAATATTAATAGTTTATTAGATTTTAAAGTGTTTTTGAGCATAATATTTGTCATAATAATAATTAAATAAAGCATACGACTGCATTTTTCGTGTGCTTCTAAGGAGTTCTCTTTTCTCCACAGTGAACCTACAATCACTTTACCGATCGACTCCTGACTTAGCTACTTCGACGGCACTGACTTAGCTACTTGACAAGATGTGTTTTAAATGCTTATGACTACGAAGAAAACTTGATACTGACGGAATCTACTTGTAGCGGTTTCCTCACCCAGGCCAACGCCATCCAATTTTGTGAAACGCTGTATTATCCGCTCCGCTTATGAATCTTGTCCCACACACTAAACACCGGTTGACATACATATGACGTCACGGCAGATAGAAACAGACAGTCGCTACTTGGTCGCGTGTAGAACCGTTGCTTATTATCTTAGTGTCATCATTCGCTATTCATATGTAAACATTGTCAACTCATCTTGTAATCTGTTCATAATCTATCGACTATCAACTTCGCTTTCTTCACTGCCACTCATATTTCATCTTTCATATTTCATCTTCACTCTTAATTCACCTATCCCATGGGTGAGAATAGGACGCACCCACATACTAATTGCACCATTGCCATATATGAAGAAAAAAATGTAATTTATTATTCATTCCAAAAAAAAATGTATTCGCAATTAAAGACAAACACGACATGTATTGTGCACATGTGGTGTTTATTTATTTATTTTTTAAGAAAATACATTTTAATAATACACTATTGATCTAAATAACTTGTATATTATGTAGATTATATTGCAAGAAATTGCCTAAATTTACAAATAGATGAAACCTTTCATTGACGTTTGGAATGTTTTATGTAGTTCGAATTTAGAGGATTTTCAAATTAATTTTAAGGAGGCAAAATTTGATGTTGACAACATTGCGTTGAGATCTTAGTGGCTGGGTCTGGCGACGTGACGCGACGCGTCTAAACCGGCAATGACAAGCACGTCATCCGCGTCACAAGACACTGCCACGTTGGGGCGAGAACACAGGATGCGGAGCAGCACAAAGCACCATTGTGTGGAATATCAGTGTATCGGTGAGGCGACCTGGGCGGGGCGCTCTGGGTAACTTTCATTACGCGACATACACACAAAATATGCGGGCTGTATTCGAACCTTTCCCGAAGCTAGAAATGTAACTTCTGCTTATTATGAGTTCATTCACATTATACATTCATGTTATACGTACTTTGTAATATGACGATTTTTTGGTTTCGTATTTAGCAAATTTGAATGAAAAATTTTGTAAAAACAAAAAAATCGCTACATTGCAAAGAAATAATCTTAAAATTGTCAATGAACTAGGAATCTTATTAATTTATTTAATCGTAATCGGAATCCATAACTTGAGACTGTGGGATCGGTTCACTTATGCCCTGCATTTTAATACAACAGTTTTTGCACTCTTGTATCTTATATCGAGAGCGATATACGCTAGATTGGTACTCTTAAACAAACAACCCCAATTCATATTACGCGACGAATTGGCCACATTGACGCGCCGCACTGCACCGTGTGCTCTCACCCTTATTTGTTATACTATAAGTATAGTAAAGTGTTAGACATCACCTCATCTTCTGTGACACAAATTTCTTCGTCAAGTGCCGAACTTAATTGTTTCGTGTATTCATTTGTTGACTGCGGTGTGAAACGAGAAAAGTGCAGAGCTGTGATTAATATGTAGTGAATTTTTAACCGACGGTATTTATAAAAGTCTTATGTATTGGTACTTAAGTAAATCTGACATAGAATTTGGTTGATTAATTGAACATCGAAGCATGCGTTGAAACGACGAAGCACTAAAAGTCGCACGACTACACGACACATTTTATTTATATAAGATACCCGCCATCTTTACATTATCACGAAAGTCAATTGATTAATATTTCAACCAATATGTATAATATTTTTTTCATCCCCCTATCTCGATAAGAGTATTTTTGCTCTTCGATATCTGAGTGCAAAAGCCGTTTTTATCCGCTAGAGGATAAAGTAAATTGAATTTAGAACATCGTGTGCACTAAGTTTGTGAATTCAAAACATCATTAAACCTATTTACTTCTACCTCCATGGTGCCGAATTTATCATACAACCTTTTTTAATTTGTTAAAAACTCAGGCTCGGAACCTTCTTGGTGTACTTTTTTTTTAATTTGTTTTGCGCGCGCCATTTTCTTTCCGAGATAGGGGGATGAAAAGTTACGTGTTGCACTCGAGTGCAAAGATTTTTCACCTCGTGCTCTTTTGATTCCCTCGCTAACGCTCAGGATTCTAATTTTAGAATCCTTCGCTTGCTCGGTCATCAAAATTGAGCACGCGGTTAAAAAGCAACTTTGCACTCTTGTATAACAAATAACTATTTTTATTACCATACCCAAAGAATGCTATGGATTTCGAAACGGGATATTTTATCTATAATTAACGTAATTCAAATTATATAAACATTAAAAATAACTTGCTGTTTATTTAGAATGAGTATACTGCACTATACGAGTACATGGTGTTGCCGATCAATTCCCAAAGCCAGAAACCGTAGATTCTGCTCGTGGTGTGACGTAATTGACATAGAATGTTACAATATTTTTTTAATTTATGATTGCAATCATGTTCTTACCAAAAAATGTAACGATTTTGTGGTAAGTCTTTTTTAGCCTTTGTATTTTCCAAATACGTGAGCCAATCAACTATTTGATCCACACTTCGCTGTCCCCGACAGTTCTTGATCAAAATACACTAATTTACAATAATATCATACATAAATGTTATTCCAACGTATTTTAAAATACTTACAATAATTTTACGTGTAGTTAAAACTAGGAAAACTAAAAAAAAAAGGTAGAGAAGCGTTTTGACTTTTCTGAAAATCTTTGATTTATACTTAATTTTTGTGGTAATTTAGTAGGTATACGAAATATTCGTACCATAAAAATATCCCTGGTCCGACAGCGCACAGTGTGGACTTGTGAACATTTCATTGAAAAGAAACTTTTCCAAGGAACCGGTTAGTTCATTTTTATTACAGAAAAAAATAGAATTATAAATTTCACTAGACTGTAACTCCTAAGACATTTATACAATAATACATTGATAGGATTAGCTGTTGCGCATAAAATAAAACCGACCGTGTTTTTTTTTGTCAGTTTGCTATTAAGGTGGTTCGTAACGATCATTTTCCGTACAATTTTCTATTCCCATATTTTTTTGAAAGAAAATAGCGATCTAAATACATTATTTACAAAAAAAATATTACAATCAATCAATCAAATATATTTTATTGCACCACAATATAAGATACAAGACTAAATACATATAGATCAATAATACGCAATAGCAATTTCTTGCAGACAACCTTTAGACAGGACATTTGTAGGAAGACCATTTTGCAGGTTACTTACTAATTTCGTGTAATATTTTTTCGTAACACATTTATTTCAAAAGATTATGGGAAAAGCAAATTGTACGGAAAATGACAGTTTCAAACCACTTGAACACCTTGCACTGGTTGCAAAGACGTTTAGACTTGATAAGAAACATCAACTAAATAGATACGTAAATTATGAAGATATTATTAAAATTTTGTCAACGGCTGCTATTTTCGAAAAAGGACAATACAGATTCGAGATTCCAATAGACATCTTTGATTTTGAAAGATCTATAGTTGATTGAAATATTATGATCTTCTGACTTGATTGTTATATGTATTTTTTAACAAATAGCAACGCCATTTTATTCCATTCATTTCTTCCATTGGTTCAGTTTGTATTTTAGTTTATGTATCCTATGCGTCACCCAAAGTCTGAGTTACTGTTTGTCCCTAAATTGAGAATTGCTTTCTCGGTTATATCGCAATCATTACTTGATTGTACTTGATCTTCATTTTAGCTGTTCTAAATGTAATCAATTGTCGAGCGTATAATACAGTAGATGTTTTCATTTGATTTATGCTCAGCTCAAACTTTGCTTTGTTAAAAGCTAGCTCTTCTTTTACTGTATTTTGATAACGAAAAAGTCAAGTGTTCATTAGTTTTATATTAAAATTTATATAATCATAAAGAACGATTGCCAAAATAGTTGATTGTGCATGAATAAATATAAAAAATAAATAATCAATTTAACTTGTTTTACAATATAATTAACACTGAATGCAAGTATCGCAAAAAAAAGTTTTTGGGGTGTTCGCTGTAGTTTTTTACAAATAACGAGTAAAATAATCTATGAACGTCGCCCCCCTTCGGAATCATTAAAGTAGGTGATATTATTAATGGTGTTACCGAATCAGAATGTTTTATTTGAAAAAAAAAAATATTCGTTCGTAACCTTTCCTAAGTGTGGATATGTTAGTTGATTGACCAATGTATGAAATATTTAGCAAAAAAGAAATCCAAAAATTTACATTTATCAAAAAAAATGCGTAAAATTTTGATGTCAGTTAATTCGGAATTCTAATGGCATCTATGATTTCAACTTCGAGATTCGTATGTTTTTCAATGTATCTAGCGCAGGGACTTGTACAGCTCTTATATACGTAGGTTCACGTATCGCTTCTTCGATTTCTATTTTACAACGCGCAAGTACGGCATGTATCACGAATGTCTATGGGCTACAGTATCCACTTACCATCAGGTGGACTGTATGCTCGTCTGCCACCTTCGTCCATAAAAAAAAAAAAAAAACAAAAGTGGTCACTCGTTTGCATACAGTAGAAACAGATACAATTTGAAAGTGTTTTCATAAGAAGAGATTCACACGACCGTATTAACATGAGATGGGGCGTCGCTGTGATCGTAATAGGTATGTCTCATTGTATGTCTGTCACTCGTCACATTTTACGTACGCTAGAAATGCCGTTCGAATGTCTTAAGTGAAAAAAACAAACATCGTTCATAACTAGAAAAACTAACATTACGCTCACAGAGGCATAACGAAGCAGCTGAAGTTATATTGATATATCTTAGCGGACACGTCGGAGTACCACATTCTGCGACACTCGCGAGTTGTTGCGTTATGAAAGAAATCTTGCATCATCTAGTAAACTCTGGTATGTTGTACAGAAGCGGTCTGTCATTTATACACTTTAAAAGATACAGTTTGATAGTTCCCTAAATTTCAAATACCGCGTATTGCGTTTCAATACGAAAACTTTCCTGTGGAACACAGCACTGATAAATCAGAATCCCCTATGTACACAGTCAATAAGCTTCCAATGTAAGCATAGTTCGAATAGTTCTCTCTCCTCGTGATATATATAACTTTTCTCCACTTTAAAAATAGTTCCAGTATCGTGCATATATTAGATAGTCTTTAAAATGTCAATGCCTTTATAAATGTTATCTTTCAAAATATGACATTAAATATTAAGTAGATAGGTGCGTAGGTAAATATGTAGTTAAATTTTGCTCTCAATTTTATGCCGTGATTACATCAGTGTCAGATAGCGCATGAGTACTGTCGTGCGACCTAATGTTCCGATAATGTTGTATACGAGTGTCACTTGTAACTGTAAACATCAGTAAATTATTGATGTAATGTTATCGATTTACTGATGTATAACATTCGCCAACCGAGCGTTCTTACGGTCACAAACTAACCTTTTTTGCATTACGTTGTTATTCGTCGCTCTGATGAAACACATTTGTTATATATTGTTTATAATCCAGTTATTTTATTAAGATCGCATCTTCACGATGTTCAAAACTGCTGTAACATACCGTCAACATAAAAGAAAGTGAATGGATCTCACCGAATTAATAATTTTATACAAAAATATACAAAGATATGTTTTGCCATGGAAGGTGTACAAATATCTCGCCATAACAAGGCATAAGTACCATATACCAGTCATTTACACAAGTAATTATCATATTTTTGTTTCAACATGCATTATTCATTTATATTTTAATGGCGCACCGATATCACAATAAAAGCAATTTCCCAGCTATTAAATGTCAAATCTCATATTTGTCAATTTAAATAAATGTCAAGAGAAATAACATTAGTCATCCTTTATACAATAATAGTATCCCCAATGCCTATGTCATATTAATCCAGGTTAATTATAATGAACGAAATTAAAAACAATCTTTACTTTCATTTGTTTCTTATTATGAGATAGTCGCGTAAAAAATATTAGAATATACTTAACATAATTTAATTATAAATTGTAATACCTATTTAAATTTAATTAGCAAAAAAAAATTGGTAATATAATGAACGAACGATGAACTAATGATGAACGAAAATATTGGATGAGTATTTTTTGTTGACGTTATGAAAAAAAAATGCATTTTGGTTTATGTATCTTATTTTGAGTTTGACAGTCTTCGTAACAAATAAAAAATCGGCTTATACTTGTATTTACTGCCGCAGAACCGGCCATTGTATAAATTGATATGGTCTGTTTGTTTGAACGCTCGAGTGGTTAATAAATATTACACACTGTATGGGAAATACGCTAGACTTCTATAACTTGTTTCCAGTGTTGCTCGCGTTGCTGCTACTATAGTGTATGGTATACCTGTTGTGTTCTGATAAATTTATGCAACACTACATAATTTTTACTCACGATAAATGTTATTGAGCTGTTATTAATTAGGTCATTATTGCACTATCGAAAATGATAATATTTCATGTACAGAAGCAGATACTCATTTGTACACAGAAAAAATATTGATTGGTAGGATCAACTTATTGATCCTTGGTTGAAAGACAATGATTTCACCTTCTACCGCGACCCGTGTAAAACTCGACAGACACGAGATACTTTAAAGTTTAAATGTATGGAAACCCAAAGTGTATACACATGAGAGTCTCTCTCTGTACATCGCTTATTTTAAACTATGCCATTTCAGTGATTATTGACGAACGAGCAATGCGTGCCAAGTATTATCAAACTTCTTCGATACTGTAATGGCGACAACACGAATCCCCTCATATTTTATGTTGTATTTAGATGTACAACAAGAAATAATTTTAATGAATAGGTATATTGAAACATAAAACTACTGCTTGATAATAATTGATAATGCTTGAAATGTTCATAAATATTTAATCAAATATTTGCTATATTGTCAGCTTGTACCTATTAGCGATATATTTTTAAGTGTATATATACATATTACATATTTCTGTCCATTCTCGGCTTTCGCTTCTCCATTCCAGTAATAGGTGCCCGTGTTGTCGCAAAACCTTTATGGCATCGGGGAAGTTAATGTAATCCTCGGTCAGCCCTTGACTGAGGAAGCGGTGAAACTATATAAATTTGTTATACATACCCTCAGATTGAGGGTTGACTGGGAAAAGACAGGATTATAGTGAGTGTCCTTATGAGGCTGGCATGGATGGAAACACCGACTGAAACCTCGAAAATAAAAAGTAGATTAAAAAAAAGGTGCCTGTGTACCCACACCTTATGTAAAGCGCGCGACGAGAAAGAAGAATTTTGGTCATTGACATGTCAGCAAAAACTGGACGCAAAAAATTTACTATGAAGTAGTCGCAAACCAACCAATTTACTAGACCCCTCATGTTATTGAACCTTAATCCATACAATTACGATTTCCTACAAATCTGCGTCCAGCCTTGTCTGACCTCATGTCAATGACCGAAATTCTTCTTGCTCCTGGCGCGCGCTTTAGTCACAACACGTTGTACACTCCCGGAAATTAATTGTTTATCGTACTTCTAATATTCATTGTAACTAATACCTTGACAATAAGGGCAACTTTCTGTGCCACAAAGATATGACTCATTTACATAAGGAGAGTGTCGAACGCGAGTTTTTTGAACATCGAGCTAGTATAAACAAATGTTCTCATCATCTGGACACTGTTATCCCTGTTATCATTGAGTTTTTATCACCATATGAACAGCTGTAGGCGAGAATTGTATGTAGTTTGGTTGCATATGAGAATCGTATATAGTATTCTAACCCGAACCCTCCGTAAAACTCTCCTTGTGTAAATAAGCCTTTAGTGACGTTCATTTACGTATTTGAATTAATAACGAGTCATCAGCCTACAAGGTGATTTCAAGTATTGCTGACGCTTAGAAGCGATTGTCATGGAATAGAGTCAACAATTAAATTCCGTACCTGTACTTTGACGTTGCAGTCGGTGTAAGTTTAGGTACACGAGGAATAATGAAATCGTATAACGTAAATTTTATACATAGCTTGGCTGCAGTGGAAATATTATTTTAGTAAAATTTATTTTAAATATATATAAATCAACCCCCACGCAAGTGAATATATTTCGATTACATGTTGTGCAAGCTTACGATCAATACAATTAGTTATAAAGAATATTGATCTATTTCAATAAACTTGAATTATTATTGTCTGTTTAAATTATACAAATAAACTTATGCCATCTGTTTAATTGTTTTATTCTTAGCTAACCGCGTTTATGACATTGCGTCTCTCTGTGTGTTCTATCGCCTGTACAACGGGGAATGCTCTGAAGAATTGTTTAATATAATTCCCACCTCGAGTTTCTACAACCGCACCTCCCGTCACAGAAGTGCGGTCCATTCGCATTTCCTCGGAGGTGTCGCGTACTGTTCGGTCAAAAAATTATTTTATACCGCAAACCTGTGGCTGTGGAGCAAACTGCCTCAAGAGGTCTTTCCATTAAACTACGATATGGGGTTCTCCAAGAGAGCTGTAAATAGGATTTTGCAAGGTCGGCGGCGCGCCCGCATACCCCCTGGTGTTGCAGGTGTCCATGGGCGGCGGTAACACCATCACGTGGGATCGTTTGCTCGTCCGCCCACTCATCTATAAAAAAAAATGAGATATCCAGTTCTATTTCGTTGTCAAGCGGATATCCATTTAGTTAAGTATGGCCACATCCATTCATTTTTTTATTTTGTAATATAATGTATGCAGCAGCAACAATAATTTCCTAGCCTTCCATGATGTCGAGTGCCGACCTCACAATTGCGTCACAAAAACGCAAAATTTTGAACAATTAATTGCTGCATCAAGTGCCCGGCATTTATTGCTCCATACATTGCTGGGACATATATTGACCCGTGTTGAGCATTTGTTCTTGAGATATTATTGAGCAATAGAAACCATAATGTTTCCCGATAATGATCATCATTTTCGGGTATCATCATTTTAGTTCAGAACATCCTGGTTACCTAGGGACGTTTATTTGTTTGGTGTCAGGCAAAAAATAAATATGTGAACGGAAATAATGATTTATTCTTACAAATTAATATATACTTGTGATACTTGTATCACTATAAGTACAAAAGGAACTGAAAGAGATGTGAAACATTAGAGAACTATAGACTGACATTTTTTAAATGACAATTCATATAATGCACATTAAGTGCAAAGTAATGCAAAGTAATAAGTAGTAGTAATAATAAGTAATGCAAATAAATTATGATGATTGGCAGTTTTCATTTATGACATGCATTATGACCTCTGTCATAATACAATATTTTACAATTATCAAGTGC
This sequence comes from Sesia apiformis, assembly GCA_914767545.1. Classification (NCBI taxonomy): domain Eukaryota; kingdom Metazoa; phylum Arthropoda; class Insecta; order Lepidoptera; family Sesiidae; genus Sesia; species Sesia apiformis. The sequence continues at coordinate 27,737,071 of OU611947.1, forward strand.
ATAATCATCTTAATCTTAGAAATTGTTTGTTATTCTCGTGCTTCGTGGGAATATTTGGGTCAATATTCGATAATGGCACAAAGCACGACAACTCCAAGCAAGCACATTTCCTTATTTTTAGATATTTTAACACGGGCAAATCAAGTGAGTATTAACAATTATACTGATTTAATTGTTACACAAAAAAATACAATGTAATAACGGAAAATCAAGTGGGTATTAACAATTATACTGATTTAATTGTTACACAAAAGAATTACAATGTAATAACGGAAAATCAAGTGGGTATTAACAATTATACTGATTTAATTGTTACACAAAAGAATTACAATGTAATAACGGAAAATCAAGTGGGTATTAACAATTATACTGATTTAATTGTTACACAAAAGAATTACAATGTAATAACGGAAAATCAAGTGAGTACTAACAATTATACTGATTTAATTGTTAAACTAAACAATTACAATGCAAAAACGGAAAATCAGGTGAGTATTAACAATTATACTGATTTAATTGTTAAACATAACAAATACAATGTAAAAACAAAAAGTATATTCATTCAATTACACTGCTACATCTCCCCTCCCCAGTGGTAAGGTCCTTTAATATTAATTTCTATTTCAAAATCTAACAAAACTAACAATTACTGAAGTAAATATGTGATAATGACTGATCTATTTTTAAATTAAAATATCCCGATTATAAAACTAGCACATAGATTTGTGCATATTTTTATGTAATTTCTCCTGTTAAAGTTTGGCTTCAGTTGTATTATGATAAACGGAACATAGGTTTATAATGGAAAAATTCAGTGGATTTAGAATTAGAGGGGTTGTAGCATTGAAATTTAAATTTAAAATAAAGTTGAAATTATATCTAATTAACAGAAAAAAGGCGGTTGATAAGCAGACAGTCCTTCCGGTGGTAAGTTGGTACTGTCACCTATGGACATATTCAGGAGTGAATGATCGTCGATGGCAGTTGCCTGAGGATATAAGGGAACTGACGAGGCAACAATGCAGCCATCGATGATTATGACTCCTTATAATCATTACTTATTTTCTAAATTTGATTTGTAATACTAGCCTAGCAATGGACTAAACATTGCAAGAACTTAAAACTAGATAATTTTCAAACAGGCTTATGCATAAAGAGAAATTCAAGATTCTCTAAGCACTACCTGCAAGCCTATACTACTTCTTAGACCTTGAAGAATTCCCTCGTTTATTCGGTGGGATCCATCTGATGGCTGATGGATCTATACTCAACAGAGGCTTCTTAAAGTTTGATATTGCCATATACTCTGTAACCATTTTTGGTGTAACACAAATTATATTCTGCGTTTTCCAAACTTTTATCATGTTCATTGATTGGAGGGTGGATATTATATCTGTTCGAGTAATCGCAGTCCTGGTACTGAGATCCTCAATGCTTAGAGTACCATTACTTGTACTCAATATTTCTAACAGCACATACGACCAGTATGAATTGTAACTGCGCTGGCCGAGGTCTGATAATGGCTTTTCTGGGCTCCCAACAACTTTCTCTAACCGTGACAACTCATAACTGAAGCTAATGAGCAATGTACCATAGCCTTTTCTTTGATAGGGAGGTAACGTTAATATACAAGCAACATTGTTACCCTCGGATGAATCCTTTGCTTTAGAGAAGTAGCCCACCAGATGCGCCCCATATTTGTCAACTTGACATAAAATATAAAATAAAAAGTGCCCTATATCAAAAAATATTGTTTTATGATCCAGGAATAGCTTCGACAATAAACATAAGTTTTGACAGTAAATTTTGTGTTCCTTGGCATCAACCTCGTATATAGAAATTCTACCTTTTCTGTATATTTCGAGACCTGGTGGTTGTCTAAAGGTGCATTCTTTTCTATGATAGCAATAAGTTTTCTCTAATCTCATATATTTTAAACAATACTCACAAATCCAAAGCTTCGATTGTTTACCGTACTCATCTGGGTAAGGGCTGAAATACCATGTGTCTATCTCATACTTTCCCATTTGTATTCTGTCAATGTATTTCACTTTGGTTAAAGCTTCGTGTTCCTTCTCCTCAAGTGGAGATGGATCCCAATCCATCTCCACTTGAGTTTTCTGGAGTTTTTGGTTCATTTCATCCTGTTTACGTTTTTGATACCGCGTTCTCTTTGTATTAGAGTTGTCGGCGAGCAGGTGGTCAGTATTTATCTTACTAGACACGTGATTTGGATCTGGCTTGAAGCGGTGACGGGAAACCCATTCATCGAGCCTCCGATTGTGGCCCATGTAGTGTATATAATACTCGTAGCCGGAATCGGAATCATTGTAACGAGTTTGTATTATTTCAGCCGGGCGCCATGAGTTATCCGAATGGCGTACCAAATAATTCTCTCCTATGGTCAATGGCTGCTCCTGTGGCGATTTTACATCATCGTGGTCTATGCAGCGGGACTGTGGTTTCGTCAATTTATTGTTTACTGTAGGTTTTTTTAGTTTTTTATTACTTCTTCCCATAATAAATGAACGCACAATAAATATATTGAGATATACCGGGTAATGGAGTGTCCATAGATTAATAGAATGAGTAAAAAAAAGGGTCAGTAGTGCTGTCATGCGTCAGTAGTGCTGTCTGTTCTTTTCCATTAATCATTATCTATCATTACAACTTTGACGATATTTATTGCTAATAAGTAATATTACATAGGAAGTACATACACAATTACATAATAAATTTAGATTAATCACTATTAAAGCAAGACATTCCAGAAATTTGATTTTTGAATTTTTTCCATTCTATCTTTTTTTTTTATAGTCTAGTGGGCGGACGAGCAAGCGGTCCCACGTGATGGTAAGTGTTACCGCCGCCCATGGACACCTGCAACACCAGAGGGTATGCGGGCGCGCCGCCGTCCTTGCAAAATCATAATTACAGCTCTCTTGAAGAACCCCATATCGTAGCATAATGGAAAGACTTCTTGAGGCAGTGCTATTCTGTAATACACCAATTCGTCGCTGTACTCGACGACGAGCTCGATGACGAAACATCCTTGAGATCGACTGTGAGCGCAGCGCTGCGCGAAACCGTATTCACGATCATAAATAAGCTCGTCGTCGAATTGTAGGCTGCATCAACTCGTCGCTGTTTCAAAGATGAATTAAAGTTTGCCGCAAATTTCTTCACATCATAATCGATATTTCCTTGACTTCATTTTGATCGGTTTAAAATTATTGTTTTATTAGAATTATTAATTTATTTGGTAAAGTAGAGTGAAAATATGATTTTACATACATAATTTAAGCCTAATTATATTTTTATATTATTTTTAAATTATTCTTTTGGCTGAATGTTAATTACTTTGCCATAAATACCGGCCGACTGACTGACGCGAGTTGTTTCTTTGCATTCTCTGGTTTATATGTTTTTATTTATAATTTATAATAATAGAAACGTTAGACCGATATAATCAATCGTATTTTACTTTTAATATTGTGTTAAAAATATAGACAAAAGTGTAAGTATTTGTTACATGCAAATTACAAGTTTAAAATAATTAAATTTTGTATATGATAATCATGTTTGATTTTTAGCACATAATTTTGTAACTTTCTGTGTTTACAAATGTTTTTTGTAATTTGTAGCATGTTAAGAACCGTGGTTCCTTTGCAAGCACAGCTGGAGAAATTAATTGACAGCGTAGAGGAGAAACGGTGGCTTGCGACAAGGCTCGCTCGGACATCCCACTCAAGAGACCGCACGAGAACAGCGTGACAAGATATAGCTGTCAAGCTGAACAGTGATGGGCGAGGCTGCATTAAAAATGATCTAAGGTTTGTTTACATTTTTATAAGTATTTATCTAGCTTTGTAATAAGTACCATGCTTGGTAATTGTTTTGTGTAGAGAACATTGGCAGTTATGGGAGGAGAGCGATTTGCTGTTGATGATAGGGATTTGGAAATTAACCCTTTTCATGTGTTTCTTTTGCAACTGCTTATAAGTTTTTGATTTTTTCAAATCCTATAATTTTTATTGTATGAGTTAATAAATTTATTTTTCCATTAGGCAAGGTTCCCACACTGTAATTAATTTAATTAGGCAAGCAAACCCGCCGGCCGATGCTAAATTTGCTTATGGAATGTACGGCTTATGGAATGGAATGGCCGCTTGTAGAAGGCGCTTCAGAGCCGAGCGAGCGGGCGCCGCGCAGTCGCTACCCATATCCGACGGCGAATGCATGCGCATTTTTAACTTCTATTGTTTACAAATTTATATGCCTCTCTGTAAAGTTTCTTCTAGAGGTTAATTTCTAATACTTCGTTTCCCTATCAGTAATATCCAATGTTCAAAATTCATGCTTGTGTTATAAAATCTTAATCAGTATTGTAAATCTTGGCATACCTACTTAAATAAAGTGTGGTAAATAAGGTGTGGACTTTCACTATTAAAGAAACATAAGTGATCAAGAACCCTGTACCAAACACTTTAGTAGCAATTAACAAATGAAACAGAGCCAATGGCTCATGATAAAACAGAAATGCAAGATGCTGTTGAATTGGTATGTATTACATAACAGTTTGTACATTATTACACCACATTCATATCAAGACATTGGTAAGAAAATAAAGTGCTATAGCCATATAATATCCTGAAGGTAGACCTATTATAATAGCATAGATATTTTTAAATTACAGAATGAGGTTATTCCAAATCCTACACCTGCTGCACCTCCTACAATTAACACTCCTAGTGCATATTTTTTTAACATATTTATTAATTTTTATTACTGGGCAGTTTACATGAATTATGATAATGAAAGTTTGATAAGTTTAGAAGAAAAGAAATTTTTGTTTTTTTAAAATTAAATATTTTGTTAAGACAAAGATGGCGGTTGTCTTGTACTTCTTTGTAAACTTTTTTGATGAGCATTAGTCATGAGCTTTAATGTCATCTATGATTAATATATTAATAACTATTAGGTAATGACAAGTTACTGGCTAAACTCCGAAATGTCACAAAATCGCGACGCAGCAGTGTCACAAAAACACCAATATCTCATGAGCCCATGAGTTACCCACCCTGATTATTTGCAGTATTCATGTACATTTGATGCTGAATCAGATTCCACAAAGATTTAAAAAATCTGTTGGTATACTTTTTTTTTTAGGTCAAGGACAAGGTCCATGAAGTTTTGGGAAACGTAATTTTTTTATTTATGATGCTATTTCTGAGATATTGGCACCATTTGATTCAGCTTTCAATCTAATACATGTCCGGCCGTGACTCGAAAATTGACCCGTTTTCAGTGACCCGTAACTTCATGACTCATTGACCGACTGACCTCAAATTTGGAATTTGGAACCCTCTTGGGTACCCGAACGAGCATGCCAAATTTCATAAAAATCGAAAGACATGAAATTTTAGTTTATTTATTTTTGAGTGATCTGACGTGAAATGGCTCTTTATGAAAATATGATTTTGTAAATACATGTAATGTTTTGGTAAATATTTTTTGGTCTGGAACCATTAATATTAAATGTCACAGAATAGGTGGTTTATTATCGGGAGTAAAATCGAATCTACCAGTTTTTACTATTGGTTCTTTTTCATAACTTATTCTTCATTTGTAGTACATCTTTTAATCCACGTGCTACTCGTATGACACATCTACTCGTACGAGCGCGGTCATTACCTATTACTGAGTACTGACCGCTACGAAAATATTAGATAGAACAACAGAATTGTACATGTTTGTAACTTTTGAGTTATTCCCTAAAATTATTTTATTTTTCTCTACATCAGTTTTATATATTATGTTAAATTATTATTTTCTCACGTTGTATATTATTTTTTCAGTATCAATTAATCTGCAAATTATCACCAACGAAACCTTACATAGAACCTTCAGAATGAATCTCTCTCATAGACAAAATATTGCCATGGGGGCATAGAGTTGAAATGTTGAAATCGTTGTCTGTACTGGAATTGTCACTGGTCATCGCTATGGAACATGGAGTGGATGTGCACGATAGACAACCGATGAATTTTGAAATGTTTTTACATAGGTACCGTACATAGCGTACATACTGTACATACATACCGTACCCTATCCTACTCAGTATCTGACTCTCCCATATTCCACACCCTACCCATACCCTTTAATATCGTAATTACTATTATATGAGTAGTAAAAAGTACTCAATGAGCATCAAATTTAAATGTGCGTTAGGTTCTCTGGTGACAATAAAGAAATAGACACGGTGATCATTGGCATTCTTAGAATTAAAATTTTGATGACTATTTGCTGCTCATTTAGTATTTCTGTAGCTCGTTTAAATACAAGCCATTTTAATTTAATGCTATCATTCTTTTGCATTTTTTCCAAATGTCCTCTAAATGCACTTGTGTTTTTTTTTCTATGAAGGTATATAAGGTCCTACAATATGTAATATTTTAATATGTCAATCAGAACACAAACTATTATATCTAACTAAAAATGAACATCTATTTCAATAAATTAACATCTATTTCAATAAATTAACATCTATTCAATAAAAAGTCAATACTTTTTATTACATTAAAAATAGATAATTGTTGATTAATAGCCTCGTATTACATAACACGTTCCGTTGTTGAGACGCGTACTCACTAACAGAAGCGAGCGCGTTCAAAAGACAAGGATTTATTACAAAATATTTAGTTATAATGTAATACATGAAGTAAGTACATGTTAAGTTTCAGTTAGGGTTTAGTGCAATTATTTTAATATGTCAATATATTAAAATAATTTATTAAAAATGTCAATATATTAATATATACATTATTTTTGTAGGACCTTATATAACCCATTCCAATCCATTTTGCCGAAAAGAAAACCAAATTAATCAACATTTAAATTTTGGGCAAACTTGCAGCCTCAAATCAAATTATGGATATGTGAACAATTATCACTTCACTAATTAATTTAACACCGTCACGTCTGTTTACATTTTGCACAAATTGTATTGGAACGGAATATAGATATATAAGAGATTTCTTTGACGTGAACAGGTACATAAACTTTGCGAAAGCAAATTCGTCCACACAAATAGAATCACGTAAAAGGATTCTGGAAGCCTTCGAACGTTTACAAGTATATGAAATCGTAATACCAATTCGTTCAAAAAACTCCACTGACAGTTTAGACGAAACATCAGTTAACAGACTACAGAACGAATATCAATTATACACTTTAGGAGTGCATGGTCTGAATATTCAGGAGGCTGTAAAGAATTTCAAAACTTTGCCGACTGAAATCAGCCAATGGTATAATAGGCTGTAATAATAATATACAAGTGTATATTAGGCTTAAGGACTCAGTGTCCAGCTCTTGACAATAATAAAATAAAAATATTGAAGTACATATTATAGACTGTCAAATGAAAATTACAGCTGGAAACGCGCGAGGAATAAAATATTAGTTTAGCACTGAAAATAGTAATACAAAGTAAAATATTTATTTCGAGGCAATAAATGACAATTAGACAATTAGTCACTGAAGTGCAATCGGGTGGCCAGCTAAAATAGGTTTCGCCACAATATTCTATCCTGACGGTCGATCAAGCAATTGCGATGTTTACGGGTAAAATTACAATATCTTTGTAATTTTCCCCATCTCTTTGAAATTTTTAATCTAAAAAAAAAAAATTGATAAAATGTTAATTCTCTATCCATATAATTCTTACATTGGATCACTTAGCCATTTATCTATCTTGTAAAAAATTATGAAATAAAAACACATAAGTATAGGGAATAAAAACTATTAAAATTAATTATTTTTACCCGTACTCATTACTTTTTAATTTATTTGTTAAAATTTATGATAATGCTTGACTCAGGGGAGGGGAGGGTCAATTACACCCATTGCCTCCCCTCTAAATCCGCGCCTGCATATTTGTATGCATTCATAATCATTTGCTACTCCGAAACTTGAAACTAACGACGTTTTCTCTTGGGAGAAAGGGAATCGTCTCTTGAGGTCCATGGTTGGGGATCCATCTCGAATAACAACGTAGCAAAAACTCAACAAAACGTTACACAAAAATAACAATAAAACAACAAGTAATCTTAGAAATGCAAAAGAACACTCAATCACCCCAGAGGTTAGGAAGTCGAGTGACCGTGGACAGCCAGCGAATGACAAATACGAAAACAAAATGACGACTCGTGTTTATAATGTTCGGGTTCACGGCTCTCAATTCTAGAATTTGAGCCTATGTTGACAACTATATATATATATATATATGACAACATTCATATATATATATATATATATAATAATAGAGAGAGAGAGATTATATATCCATGTGTATTATTTTACTTTATTATTATTATTTCTTTATTTAAACAGTCATTAGGGGCCTCAGACCCATCATAAAGGAAATTTAAAACGCAAACGATAATAAAATATCGATTGTATGATATCAATATCAATATTTATTGGTGACAAAAACTATTAACACTGCTAATGTAATTTTAGTGACTCGAATTAAAATTTTGACTTTAGGCTAATTTTATTATTGAATTCAAGTATCAAAATTATTTTTCCATATTTTTTTTTTCGATAACCCATTAATTTTGGATTTGTCGCTCTGCTCCAGTCTCTACTTTGATTTGCCAAACTCTATCTTGGCAACGAAACTTCACAGATTTCATTTACATGATTTTTTTTTTGATTTCACGGATTAATTTCTAATGTTAGTTAAATTAGTTATGTATTTAGTTTTTTTTTAAATATAAGTTGATGTTTCTATTAGTATGTTGTTTTCACGTGGTAACATTGTTGAAATGTCACATAAAAGAAAACTTTTTTTTCAGTATTATTGTTTGTACGCATGTCGTTTGTTCCAAAAAACAATAAATAAAAAATCCTTCAAATTAGTCTTATTTCTTTTCAAATTCTTTATAAATAAACATTCAGTATCCTCAACAATGCTGTTATTTTACAATACAACAACAACAATGCTCAACAATCTAGAAGAATATTTCAATATTTACTCGTATTAAGGGTGTAGATTGTTGGCCTGAGATCTCGATTTCGAGCGACCGCAGCGCCAAAGTTTAATGTAACATCCGACGGGGCGGATGAATGACCTAGAGAGCGCGATTTTCAAAATGTTTTGCAACAAACGTTCCACGTTGAGAAATTGTTATTGAACTTGAATATTTACAGCATAACAATAACGTTGAATTTTTGGAAACTAGCTGTTGATTCTTTTTAATAGATTAATAAGAGTAGTTGAGACACAATTTTTATGTTTTTCTATCATTTGACATCTGACATTTTTGTATTCTACTTACCTAAAATTCCAACTATTTATTTATTTGTAATTTCACTACCAAAATTTATTCTAATTCGTAAAATATTCATTCAATAAAATAATTGCAAATTCAGTAGGAAGTGTGTTTATCTCTACGCAAGGAAATGTGCCTATTGCGTAAACTCAAATACTTACTTTTTGTTTACGATCACCTCGTCGATATCTAAAAAAAATCCTAGGGTTTTAAAAAAAATGTCAATAAATGAAACACAAGTATAAAAATGATTTATTTACTACACAATAACAAATATGAGTCGCCATTACTCGCTATCTCAAAAGCGTGCTAGGGTTGTACAAAAATTAGTAAATAATTCATTTATTTACTAATTTTAACAGAAGTTTGTAAATTATTAATATACTAATTAAAAGTATGTAATTAAACAATAACGAAATATGAGTTCAAAATTCTAATGGTTTTTCATTCGATTACGGATCAAGTTCTGATTTCTGCTAATTTGATGATAAAATCAATGGCTATCACAAAACCTATCAGAATGAAAACGTTACCAGCTGCCCGATTCACGTAAGTAATAAAAACCGTAGCGCAGTGACGTCACTTCGTTTTTTGCAAATTTAGCCCTTTTAACCGACTTAAAAAAAGGAGAATTCTCAATTCGCTGTATTTTTGAACCAATTTTTATGATTCTTTACACCAGGTAACTCAGAAATTGTATAGTAATTGAGCTATTGGAAGATTTATGACAATCCAAGACTAGATAAGTAAGTGCGTTTAAAACAGAAAACCAAAAGGCGATTTCTAAGTTCCTAAGTTAAAACGACTTTTGGACTGGCGTGTTTACGTGAATCGACTGGCTGGGTAGTTAAGTTACCTGTATCTTTCAAAATCATTAGGCGTTCTTCTCTTTCATAACACGTAAAGCTCTTTCTTTCCTCTCTTTCATAGCCTCTATGATACTGGGCGCGTCACGAATGGGCATGCTTCGTGACTGCCGCGGATCAACTAATTCTGGAAGTAGGCAATCGTAATAAAACCTAACTAATTTCATCTCCATTTTCTCCTCCCAAAATTTGTCGTCCTTTTCTATAATATAAACTTTCATAGGTACAGTAGCACCAAACCAGATGCCAAGCATGCAAACGTTTCTTTTAGTAATATGTACCTGTCCCTGAATTTGGAAATACCAGTTATGATTTTTATTTATGACATAACCCTTGGAAGCCTTGTCCTTAACCCAAAAGGTATGTTTGGCCATTGCTTCATCAAGAGTCATGCCAGCTAAAGAATGTGGGCACTTAATTTCAATTAAACCGTTTGCATAAATGCCATCTGGTGTAGTACCAAGAAATTCATATTGATCGTCGACGAACAAACCGCAACCTTGTATACTAATATTCTCTTGAATTTCTAACTGTTTAATTGCGGTTTCTTCGTTTTCGATACCGTACCGTACAGCAGGCAAACTGGAGATATTACTACCATAAACGATTTTACGAACAAGAACAGCACAACTTGTGCTCTCTCGTTTTTTACAAACTTCCCCGAACGATGATGAGGTTAGTAATTTTCTCCTTGTACTCATCCACTCAGAACTACTTCTTTGCAAATGGGTCGACCTTTCAAGCTCCTCTCTTTCAGCACAAGACAACTTTAAATCGGCTAAAAAAGATGACTTGGCTTTCTCATATAATTCTGGACTCAGATCAGGTTTTTCGCAGTTTGGTCCATAGTGAGCGTCTTTCGATACAGCGCTGTGGCTCTTTTTCAATCTTAATTTAGGTTTAGCAATTAAACGGATTCTACGATTACAATTTTCCACTTTCGCGATCAAAGGATTAGGACTAGATTTAAATATTACTTCATGAGTTTTACTATGAATCGATCCTGTATTAAAAGACACAACAGCAGCTGCGCATCGGCCCGCATAAGAACCACGGGAAGAATAATTTACACGCTTACCCCCTACTAATTTGGCAATCACTGCGTTAAAACTTTCAACTATATTACTTGTACAATTATGAATTAAACTTCTAGAATGATATGACAGTCTTTTACTTAAAATGTGTACCGCGTCCATTAATCCGCATCCAACAATTAGTGGAAGCAACCCAACAGGTTCTATTCGACGAGTATCAGGTCTACAGAAATACTCCTTGCAATATTGGTGATTACCAAATACGTGTTGTGGACCATTTAGGATATCTTCACTAAGATTTTTTATTTTTTCTTCGAGTGACTGATTTTGATCGCCCCAATATTTAATAGCGCATTTTACACCCGTTCTTAAACGCAAATACCTTTCTTTTAGGAATTTCCGCAATTCGCAAGGATACTTAGTGTCTTTCGACAGTTTCTCCAAGCTATTGCAGTAGTTTCGTAAAAGATGATTTTTGCATTCAATTTTCTCTACTGTTAAATTACCGTACGGTCGCGAATCTAATATTTTTTTATAAGTACTGGAATCGCCGTCTGCTACAAATTTATTATAAATTACACCGTGATCAACAATGGAACGTTTAAACCCCTCAACTATTATGGTCGATTCCATACCGGTAGATGATCCCGAATAATTCTTGAAACAACGGTGTTCCGAGGGCTGACTGTCGTTCTTTGCGGCTCGTGCACAAACTACGCAGTATTTATTTTTAACTCCAAAAAACAATACTTTATTAGTTTTAATGCCAATTATCGCAGCTGCGCCGGACAAGGCGGAAAAATTCTTACCATAAGATCTCTTGCTCCAACAACCGTCAACAGCAACAGATATTAATGGTGTACCATTTTTATCAACACTACCTATAGACACTGCGTACTCCGCTTCTTCCTTGACAGCTTCTGCCATGGAATGTGCTGCTGTCTTTTCCCACCAATCGCAAACCGTATTATTAATTTCATTGTATAATGAAGGTGACATGATTGGTAGGGCTACTGCGGCAGTTAATGTTTTTAACTGATAGTAGCTCCCACCAGATGATATGATACCAGATACAATTTGATGATTCACTTCCATTCTATCTTCTTTCTTTTCAATCAAACACACAGTAAATTTCATACTACACATACTACATTTCATGATGAGTTTTGAGTCCAGACCAACTTTTACTTCACCTATTATACTGAGGTAACTTAACTTACAATCCATTGGACCGTGGTCCCCTATGGCCTGAAGAGCTTTAAAAAAAAAAGAAACGTCTACAACTCTACGCCCAACTTCCATTTCATCCACCTTTCCCTCTTGGTCGTTTTCAATAACTAGTTCCTGTAAAGAAAGATAATGGCTTGATTTTTTTTATAAAAAATAATTAAAAATTTAAAAAAATGCAAAAGAATTAATACAATATTAGGTTCCTGATGAATAGAAATTATAATTTCTTTACGCATTAGGTATTGTTTTTTTATGACGTCACCTATTTGAACGTAAATTTTCTTTTGAGAAAGTAATTGAGAAGTATTTCGGTACTAAGGTGTTTGTCTCTCGATGAAAATAATAAATATTGCAAGAAAAATCTATAGGTAGGTATTGAGATTTTGTCTTCGCCCATCACTAACTAAGTAGTTTGTTTATTTATGTAACAAGTCTACAAGAATTACGTATAACAACTTACCTCTATACAGCGCGTAGCATTGTTGCTCAGAGTCTCGGCCCCAAGGTTTTCTTTATTTTCAATACTGGAAATATTATTCATCAATATTATCCACTTTTTATTTATTTTGTACAACCCTAAGCCAGACGCTAGGCGCCTCGCGTCTGTTTGGCGGTATAGGTATGTCGACAAAGTTGCGCTGTCGCCTACCTACTTCCACAATTTGATATTTAGACAATACTAGCCGACCCGGCGAACTCCGTATCGCCTTTTTTTTTTAAAAAAATCCTATTATTTTGATATTACATACAGATACTTCAATTTTATTTATCAGTATAGATATAGATAATACAAACCAATATTTACATGTTATTGTAGGTATATGTCTGAATCGGGCGATCTAAATCATATGACATATTGTATTAGCTTTGTAATGTACCCTGTTCAAATGCGATAATAAATAAGTAGGGAGGAACTTACATTTTATTCCGAGATCTTTTGGCTTTCATATTTTTATAATTGTTGCATAAATTATAGTCTGTGCTTTAGGATTGTCTATGGTTGTGATTTTTAGTCTATGGGTTCTCCCAATAAATGTCTCACGTGCAATGTAACACCGAGTTTTTATTTAAACAATTAACCCAGCAGCCCTGCACATATCTAGCAAATATGTGACAGTGGCGACGAGGATAAAAAGAAAACAGTGAAAGTTTTACGTGTTACGTCCGTAAACTACAAGAAAGATAGTAGAATAATTTCGTCTTGTTACGTCGGACGAAATTTCACAAAATGGCGGCTGCTGGGCTCTCACTGCCTGAGTTTTCAGCTGCAAAATGCACATTTAAGGTGTACAAACAGGTGTTTGAAAACAAAATGAAGATCCACGAGGTGGATGAAACGAAGTGGTCACAATATTTAATCTCGTTTATAGGTTTTGACATGGTCACGTTGCTATCAGAACTCTGTTTCCCGGAAACACCACAGGATAAAACGTATACTGAATTAGTGGAACTTGTTGAAAAACACTTGGAGCCACAGCAATCAGAAATCGCGGAAACATATAAGTTTATGAAACGTGAACAGTTGGCAAACGAGTCAATCTCTGAGTTTGTGGCGGCATTAAAGAAAATGGCACAGACGTGCAACTTTACCACACATTTAGAAAGATGTCTAAGAGATAAATTCGTTCATGGATTAAAGAGTGAAAGCATAGTTAAAAGATTATTTGGTGAAGAAAATTTAACGTTTGCAAAAGCCGTGAAGATAGCAATGAGCATGGAGCTGGCGGAGAAGGGAGCAAAATTAATAACTGCTGGCAGTTCTGGGCAAGAAAGCTCAGACATACACAAAATAAGTAAAAAACAGGTGAACATTAAATGTCATTGCTGCGGTAAGATGGGGCATGTAAAACCCCAATGCAAATTTAAAGAGGAAGAATGTTTTAAATGCCACAAGAAGGGGCATATGGCAAGTGTTTGCAAAGCAAACAGTAACAAAACTTTCAAACCCAAGAGGGTCCATGAAATTACAAATGATGAAGAATTTTCTGTTATGCAAGTTAGTGAAGTACAATTGAATAGTGAATCTGTGGGTGATAGTTATGATTTGTCTAGTTTATTTCAGAAAACAGAGAGTCAATTAAATATTAACAAAGTGGTATCAATAGATGAGAAGCGTCCAAGTCCTGGGTATATAACTTTAAAAATTAATAATGTAAATATATCATTTGAAATTGATTGTGGATCAGATGTCACGTTAATGCCTGAATCTATGTTCATAGCATCCTTTCCTAATTTAAAATTATTTCCATGTAACCTAAAGCTATCAGGATATGGTGGTAACAATATCACTGTATTGGGTAAGACAAATGTAAATATTAAAATTATAAATGAAAAATACTTAGCAACATTGATTATTGTCAAAGAAGGTAAAAAGCCATTGTTAGGTAGGGATTGGCTGAGTGTTATGAAAATTGATTGGCAAACTTGTATGAAACGGTGCAATTTAATTATTCACCAAGATTCACAAATTAAACTTAACAATTTAGTAGAAAAATATAGGGATATATTTTCAGGGGTTCCAGGCGAAATTCAAGGTACTGTAGGCACTTTAAAATTAAAAGAAGCTAATATTAAACCCATTGCATTTAAACCAAGAAGAATAGCTTATGCGGTAGAAAATTTAGTTAAAAAGGAGCTTGACAAGTTATGTACCGAAGGTAAAATGTATAGAGTGACAAATAAAGAAACAGGCACATGGGCTACACCCATAGTGACCATCATTAAAGGACCTCATAATATAAGAATTTGTGGGGATTACAAGGTAACAATAAATCCATTTTTGGAGGTGCCAAATCATCCAATCCCTGTCATTGAAGACATTTTTGCAAAATTAAATAAAGATGATCAAAATGTTAAAACAGTATTTAGTAAAATTGACTTAAGAAAGGCATATATGAACAGGCGAATGGATGAGGAGGCACAAAAGCTTATGACAATTACCACACCATGGGGGTTGTATAGACCAACGTTCATGATGTTCGGTATGTCACCTGCTCCACAGGAATGGCAAGATTTTATGGATGAACACTTTAATATGCCAAATGTATATTGTTTCATTGACTATATTTTGGTTGCAAGTAGTGATGTGGATTGCCATTTAAAAACTTTAGAGTGTATATTTCAAAAACTTAAAAATTTAAATATTAAAGTAAATAAAGAGAAAACTGTGTTGATGTCCCCACAATTAGAGTATTGCGGGCATGTGATTGATAAGGAAGGCATTCACAAGACACCAGGGCACATCAAGGCCATATTGGAAGCACCACAACCTGAAAATATTAAAGAATTACGTAGTTTCCTTGGCACTATTAATTTTTATCATAAATTTCTAAAGAATGCTGCTGAAAATTTAAAACCTTTATATACATTACTAAAGAATTCAGAAAAATGGGTATGGTCTAAGCAACAAGAACTAGCATATGAATGGGCCAAGAAAGCTATTGTATCAGAGCAAGTATTAATACATTATAATCCAAAGCTACCAGTTGTATTGAGCTGTGACGCTTCCAAGTATGGGTTAGGAGCTTGTTTAGCTCATGAAATTAGGTTAGGTAATAATATTGTTGAACGCCCTATTGCTTTCGCAAGCAGAACACTCAATGAAGCAGAAGTAAAATATTCACAAATAGATAAAGAAGCCTTAGCCATTATATGGGCAGTTAAGAAATTTGATTTGTATTTAAAAGGTAGAACATTTACATTAGTTACTGACCATAAACCACTGATATCTATATTTAATCCAAATAAAACAGCTGGTAGTATATATGCAGATAGAATGACTAGGTGGGCATTAATTTTATGTAATTATAATTATGATATAAAGTACAGGACTTCACAACATAATGCTGCAGCAGATTTTCCATCTAGGTTACCAATTAAAAATAGTAATGAGGAGGATAAAATTAATCTGGAAGGCAACATTAACAGCATTGTGTTGGATAATCCACCTGTAACTTTATCTGAAATTGCCAAACATACTCAGAAAGACCCTAATTTAAGCAAGGTTTGTACTTACCTAAGAGAGGGCTGGCCAAAGTTGATTAATAGAGAGTTATGTAAATTTAAAGGCAAAGAAACTGAGTTATATATAATTAAAGATTGCATATTATGGAGGGATAGAGTAGTTATACCTGACAGTTTAAAGGATAAAGTTTTAACTGAACTGCATTCTGGTCATTTGGGTATTAATAAAATGTTATCTTTAGCTAATAGTTGTTTTTGGTGGCCAAACATCACAAATGATATAAAAACATTAACTAATAATTGTGCAGGTTGTATCCAAAATAGGAACTTACCACCTATCAAACCTATACATAGATGGGAGTGGCCAGAGGAGCCATGGAAACGTATTCATGCTGATTTTGCTGGTCCATTTTTAGGGCATATGTGGTTAATCATTGTAGATGCACACTCAAAATGGCCAGAAGTAGTTAAAATGAACAATATTACCTCCAGCAGTACAATTAAATGTCTACGTAGTATTTTTGCTAGATTTGGTCTACCGGAACAAATGGTGACTGATAATGGTCCACAATGGACATCTGAAGAGTTTAATACTTTTTGTAAGAATAATAATATTAGACACATATGTACTGCACCTTATCACCCAGTCAGCAATGGCTTAGCAGAAAGGGGGGTTCAAACCTTCAAAAGGGCCATGTTAGCATATAAGTTTGATAAAAATTGTTTAGATCATAGTATACAGCATTGGCTATTAGCTTATCGTACAGCACCACATGCCACAACAGGCAAGGCACCATGTGAGTTAATGTTAGGTAGAAAACTCCGTACACGTTTATCTTTAATAAAAAAAGATGTAATTATTCCTCGGCAGTTGATTTGTAAGAAACCTGTAAAGCAATATTTGCCAGGTGATAAAGTACTGATCGCATCATATGATAACTCTCAAAAATGGTTAGATGGTGTTATTGAAAAACCAGTAGGAAATGTTATGTATGATGTGCACACTGACAAAGGCATACTCACCAGGAATGTTACTCAGTGTTTGCCTAACTATAGTGTACCTAATGAAAGTGTATTGGAGCAAGAAAAAGAATCGGAGAAATTAGAAGTAAATAAGCCGTTAATTAACAAAGAAATACCAAGTAACATTGCTAATTCTCCTATTCTAGTGCAGCCAGAAGTGCGTAGAAGTGCACGTACTCATAAGCCTGTTCAGAGACTTGATTTGTAGTAATTTAAAAATTTAATAAAAATTAGAAGAGAGGAGTGTTGCATAAATTATAGTCTGTGCTTTAGGATTGTCTATGGTTGTGATTTTTAGTCTATGGGTTCTCCCAATAAATGTCTCACGTGCAATGTAACACCGAGTTTTTATTTAAACAATTAACCCAGCAGCCCTGCACATATCTAGCAAATATGTGACAATAATGCGTACAAAACTTTCTTTTCCCTGGCATGCCACTCAAATTCAATCAGTCCTGCGAAAAAAATAGCCTATGTTACTCAGTGATAATGTAGCTTTCGAATGATAAAAGAATTATTAAAATCAGTCCAGTACTTTTTGAGTTTATTCGTTACATACAAAAATCCAAATCTTTCCTCTTTATAATACCTATTAGTGTAGATATTGTATTTTTTACGATTTATATCTAGTTCCATCATGGTTTTCTTTCAGACATTCATTATATCGATACTTTCTACTAACTGAAAATAAATTAATTATAAAAATGTTATACTTACAGTTTTTTACAAAAAACAAATTCACAATACGTAATTCTGCTGTCTGCAGCCGACAAGCGTGGTGTCGCGTTCACTTACAGAAAGGAACTGCCGCTGCAGACCACCGAGATTGCACGAATGAAACGAACGTTTTATCCCATACATTTGTGTATGAAAAATTTACCTTAAAATATATCTAGATTTTAGGGCTTTAAAAGAGGAAGTCTTTGTTTGTAAAGGTATAAAAAGAAGTATACAGCTATACTTATTGGTTTCTTCAGTGTTCAAAAAGTGTTTCTTTTTATCAATTTGTGTTGATTTATGGGGTTAAATCTGAAAAATACGAAGTCATGTTTTTGCATTTTTACTCAATTTTGTGCGTTTGTTGACGTTTATTATATAACAACTATTAGGTTTAAGAGTTTAATATAAGCATGAACATACTTATTGGTCTTTGATTGTAATATATACAAATTATCATTGATATCAATCATATGTAAATAGGTTAAATATGAAAAATCGTAACACTCTTTTCGGTGATTTTCACGATCTACACCCTTAAAGCATTGATCAACCGAGCATTCGTTCGATTAGAAAATTTTTTGCGTTCTTAAACGAGTTATTACGGAGTTCATTTTCGCTACTCTTAACTGAATGAATAAGTTTGTTCTACAACGTTATATTTGCGGTCAGCGCCACCTAAGTGTTTATTAAATAAGTTGAAAATTAACTGCAAATGAGTTTGTATTCGTGCGAACGCATGATGGGCCGATATTTTTATATTTATTAATATCACAAGTACTGCATACTATTTTTTAATGTAATAACTATTTTTTATAGCGAAACGGCGGCAGACGAGCATACAGGTCACCTGATAGTAAGTGGACACTCTCGTACATAGACATTCGCTATACATACCAACATCAGTTCCAAAGACAATCGTTGGAACGTCCCCGAATGCGCTGTCTACCTTTGCAGATTAAGGAATGGATTGGGAGAAATAGGGAAGGTTAGGGTGGGAATAGGCTCTAACCTATCTCACTCACTACTGAAACTCGTACGTACATTGGGGAAATACGATAAAGTAGGAAATGCAGTACATTTCAAGGTAGTCTTCTGTGAGAGAGGAGTAACACGATCAGTCTAGTGTGCATCGACTGTCCCTACGAAACTATTATGACCTTGATTTCTTGATGACAAAATTTATTTAAAAATTTTGCTCGTACTGAGTATCGAGCGTGGGATTGTCTTAAAATTAACCTGGCGCCGTCATACAATAGGTAGCCGCTCATTTGGACTGACAGGTGACGTACCAACCTATTCGCGGTTGGTTGTAATCGGAGACATTCGAAATCCAAAATTTCACCAATCATGAACTTACGCGTTCAAATAAACAATAATTGTGATTGAACTACATCACCCAAAACGGAAATATAGGTATTATTAGAAGCCCTATTAAATATACATTTGATGGATGTAAATAAAGTTGGTACATTATTGCAAGATGTTCGAATAATACTTGAATTTCCGTGGAATGATAATGTACGAGAAAAGAAATATTCATTTACAATTGATTTTTATCGTGATGATTATTTTCCTTTCCTTTTTATTTTTAATATCATCAAATAATCATAATAATAAATAATAATAATAATAATATTTAATCATCATCTTAAAGCTGTGAATAGGATTTTGCAAGGTCGGCGGCGCGCCCGCATACCCCCTGGTGTTGCAGGTGTCTATGGGCGGCGGTAACACTTACCATCACGGTCCACGCTTGCTCGTCCGCCCACTAGTCTATAAAAAAAAATCTATAATTAATTACAAGAAATCGTTTTGATGTTGGCTATATATATATGTTGGTTATCGTATTTGACTTTCTTATTGTTGGAATAAACTATACTTCCCTAACATTCAAGAATAGTCTGCAATAAAGTATGCAATTAGAGGTGCGGTAATTCATAGACGTGGATGACGCGTTCGGGTGTTTCCGGATTAGCCGATGGCTAATGTTTTCGTAATATATCTGTACTTATATTTTCTGTCAATTTCTGAAAATTCATTTTTACTTTTTATAACCCGTGAAAAGAGGAGGCTAATGATGAAGAACTGTCGATTGATAGTTAATGGATAATAAAGCTTTCTCAGTGCGCACAATCTTTCATAGTCGATCAAGTTATAGTTATTTCATAGTACCTAACCATTAGTCTATCACGCATGTCTCTCGTTTCATCATAACAGTTTATTAACATTGTAAAAAGATATGTAATTATACTAATTATGTGTGTAGTAATATATGTATATAATATTATATTTTGTACATTGATTTCAGGTGTATCTGAACGCACTGTTACTCAAATCACGAAAGAAGGAAGCCATATAATATACACATTTTATTTTGTTAAAAAAGAAATCCCTACAATAAACAGGCTATGGCTATCCTCAGACTGCATAAGAACCGTCTTGAAAAAAAAGCTGAAGATGAGTCTGATGCTCTTGTGTCTGACAGTGTCGGTGCCCATGCTGGTGGAAATAGCGGAATTTGTTTTAAATGAATTTGTTGACTAATATTTAAATCAAAATCTAAGTAACCCGATTACCATGACTATATGAACTCTGAAAACTTTTTTCGAATTTTAATTTATTTATTGCACTGAAAGTCTACCCCCACTCCAGTGTCGGAGGAACAACGGACTACCTAGGAACTTATCTAGGGAAAAGTTCGATGCAGACGACGTTGCGGAATATATATATATATATACATAATAACATAAGCGTGGTATGACAGTGGCGTCTGCTAACTACTTTTATTTTAACAATTTAATGCTTTTTTGAAACAAGTCTGGCAATTGTCAAGAAGGCAATTCGTGTCAAGGGCTGTAATGGCACCGCGCTGTCAAAAAGCTGGATAAAAAAGCTGGGGTAGACTTTCAGTGCAATAAATAAATTTTTCATTTTACTTGAATTTAATTAATCATACAGACAATTTAATAGAAGAGGAAAATAAAGTACGTCGGGAGGAATTTTTTCCAATTATAAACAAACGAAAAAAACAATTATTTTACGAGATATAGTTGTTGATAATAATCTTATAGTTTTTTTTTCGTTTATTAAATAAATAAAGAGGAGCAAATTTTTTAATTAATATTTTTGAAGAGAGGAATTAAAAATACATCGATTAGGCCTTTCATTTTATAAAATTTTTAACATTTTTAGGGCTGGGGTGGGGTTGCTGGTGATTTGGGTGGAGGTGAAACGCGTCTCAAGCACTATTTTCAACTGTCAAAAGCGCCAGGGTAAATTGATTTAACTATATTGGTTGTGCTCGTAGGTACTTACAATACATACATGATTTAGTTTAAATAAATTGAATATAAACTTGGAACTTTTTCTGCATTTTCTCTATTCGGTTTAAGTAAGCGCCACATATTTAATATTTTTGCTAATTCTGCGAATACTATCTATGGCATTTGGATATATTCTTTTTGCCTTGTTTATTTATGTGTGATGTTTATTTATACCTACACGTATTTTTATAATTTAGTATTCTAATTATATTTGAGTCATGGTGTGGCCTACAGAATACGATGTTAAGCTTGACGAAGTAAGTAAAAATAATGAAGAGGACCTTATGCGTCATCTCTCGTAATTGATGTTTGGCTCTATTTTAAGAGTATTTTAGCCCCTCGACAAAGGGTGAAGGTAAATACCTTCTAACCAGTTTCACCCAATGAACTGGTGTACTGGTGGCTGGTGAAATAAATAAGAAACCTAGAAACGGGCCATGCCAGTTCTTGTGGGACAATTAACAACTCTAGTGCCGCCAGAAGACTCGCTTAAGTCGCTATAACTCGCTAAGTAGACCTCGCGGGTGTATGGCTCGTCATAAGCCGACCTTTCACTGCGAGTTGGAAAGCGGCGAGAAATAGTTGAGATGAACGGAGGAGAAAGTAATCAAATAGGTTTAATTATCCATTAAAAATAGTTTTGTTATAACGATTAGTTATAATTGATTGTTATAATAAGAGATTATAAAGATTGTTATTGTTATCAAGAGAGCTGTGAACAGGATTCTACAAGGTCGGCGCGCACCCGCATGCCCTCTAGTGTTGCAGGTGTCCATGGGCGGCGGTGACCACTTACCAACAAGTGACCCACGCTCGTCTGCCATCTATTCAATAAAAAAAAGATAGTAAAGTGGATTCTTTAAACCTATCTTTACTCGCTCAATTCACTTCGGGCACTTTTTCGTTGATGGAAGCATAATACATAGGTATATAAGGTCCTACAAAATTATGTATAAATAATATTGTACCTAATTTACGGTTGCGAGTTACGTAATATTGTACGATCTTAGTTAATTATATTGTAAAAATATACAATATACCTACTCGTATATGTTAGGAAAGCACTTCCAGTACACAGCGCTTCCTGTCTTTTTATATCCTTTACAAAATAACATAAGAATGTGACGTTGTCATGGTTATGTTTTGCTGTTATTCTTTTAGACTGAACAAATATACATTTTATAAAGAAACAACTTCTTGTTATTCCTTAATATGGTAGCAGAGCGATTGTAAATAGATTAACGATTGTTTATTCGGTGCAATAGTGGACGAAGAACTCGAATATGCAAACGGCAAGCGTAAAAATCGAGATCGGTCGGCTCGACGGCCCCACTAACTGGCATACATGGAGGTACAAGGTAAAACTCTTACTTAAAAGTACTCAGGGTACGCTAGAAGCAGTCGAAGGCAAGTTAACTAAGCCAAAAGATCCAGGAGAAACGGGAAAACCTGAAGATATACAAAAGTATGATCATGAAATGCAATTGTTTCAAAAATGTGACAGTCAGGCGCTTCTTATTCTTACAACCAATATGACTGAAGAAACGTTACAAAAGGTAATGCGATGTCAAACGTCATGTGATATGTGGAAAGAGCTTCATAGGCTTTATGATGGGGCAAAGGAAGACAGGAGCTACGATCTCTGTATGAAGTTCTTCCGCTACCAGAAAAGCAAAGAGCATGATATGGCCACTCATATTTCGACTCTCAAAACTGTATGGTACGACTTGAACAATGAAATTGAAGGAAATGATCTGCCTGAAATTTTATTGATATGTAAAATATTGGATACACTTCCTGAACAATATTTCAGTTTCAAATCAAGCTGGCTATTGATGAATAAAAGGGATCGAAATATAGAAAACTTGACCACACAAGTATGTGCTTATGAAAGATCTCTTCTACAAAAGAATTTAGAAGAAGGCGGAAGTAACAATGAACTTCTTATGCTCAGAGATGAGAAACGGTATGAGAAGCAAGGGCAAAGCAAAAAGAAATGGAAGAAATGCAATTATTGTGGAGAAGGCTTTCATAAAGTCACATCATGCAAGAAGTGGATTGCGGACGGTAAACCTCCCAAACCTCCAAAGCAATCATCAAATATTGGGATGTTGACAGGCCTAGCTTTAACATGCGAGATTAAGACTGCAGAGAAAGACTCGTTTTATGTGGATAATGGTGCGACAAGCCATGTCACCAATAGAAGAGACATATTTCACATCTTCGAAAACTTTGGTGAACCGCATAAAGTTATGACAGCTAATGGAAAGATAATCGAAGCCACCGGAAAAGGCTCTATTCAAATTGAAGCTGACATTAACGGCCACAAAGAGTTACTGGTCTTAACAAACGTATGGTACGTTCCAAGCATTGAAAGGAATTTATTTTCTGTGCTAGCCGCACAAGATACGCTAAAGAATAGCATCTTTGAATCAACTGCTGAAAAATGCATTGTGAAGAATGATGGCAAAGTCATTTTAGTCGGGAATCGCGACAAGTACGGTGGTCTATACAAACTTAACGTTAAAGTATTGATGCCTAAGCATGAGATAAACCAACTAACGACGTCACAGAATCTTCAACTCTTCAATGAACGTCTAGGACATCAGAACAAAAGACATGTAGCAAAACTGATACAAAAAGAGCTTGGAGTAAAAATAGACTCAAGTTCTGCTGATATCTGTGAAGGTTGCGTCTTCGGCAAGAGCCATAGGCAGAAGTTTGGAGAGAGATTGTTCAAAGATCTTAAAATAAACCTTGACACACCTACTTTGCGCATCGACAATGAATCTGCAATCAAGCTTGCTTACAACCCTCTGTATGAGCAGCACCGTAAAACCAAACACATAAAATTGAAGCACTTCTACGTGAGGCAATGTGTTTCGGAGAAGGACGTAACCATTGAGCAGGTACCGACAGCAGATCAACTTGCTGACATTTTAATTTTAAATACCCATTTGCAGCGTAGTGCTTTTCTATTTTTTGGTACGTTAGTCAGTTCCCATGTTTGATTATCTTGTAAAGATTTTATTTCATTACTCATCGCTTCTATCCACTTATCTTTTTCAGGGCTTCGCATGACGTCTTGATATGAAGTCAGTTCAGGGGTAGATATAGCCTCACTAACAAACTGCTCAAAGGTAAACCGCTGTGGAGGTCTAATCTGACTTCGATCACGCAGTTGTCGTGTCGCATTAGGCTGTGTTGGCTGTGTATCAGCTGTTTTATCTTCCTCCAATGACTCATAATCCTCTTTATCGGATCTGGCATTATCTTCGACGCTTTCATTTACCTCTGAAGATGAACGGGAGTGTCTCTCCTCGCGAGTAGATTCAGAGTCTGTAAGAGGCAATGGGAGCTCGTAGGTACTTATTTCAGGTTCAGATGATTGTGAAGTTACGTCAATCTTGTTTTTCTCCAGTAAAGGCATTTCATCAAAGACAACATCTCGAGATCTGATTAGTTTTAGCTCCTTTACATCAAAGACTCGATATCCTTCGTCACCGTCATAACCGATAAGTATTCCTTTCTCAGCTTTCCTCGCTAACTTACTTGTTTTCTTCTATTTTGGGACATGCACAAAACAATCGCATCCAATGATTTTCAAGTGATTGATCCTTGGCTTTCTGCCGTACCAGAGCTCATGCGGAGACCTTCCTTCAACAGGAGTAGGTCCCGTTCTGTTTAGTATATAAACAGAAGCTTTGGATATCTCAGCCCATAAACCTTCTGGTATCTTGTCATGTGCGTGCATTATTGCTCGTGTCATCTCCACGATCGTACGGTTCTCTCTTTCACACGAACCATTTTGTTGTGCTGTGTATGGCATTGTAAACCTATGTTTAACGCCATATTGTCTCAAAGTGTTGCATACCTGTTCGTTATCGAACTCGCCTCCATTATCGCTCAATAACTCCTGCACGACGTGTTCGGAAGTCTTGGCTGAAAAAACAAGAAGTTGTTTCTTTATAAAATGTATATTTGTTCAGTCTAAAAGAATAACAGCAAACATAACCATGGCAACGTCACATTCTTATATTATTTTGTAAAGGATATAAAAAGACAGGAAGCGCTGTGTACTGGAAGTGCTTTCCTAACATTCCCTCTTCTTTTTAATCCGAACTCTTCACCGAGTCTTACCAATCTTGGTTTGTAAACTGGCTTGTCGCACCATTATCCACATAAAACGAGTCTTTCTCTGCAGTCTTAATCTCGCATGTTAAAGCTAGGCCTGTCAACATCCCAATATTTGATGATTGCTTTGGAGGTTTGGGAGGTTTACCGTCCGCAATGCACTTCTTGCATGATGTGACTTTATGAAAGCCTTCTCCACAATAATTGCATTTCTTCCATTTCTTTTTGCTTTGCCCTTGCTTCTCATACCGTTTCTCATCTCTGAGCATAAGAAGTTCATTGTGGAGTGAATTGTGAAGTTCATTGTTACTTCCGCCTTCTTCTAAATTCTTTTGTTGAAAAGATCTTTCGTAAGCACATACTTGTGTGGTCAAGTTTTCTATATTTCGATCCCTTTTATTCATCAATAGCCAGCTTGATTTGAAACTGAAATATTGTTCAGGAAGTGTATCCAATATTTTACATATCAATAAAATTTCAGGCAGATCATTTCCTTCAATTTCATTGTTCAAGTCGTACCATACAGTTTTGAGAGTCGAAATATGAGTGGCCATATCATGCTCTTTGCTTTTCTGGTAGCGGAAGAACTTCATACAGAGATCGTAGCTCCTGTCTTCCTTTGCCCCATCATAAAGCCTATGAAGCTCTTCCCACATATCACATGACGTTTGACATCGCATTACCTTTTGTAACGTTTCTTCAGTCATATTGGTTGTAAGAATAAGAAGCGCCTGACTGTCACATTTTTGAAACAATTGCATTTCATGATCATACTTTTGTATATATTCATGTTTTCCCGTTTCTCCTGGATCTTATGGTAAGACTGCAGAGAAAGACTCGTTTTATGTGGATAATGGTGCGACAAGCCATGTCACCAATAGAAGAGACATATTCAACATCTTCGAAAACTTTGGTGAACCGCATAAAGTTATGACAGCTAATGGAGAGATAATCGAAGCCATCGGAAAAGGCTCTATTCAAATTGAAGCTGATATTAACGGCCACAAAGAGTTACTGGTCTTAACAAACGTATGGTACGTTCCAAGCATTGAAAGGAATTTATTTTCTGTGCTAGCCGCACAAGATACGCTAAAGAATAGCATCTTTGAATCAACTGCTGAAAAATGCATTGTGAAGAATGATGGCAAAGTCATTTTAGTCGGGAATCGCGACAAGTACGGTGGTCTATACAAACTTAACGTTAAAGTATTGATGCCTAAGCATGAGATAAACCAACTAACGACGTCACAGAATCTTCAACTCTTCCATGAACGTCTAGGACATCAGAACAAAAGACATGTAGCAAAACTGATACAAAAGGAGCTTGGAGTAAAAATAGACTCAAGTTCTGCTGATATCTGTGAAGGCTGCGTCTTCGGCAAGAGCCATAGGCAGAAGTTTGGAGAGAGATTGTTCAAAGATCTTAAAATAAACCTTGACACACCTACTTTGCGCATCGACAATGAATCTGCAATCAAGCTTGCTTACAACCCTCTGTATGAGCAGCACCGAAAAACCAAACACATAAAATTGAAGCACTTCTACGTGAGGCAATGTGTTTCGGAGAAGGACGTAACCATTGAGCAGGTACCGACAGCAGATCAACTTGCTGACATTTCAACAAAGCCAGTTTACAAACCAAGATTGGTAAGACTCGGTGAAGAGTTCGGATTAAAAAAGAAGAGGGAATGTTAGGAAAGCACTTCCAGTACACAGCGCTTCCTGTCTTTTTATATCCTTTACAAAATAACATAAGAATGTGACGTTGCCATGGTTATGTTTTGCTGTTATTCTTTTAGACTGAACAAATATACATTTTATAAAGAAACAACTTCTTGTTATTCCTTAATATGAACGCTACGACTGATCTACTCGCAAACGTCTGTTTCGTTTTGTAATTAATATGACTTATGTCATTTGCTTGGCTAATTCACGTGTTAGTACACATATATAATTATAAGTGTATTATAATGACAAAGTAAGCTGAGACACTATCTAAGACCATGCTTAGAATCGTTTATTTATCCGAGCCTTATGTAGAGCTAATAAATGATTTATTGGTTTGATTAATAAGGAAACTTCCCACAAACATAAAGTACCTACTAGAAAACGTAGGTTGATTTCAAAACGCACAAATATCGGATTGTCAATGAACAAAATGCACAGTAATTGTACGGTGAATCTTTTTCTATCTGCACATTATACATATAAATTAGATTTATATAGAGTGATTATCGCATGTTTCCATATGTTATTAAATTATGACTGAATATTGTCAAGTATATATATAGATATATAAAATTCATGTAATTTATACATAAATGGACTCTCAAAATTAGCATTTACGTAATATATAAGTGTATACCTATATTTGATATATATTTACCTATATTTGATATATATTTTTTTTATATGAATTTATTAACCTGTCAAACATTTATATACCTACTGTAATCCTAACATCTGATTAAGAATTAGTTTTAATCGTAAACTGTACCTTATTTTTGTTTATATCTAGCACAGTTAGCATGAATAACTAGTATAACACTCGGTAATACATACGTTCGATAATGTGTTATAATAAACAAATTTTGATTATTTAATCAATGTTTAATTAACCTTGAGACCATATCCTTTTATATAAATATGAGGTCCTACAAAATAGTGTGAATTTAATATGTCATAAAATTTTAATATGTCAATGAGTACATTAAAACTATTATAATATCTAGTGGAGAAGTGAATATGTATTATAAAGCGATAATATTCATTTATTTTTATAGATATCTCTATAGCTCAATGGCATTAGAATATTTTGCACAATTTTTCTAGGACCTTCTATATCTATCCTGATCCACCAGTATACAGGGTGTGTCCGAACCATTCCTGGTGCTTATAATTCTGAACAAATGTACGTTTATCCGCAGAGAAATGTGACCGGCTACATACATTAATGTTTCATAACGTAGTGTTACAGCCGCCTGACGGCGGGTACAAATAAGAAAAACACAATTACGATTGTTACAAATTTATATTTTAAAATAATAATAATAAAAAAAAACAATTAAAAGAAATCAAAAAAAACTAAATGGAATATAAATTTTACAATAATTACTGTAAATACAAAATAAAAGCTGCAAGCTGTAATAGTCGTAAGTTACAAAAATCTTACAAAAAAAAAATCATGAAAATAATTCAAGGTAACGGACACAAGCGATATAGTTTATAATAACTAATCAAATATAAATATTATTAGACTGAATCAAAAAAAAGAAAAATTAGAAGAATAGTCCGTACGTTTTGAATATCGTCTATCTTAAGTCCTTACTGAAGACTACACCCGGGGTGTGGATTCACGGCACGGGGAAGCCCTCCGGTACTCAATAAAAAAAACCTTTGTGCACTGGGAACTTAGCTTCGGCGTTCTCTATCCCGTGACGCGTGGGGGCCTCGGCGAGGAAGCTTCCGCTTGCTCGGTGGGAAACTCGGAGGTGCCTTGCGGCCGCAGAGGCCAGCTGGAGTCGACGGCCAGGAGAGCTGCCCGTCGGCTCACGGCTCGTCGCTGAACGTACAGCCCGCAGTCACTACCCGTACGGTGGACGGGCAGGCCTTAATTTCCAATCCGTACGGAGAACGTGCAGCCCTGGCTTCGTAGTCCGTACGGAGAACCCCCAGTTTCCTGGAACGCGTTGGAAGGACACTTGAAGCGCGAAAGATCCGACACCCAGGCACTAGGTGAGACCCGGAGTGGGTGTCGGCATCTTTCGCGAAATAATTAAAAATTATAAGAAATGGAATGGCGACATTTAGGTCCGGTTGAAATACAATACAAATAAAATAAAATATTTAAATACAATTACCCAACCCAGAATTACCCCAACTATTCATATGCCGGACGATCACCATTCCACCACGCCATGAAATACAAAAGAAAAGATTACACTTCAACTATAATACAATTGGCTTTAAAAACCTAAACGAAATTAAGATATGTGTCAACGCAAATACTTCAATTACATTTCTATGAGTTTATTTTACATATGAACTATCTTGTATATAATGTTTCGGTGGCATTTTTCAATAGACTAATGATTACAACACTAAAAGTTTATTATTTTCAAGCATAACAAATTAACAAATTAAATATTTTAAGATAACAGGTTTTTTATCGAGATACCTACAAGCCACCGATGTTAACGACACACGCGTGGAATACACAGTGAGAATTAATATCGCGGCCATTACTGTCCTGGTTTCTTGTGGAAGCCGGACTGTTTTGGACTAAATTAATATGATAATAGAATGTTAATGAAGAGAAATACCGCGGCGCAACATATTTAAAACTTATCGGAACGATTAAATAGATAAGGTTATACTTTACTAATATTAAGGTACCCACTGTCACACGTCGTCACGTTGTTAAACCACTACTAAGAAACATAAAGCCATAGCAATTTTTAACATTACTAAAGGTTGAAGAAATCACTTGTTGAATAGTAATAGAATTAAACTAGACACGAAAACTAGTTAACGGCAACCAAACCTAACAATATTAATTATATTCAACTTACCAAGGGGGTTGAAAAAATGATACACTTTTAACTTTCTTCCTTATTTTACTAACGCACTGATTCTATTACTTTATAAACTTTAAATAACGATCACGGATATTAACCACTTATTGTCGTCGTGCGAACTCTCCGGCGTCGAAATTACTTTTTCCCTTCGCCTTTTTTTTTTTTTTTTTTTTTTTTTTTTTTTTTTTTTTTTTTTTTTTTTTTTTTTTTTTTTGTTAGGAGAGACAATCAGGAAAAATCCTGCATGGGACACCTGGTACCATCTAGTCTGGCTGGGCCAGCCTAGGTGGTACCAGGTAGTGTCGGACTCCTACCGACTAAAAAACCTGATTGCCTCAACATCGTGTATGTATAGTTCTTGTGGCCCTAGTGGCCTTTCAAGAGTCACCGGTCGCGGTTTCCCTTCGCCCTGCTGTGTATTAGTCTTTTATAGCCGCTTTTTCCCTTATTATTCTTTTTTCTTCGGGACGGCTACTTCCTCCCCGAGGCGGTCATGCGCACTTCCGGCTTCTAGACTTTCTGTATGAGGCGAGATAGAGATATTTCGACCGAAGCAAGTCACGCCCTAAACTATTGTTTAAATTCTTGTGGAACTGAGATTGCTACTCGAACCGAGCGAGATGGAAACATTCGCTATTGTATTCTTTCTCGATAGTTCTATTTGTGGGCGTTTGTTATTAGATGTTCTAGAAGGAATTTGCCTTCCGGCACCAAACGAATACCTTATATGGTCATGTTGACGCTAACACTAGTCAAAGCGCGCGGTTTCCGTTCTAATGTAAAAATTAGTTATTTTGTCTGCTTGTGTGTAAAGATTTTTTATTTTAGAACCTTGTTACAACGTAACAGTAGTATTCAATACATGAATGTTGGCAAGTCTATGGACGACAGTATCCACTTACCACTTTCCACCGGGCATACTAAGAATGCCAAAGTATGTACCATACGTTTGCCGTCTTCTTTCTATAAAAAAAAGCAGGGGTCATATTTATCTGCAGCTGACTGTACAGTTATAAAGTACCTACGTATTTATTGTGACGATAATATTAAATCTTTTGTAAAATAATGAAAGAAGTAATCTTTGTATTTTTTCTATGGAAAACGACAGACAAGCTTACGGTTCACCTGATGGTAAAGGGATACTGTACTCCATAGACATACCAACATCAGTCCAGAAAGACAAACGTTGGCACGCCGCCGGATTAGGAGCCTTAGGAGATATAGGAATGGATTTAGAGAAAGGGTTGGGACAATGGGGACGGATAGGATGCGAGTGGCTCTGGCTTATCTCACCAACTACCGAAACACGTACGGAGTGTTTATTTAGGAGAATTTGGTAGAAATTACAAAAGTATAGATTCGTAAAATTGTCATGTCAACTCTGAATTATGAATGGAATCCAGTTTTTAGCCTTTAGTAAATGCTCTTTTTTAAAACTTAATATGAAACGGCAACAACAATATTTTTAAAATTAGTTTAAGTAATGTACAAATACATATCATATTTTTATACTTTTTGTGGGAACTCTAAAAGGTAAGTCGAAGTTTTGTTTCTTTATTATAATAGTGTGTATTATGAATTTTGAGGTTCAATAGTGATATCAGGTAACCAAAAAAAGTTCGTGTGGTTTAATATAAAAAAATATTACAAACCAGTAATACACTGAAGGCTAGTTCTGGATGAGTGCTGTTTGTACCTACTCACTGAAGCTGATTACAATAGACCACAGCAGTGATGGTTCGGCCCGTTTCCAAGAAGTCATAATGGACAATTCCGGCTGCTATCCTTTGTGTGTGTTTTTGGGTACAAGGAAGTTTTTGGAGTGTATGGTATTGAATCAGTTGATAAGATCGCATAGAATTGGAGTACAGTATCCACTTTTCGTTGCAAGTTAACAACCTATCTAGGAAAGGTTCATTTTGATAGCGTGAGAAGTTTGCCGAACAAATGGTAATGCGGCTTAATTTGTTATCATCTGACAACTCACGTGGCACCCATTTGCTTAACTTCCACTTCTTCCCTAGCTGGTGAAGGTGCAACCGAATGGTTTCATCACTCACACTGAACCTTTCTGCAAGCTCTAAGTACGTTGTACTGGAATTTGCCTCCACAACTTCTTTAAGATCCTCGTTGTTAATGATCTTCGGTCTTCCAGAGCGTGGTTCATCGATCAAGCTGAAATCTCCCGAGGAAAATTTCTTAAACCACTTCTGTGCTGTCCGACCACTTACAGCGTCATCTCCGAATGCGGTACATATTTTTCGCGCCGCCTCGACCGCTTTGGTGCTATGTTTTTACTCATAGAGTAAACAACTTCAATTAACGTTTTGTTCGTGACCATTTTAAATTATTTCACAATAGGAATTAAACAATTGTCGCATAGTTTGTATGCATCAAATGAAAGAGGAATTCATACGAAAGTAAATGACAGTATATAAACAAGTGCCATCGATAAATAATTAAAAAAATATCCATTGCAAATCTGTATAAGAAAAACCGCACGAACTTTTTTGGTTCCCTGATGGTTTGTTAAAGTTCAAAGTGCCTAATGTTTTTCATAACTGATAATCAAATAAAAACGTGGGACTTTGTATTTCGTGTGCTACCAAGGAGTCTACTATCGTTTTACTGAGCGACTGCCGACTTACTAAGACTGGACTGAACGAGTTGTTAATTACTAAGAAAACCTGACACAAGCACAATGCGCTTGTTGTCCTATGTATTTATTTATGAACATAAATCCACAACGAAACCAATTAAAACAAAACTTGCATAGATATGAACTATTCTTAACGCCACAAGGGATTTTACTATGTATACATATTATATACATTGTATTATATACAATGTGTACTTTGTAGGGGTAGAGTGCATGCTGTATTCCTACAGCCGCTGGGCGCATTCGATTAGACACGTTACCTCTCTCTCACAGAAGACTCATCTTGAAATGTATTGCATTTCCTACTTTATTGTATTTCCCCAATGTGCGTACGTGTTTCGGTAGTGAGATATGCCAGAGCCCATTCCCGTCCCGTCCTATCCCTCCCCATTTTCCCAACCCATTCCTTAATCTGCAAAAGTAGGCAGCGCATCCGGGGCGTGCCAAGTTTGTCATTCTGGACTGATTTTGGCTTTTTTTTTTATGTTAGCTGGGCTAGTCTAGGTGGTACCGGGTAGTGCCGAACTCCTACCGGCTAAAAAATCTTGATTGCCTTAACATCGTGTAGGTCTATGTTCTTGTGACCCTGATGGCCTTTCAAGAGTCACCGGTCGTATGTTGATGTGGGGCGAGCGCAGAAGGCGCTCAGCTAGGAAAAAAGTGTGTGTTGCAACGAGCCTAAGGGCTCTTCTTCTTCTTCTTCTCAGCCCTTGGACGTCCACTGCTGGACATAGGCCTCCCCCATTGTCCGCCATTTAGACCTATCGGCAGCGACCTGCATCCAGCGGGTGCCCGCAACCTTTATGAGGTCGTCTGTCCATCTAGCAGATGGACGTCCTCGGCTTCGTCCGCCGGTACGTGGTCTCCATTCGAGAACCCGTCTGCCCCATCGGCCATCGGTTCTTCGAGCTATATGCCCTGCCCACTGCCACTTCAGCTTGCTAACCCGAGAGGCTATGTCGGTGACTTTAGTTCGTCTACGGATCTCCTCATTCCTGATTCGATCACGTAGAGAAACCCTGAGCATAGCCCTCTCCATAGCTCGCTGTGCGACAGTGAGCTTATTTATGAGGCCCATAGTCAGAGACTACGTCTCGGTGCCGTAGGTCATCACTGGCAACACACACTGGTCGAAGACCTTCGTCTTCAAGCACTGAGGTATTTTGGACGAGAAGACGCTGCGTAGCTTCCCGAACGCTGCCCAGCCGAGTTGGATTCGTCGATTGACCTCTTTCTCGAAGTTGGACCTACCTAGTTGGACCGTTTGGCCTAGGTAGACGTACTCGTCAACAACTTCGAGAATCGAGCTCCCGACTGAAACTGGGGTGGGCACGACATGGACATTCGACATGATTTTCGTCTTGTCCATGTTCATTTTAAGGCCCACCTGTTGGGAAACTCGATTGAGGTCTCCGAGCATTGTGCTAAGATCCTCCAGCGATTCTGCCATGACCACGATATCGTCGGCAAATCGAAGGTGAGTGATGCATTCGCCATCAACGTTGATGCCGAGTCCTTTCCATTCCAGGAGCTTGAAAGCGTCTTCCATCGCATTGGTGAAGAGCTTCGGAGAGATGACATCTCCTTGTCTCACACCCCTCTGCAATGGAATCGGCTCCGTGCTCCCTTCCTGTACTCGGACTGACATGGTGGCGTTGTTATACAAACACTTCAACACTTCGATATACCGATAGTCAATATGGCACCGCTGGAGGGACTGTAGCACTGCCCAAGTCTCGATCGAATCAAAGGCTTTCTCATAGTCCACAAACGCTAAGCATAATGGCAAGTTATACTCCTCGGTCTTCTGTATAACTTGCCGCAGCGTATGGATGTGGTCTATGGTACTATAGCCTTTTCGGAAACCGGCTTGTTCGGGAGGCTGGAAGTCATCAAACCTGCGCTCGAGACGATTCGTGACAACCCTCGAAAACAGCTTATAAACATGGCTCAGAAGCGAGATGGGCCTATAGTTCTTCAACAAGGTCTTGTCGCCTTTCTTGAAGAAGAGCACCACCACGCTTCTGTTCCATGCCTCCGGCGTAATACCTTCGAGCAAGACGGAATTAAAGAGCTTCTGAAGGACTTTCAGTACCGGTGTTCCACCCGCTTTCAGAAGCTCTGAAGTGATTCCGTCTTCACCCGGCGCCTTGTTGTTTCTAAGCTGTTTGAGAGCCATCCTAATCTCGTACAGGCTGATGTCCGGGATGTCTTCGGTATAGTGTCGGGTCAACTTGGCTCTTGGGTCTTTGGCCAAGTTGCCAACAGGTTTAGCGACCGAGGTATACAACTGTCCATAGAACTTCTCGATCTCCCTCAGTACCTCTTGTTTGTCGGAAGTGACACTGCCGTCCTCCCTCTTCAGCTTCGTCAACTGGCTCTGCCCAATAGATAAGTCTCTTGCGAACACTTTGGAGCCTTTATTCCGCTCTATCGTCTCCTTAATACGATTAGTATTAAAGAGACGGATGTCGTGTCGCAAGGACTGGTGAATCCGTCTATTGAGCTGCCGATATGCTTCCGCGTCATCAGGAGTCTGCAGTGCCATCGAACGTCGTTCCGCCAAGAGGTCGAGGGTGTGGTCGGTGAGTTTTGGGGTCCATCTCTTCGACGATGTCTGAAGAATTTAGACCCCACCGTATGGACAGTTTCTATCAACCTGTTGTTGATATCGTCCACTGCAACGCAATCCTCTAGGCAATCGAAGCGATTTGACAATTCAAGCTGAAAGCTTTCGGGGTTTTGTATGTGGGCAGCAGTAGGTCGGAGCGTAGACTTCATCAGGCGGGACCTTTCCAACTTGACGTTTATATTCAATGTGCCTCTAACCATTCGGTGATCACTACCGGTTTTCACCCTGTGGATCACGGAGACATCATTGAATATTTGTCTCTTTGTGGCCATAATGAAGTCTATCTCATTTTTAACGGAACCGTCGGGGCTCATCCAGGTCCACTTCCTATGAGGCGGATTCTTGAAGAAAGAGTTCATCATAAAGAGTCCCTCTTTCTCAAGAAAGTCGGCCAGCCTCTGACCCCTCTGGTTCCGGTGCCCACATCCAAATTGCCCCACTCTCAACTCATCGTCGCCTCTTTTGCCCAGTTTCGCGTTGAAATCCCCCATAACAATATTGTAGTGTGTTTTCGAAGCATGTATGGCTCTACTAATGTCCTCATACATTGCTTCCACTTCGTTATCCGGGTGTGCCGAGGTCGGTGCGTAGACCTGTATGACCTTCAACGAATATCTCTTGGATATTCTGAGTATAAGGTACGCGACCCTGTTCGACACACTCGTGATGGCTACAACATTATTTACGAGGGACTTGTGGACGATAAACCCGACACCACCTTGCGACTGCTGGTCGCCCTCCCGGTAATAGAACAAGTTGCCGGACTTCAGGGTTATCGTGTCCTCCCCCTCTCTTCGGATTTCTGATAACCCCAATATATCCCAGTGCAACTTGCCTATCTCCTCTTCCAGCTCAGCGATCTTCTCGTCTGTCCTCAAAGTGCGCGTGTTGTAAGTCACCAGTGACAACCTACGTCGGTAATCCGTTTTGAAAGCCCTGGTCGTTCGACGGTGGAATCCCGCCCGGAGATTCTTAGCACCCCTGGCTCCAGCGCTCGACCAGCGCCCGTCGTCCACGCCGGTGTTGCGACTGGAGCCGCCGGGAACTTGGGGCCGTTTTACTTTTTCTGCCATAGGGGGGGGGGGGGGGGTGGACCGTAACCCGCCGCGCTGGTCCAGTGCGTGGTGGCGGGTCGCCAGAGCCTCGTTCGTTGGTCGGCAGGGTGCACCACGAGGCGGTGAGGTTGGCTTGGGTCCCAGAGATGTAGGTTGGGACCCCTTACACCCTAAGGCCTAAGGGCTCCCCCGCCGGTAAACCGGCGGAAGGAACGGACCTCGGCTTAGGGCGTTGCATTGGGGGGATACCGCGGGTTCGCGAGTCGGCGAGAAGCGCCCAGGCACGTGCCGATACCTGGTAAAAGTGTTGGCTGAGGGCCGGTGTGTGTTAACGGTGTAACGAGGGGGACGGTGTCTGTGTGTTGTGTTTGGGTGCAGAGTGAGAACCGCATTGGCAGCGGTGATCGGGTCGTCGGGATCGTCCAGGATGTGCCGCGGGCGACGATAGCGCGGAGGGGCACTCCTGTCCAGTATGTAGGTGAGGGAAGAGACAATCAGGGGGTTGGGATGGTGTGGGATAGCATCATAGTAGCGTCGGGCGGTGTCTTTTATGTATTTGAACAAATACAAATTCAATACATATTTATGTGTTCAAGCGCGTTGTAGTCCAAAGGCCAGAACTTACAAGGCCTGCTATAACCGAGCCTTCGACAAGGCAGATTCCCACCCGATATGCTCCTTTTATTTATTTTATTATTATTTATCATAATAGTGCTCTTAGCTACTGCAAATCGAGGTTTGGTTTAGTTCACACCGTGTTGAGGAAAAACTTCAAGAATCACTGTATTGCTGTATGGTGAACAAATAATCATTTTTTTCACATTGTTTTTCTTTTTATATTACAATGACGCGAATGAATACGCTATAAAATGGTGGCGGATGTCGATCGCCAGCGACAGCGCGGAGGTCGAGATCCACATGGAACGAACAGTATTTACAACAAACTGCAATCAAAGCTGTCAAAAGACATCGAAGGCATCGGTTGTCCAGCTCACATCTTACACAATACAGCATCCACATCTGCTGACGTACATTCTGTCGACGTAGAATCTATACCTAGTATTTAAAATTGACAAATATTTTTCTATATTTGCAGTACGCAATGAAAGATTAAAATCCTTTTTTGAGGAAACTGATGTAATTCACGCTAATTTACAATCTACCAAAATAGTACGTATACCACCATTATGAGAACGTATACCAAAATTATGAGAACCGTTGAAAGATTTCCTTTTCGCAGAAACCAGACCACTAACGCAAGTTTACTTCCTACTTTTACACGGACAATCGTTTTTATTTGAGAAGCAAATAGAGAAAATAGAAAAAAATTCAATATTGCCATTATAGCAGTCAAAGAACTCATACATACTCGTAGATATTTACTTGATATGACCTTTCTTTATGATCTGCTTCACAATATATTCACTTTTATATTTGTCTAATAATTAATTAATATAATAATAATAATAATAGATGCATGCACACATTGTAATAGTTTATTTTGTATGTTCAATTGTTTGATGTTAATATAACTTCATTTAATATATGTTGGTCACATATCCATTAGTTTTAGTTCTATTTATAATTAATAATATTACGTTTTCATATTATAGCTGTTGTGGTTTTTCTTTATGGACGAAGGCGGCATACGAGCATACAGTCCACCTGATGGTAAGTGGATAGTGTCGCTTATAGACATCCGCGATATATGCCAATATTAGTCCAAAATGACAAACGTTGGCACACTCCCGGATGCGCTGCCTACCTTTGGAGATATAGAAATGGATTTGGAGAAGGGGTAAGGATAATGGGGAGGGATAGGATGTGAATGGGCTCTGGCACATCTCACTCACTACCGAAACACGTACGTACATTAGGGAAATAAGATAAAATGGGAAATGCAGTACATTTCGAGGTAGTCTTCTGTGAGAGAGGGGTAACGTGGCCAGTCGAGCGCGCCCGGTGGCGGTTGGATTGCAGCGTGCACTCTCCCCTCAAACAACCTAAATTGTATACATACATACTTATAGTCTTGAATACATACCCATACATGCTTACATATAGGTACATTCATACCTAATCTTATACATACTCATTCATAGTCTTGAACAAACCCTGGCAGAACGCGCTCAAGCCAAGTTTTTGGGAATTCAAACCAAAATTTAGTATGATAAGAGAAAGGATGACGTTACTTATTCTGATTCAATAAAGTTATTTGACAAAGAAATCGATAATTATAACAAAACGACTCTAGAATATTTACAGCAGTGGAGTTGTCCTCTCACAAAATTTGAAACATGTTCATTGATGAATCTTGCTGTCTCACCGCAATGGCAAGATGTTGAAAAGACATTAATTTATTTAAAAGAAAAGGGTATAGTTATTGCAAATATTTAGTTGCTTTGAAGCAAAGAATTGCAAATCTCAAAGAATTTATGGAGAATCGAAAAGATGATGATGTTTGTGCTAAAAAGACATGCATGATAAGTGGACATATTTCTTTCCAAGAAACTGATTTGTTGGAAAGAAAGAGCAGTTTAATTTTGATGTGTCAATATCTATGCGTTATTCCTGGTCACAGTCTTAGATCAAAGCACAATGTTGAAAGAATATTCTCTCT
Organism: Sesia apiformis; assembly: GCA_914767545.1. Taxonomy (NCBI): domain Eukaryota; kingdom Metazoa; phylum Arthropoda; class Insecta; order Lepidoptera; family Sesiidae; genus Sesia; species Sesia apiformis. The sequence continues at coordinate 27,776,242 of OU611947.1, forward strand.
GGTAATTGTTCAGTGAACGAAAGAACGCAATCGTCTTGAAATAGAAACAAACTGTCGAAAGCACTTTTTCGGAATTCCATAAGTTTGGGTTCCACATGTTTTGGGCGAGCAAAGCCTGCAAACCTGCTGAAGAAATTGAAAAAATATAAAAATAATTATTGTGACCTAACCTTTTTTATTGTTGCGTTATTCTGCTTTATATCTATCTTATGTTATCTATTTTTTATGAGTTGATGTACATATTTTAACAGTATGTTAAATAGGTAACACGAGCATCATGAGTCTGTTGATTTGATGACAAAATATATTATGTATCTTTATAATGTATTATGTATCCGGTACTATACTGACAGGAATACACCTGTATTTGCGTGCTTTCTGGACTTATCGAAAGCTTTCGATCTGGTGTCATATGAAGTTCTATGGAAAAAGTTGTACTCTGATACTGACTTACCGCTGGGAATCATTGACACCTTCAGATATTGGTACAGCAATCAAACCAATTATGTACGATAGGCGGGTTCGCTGTCGGACGTGTATGGGATGGAGTGCGGGGTGAGGCAAGGTGGGTTAAGCTCGCCCAAACTATTCAGCCTGTACATGAACAGGCTGCTCGGGGAGCTCAGCGGCGCCGGCGTCGGTTGTTCTGTAGATGGCTGCTTTATTAATAACATCAGTTACGCAGATGACATGGTGCTGCTGGCCCCCTCGATCAATGCTCTTCGGATACTATTGGCTATTTGCGAGAGGTATGCTCTGTCACATGGGCTCAGGTACAACTCCACAAAGAGTGAGCTATTAGTGTTTAAGGCAGGTAATAAAACATACTCCACTATACCGCCGGTCTTGCTCCATGGCTGCCCACTTGCTAAAGTGACGCATTTTAAGTACCTGGGTCACTGGGTCACGGAGGACCTGTCCGATGATATGGACATGGAAAGGGAGCGCAGGGCGCTGACGGTGAGGTGTAATATGTTGGGCCGCAGATTTGCACGTTGCTCTAAAGAGGTTAAAATAACGATATTTAGGACATACTGCCAGTCTTTTTATACGTGCAATCTGTGGTTCAATTACATGCAGAAATCGTTTAGAGCCCTGCGTATCCAATACAACAATGCATTCCGGGTGTTGTTGGGGCTGCCGCGCTACTGTAGCGCATCGGAGATGTTCGCAAACGCCCGTACGGATGATTTCTTTGCCATATTGCGAAAAAGAATAGCATCACTGATGTCTAGGGTGCGGGGCAGCCCCAACACGCTGCTGAGGATCTTTGCGGAGAGGGTGGATGGCCCCATGTTGAGACATTGGGTGGAGTCGCACGTTGCATCCTATAGGACGTGACGAGCGGCGACAGCCAATGTCTGATGTAAAATATATGTGTGTGTGTGTATGTATATGTGATTGGTGTGTACGTGCATGTATATGTGTGTTTATATGTATATATATGGTGGAATATATATATGTATACATATATATGTATATATATTTGCGTGCGTGTGTGTTTTGTGAATGTGTGTGTGTGTGTGGGTATGTGTATGCATGTGCATATGCACGTGTACATGTACATATATATATATATATAATTAGTAATAACAAAATCTTAATAATAAGTACTAACATAGTCTATAAGTTAAAATGACTTATAGTTACTTAAGTTAAGTTAAGTTACTTAAGTTACTAACATTAAAAAATGAAATATGGACTTTGTCTGAAATAAATGAATTATTATTATTATTATTATTATTATTCCGTATATATATAAAGCTGGATTACCACTCACTGACTGACTCACTGACATAATTGATCTCCCGGTTCCCCCCCGGTGGGTGAGAAACTTTGAATGAGAAAGTAAACTTTCGGGGTCGGTGAGCACCAGAAAAATCCGACTTCTTCGAGTTGACCATACCTGATGAAAAATTCAAACGGCCAACTCAAACGGTAACACCTGTGCGGGGGGTGCTCGACCGAATGTCATAGGGAACTGCCGGCAGATGCCAGAGCGCGTCGCGAAAATTTGAATTTCGAACGTCCAGCGTCGCCTCCATACAAAATGTTTTAGTTCGTAGCTCGGAAACGGTAAGAGGTAAGTCGGGGGTGCTCGACCAAATGTCATTCGGGCCGGGGTGAGCCTTCTCGTGGACAAAAAATTTTTTCAAAATGGCCGATTCAAGATGGCGGCCGATTTTCAAGTTTGTCCGAGGGGGGTGGAAATCGACACCCGGGGGGTCGCGGGGGCCCTGATTGAGAATTTCGGGTCGGTTTCTCGATTCCGCCGTTTCCAAGATGGCGGCCGTCAATTGAAATTTCAAATTTCGATCGGCCGTAACTCCCGCGAGGCCGGAGGCCGAGCGGCGCGGGCGAGGCCGCAGGCCGAGCTCGCCCGGGACTTGCACCGGGAGCGGGCCCGTCCTCGTCCGGTGGACCTTCAGCTCGACGGTCGACGGCCTGCCTGAACGGTGAGAGATAGTCACGTGGTGCTCGACCGAATGTCATAGAGAACCGCCGGCACTTTGACGAGAGCGCGATGAAAATTCAAAATGGCCGATTCAAGATGGCCGCCATACAAATTTATTTCGACCGTCGCTCCCGAACGGTCGGAGATATCGGATCGGGGCTCGAACTAATGTGGTGGGGCGAGTCGATGTCCTTCCACTGGACCAATTTTTTTTTCCAAGATGGCGAATCCAAGATGGCGGCCATTTTTAAAATTCCTCCGATCGGGATGAAATTTCATACCCGGGGAGTTCAGGGGACCCTGATTCGGGATTTTGGAACATTTTTTTTATTCCGCCATTTTTCAAGATGGCTGCCATACAAAGTGGAAATTTCGATTTTGGGGTCCGCGGGCATTTCCGAGGCGGTAGCTCGAATCGGGCGAGGGACGCGAGGTGGAATTTCCCCTCGTTGGAAACTCTGGTCTATGGGGAAATTAGGCGGAAAAAAAAATCCAAGATGGCGGACACAAAATGGCGGAAATTTAAAAAAACTTTGGGAAATTTAGAAATTTCTGAGCGAATGTGTTTCGAGGTGGAAAATCGAGAAGGAAATTTGAGGATTTAGGGTAGGTGCCGAAATTTTCCAAGATGGCCGCCATACGAAATTCTTTGGGCTACAGCTCCGAAACGGTTAGAGATATCGGATTGGTGCTCAAACTAATATCATTTATCATGACGATTTCTTTCTACTGAGGGGAAAATTTTATTCAAGATGGCGAATCCAAGATGGCGGCCTTTTTCCAAATTCATCCGATTCGGATAAAAATCGATATCTGAGGGGTTTAGGGGATCCTGACTAAGGATTTGGAATTATTATTTATATTCAACCCTTTTTGAAGATGGCGGCTATACAGCGAGGCCGCAGGCCGAGCTCCGCGTAGGGCGAAGCCCGGAGCGTCCGAATTCGATCACTGTGTGCCGAAGGCCGAGCTGCGTCTGACGAGGCCGCAGGCCGAGATCCGCGTAGGGCGAAGCCCGAAGCGACCGGACTACGGCACCACCAGCCGCCGCGCACCATGTGTAACTTACGCGAGGCCGTAGGCCGAGCTGCGTCTAACGAGGCCGCAGGCCGAGATCCGCGTAGAGCGAAGCTCGGAGCGACCGGACTACCGCACCTCCAGCCGCGTACTCTGTGTAACTTACGCGAGGCCGTAGGCCGAGCTGCGTCTGACGAGGCCGCAGGCCGAGATCCGCGTAGAGCGAAGCTCGGAGCGACCGGACTACCGCACCACCAGTCGCGTACTCTGTGTAACTTACGCGAGGCCGAAGGCCGAGCTGCGTCTAACGAGGCCGCAGGCCGAGATCCGCGTAGGGCGAAGCCCGGAGCGACCGGACCACCAAAATTTCAAGTTGTCCGATCCGGATGAAAATTGATATCTGGTGGGTTCAGGGGACACTGATTAAGGATTTGTGGTTATTTCCAAGATGGCCGCCACAAAAAATTCTTCGGAAGACATCTCCGAAACGGGTAGACATATCGGATCGGTGCTCAAACTAATATCGTTTATCATGACGATCTTTTTTTATTGAGGTAAAAATTTTTTTAAGATCGCGAATCCAAGATGGCGGCCATTTTTCGAATTCATCCGATCCGGATGAAAATTGATATCCGGGGGGTTCAGGGGAGGCTGGTTAGGGATTTGGAATTCTTATGCAGATCCCGCACAACATCAACTACAGCGATCTCTCTCAGTGTGTAATTTACGCGAGGCCGAAGGCCGAGCTCCGCGCAGGGCGAAGCCCGGAGCGTCCCCCCCATTAGGGGGAGGCCGGCGCCCGGGGGGCGCCGCCGAAACCTAGTTATATATATATAATTCCTTTTGCTTACTGGTATTTTTTTAAGTTCTCGGCAAATGTCCCGGTCAGTGCCTAGACTATTACGGTAACCCTAGTCCACTTGCACCTAAAGTTGAGCTGGATGTGCATTCAGTGAAGTCTAGGGACACGGTATCGAATGAAAAATATCGATACTTTTCTCATGAGTAGTATTACAAAAAAGTATCGTACTCATCAAAGTATCGTGAGAAAAGTATCGATACCCCAAGGTATCGATGAAAAAATTTGCCTACTACAACCCCACATCTCATAATGCCTTTCCCAATTATACACATTGATTGCAAAGGAAAACGTCGACTGTTCAAAATATTGATAACTTCCTAAAGTTCGCGACAAAATAGACACTGTCCTGAATGATTAATATTGAAAGTATCGATTATTAATTTCGATACGATACTTGTCTTAAAGTATCGTATGAGTAAAAGTATCGAGTACAAAAGTATCGGTGTCGAACCGAAAAGTACTCGATACGGAAATTATCGATACTTTTTCCATGTCCCTAGTGCCTAGGACACACGGACAGTGGGCTACATTTATTTTCTCACATTTTTAAAATTCTCGACATTGTGGACTAGTCGCAGCCGGTCGACCACAATTAGCCTAGAGCCAATCTAGAAAGTTAGGTAAAAACGGGTATAGCGAAGTGGGATTGAGCGTTGATATATACAATGGGGGTTGTCGTCTTTAATTGGGATCTCTGTTCGGTCTTCTTGTGCCGAAGCCCTTTCAAAGGCCGCTTCCGTTCTTTGCTTTGTTCTTAAAATGTCTAACTAGGGTTCTTGGTTAGTAAAAGTCCACACTTTATTCACGTAGGTAGGGATGTGACATTGAAAGAAAAAATCGATTAATTAATAATCGATTTTGCTTCACTACTTATAAATCGATTTAAAGCGATCTTTTTTTTTTTAAATACTATATAATAATAAAACCAAGCTTAAGGTCTTAAGACGAAGGAATATGGGTATCAATAATTGGGTTGGGTTGGGTATCTATCTATGATAGCTTTTTCCCAGGACAAAGAAGTACTCACGGGTTACTGGGAAATAACCACCATCGGCCTCAGACGTCATGTTTTATAAACGTTAGTTTTAAGGAATAGACGACATAGAAATTATATTAATACTTTATTAAAATAAAAATAAACGAAAACGAAATAAACAAAAAAACTTCTCTTCGCAAAACTAAAAACACCGTTCAAACACCAGCTGTTTGATATTAATTGTGTGAATTATTTATATTAATGAAAGTTATTGTGTTTTCGAGCTCACGGTGTTTATTTTGGTCGCTCTATTTTTTATTTTTGTCCCTAGCTTGGACAACAAAAAGATAACTACAAGTGAAAATACTTATTTTAAAAAGTGTATAAACAAGTACGAAAAGAATCAGTTACGTAGATTTTAATAATATATTTTTGTAACAAAATACGACATACTCTAACTTTGATACTAACACGTAGTAAAAAGATGTTGTATTTTTAATTTATTCCGAGTGCTGTGTACCTGTGAATGTAGAAAAGTGAGTAAAGTAATTATTTGCGAACATTTTCATGTATAGCGAAAACGGAGTACCTTTAGTTACCCTGTCTGTATGAGCCCTAAAGATGACGTCACAATGGCGTCGACAGGTAGAGAAATTAGGAGATAACTTTTGAAAAATTATGATTTGTGAACTCGAAACATGATATTTCGTAATGATCTATACATGAAAATGTTCGCAAATAATTACTTTAGTAATTGGCTAGTCTGTACTGCTTTACCGATGGTACCTACCCTCAGCCCTACCTATTTCAAACATATACATACAGATGGCGCCGTTCGATCAATTTGTTCCCGTTAAGTGAACGGGAACAATTTCTTTCATCCGGCGCATAGATGGCGCTGTATACAAAATCGATTAAAATGTGTATTTTACATAATCGATTAATTTATAATAGATTTTTTTTATTTCTAAAATCGGTTTTTAAAAATCGATTATTCGAAAGAAAAAAATCGATTAACATTAAATCGATTATTTTTTCACATCCCTACACGTAGGTATGTCAAGATTTACAATAGCGATTTAGATTTTAGAAGAAAGAGCATGAATTTCACACATAGGATGTCATAGAACAAGATTGAATAGAAATTTATAATCAACAGAAACTAAAAAATGCGCATGCATTCGCCGTCGGATATCGGTAGTGACTGTGCGGCGCCCGCTCGCTCCGCTCTGCGCAAGCGCCTTCTACAAGCGGCCGCGCGTACATTCCTTAAGCAAATTTAGCATCGGCCGGCGGGTTTGCTTGCCTAATTAAATTAATTGCAGTGTAGGCAAGGTTCCTACATTCTCTTCTCAAGATTTCCGTGTGGATAAAACAGTTTTCTTCATTTAAAATTTAGGCTTGATAAATTTGCGTAACAATGTTGAGTTTGTTGAATTTGTTTTTGCATGTTATGGACGTATGTCTTTACGTATTAAGTTGTAATATCGTACTATTTACAAGTAGGTTTATAGTTATTGCAAGTATTTGTGTAAAATATTCACCAATCATGTTTTAAGTTACTTATATTTATTTTATACGTTTCATGGCACCTACGAACGTGTCTCTCAGTTCTACCCACAGGTTGGCTGGTTGCGAATGCCTCCAGGGACTAAGCTCGCCTTTTGTACGATTAAGTGCAATAGAGATTTTAAATAAAAAAAATGGCCAATGAATTGCCTTATATTGACTTCGTTCCTGATTCCCGTCTATGTAAATTGTCGTCTATCTGAGGCAACATCTTTCCATTCTTCGTTTCTGCTGTAGTATTCCATGTAGTGAGTTTGTCCACGTACCTACTTGTGGACTCTGTATCTAAATGCTGCGGTCAGCATGTGTGCCATTTCCCTCCTTATGATAATATAGTACTTAATATAAAGTGTATAATTCCCAAATAAGAACTATAAAAGACAGAATGATCGCGAGAGACTCTCTGACTACACGACGGACTGTTATTGTGTAATGTTCTAAGGATACGTCATAAACGTAAATGAAAGTGGAATAAAAACCGAAAACGGACACTGTTACCGCCACGCGTGTCCACGTCACGTGAACACATTCAATGTAAATCAACAATTGATAAAACTGGAACTAAAACACTGCACTTTGTAATAATAACAGTTTTTTTACTTTGCTTTTTTAAACAACCCGTGGTGCCGTTGACATGGACGTTTGGTACCTTCATCATTTCTCTTACTGGCTGAATATTTGGCAGATATTGGGATGGAATTTCTTTCTTTCTTACTAAAAGGATCACGGGTCAATTTTTTTTTTTAAATTCATTTATTTTGAGTCCTGCTGTGGATAGCGATGTGTAGTTATCGATAAATATCCCTATTAATATGGAGTACTGTACGAGGCGCGTGATCGTGTACCATTTAATTGACTTCTGATTGTACGAAAATTGCTAGTATTTTAACGTCTTGTGAGAACGCTGTTTTTCTTAATTAAAAGTTTTTCCTCCTACTGTCTCAACAAGAACTTGAATTTTGAATAAACAGCTTATTTGAATGAATTTCGTAGAATTTTTTATTTACGTAAACAAATCAATTATTGACATTGCACTTGAAATAAAATGTCATTGTTTCGCGCGCAGTGTGACAAGTGGCATCATCCTTCTGAAACCACATGTCAGTTATGTCTATTTCATTCAATATTTGCCAAAAAAAGTTTGTCAACATACCATGACACCGGTCGCCATTGACAGGCACTTTCTCCATTTTCAAATGTGCCATAATCAATGTTGATAAAATTGCTCACAGCTCCATTGTTGAACTACCCGCCACGGCCGCCCCCTCGGTCGACTCGTGAGCACGGCTCCTGAGCCGCGCCAACACGTCGAGTAGAAATACAAGTGAAACAGAAGCCCGCGTCTAGACCTGATATTTTTATCAAAATATTTTATGTACAGTTTTGTAGTAGGACTTAGCGGCCTATTTGGGTTCTTTTATTTTTTTATTTAGTAAACTTTTTTACACATTATGGGACAAAAGGCCAACTTAATGCCTTAAGGCATTCTTTACCATTGGATAAACAGAAATAATATTTATTTATGTTGTGAATAAATTTCAAAAAACATTTTTAATACTGATCTACGGTTTTACGTAATAAAACAACCGTTCCACAACGTAAATTTAATTTACTCACAAATTAATAAATAATAATTTATTAATAAATGAAATGATGCAACTCGCGCCATCTAGTATCCAATATTTAAATAAAAATAAAATCGCCTTATAAACTAGTGATTGCAGCGTTAACACATTACGCGTTAACGTTAACAGATACAAAGCGGGTGCGTCTTGCAGGCGCGGGTGCATCCTATAAAAACACTTGCTTAATTCATATAAATCTTCGGCTGCTGTTGAATTCTGGCGGGGGAGGAGGGACCGGCATACTACTGCGACCTCGTCTCCTCCGAAGCGAACTTCCGCGGGCTCAGAGAGTTTGCACACCGATGGCACAGGAAAAGGAGCCCGAAAGAGCTGCTCGGCACTGAAGTACATCGTCTAGTGTAGTAGAACAGCCCCAGAAAGGGGAGAGTGCTTATGGGACACAGGCAAAAGAGAATACTTGTAGGGAGGCAGAGCAGATACGCGCCGCAACATAGCCCTTAGCAGGCGAACGGCGCGTACCTCTCGACGATTTGGTCCGTATAACCAAAAGGTTGGTAGGACCATGGGTGGAGGTGGGTCATGCTGTCGAATTCCGTCCCAATACGGAGCGGGTGCAGCGCGTCTACTGAAGCGGGTGCTGGAGCGAGGGGGGCGGGCCGCTGCGGGCGCCCGCTCTTCAGTTCGTGTTACCCGCCCAAATGCTACGCTAGTGTTGATTGTCCTAGTATATGAAATCGCAGTGTGGACATTAAAAACGAAGAATTGATATCTGCAGTGTTAAATAGACCTCCTGTATGCAATAGCAAAGATCCAATACATAAAAATAGAACTATCGTACAAAAATTATGGGAGGAAATAAAAAAACTTTTCCCAGGAAGCGACGGTAATTTTTATTTATTTATTCAAATCAAACATTGTTTACAAAATAGTTCGTAAATGTTTCCTATGTGCTGTGACTGTCGACGAGTTGTTGTTTCCGCTGTCTAGTACCTACTAGGTACTACTTACTTGAGTTATTGACATGTAGTGAATATCATTATTGTCATCTTTGTCTATTATCACATTATGCAATAAACATGTGGTTTTTATTATTAAACAGGCGTTTTTGAAATTAGTGTATATTTTTATTTAAAATTTTACATTTTGCGCACAATTTTTCTCAACCTACAATGTTTCCCGTCTAATAAATGGGTCTATACAATTTAAACCCCATTTTGTATAACATTCATTAGCAATTTCTTTTAGACGAGTCATGTCAGGTTGGGGCATATGTTCTTCTTTGAGGTTCTTTCATATAGCAGAACAAGTTTCATATACAATGTTAGCTACATTTGTTTTCCCCATTCGAAATGAAAAGGCTATAGACCTCAACGCTTGCCCCATTGATACCTATAAAAAAACAGTCAGTATTTTTATTTTTTAAAACATAGAATAGAGGAAATTGCGTACATACCTATATACATACATATCCCTTTTTTAAGTTGATTAAAAATATGAAATATAAATTATTTGTATTTCCAGTTGATCTACTAAAGAAAAGATTTAAAAATTTAAAAGGTCTTTACAGGAAGGAACTAAAGAACATTCCTATAAATAGATGCGGTGATGGAGCCAATGAAATTTATTCAACGTGGCCACATTTCGAACAAATGGCCTTCTTGAAGGACGACGTAACTCCTTCTGAAATTGACTCTAATTTAATAGTTGCTAACGTTGAAAATGTAATTTTTTCTAGTACAAATAATGACAGCCAAAGTAGTGCTACAACACAATCGGTTGAAAGCACCTCCACTTCTCAATAACGCAAACGAAACGCTAATGATATTAGAAATGAATTATTGGGAATTGAGAAAAAAAGGCTAGCTTTACTGGGAAAAGACAGTTTAAATTCAACTTCGATGCACAGTAATTCTGAGGATTATCATTGTTTAACGTCGCTTTTGCCTCAAATGCAAAAGTTTGATGATATCCAAAAGTTTCGTGTCAGACACAAAATAAACCAAATATTTTTACAAGAAATGGTAAGAACGTCTGACAGAGTGGACGCTGATTATGATTATTGAAAGTTGATAGCGGAGAGAAATGACTGTGAAACATTATTAAACTTAATTAATTAAGTGACAAATGATTTTTCAGCTGGAGTAATACTACTCGTATTTTTAAAGTTAGTATCACATTTTTCAATGTCCAGAATTCGTTCTAATATATAATCAAAAGTCGATACTGACATTCTTGTATACTCATAAAATCTAGGAGGATACCTACTCAATTCCTGATATAAAGTCATAAATTCACCAAACTCTGATCTCTCAAGATTTATAGGATGAACACCTTGTATCTATAATAATTGATGAAAATAATATATCGTAAGTAAAACACGAACTACGCTCTAAATGTAAGTAATATCGACGCATACGCACACGACTCTGACCGGCGCGCGGCGGTCACCCCCACTGCACACTGACGCGCCTGCGCTTGCAAGACGCACCCGCTCTGTACCTATATACAGTCATAGGGTGAGTATTTTGTAGGAATACGAGTTTTAATACTACAATAATAAGGATCAATTTCATTAGTTACAGTGACTAAAAATTATCAATATTTCAAAGTTTTCGTCAACTAAATTGGCGGCCGATTAGCACAGTTTGTAGTACCTCCTACCTACAGTTGTAGTACTTTGCAATCGGTTCCGGGTTCGATTCCCGGTCGGATAAACAGAAAGAAAAATGTTTATTCGGGTCTGGGTGTCCCGCCACTGTTGTGCCGTCCTGTGAGCGTCCTGTTGACGTCTTACGACACGGGTAATAATTACATTACCTATGATTGTAAATATGTATATATAATTCAATTAGATTTAATTGGTATTATTGGAACACATTCATTACATTACATACTTACAAATTTACAGCATTTACAAATTGACGAGGGGACACCCGAACTTTTTTTTGTTCTTTAAACTTCCAACTTTATCTTTGTTTTCAGTAAGTAAGTATTACTAACTATTTATTATACATATTATGGCTCTCTGAGATTTTTTATTTTTTACTTAGAGAATACAGGAAATCCAATGTAGGCGTGTACCTTATTATACTCGAACTTATTATAAGATTGCACGAGTTTTCCCTTTATTTCCCAAGCATCAAAAATAAAATGTTAAATGGAAAGAAAAAATTACTATCTACTCGTCGGAGTCCATATACTAGCATTGAAAGGCAAATGTTTCACTTTTAATTGGTTATATTTATTCATTATTATTTTATTAGTGACTGTGTGAAAACTCAGAACTAATAAATAAAAAAATAAAAGGAAATAAAAATAATTTGAACAAACTTTACCTTTACGTTTCAGCCATGGTAACTAAACATTTGTTTTCGTTAAATATAAAAAGTAAAGCGTGGACCGTTCACATTTCATGTATTTCATGTATTTTCCCACCAAATTGAGTAAAACTTGAATAGATAATATTATCTAAGTATTATATCAGTGACAAGTGAAATTATTATGCTGACCACAAATCATTAAAAAGTGCAGTTTATTCGAAATAAAGAAAAACAATGTTAGTGAGGTACCTACCTATCATAAAAAAGTGGAAAAAATAAATAAATAAAATTCATTGAGATCGCGGCGTGCCGTAATCTTACATCAATAAACAAATACCTATTAATTTTGTGCATAGCTACAATAAGTACATAAGTATCAATGCAATTTAAAAATAGGAGAGAAATAAATAGGTACAACGTTGCTGTGAAAAGTGATAGTTAATAAAAATAATATCGAGTTAAGTGACAGTTGAACGAAAATAATAATTGTTAACAAATGACGATTTTTTCAATAGTCGCTCATAGTAAATAAAGATTTGAAATATTTTTTTTAAGGAACCAATGGTCTATCGGTAGATAATGATTTCCCGTCACTATACCTGTCTTATGTTCAAATCTCCATTACAATAAGGACATTCTTAAACAACTTTCCATTTTTTATATTTTTTATAATAGGTAATGATAATGACTTATTATCAAAATTTGAAGCAGAATTTTTAAATCTAATTTATAAATTTAAATAAAAAAGTTTAGTGAACGTGAAGCTGTGAACTAGTGGACGTTTAGTGAAGCTGTGTTTTCATTTAATTTCATTGTTTAGTTTTGTTTTCATTTAATTTTAATTACCTACCTTTTCACCAAAATAAGTGAAAAAGAAAACAGTGACAGCGACAATTACGTTCGACTTTATTCGTAATCTTCACAAATATCTATAGCAAATGTATAGCGGTATAAACCTATGGAGGTAATTTTCAATACTGCCCAAGTTCACTTTTTAAGTTAGTAAGTTGCATTTTTCGACAATAGATATCGCTGCTCATAACTATCACAAGTCTATTGATTTGTAATTGTTTAAAGCAAAGTAAATAAATAATATCATTTTAATAAATATTATGGCAACGACACTAAAGACCAAAATTCAATGTATAAAATGTAATGAAATTATTAAAGACAGCGAATACATAAAATGCTGTAATTGTGAATAAACTTATGACCTACCGGGTACAAACATGACAAACAGGAGATTTCATCTAATGACAAAGGACAACAAGTCGAACTGGGAATGTATTACGTGCAAAGATAAAAACAATAAAAATAAAAGAAAATCCTCTAAAAGAATTCCTGAAAAACCACATGCCACAAAGCCACAAATAGCTGTACTACTAGCTAGCTTACTAACAAACAACAATCACAAAAAGGCTAAGAAACTGAACCGTTCCTTCGAAGGCTGCACGAGTATCTACACCGTGCACCGGTTGAAACCGAAAATGAATATGAAGACTGCTCCGCAATCATGGGGTTGAATGACAGAGGTGAAAGTTCCAAGAGCCTATCCAATGCCACAACTTTTGAATATTCACATATTGTTGAGTTACAATAACGTTTAGATGAGAAAACAATGCAACTCGAGAGGCTTAGGCGCACGAGGAAATATGCAGGCTTAGGTAATATGGAAAATACAAGCCTAAAAGCATCGCAGACGAACAGAAAGCAACAATTAACTTTTACAAACATTTACTTAATACTGACAGAATATCGCCAGGGAAAAATAAACTATATATACCTACCTAGCAAGCAAACGTGCGGAACTATGCACGTTTGCTTGCACTATGCAGACGAATTAGTCGTGTAGGTAAGTACTCCCAAAAATGGACAGCAATATAAAGACTTTGTAAAACCAACTCCCCCAAACATATAGTCCGGATATTGAATCAAACTGTACGATAGGTAATGGTCCCAAACAATAGGGACGTTGAAACATTTACCTGCACAAGATGATGGCCAAAACCCAGGAAAAAGGTACCAAATAACAAAAACCGAAGACTGTGGAGGATCTGAATACTATGTTATAACATACTATGTTATAAACTCGCTGAAAACGATTTTATTACTTACGAGGATCTAGTACTGTGTATGAATGGAGTATGGAGTGATGTAGTATGGAGATTAGAAGATGTAGACTGAAGAATTGAAAACATTTACCAAATATGACTTTTTTATTATTATTCGGAATTGCTAAATGCCTGTGGCCCTAATGACTGAGTTGTATTTTATCAGTTGTGGTAATTATTTTGATAAATTTTAAATATCTGACTGACCACAAATATAGATTGATGGGGCTATACATATAATGATATTTTACATATCAATAACCGCATTAGAAAGACTTTTACCAATACATCACGCACACTTACGCACACTTACGGTTTCCTTTCTGCCACACCCACATCAACCATTGGTTATTACGCATTTGCAGTGTTGCAGAATTCAGAATTACTCAGATGTCGCAGATCATTAAAATGGAATGTCAAGTTGAGAAAAAAGAGCATTTTGGACACCTCCTTCTTTTTGCTTTTAATCAAGGTTGTTAGGCCGCAAAAGCTATGCTGTGTATGGATAGGGAGCCATAGCTGAAAGAACCGCTCGTGATTGGTATGGCAAGTTGAAAAATGGAAATTTTGACCTGAAAGACACACCTCATTCTGGCCGTCCAGTTGAGTTCGATGAAGAGCGATTAAACCAACGTTTGCACGAAAATGGACATCACGTGAAACGACAAGGGCACTGCCAGAGAAAATGCAATGCAATGCTCCCTACCTATAGCTGCTATAGAGAAGCATCTTACTCGTAATAACTCGATGAGAAAGGTTCACAAGTGTGGAGCATGGAACAACAAACAACAACAAGTAACAAAGAACGGCGGCAACTTAGTTGCCAACCCAATATTCTAATCTTGACGTTCACTTGAATTTTATTAAACGATTCCATTGTACCTACGTATGAGTATCTATAAACGTTAGGTAGCTATCTACACATATATCTAATAGAGTTCGTTACGATAAAAAAGAAATTTCTGCGTATTTCACAAAGTCCAAATGTTGTAAGTCCGAAATCATCTAAACACGTTAATCACGCCAGTGTTACAACGTGTAAATTATTAAATATTTGAACATATTGCACATAGGTAAAATGGGGGGTGTACTTAAATATAGTCACACATAAATATAATCACAGAAAAACGAGGAGGACACAAAATAATAATTTTGTTTTTTAAACTTTGAGCTTATTATTTATTTATTTTGTGAAAATTGGAAAAGTAATGAATTTTTTTTAAAAAAACAAGTTCTATCTTTGTTTTCAGTAAAGTTAATAATAAATAGTATTACTATCTAACTATTATACGTATTATGGCTATTTATTAATTCACTTTCCTCGATACGGAGGTGTCGCGCACTGTTCGGTCCAAAAACTATTTTATATCGCGAACCCGTAGGCTGTGGAACGAACTGCCTCAAGAGGTCTTTCCATTGAGCTACGATATGGGGTTCTTCAAGAGAGCTGTGAATAGGATTTTGCAAGGTCGGCGGCGCGCTCGCATGCCCCCTGGTGTTGCAGGTGCCCATGGGCGGCGGTAACACTTACCATTACGTGGGACCGCTTGCTCGCCCGCCCACTAGTCTATAAAAAAAAAATCACTTATTTTTTTTAAATTTTTTATTTAAACAATACGGGATGTCTAATTGTAAGCGTGTACTTACTCAAACTTATTTTAAGATTGCACGAGTTTTCCTTTCAGAAGCATCAAAAATAAAATGTTGCACGATCAGGAAAAAACACTTTTAAAAAAAGTAAAAATGTAATGAAGAACAAATAGAAACGTGAATTTCTGTTTTTCAATTTAGTATTGATAATTAATTCACTGAAGAAATTGACGTTGTGAAATTGTTCTGAATTGAGGCCAGGTCAGTCAGGTTTTCAAGAATTGAGATATCGAGTTTTCAAGACATTTCGCTAGCAACTTTAAAAAAAAAATGGTTTTAATATTATTTTTATTATTTTTTTAATATTATGATATCAGGTACCTACGTTGGTAAGTCAATAGAGAAATTTAATATTTTTATTTGCAGGTGTTTTTTTTTCTATATCTTCTGGCTAAGCCGAAACACTATAATACACATGGAGGACTCAGTAATGTGTACTTAGGACTTATTAAGTCCTTCGTGATAATACATACAAAACGAGATAACTCGTAATTGGCACTGAAAAAAAACAAGAATCACACGGCTTATCTCGGGTTGAGCATACAGATAGATTATGTTTTATAGCAACGAGTTAACTCGGGTTTGGCATGTGGTGAATGATTTTTTTTTTTTCAATCTGTCACATGAAATACTTATTTGAAATAATTCTTCTCGCAGAGAAAGGGTTATTCATTCTTCATTCATCATTATTATTACGTTATTCACTATTTTATTTCTCAATATCCGTAAATCGACTTTGGATCGTACACAAATTTACAGCAATAATATATTTTGTGCGTACGCCATATTGAATTGGAATTCAGCTACAAACGCGCGTGGAGCCGCCGCACCGTGTACCGCATCGACTAATTGACAGCAAGCTGTTAGCGACCGTACCAAATAACGTATAAGATTCCAAATCGTATGTGCACTTTTATTAAATCCTGAATCATTCTCATATTTTATCGAAAAACGTAAAACGTTGGTGGATTTTGTTATTAAGCATTTTATTTCGATCTAAAATGTAGTCTACTCGTACAACAAATTATTCCTATATAATTTTTGGATGTAATACATATTAGAGCTCAGTAATGTAGGGTGGATGTACCAGTCTCAAACCATTTAAGGAAAAAAAATAACTTTAAAATGTTGTTATATAACCTAATTGCGATATTTATTACTAGTTTATTTTTTATATTGTACGTTATCTAGTTAAAAGTTATAATTGAAAAGAAAAACACTTAATTCATTTTGTTTTTTTTATTATTTAACATAATCGGTATATAACTGGGATGTACCCTACTTTGACCAGCAGGCCCCAGTTGTTGACAGGATTTGTACCAGAGGTTGACCATTAAACAAAGTGAAATAAAATCTACATTCCACAAAAGGAGATGTTTTTTATAATCAACTTTATTAAGGTTTGTTCTTAGGGCTAATTGAGACCAACAAGTAAATTACTATTTTCAGTCTTAACAATCACAATAGAAATTCTTAAATCTAAATGGCACATTTTCAAATCACATAAAAATAACAAATAATAACTTCACTTAAACTTTATAAGCAACCTACGTTTTTGGTTTAATCATTATTAATATCAAATATCAAACATACCTAAATAAAATTTCTAACAATATCACAGAATGACTCAAAAGTAAAAACTGCAGATGAAAGGAATCAGATCCAAAAAAGATATTTGGCCATTTCTGGCACTTTGTATGAACCTCTACTATTAATTGACACAGGGGCATTTATTTTCTCGACTATTCTGTCATTAGCATACCAAATTTTATCTTCTTTATCCGGCCATTTAAAAGTATTTGGAGTTGATAGCACCATCGTACTAACTTCTTTACTCTCTTTGTCAATATTTTTGACAATCCCAGGAAAATACTCTCCCTCGTAGTTTACTATTAGGTATGATCCTAATTCTATTTCGTCGTTTGATCTACCTTTCTCACTGTAATAGACCAATGGTAAATTATCCTCTTCTGAATCAGAATCTATCCTATTTTGTACTCTCTTTCTTATTCGTTTTGCTTTAGGTTTCTCAATTTTGTTCAACTCTTGTAACCTCTTTTTTTCTTCTCTTGCTAATCTCTTATTTTCTTTTTCTTCTTGTTCCTTATTTTTTTCATTCCAATACTGCATCCACTCTACTGATGTAACTGCATCCGGCAATCGCTTTCTATTCAGCTTTTTCTTACAACCTTTTTTCAGTGGCGATTCTGTAGGCCAAACTAAAGAAGACGCAAAAGCAGGGCTGACTGTAATTTTAGAATATCCGGGTGTAGTTTGTTTTAAAGAGTCTCTAGACTTTGCAGATTTAGTAGGTGTCTTTTCTTGGTCGTTTAGTTTTTTGGATGATCCTGGTTCAGGTGTTTTTTGTTCTGAAAACTGTATCATTGTAACAGATTTATTAGGCGTTGCTTCTCGATTTTTACTATTGCAATCGTCTGTAAAAAAAACTTAGTGAGGTTGAACCTGGTAGTTGTTCCTCGTCTGATAATTTTGTCGATAAAGTAAGTACTGACTGGCGAATTAATGCAGAGTTTGGAACGATGCTAATTTCTGGAGAATCTGGAGTTAGAATCTTATCATTCCCTATTTCCTTTAGGGGCTCTTCATAAATGGAACTCGGTGACGTTAAACAAGGTAATACTGTCGAGTTAGTTGAAGTTTCTAGTCCCTCCGATGGTCCGTGCTCGGGTGATAATATTTCTTCGTCATATTTTTCAAATACGTCCAGTAAAGATGGACTTACCAACGCGTTGCGTTGCGTTGTGCATTCTTTTTCAGAATTAAGGTCCCGTTCATTATGTATATTTGCTGTTGATTCCGGTGGGTCTGGTGAGTTGCAAGCATTAGTAACTTTATTACAAATTTTGCGCCAGACATAAAAAAGCTCTTTTGCCGATTCATCTCCAGTCCAAGATTCGGTATGTGGAATGGCGCGGAATTCCAAAATTCTATCCAGACATTAGAGACTCAAAGTACAGTAAGTGTTCTGTACTTATTTCTGTCGGTTTATCTACAACTGTATGTCTGCTATCATGATTCATACATTTGGTGTAGTCAATGACATTAGCATCAAAAGGAAACAAACCACATTTACGAAATCCATTTCTAATGATTTCTTCAGTAGCAGACCCTACAGCAGATTTTAAAAGAGGTGCAAATTGAGCCCTTGTGACAACTCTATTTCCTGTAGTTACTTTCCAATTCTGAACTATCTTTTTCCATGAATTTTTAAGTGGATGAAACACAGAGACATCGGCAGGTTGTATAATATGCGTTGCATTGGGATGAAGGGCATACAAAATAATTTGGTTCTCAATGCACAGCTGGCTCACTTCGTATGTAATGTGTGATTTGTGACCGTCGATTAATATAAGTACAGGAAATTTCACGTTTGCCTTACGTAAAGCTGGCAGCAATGAATTGCCTATATACCCATAGAACACACGAGATGTCATCCATCCCTTAGGTGACTTTCCGAGGCACCAGTCTTTGGGAACATTTCTTGCAATTTCTGCTGGTATTCTCTCATAGGGGTAAATAACCATCACCGGCATAACTTTACCAGATGCAGTGAAAGTTCCTAACACTGTTATACTTTCTTTCTCCTTATCTTTAATTTCGTAAAGATTTTCCATGCCTCTAGGTCCCAGTACAATGCCCGAGGAAGGACATACCTGAAAACCGGATTCGTCAGCGTTTAAAATCCTATCAGGATCGTCTAAAATATCTTGTGCGTTTTCAGTCTTTAGAAACACTTCTAATTCTGAATGCCATTTTCTTATCCCTTCCTCGGTTACTGTACTTCTTGCAGAGTTTATAGCTTCTGCATGTCGCTTAGCAATATCTGGATTTCTCTTCATGAAATTATCGAACCATTTCCGTCCTGGAATTCCTTCCTTGAATGGAGTTGATCGATTGTCGGCTTTGATTATTTTAGTGACTGTCTCTATTAACTGCTCTTTTTTAATAGGGATTCCCTTTTTAGCCATTGCATTTATCCACCGACATAGCAATCGTTCCTCATCAGGTGTCAAAATTGTTGGCGGGCCCATTTTTCGTTGAATGGGATGTCTCATTTTTATTTTATTAATCATTGTAGAATGGGGGATGTTATATTTGCGGCACGTTTCTCTGATTTTGTTTCCTAACTGTATTTCTTTAAGCGCTTCATAAATATCGTCCTCACTGTACCGAAAGAATTTTTTTTTTGGTGGCATATTGTATCTAAAACAAGCAAAAAAAAAAACTCATATTTAGAGAGATTGGTCAATCATAGGAGCTTATGTTTTGTATGCAGTACCAATGTCAAACCACTGGTCAACTAATGGAAACAATGCGATTTACTCCATTAAAATCGATTGTTGAGTTACAAATCATATCATAGACATGAAACAGATAAAAAAATGCAATAAAAAAAGTAGTACTTCAGTGAGCTAGTCGTTGACCAACTGGTCAACCACAGGAACACTTAATCAAATCATGTACCTTTTGTTAACCAGTTAAATAACTCATGAAATATATTGTTTGCACCTTAAATTCATTAAAATCCCCAAAATAAACATAAAATCATTACAAAAATCAATCATCAGAGCAATGTACATTCAAAACAATACAAAATAAATATAAAATATTCTTACCTCGTCAAAACTCGTTCATTATTGCAATGGCGGCCGAATGGCAACTGTCAGCGACAAGTAAAAATAAAACGAAATTGTAGGGTTCACTGTTTGTCTCTTGCTAGCCGTAATGTGATTGATTGATTTGTATTAGTAACGACAACATATAGCCAACATTAAATGAAACAGATAGTGGCGGGAAATCTTAGTATTAACACTCAATGCCGCAAATGGTCAACAACCGGTGCCTGGTCAACTATAGGCTCAACCATCCTATAACAAGAATAAGTGGTGGACACACTTTCAGTGGTGGATCTTGGTAAACGTTGGTTCAGTAAGCTATACAAATATATATCAAAGTATTATAAAGCTGTTAACAATAATTTATAATTAGGTATATGAAATATACGGCAAATTGAACAGTTAGAAGGTTATTTAAAGAAATCAAAGTTTCCAATAGTTTCTTAATTGGATTCCTGTTTAGTAGGTATTGCTTGCACCTTTTATCGGCAAATACGAAAATATAATATTTTTAACATACCTATTTCCCCATAATAATCTGCAATAATTCATTAATGGCCTTGTTCTGTCATTTCTATAGCTAAAAAATTTATAGATTCGTAAATATAGTATCTTAAAAAGTTTATATAGACATTCGTATTATTGAAAACAATTCTATTTTTAAATAATGCAATTTAAACATGCACGTACCTAACTTTACTGGGCTGTAAATATTTACAGAAGAACCGAAACCGGTAAACGAACGTAAAACACTGGAAATAAAACACTGCACTTTATAATTTTTTTATTTTGTCTTTTCAACCCGTGTTCAACAATAACAACAACAACTGAAAGTTACAAATTTTATGTTTCAAACAATGTACCACATTTACTACGGGCAAATTGGATAGATAATGAATTATAGAATAGATTAAAACACTTTATTCATTTTCTTCTTTATCCCTTCATTCATTGATACAAACTAATATAAGTACATTTTTTTTTATGGACGAAGGCGGCAGACGAGCATACAGTCCCCCTGATGGTAAGTGGATACTGTCACCCATACACATCCGCGATACATGTCAACGTCAGTCCAAAATAATGGGTTTGGAGAAAGGGTTGGGAAAATGGGAAGGGATAGGATGGGAATGCGCTCTGGCACATCTCACTCACTACCGAAACCCGTACGTGGGGTAAGAAGATAAAGTGGGAAATGCAGGACATTTCAAGGTAGTCTTCTGTGAGAGAGGGGTAACGTGGCCAGTCGAGCGCGACCAGCGGCTGTTGGATTGCCAGCGTGCACTCTCCCCCTCAAACAACCTAAATTGTATACATATATACTTATAGTCTTGAATACATACCCATACATGCTTACATATACATTCATACCTAATCTTATACATACTCATTCATAGTCTTGAACAAACCCTGGCAGAACGGCACACACACACACACACATATATATATATATATACCTAAGTACAAAAACAATCAAATATTTCAACCTACATATTATATATGTAACAATTAAGCGGATACAAAGTATAGTAACAGTATAAGTATAGTAAATATAGTAACAGTTTAGCTAATAGAACGAAATACATTCAAAGTGAAGTTTGCCCCGTACAGCGGGGTAAAGTGGGGTACCAGGTGGGGCATTGTGGGGTATTTTTATAGAAATTCTGTCAACAGTTTTTTGTAATCAAAATATAAACTTTTAATTGTTATAAGTTTCTTAAAACAAAATTAAACATTTTTGCTTAAAATTTCAAAACATAAAATGAATTAACATCTTCTTAAAACAAAATTAACGATTTTTAGTTAAAATTTCAAAACAAAATGAAATAATATTAAAAACCCTTGATCATTAATCAACAACGCATATGGCACATACATGTGTGGTTTCGTCATCCTCATCATCTTCTCCTGCGCAAGAGCAGTGTGCCCAACTATTGCACTTTATGCATCGTATCCAACCCTCCGTAGACTGTGACCATAAATAACCGCAATATATGCATTCAGCATCTTCATCATCTACGGTTTCCTTTATATTTTTTTGTTTTTTGACTATTGTGTTCCTTTTTTTATTTGGTTTATTAGCGCTTAAATCGATAGTTTTGGTGATCTTTCTTTTCATTTCTTTGCTCTTTTTGGTAGCCTTCAGAGCAACAAGCTCATTTTTATAGGGTGATTCTGTAAGGATTGCTGTTTTTCCTCTTCGACTTACAACCCTCTGTGTCGTACGGTTTTCCTTCGGCAAAGGCATAATTTGCTCAGGGGACGTCAAAAAAGAACATTTTGGTGGATTAATTATCCAAGAACATCCAGGTAAACAAACAAGGTGGCTTGGGGTAACTGTCAAGACATTAAATTAAAAAAATCTCTCAATATTTAGCTTTAAATCTAGGGTAAGCTTGCACTCTTGATGAATCAAATTATAGATACAAAACAAATTAAGGCATTACGCTCGCCTTTTGTAGGTACCATAATGTGCAAAAGTTGTTTAAATGAAAACGATAGTTATAGATATTCGTTTATGCAAATTCATCACCATTGGCATTTTGGAAGGGTAGATACATTCTGGGAAATGGTCATATTTGGAAGTGTACATTCTGGGAAATGGTTATTTTGGGAAGTGGTTACTATAGGAACAAGACGTCCTGCTCCGAAGCGATAAATACGATAGGTCACACTAAAAGTTCTTAAAACTGGCTAATGTACAAATTCGAATTTTGAAAATGAAACTGCTTGTCAAGAAACGTCATTAAATTTTCAAAGCTGTCATTGGTTTTTTATTTCTTGCGGCAATTTGTGTTTGCGGAAAAATGAATTTACGAGAAGTACACAGCATTACACACAGCGAGGCGTTAAATTATACCTTTGCATTACTAACAATAATAATAATCATTAAAAGAACTTGTATTAGTATTAATGTTTATTGTACCTTTTTTTTTTATATAGAAGTGGGCGGACGAGCAAGCGATCCCACGTGATGATGGGTGTTACCGCCGCCCATGGACACCTGCAACACCAGAGAGCATGCGGGTGCGCCGCCGACCTTGCAAGGACTAGTTTGAAAGTCATATTTCACATTTTTCTGAGATTTTTGAATGCTCGAGGTCACAGCCGCGTCGCTCGGAGATTTACGATGTTAATCCGTACCCCGGACGGACAAGCATCCTTTAAACCCGAAGACCTGGAGTCAAACCTGGAGGGGTGGCAGCAGATGAATACGATACATGTTATACCTCTATAATTAGTCCGTAAAAATCGTATTCGTTATAAGGCTACACACCTAAATAACTACTAATAACAGATTTTTATTACGAAATATCACTATCACTTGTGGACCTGCTACATACGCTACCGACCGCAGAACTAGGCACCAGGAGACCAGATTAACGAGTCCCGCATTTGTCGCACGTGCCTGCGTGACGTATCACACCGCTGCCGCGCCGTGACATGCGGTTAACCTTAAAGGTCTATTTACACATCACAGTGTCCGCACAGTGCCGTATTGCGTCGTGTGCACAGTGCGTCGGAGACAGTGAATCTACAGTGCGGTCTGTTCACACATCCCCGTGTCGTAACAGTGCACTGCAAATTGCCGATTGGGACAATGCCTCGATTTTCAAATACACATTTGGCAATGATTGCTTTAATTTTGGACGAAGAGCAGCAGCAAAGGAGAAAAAAGCGTAGGTGGGTTCACGAAGCCTGGAAAATGCGAGAAGACGAGGGGGTATACGCAACGCTATACCCACATTTAATTCAAGACCAAAAAAAATTTTTCGAGTATTTCAGAATGTCTGAAAATTGCTTTAACATCCTATTAAGTAAGCTGGAGATTCATTTGAAAAAACAAGACACGCATTGGAGAAAGGCAATAACACCGAAGGAACGTCTATCTGTCTGTTTGAGGTAAATGATACATTATTTATTTGAATATAATATTTATTTTAACAATTCACAAAAAATATTATAAAATTGTTTACAAGGTTAAGGTTCTACATTTTGAAAAAAAATTAGCTGAAGACATATTGTCTTCGACTGTATTCCTGTCATTTTCGACTGTATTTTTGGCTGTAGTGCTGTTATCTTCGCTCGTACTAGCTTGCACAATTGTTGATACTGGTGTGGTAGTGTATTGTGGTTGTTCATGCATAATAACAACATTCTCCATCAACATCTTCATCTCATATTTTTGAGCGATTGCAAAAATTTCGGATTTTGCGAGATGAAGATAGTAGGGATTTAAAGATTTTAAAGTGGGTGCAATACCACCCAGTAAAAATGAATCTACTGGATGTTGACCTATGGAAGTAGATTATTCTTCATCCTTTTTTAACAAATACTCCATTAGAGTTGATGTAGCCGTTGCTTCAGTAGGAGCACTTTTTTTGTATCGCTTGGTGACTATGTTGGTTGGTGGTTGCGGAGAAGGCGTCGGTGGTTGCGGAGAAGGCGTTGTCGGCGCCGAGGAGATGGCTGCGTGAACTGATAGAATTTCTGTAGGAGATGGTATGGACTGAGCTTCGCTTTCAGATGGGGTATCTGTAACTTCTTCGGATGATTGGTCATGGCGTAAATTCTCCTTTGTTACTCTTTCATTAAAATATGGTTTTAGAAAAGACAATTGTTCATAATATTTGTACAGTTTATTTTTCTTCGGACTTTGACCACTTTTACTTATATTTTTTTTAAGTGACTTCCTAAAGTTAACTCTAATATTACTCCAACGATTTCGACATGTAATTCCTGAAAAATAAAGGAATTATATGTTTAGTGGACAACTTATTTCTGAAGTACGTATGGGAGGTTCAATAATTATATATGAAGCAAAAACGATTTGCCAGGATCATAGTAAATAGCAGTTGATAATCTCTGCCAACCCCTTAAAACAAACTTATCCCCCAAATTTCTTTTATCAAACTTTAATCTATGACTTTTCTTTTTCAGATTTTTAGCTACAGGAGATTCTCTAAAAACTATTTCGTTTAGTTACCGCCTAGGTCATAGTACAGTGCAAAACATTGTTAATAGTACCTGCAAAGTAATAATTGAGTGTTTAATGAGCGAAATGTTTCCGAAACCTACAAATGACATGTGGAAGGCTATTGCACAAGAATTCAATATGTTATGGAATTTTCCAAACTGTATAGGTGCGATAGATGGAAAGCACGTCACAATTCAAGCTCCAAGTAATAGCGGATCGTTATACTTCAATTACAAAAAGACTTATTCGATTGTCCTCTTGGCTCTTGTGGATGCTAAATACAATTTTATTGCTGTAGGTGAATACGGTAAAAACAGTGATGGTGGAATTTTAGCTAATTCAACTCTGGGAACATCATTTGAACAAAATGCACTATGTGTACCAAACAGTACTGCTTTACCAGGTACAGTAACTGACGTTCCTTACGTCATGGTAGCAGATGAAGCTTTCCTGTTGAAAACGTACATGATGCGACCATACCCTGGTCAGGACTTGGACGAATCCAGACGTATTTTCAACTCCCGTTTGTCTCGAGCCAGAAGAGTTGTGGAAAACGCATTTGGAATTTTGTCTCAAAAGTTTAGAATATACAACAGGAGACTTCAGGCTAATCCTGAAAATGTGGATTATATTGTACTTGCCACTTGCATCCTTCATAACTTTATTAAAAAGTATGACATGCCAATCTACGGTTACAACTGTTTAGATGAATCATTACAAGTAAATATAAATATCTTTGAAAATTTGCCGAGAAGAGGTGGTAATACGACGAAAGACGCCTTTCAAGTGAGAGAAATATTCAAAGATTATTTTAATTCTGAAACAGGATCAATGTCTGGCAGAATGTGAACAAAATAAATGTTGAAAATGATAACCATTTTGTAATCTTTTATTTGGCTAGAAAAAGCCAAAAATAAAATAAAATAAACCAAAATACATACATACATACATTCAAAAAACATTACTCTCCTTCTGGGGAAGTCATATAAAAAATAAAATAGTAAAAATATTACTTACCATCCATATCAAGATGTTCACCGATTTCTTTCCATATTTGGAGCTTATACTTTGAGTCCATGTACTTTTTGTGTGATAAGTTATATAAAACTTCGTATTGACGTACGCGTTCAATCAGTTTCTCGTCCTCCATCACGTCAGTGATTTTAAAAAAATATCGGCGGCGATCAAACGGCGTCGTCACTGAGAGAACACTGCGACAGTACTACGGCACTGCGCCGTCACTGTGCCGGCGAAGTGGGAATAGTTTAGTACATATTGTATGAAAGTATATTTTTTTCACTGTCTCCGACGCACTGTGGCATCACGGTCACGTCACGGCACTGTGCGGACATTGTGATGTGTAAATAGACCTTAATACTTCTAATGAAAATTATAACGGGCACTGAAATTTCAGAAGTTATTATTTAACTCAGTTATTACTTAATGAAAAGGTGTTTAAGGAATGAACACATTAGTCAAGATGAAATAATTGTATTTGTAAATCAACCACGGAACCCCATCGTGTGCGAGTCCGACACTCTGCGACGTTTTATTTATTTTAATCATAAATTATCCACATAAATAAAAAATAAACTTAATTAATAACAAAAACATATTAAACATATAAAATTGTCCTTTACCAACCGTTTGATATAGACTAGTGCGTATTGATATAGACATGCCTAGAATTTCATCACATTGATTATTTAACATTTCGTTGAATAATAATTTATATACTTGTATGGGTCGGGGCAATAAGTCACGATCCCACGAATGTGGACCATCAACATCATCACAAAGCGCTGATAGCCTATATCTATCTAGAAAGGTATAAAAAATAAAAATAACTTGAGGCAATGTCCACCAATCGGCACTGGGACGCTCTAACATAAACATTTAAAATTAAATGAAAGTAAATATCAAAATGCTGAACCTAAGAAGTAAAGATGCAACCAAAATGCTGAAGCAAACACAAATAAAGAAACATTCCAGGTTTAAAGCAAGCGAAGAAGTTCGTGAATGGCTATTCGCAAAAAATCACCTCTTAGCTTCCGACACTAAGTAAAAATCAAGAAATGATTCTCACTAGGACTCCGGGTGTCACTGAAGCCTGAAAAGGTTCATACCACCTCCACAGAATGATATGGGTTTTGGAAACATCAGTGCAGCTTTTGTCTTGGAGAATCAGAATTTTCCATCCACATACTAGACCCTTGTTGAGTCCAGATTTGATTAGAGCATTCTCACGCCGTTTGATGTTGAATATGGCCATATTGCTTAAGGACATCACCACCCCATCTATTCTCGCGGGGGTAGTGTCGTGGCGACTGAGGGTTAACAAAGCGGCTACCACAAGCCCAGAGGAACTACCACCACCTCTAAAGGAGCAGACCCCTCAACTTGTTTGGCTATAGTGGCGTTTGATCCCATATATCTTTCATAAACACGACAAAGTGCGCGAGGTGGTCCACGTGGACACTAAAAGGGCCGTGGTTGCGGCATATTCTCAGCCGGGACCATCCCACGGTTTATGAATACGTGTCTCGAAAATGAATTGTGATAAAGAAGGGCCAATAGATCCTTCATAGTTAACGAAAGTTCTCGCTGGACGATGGATGCCGTGAAATTATTATGCGTTGCTTGACAGCTACAAACGTAATGCTTTCGTGGATATAATTTCTTAACATATTCTACTTTTTGATAAGTTTTTGTTGTTATTGTAATAAGGGAGTCCTCTCATAATACAGTAACAAGAGAAACTTTGCCCTTTTTAAACACAATTATTATTAACTAGCATAGCCGACAGACATTGTCCTGTCCAAATTTCAATAATACAATAAGTTCATACAAAAATCCCATAGAAAGAAGCACTTTCAGTTTTCCCGAATTTTCCGGGCAACTTTTCCAATTTTTATTTCCCTAAAAACCTTATTAGGACTATTACGAACATTTAAAAAAATAATTAGTCAAATCGGTTTAGTCGTTTTCAAGTGTTGCGCTTACCAACGAACAGCATTTAATTTTTATTTATATAGATTATGACTACGAGCCGCTTCACGTTTAAATGTCTCTCTCACGTTCAACAAATTCTTCTGTATTTGTGCGACACTGTCAGACTTTGCTGGGTTCTTGTCATAAGAAGTAGAGATCACACCCAACTCTGATGTATCAGTGTCTACTATTTCATTGTTCAATAGTATCATGCCCAAATTCAACTTGATATTGATCCGTCCGTTTCTATACAGAAGGTGTATATTCCCTTGATCAATAACTTTCATAGAGAAATAGTTATTCAGTTTACACACTTTCATTCTAATTTGAAATGGCCTAAACTCCTGTTTGAGTTTTTTCTGTTTTTCCTTAACGAAGTTTTCAAATTCGATGGAGAGCATTTCGTCATTGGCTGTGTTATGTTTTTTTTCTGAGCTCTCCTCAGATTTTATTTCCTGTAGGCAGGCATTGGACCGCTTGACGTATGTGTCAATGTACACCGTCTGGAAAACAGCAGGTTCGTTCAGGGAGTGCCACTTCCATTTCCCGGGAGGACCGATTTTAGGGTCGATTATCACACCTTCCGACTGGTTGTACTTTAACCTGAAAAATACAAAGAAGCGGTATGAAACGTAATATTTATTATAAACCGATACTACTTTTATAATCCCATCAGCATATCAATCTCCACTGTTGGACAGATTTAGACCTCTTCCTTTATATCAATGGTATTTGATGGGTTTATTTGCGGACAGATTTTCATAACGACAGATACTCTACAGTGAACGTGAAGAATTTGGAATTATTTTGCGAAGGCTCTGGAGATGGCTTTGGGGTGATATTAAAATTGAAGAGGGATCGTTTATCATTTGAGATTTTCGCGTTTATCACACATATTTATCTATTCAAACGGGTCTTAACGCGAATCTTCACCTTACTTATTTAAATCGACGTTTCGGTTGGGTTGCACCAACCATGGTCAGCTCGTCTGTTCAGCTTGGTCAGCTTTGGTCAGCTCGTGACCATGGTCGAGTAAAATAAGTACCATAAACATTCGCGTTAAGACCCGTTTAAACACGTTTGACTTCTACATTATTATACATTATTTTGCATCACAAGCGAGATATCAACAAATCAATGCATAATTTATGTACACAGTATGTCTCTACAGAAGTGTTTAATCTAGATTTATATCTCAATAATTGACGACAGTATGATTGACTTTTTAGCATAAAATAAATCAGTGGCTAAAAGTAAATAAAAAAAAGAAAGTAAAGAGTGAGAAGAAAGGAGCCCTAATTATGACGCTCTGTAGTTAGAGTGCGTTTGACTTTGTTCTCTGAAGTCAGCAAACCGTCTGCGAATAAGTCCGATTCCGGATGTTCCGAAGCTAATTGATTGTATTTTCTACATATAAGTTTGTCTAGTGCGCCGTGGGCTCAAGAAAAACAACTCACGATGCCTTCCTTAGCTCTCGCTTTGGGACATAATATATATTATTGAGTAGTTCAATGTATGCATTTTCAATGATTCATTATTAGTTCTTATTAGTTCATTAAGTTCATTATTGATGAAATAAAAATTTCTATCTATCTATCTAATTTTCAACCGAATCCGAGGTCATCAGGTAATTAGCACATATTTTTTGCATGAGGGATGCTGGAGTTGTTAGAAAATCCAACAATGTGACTAATTTCATGTGTTCTAAGTAAAGTGGGATTTTTTATTCGAGTCGGGGATATGACACACGGTCAATAAAATGTCATCTCCATACAAATTTCACTCTGTTTGACAATTCTACATTTCATATCCCTGACTCGGAACAAAAAATACGACTATAGTACGACTATTTTCGGGATCACGGCATTCGATAAAAAAAAAAAATATATTTCGTGGTTTTAACAACTCTATGTTATATCTTCTCGCCAACTTTAGGGAAATTAGCCCTACCTTTTCCGATCACTGGTCATTATATAAAATTTCTAATCATCTGTCATGCAATGACATATTGTTAAATAGATACCTATATTGATATTAAGTTTAGTAGACTCACGCGTACGACTAATATTATGTTTAATTCTGAAGGAAAAAAACTAATTTTAACAAAATTAGTTATTTTGACACTTACCGATCTAATGGGCTAACTCTGCCTCTATATAATTTGAGGCATCGCTTTAATTTGATGTGGCGCTGCAGAACGCACGTTTCTTTGCCACCATTTTTTTTCTCGGAATAATCTTTAGTATTTTTTTTTTGTTATTTTGTTACACAAAAGGAACAATTTACGATTATGTTTTTCAGTTCACTTGTCGTGTTACCGCAAGGGATAACTAAAAAGGGGGTAAACAACTTCTATTAGAAAGGAAAGAGGTAAGATTTATTTCAATAGCTTATTATATTTTACGAAAAACCTAATACAAAATTTAAGATTTCCTTGATCGCTCCCAAAACAAAAACTGTCCGTGTGACCCCTCAGATATTTTCTTTTTCTTCATTGTCAGAATTTTGTCAGATTTACAAATTTTAGAATTTTCTTTTTCGTCGAGCAGTTTCCAGCCAGTGCTATGAAGATGGGTAATGTGATTGTGTTGTTAATACATAGCTAATATAGAAACATTAAATATTGAATTACAGAATGCAGATGTAAAAAAAAATACAGTTTAAAAAAGTGAGCTATTGTAACAAATGTTACACACTCAACTGCAAATTGCTGCTGTGGCTTGGGCAGGCTTGGGCAGGCTCTATAAACTGGCACATGCCAGTTTATAGAGTAATATCTTACTCTATAAACTGGCATGTGCTTAATTATGAGGGCACCAGTACAAAATTAACTTGATATATCTCTTAATATAAATATAAATATATAAGGAGATCAATATAAATTAATTATTTAAAAAATGTACGGTAACTGTTCGTACTAATAACATCGGTATGTGACTATAAGGAAAGGAATGCTATGTATGTATTAAGATAAAAGCGAAATAATTTTATGCCAACAATGTTTTTAAAGACACGTTATATTGTATACACTACCTTGAAATATACTGCATTTCCCACTTTATCGTATTTCCCGAATGTACGTACGTGTTTCGGTAGTGAGTGAGATGTGCCAGAGCCCATTCCCATTCTATCCCTCCCCATTTTCCCAACCCTTTCTCCAAATCCATTCCTATATCTCCAAAGGTAGGCAGCGCATCCGGGGGCGTACTAACGTTTATCATTTTGGACTGATGTTGGCGTGTATCACGAATGTCTATGGGCTACAGTATCCACTTACCATTAGGTGGACTGTATGCTGGTCTGCCGCCTTTGTCCTTAAAAAAAAATACTGCCATTGCATCCGGAGTTAATTTACTTTTCTCCTACTTGCTCGGAAATGACTTCATTATTTTAAAAAAGGAATACGTCAATCGACTCTTTTCTGTACGCACGCCAGCAATTTCCAACACGACAATAATAGAGATTGCTGGACAGTAGCGAGGTTATTTTTAGTGCACACTAACATAAATTAGGTTTTCTTAGGTACACGATACTTATTATTATAAAGGCTGAATGTGCATTTCCGCGCGAGCACCGCGCGCAGTTGAATTGGCGGGAATGAAAATCAGATACCTACTCTGTATTGTAGATGTTATGTTATAATAACATCTACAATTCTACAATTCTACAATTCTGTTATGTTAAGTCTCACAATTTTAAGTTGTCTAATAAACAATGAGTACTAGTTGGTTGGGAGGTGAATTAGATTTAACGCCACCAGACAGCTGAAGAAGCAAAGATACTTTCTGAAAACCTGTTACCATCGAAATCGAGAGAAAAATATGAAAAGGCGTATAAAGATTTCATCAAGTGGAAAATTGAAAAAAAAGCGAATTCTTCCTCGGTAAAGTTCTGTTTCTTGAATTAATTTGTTTGTTTCCTCGCAAATTAGAGAATAATACTATACAAGTCTCGGCCGAAATAGCAATTACCGGCCTCGTTTATTTAAGCCTCGTCCTTGCAATATTACTCGGCCGTCAATTGCTTTTTTTCGGGCCTGAACAGTAATGTACTATTATTGAAAATTCAATAACCCGAGAGCCGCGATAGCTTGCAGCAGGTACCTATACTCGAGTCACATTAGTGTGATCGTGGCTTCAAATCCTCGGTCTGTACCACTGAGCTTTTATTTAAGTACGGATTTTTAAAAAAAAGTTACTTGTTCGGCGGTGAGGTAAAACATCGCGAGGAAATGCTCCAGAAATAACAACAGAATCTGGGAAATGTAGTCCACCAATCCGCACTGGAGCCGCGTGGTGGGTTACAAGGGATTCACTAAGGTGGGCCTACCTGTATGCCTACCTGTATGCCTACCCGTATGCCCTGTAGCGGGACCTTATAGGCTGATACAAGTACAAATTAACTCCTAATATAATCGTATATCCTAATATAATTTGAACGCCCGACGTTCGTTCAATGCAACGTTTCATTGCGAAACTAACTTGTATTTTTTTGTTTCTGATTGTAGGAACCTTGCCTACACTGCAATTAATTTAATTAGGCAAGCAAACCCGCCGGCCGATGCTAAATTTACTTTAGACCGTTACGCGCGGCCGCTTGTAGAAGGCGCTTGCGCAGAGCGGAGCGAGCGGGCGCCGCACAGTCACTACCGATATCCGACGGCGAATGCATGCGCAATTTTTAGTTTCTGTTGATTATCAAATTTCTATTCACTCTTGTGCTAGTCAAATTCCTAATAAATTCGTTATCATATAAGTGACATCCTATGTGTAAAGTTCATACTCTTTCTTCAAAAATATAAATTGCTAATGTAAATATGGACATACCTACGAGAATAGTGTGTCAAATAAAGTGTGGACTTTTTACTGATCAAGAACCTAGTTAGACACTTTATGATCACTCTGCCTTTTCGAGAATCTGTCCTAATCAGAATCTATCTTTATCTATATTTTATGTAAAAAAAAATTAATAAGTGTATGCTTTGCCATTTATTACCATCTGTTCCATTGAGTAGTTTTGTTGACAAAACTAGTGGGAATTTTATTATCACTATAATTGGGCCGTTCCAATAGTTCAGATTTGACATATGACGAACCATATAATCCACCGACGGTAGAAAACGACGCTTAAAATTGATCGAATTATACCTACCACCAATACTTTGCATTGCATGCCCGGTAATTTTTTTGCACATAATATATAGCCTATGTCCATCTGGAATAATGTAGGTACCTTTCAAATAGGTGCAGTGGTTCCGGAGATTACCCTCCACACACACACAAATTCACAAAATTCGCACTCTCTCTTTATTATATTTGTATCGATAATAGTTTATGTTCTTGCTATAAAATATTACCTCTATGGTTACATTTATTTATCTTTTCCCGGAGTTGAAAGGAGATATCATTACATTTAATTGTTGTGTTAAAAAAATCCCACTAGTTCTGTCAACAGAACAATACAATTGTACAGGAGACGCGTAAATTTACTATATACGAGTACCTACGATTGAATCCCGGTGTCAAGCATAATCTTATAATTCACAGAACTAGTGGTAAAAAACGTCCCAATAGTTCTGTCAACAAAACTATTCAATAGACCGGGTGGGAATAAACCTATCGTGTGGTGTTGGTCGACTTTGAAATAGCATCAGACTATCATTTCCCGTGGGTGCGTAAAAGGCGACTAAGAGGTATGTGTGCGGTCGGGGGACACCCCCCCACCCCTCCTGCACCCCTCCCCCGGTCAGGAACGAAGACCCTCACGCATTTTTTTTTAAACTCCGAATGTAATTCGAAATAAAATTTGTACAGCTCATGAATTTTTTTTTATTTTCAATGCGAATAATATAAAATAAGGAATCAAATCAAAAATTAAAAAAATAGGTTATACAACCGGCCACGCACTAGTCTGCACGTCTGTTATTCTGCTTGAGTCTCGCTCTCGACACTAGCACGCACACACGCAGAGAGAAAGAGAAAGGCGTATGGAGGGGGTAAAAATCTTACGTGAGGTTACATTTTCTCTTGAATCACGCCTACCGCAAGCCGCGTAAAGGAACTTCGTTCCAACTCCTCGTTACATCCCTCATACAAGGGACAATGTGCATAAATGTCCAAGAAAGGACTGTGGTTGCAAATACATTCGAATATTACCTTTCATAAGCATGATCATCATAAACGACGCCGTTCCCGAGGTAGTCGAACAAGCCCAGAACAGTCGTGGGTTTGGTCGGTCCGAACTCCTGCTCCCCCGAACTGTACACTATGTACCTATGCAGTGCGTCGGGTTCTGTGAATTTGAGATCCCAGTTAAAAAAAACCTTTGAGAGTCGCTTATCCCAAAATTGAAGTCACTGTTTGTGTCACATTGTTTGTGTTTTCGCTTTACATGTCCAGATGTCACTTTAGTGCTGACATCAATTTCTCTGAAGCTATCGAATATTGAAAGAATTACGTTAGATATTATACACACTTAAGAAGAAAATACATTAGCGATATTTTACCGGAAGCAAATTTAAATATTTTTTTAAGTATAATTATTCTTTTTATATAATTATTTTTAGAAATAGATCAGATATACATATATACATACCAGATACATCAGATATACATCAGATATACATATTATATTTCCCTGTTTCGGTTATTAAGTAACATTATAAAGGAGGAAATACTGATATTATTTTTATTCATTAAATCGTCCCAATACGCAAATTGAACGGGGATTACAGTAAACTAAAAGATTAAAACTATATCTAATTTACCTAATTTTATTATTAAAAAGACCATTAAACGTAACGATTAATGTTAGTTTCTTAACAATGTACTATTTACAATCCGAAAATATTAAAGATATTGGAAATGTAACAAGCAAGGATTTACGAAGGCATAACCTCCGTTCCCGCTTGACAATGCACTGACACATCGCCACTTCCAAATTCCCATGGAAGAACATTTTACATTGTTTCCATTGTTAATAAATATCATTTGCATTATTTGAAAATCAATCTTTCTCGAATAATCAAAGATAAAACATTATTTTGTATTTTAATATTATAACATTAATTTTAAGTTTTTAAAAAGGACTTTTCCGACCTCCATAATAATTATAACTCAGAAGAAGATTTGTTTATAATTCAAATATATTTTTTTTTAAATTAAGATCAACTTTTAAAACGATATCGCAAACCATTAGCGCAATAATTATAATCCTATTTATTCACGTTGTCTCCTTCGCTTGGAAACTGGACGAGTGACGAGTCCAGGTCACCAGAGCGGGCCGGTAGACTTCAGTTTGACCTTGCGACAGATTACACAGAAGATTGAACAATAGATATAACCACCCACTGTGGGTGTTTCGAGAAAGCCTATGATTCTATCGAATCCTAAGCATCCTAGCTTAGTTTCTCTCGACGAGCTATCTTGATGACTTATCTCGATGGGAGGTGAGACAGGGAGATCCAAAATTCTCCACGAACGCGTTGCAAGATACATTTGGAATGCTGTGCTGGAAACAAAGGCGAAACGCATAATTTTACGAGGACTTCAGTGCTCTGTGAATTTATAGACATTTTGCTAATGAAAATGAACAATGGTAAATATTTAACCAACAGGTATCTCCACAACCAGTCAATAAGGTATTATTTAATTATTTTAGAGAAAATGACTAAACACCATCAAAATATACATTTGATTTGATTTGAACGATATTGTTTAAAAAAAAAACATTTTTTACTCGACTCTACCGCAAAAAAAGAATTGGGACGATATAATAAACAAAAATATTATTTATTTTTAAGTCCTAAAAGGACGAAACTTTGTGGGACGAGCTGTGGAATTAGCCAAATGTTGTTCTGACAAAGTAAAAACAAACATGGGTCATAAAATTTTCAATGTCTACCATCATCACCTTGACCTAACCTTCGGCATTGTAGTAATCCAGGGCAATATTCTCATTTCTATAATACCAACTCCCGGATCCATCGTCCCTTATTTCCGCCAGCTTCTCTCCCGTGTCGTAGGTCAAATATTTTTCTTTCCTATGCCGTTCAAACCAACCGTTTTCCGTATTGACAGGTATCATTTTGTAAACATTCATCTGTAATCACATGCAGTGGAGGCGTTGATCAAATGTATGGACAGTGTGCAGGCGACGCGTACACCGGCGCGGAATGGTTCTGAAGAAAGGCTTACAAAAATGAGGACTCTCTACATCTCACGTACTACCGAAACACCTAGGTACATTGGCGGATTAACAGAAAATGGGAAATATAGTACATTTTAGGGGAGTGCTCTGCAAGAGGGGTAACGTGGGCAGTGGAGGGTGCTGTTGGATTGCAACGTGCACCCTCTCAATAAAATGATAGGACAATTAAAAACAAAAAATCTTACCCGCGCATGATTTTCGTCGTTGGCAATTTCGTCCAACCCTTATCGATAAATTGCCTGTCAGACAGTTGATATTTAAATACACCTTTGACAGCTTCGCTCTAAAAATCATATGATAATATTAGTAAAATAACACAAACCGGTGTTTCATTGTCCTTGTATAATTCTATCAGCCAGTGCGGATTGTTTCAGAGCGGATTGCAGAGAGATTTCAGGCAGTGCGGATTGTTTTTTTTTTATTCACTTCAGTTTTTTTTTGTTCCTCGAGCATACGGGTTTCCACACGATTTTTTCCCTCACCACCGAGCTAGAGACACTTTTAAAAAAATTCGTACTTAAGTAGAAAGTCAGTGGTACTGGCTGTGGTTTTGAACTCATGATCGCACGAATGTGAATTGAATATAAATACCCCGAGGCTATCACCGGTAGGGATTGAATCCCGCAGTGTTTACAATCGCGCATAGGTTTTTAAGATTTCATGATTTGAAATAGAAAATACCTTTATTTAATAAATTGTTTAATCAAATTCATTTAAAAAAAATAATCGACTACGGTATTTGTGTAAACAAAATAACATTAATTTGAATCAAATGTTAAGATTATCTTAATTAATATGAGTAAATCAACTACTTGTGTCAATCGAAGATTTCTTTGGTGTCAATGAACTTTTACATGTTAATTTTTAAGTTGTGAAATAAAAATTAAACCTAAACAAATAATGGTCAGTAATCAATCAGTCATAATAGTTTACATCAGATTGTATGTGATATCTAAGCAGTGTTATTAAATTTGATGCAATAATAAATCACATTACTTTGATGCATAGATCAATCAATCAAGTTAGTTGATAGTTGTTGACGTTTCGGTTTTATTTGTTTTTTATTATTATAAAGAGATTAAGGTGTGTATGTAATGTTATGTAAATATATATGTTTGTATGTAAGATATCTTAGCAGTCTCATTAATATTCATACAATACGAGTAGTTGTAAATCACATTGAGTTGTAATATAATTTAGACGCATATTTTAAAATTTTTTGATTGTTTAATTAAATCATCACTGCTGCTTTTGAAAGAATGGTCTTAAGAAATTAACACTATCGTTTGTTTCGTCCGTCAACCTATTCTTTTAAGGACTGCATAGGTACTCTGGGCCACAACAATTCCTTACAACCCGACTTAGCACCTTGTGACTTTATTTTATTTCCCAAAAATTAAATATCAAGTAAAAGGGAAGCAGTTTTCGTCGCCGGAAGAGATCCCTGAGAAGGAGTGGAAAAAATGTTTTCAAATTGGTTCAGGCGCATAAAACTTTGTATAGGTGCAAGTAGAGAGAGAGAGAGAGTACTTCGAAGAAATATAATAAAAAACATTGGAAAACGTAGAACATTTTGTTTCTTTTTCGGAATACTTTCTGATTTCCCCACTTACATGCTGCAAGAAATGTATAAGACTGAGCATGTGCATCCTGTTTACAGTGCCGGCCCGAGGCAAGTTTTAGGATAGAGCGAGATCCATTTATGGCGCCCCCTTGCTTGCTCTTAATACATACCAGTTATGCGTGCAAACATGGAACTTGGAAAGTCTCAACAACATCTTCCTCGTCTTTGCCTCGATATGCCAAAGTGAGGGAGAGACGGTATAACCCCCAACTAAAGCACAGTCGGCCGGGGTCCAGGACACCAAGGAGAGAAACCGACGAACAATTCGCGCGGTATTCCACATTCCGCCTTCTACATCTTCGCCGGAAGCGAGCCGCCGCGGAAACCCAACCGCCCCAGGTTGGTCTCGAGGCTGGTTGAGATTAATCCGTTTACGGATAAAATGACTGTGGTGATTTCAGTGGACGCCATGTGCCACATGTTTATGACCTCGTGCGCCTGGTCGAGATATTTTCATCTCTTCTCGGTTTCGGCTTTCACGAGGGCTCCGTCATGCGGGATGGTGGTGTCCACTAAATATACCCGAGATTGCGCCCGGTCCATTAACACGATATCCATCAATTCCATATCCCCCGCCATAGCTTCCCCAACCCAACTTGATTGAGTAGAGGCTGCCGGTCGGGAATACAAGGTAATCCGCCCCACACCGACAAACGCGCTCCGTGTCAATACCCAGTCAATGGTCATTCACATACTAGCTACACGCTCGCAATCAAAATATGAAAATGCGAAAAAAAATTTTTTCTTTACCACTGAAGCGCCCCCTGGGTCCTAGGCGCCTGGAGCGGCCGCTCCGTTCGCCCTATGGTAGGGCCGGCCCTGCCTGTTTATGATTTAAGTTAATTGAATTAGGTTTACCTTCACTGATTTTTAAATCGATTGTTAGCACTGTATTAAGGAATAATTTTCGAATTTTTTCGAATTTAATTCGAATTTTTTAGATTTAATTTTCGAAATATGCAAAAAAATGATATTTTAAGTACAATTTTTTTTTGTGTCAATTAACGCAGAACTGTACCATAATTTAGGTGCATAATTTTAACGTATTTTTTTTCAAATTTAATAACTGCCGTCTAAATAAGGTTGTTTGACACTATGTTATAAATGTACGACGGAAGGTGCGACAATAGAAACGCAAACAGCTGTTCACGATATTCCCTATTAAACATTGAGTCAGTGTGTTGTGTCTGCCGGTTATAAAATACCACCACCCTATCTCCTCCCGTGTGTGACGTGAAAGGCGACTGGAGGAAAACAAAGCGACTACCACAAGCCCCGAGGAACTACACCACTTCTAAAGGAGTCGATTCGTCACCCCGCTTCACCAGCGTGCCATACATCTCTCATGCACAAGATAATGTACAGATGCCGAATGTATTCAGACTCTTAAATTTAACATTTTGCGTTTAGTTGTTTGGTTCAACACCTTCTCATTGCTCAACTGTCAGACGTATATAGAAAAGAAGGCAACTTATTAAAGTACGAGTATATACCTCGTGCATATTCTTTGTCTTCTCGTCCGTAGTATCTGTAGTAGAACGATTTGCAATAATAGACCCGGTTGAAGATGACAGTGTGAGCGAGGGCAGAAAAATTTCCATTTTGAACACCATGGCTTTTGATCCCTTCTCAACATCCTTGTAATGTGGAAGCAGCGGAATTATCTTAGTTCCTTTAACCATTTCTTGATGGGCAACTGATTTGCCACCCTGACCACACTCAACGATAGTCTCCAACGATAATTCTGGCTTCATTGTACTTATAGGTTTCCTCGTTATCTCTGACAGTTCTCCAATTTTTGGAATTGCTACTTGCTCTCTCGGTTTTTTAACACCTATTCTATCTTTTATTTTTAACTCGTTTAACATTTTCAAAAACAGGTCTGTTTGAGGATCCACTTTGAATTTCGTCGATTTTTGTACTTTGCTCTGTTCGTTTAATTTCATACGTGTCTGATTATCTTCTGTTGAGTTTTCCTTATCCCCCGCTTTTTTAGTTTTGCGTCCTTTAATCGAACCCTTCTGTTCAGGAGTGGCAGACGTTTCTTTGGATGTCAATTGACTTTTTTTCTTACCCTGATGTTGCGCAGTTAGTGGAGTTTTCTCAAGACATTTTTCTTTATCTAGGGACCCTTCTTTTTTCAAACCTTGCTTCCCTTCAGATATTCCTTTTCCCATTTCATTTTCTTCCTCCTTTTTTAAACCTTTCCCTTTTGTCAATTCATCTAAAGAGTTGCCGTCTTTTAAGAGCCTATCTTTTAAATATTTACATATACAGTCAGAGTTGGAAGATGAAGGCGATGCGTAAAGGCTGTCGTCAGAACAGACCCGGTGTCCCCTAGTTTCGTTTTTAAGTTTCATTAGCAATTTCTCGAGTATCTTTTTACTTGTGGAGAAATCGTTTAATTCTGGTGACTATTCTGCCGGTGCATCGGGAAATATAGTTATCTCTGGTTTACGTATAGGTGAGTCGTAGCGTAAGTCTTGCA
This sequence comes from Sesia apiformis, assembly GCA_914767545.1. NCBI lineage: Eukaryota > Metazoa > Arthropoda > Insecta > Lepidoptera > Sesiidae > Sesia > Sesia apiformis. The sequence continues at coordinate 27,816,714 of OU611947.1, forward strand.
ATAACTTTTCTAGTTCATCAATCCTCATAGAACTATCACATATCTCTTGCTTACAGGTTACGTTTCCCTCCATAACTGTGCTCAATACCTGTTTTGCTTTAGATATCCACATATTGAAACGTTGCTGAAGTTCGTGACATCGTAAAACTTTATCTGTATTGAATTTTTAGAGTATATAGTTACACCTTCTACATTTGGTCGACTCTTTTGAATTCTTACAGTGATCGCATAAGCTTAAGGCTTCATTTTCTCTTAAATCAGTTACTCCTTCCAACAGATAACGGACACGTTTTATTAGATTAACGCATCGGATACACTTCGTTTTGTATTGACCTAGAAAATAAGGTTTGAGTTACACAACTTATTCATGGATGCTGTTTAACAAATATTAAGTACTAAAAATTCTTTGTATATTTCTGCAGACCCTGAGATCCATGGGGATCACTCGCGTAATGACCAATACGCACAATGACAAACGTTAGAAAAATAACCAATACTCAAAATGACCTATACGCGTAACGTCCTACACTCGTAATGATCTGTACCTACAGAGGATACCTAAATAATAAGTATCTACTATATCCATAAAGAAGTTTGCATAGGTAGCCAAGCTTTTTTACAAAGCCTTTTGAACTCTGATATTTGATTACTCTGGTTTTAGATTTCCGCGTTTTTCCCACATATTTATCTATTTAAACGGGTCTTAACGCGAATGTTTACCTTATTTATTTCAGTCGACATTCTGGTTGGTTTGCACCAACCATGGAGACGAGCTGACGGAAGAGGTGGATAGTCCCCGTCGAGAGTGGCGAGCAATTTCATCAACTACACGCATTTGGTCATCATAATCAGGATAGTAGTGTCAGACGTAAGATGCGTTAAATAAATTGGTCATTGTGCGAGTGATACGATTCTAGTTGCTAGAAAGGGACAAGAGATTCTAAGCAGTGATTAACTTTTAAAAACGGTGATTTTATTAGAGAAATGGAGTCGGTGGTATTTATTTTTTTGTTTTGAATTGTTTTGAATGTCAAATCTACTGCAATTCTATTGTTGTATGAAGTACATTCTGACTAGAATCTGGAGATTTAGGGATTTATCGGATGAAGGAAGTCTCTCATCTCATTATACCCCTTAATTTGCATCTCATTCAATCTTATCGAGGAGTATAATGGGATAAAAGAAAGAAGCCCCTTGTCCATTACTATACGTATTCTTTACTTCCCAACCCGCTATACTTCCTTTTCCTCTTCCTTCTGAATAACAGTAACCAGCTTTTTATAGTCTCCCGCTGGATACGGACCTCCTCGTGCACTTGTCCTGTGCACGAGGGACATGAATGACCTTAAAACGGCACGCTGCGCGCTGGTCATGCAGTTTGGCGAGTCAACGCTTTTAGAAGTGGTGTAGAGCTTGTGGGAGCGGCTTTGTTATCCCAAAGTCGCTTTTTATGACAACCAGAATGGCAGAAATAAGATGGTAGTATTGGCAAACCGACCGACACCACGCCGCCATAAATTTGAATATTTAGTTGTGTATGAAGACAAACAAACTCAGATAGATACGTTTGGCAACGAAATGAAACATTGCTTGAATAATTTGAGGCTTGTGTGACATTTTGCATTGCACTTGTATTACAAATTATGATTGAAATAAGAATCAAGTATAAGTAAGTAGATAGTACTAAGTATATGAATAATCGGTACAAATGGTGTAACTGACGAGTTCCCGAGGCTTGATTCTGAGTATGATTATTTGAAATAAAATGTTATTTATTGTAACAAAATATTTTTTTTGGTCTTTGCATTCAGTATAGATATATGAATTGGACTCCTTCAGGGTATTTTGAAGTCTTCTGGCACCACTGGCGGTGCCATCCTGAAAAAGGGTAGAGGACAGGGCTGGATAAAGGGACGGGCAAGCAGGGCGATCGCCCAGGGCGCCAGGTAATCGAGGGTGTGCCGTGTGGCAAGCGGAAAATTCAATTTTTCATCTGATTTTCTGGCGAAATATAGCATTGTTTTCGTTTAGTTTTATAGAATAAAACGAGCATATTGTAGTTAATTGTAACGTTATCTGCTATTGTTGTTTATGTGCTATGTGCACTTGAGGCCGCACTTATAGTGCCGTCTACTGTCACTTTACACCTATGTATTAGGTATATATCCGCGAGAAGCGGCATTAAAAATGTTAGATATACTTTTTATACGAGCGAAAAACGCTACTCTTAAAGCAACGCTCTAGATTTTCCACCTACCGCGCTAGACAAACTTATTCCGTCCCTGACCAGAGGGTTCGTTCTAACCACCGAGCACGGTAAAAATCCCAGGGGATGCGCAATCCACAAGAAATAAATAGAAAGTCCGGATCGCCTGTTACGCAACGACCTGGACTAGGAACAATGGAATGATATAATGGAAGAACTATGAACATCCTGGAAGAGAGAAGCCAAAGATAAAACTAAACGTAGAAGGATTGTGGAGGCCAACACCCACAACGAGTTGTAGCGCAAAATGTCTCAAAGAATATTGATGTTTTACAAAATAAATAATTTAATTCAGAGTCATAGATGGACTTTACGAGTTTAAGCTTCGGGAATTAATCGGTTCATCCTCTACAGTTAGTACCTATTGTACATAAATACTGTTTTGCATAACATATGTTACGCGGTCAGCGAATAAACACTTTTAAAAAAGAAAATATTTATTTGAATTACAATTAATATTATTACAACTGCTTTTTAGAACTAGGGTTTTGAAAGGAATTGACGCCAACGTGGACTCGGACTGTACTGACTATCTAACTAAGGAACATTGCTTTATATTTAGGAACTATTAGCTTAGATCGGCGGCGCGCCCGCATACCCCCTGGTATTGCAGGTGCCCATGGGCGGCGGTAACACTTACCATCGCGTGGGACCGCTTGCATTAGACTAATTACTATGAGAAGTGTAAACTATTAATGAACAACGATTTACTTATTGCTAATATTAATGATACAGAGGTAAACAAGGAAATTAGGTAAACAAGACATTTGTATGATAATAGTAATGAGCTAATAATGAATAATGATGTGGTAATAGAAGTTCTAAGGATATGTAACACATACATAGTTCTCCGATATATTGTGGTCTCTTCAACTCCTTACCACTTCTATTGTGAATAAGAATCGCAACGACTCTCTTTGTTTTCCTCTCAAACTGCACATAATAATAAGAAAAGTTTAAAAGAAACCAAAAGTATTTTTTATAAACAGAAAGTCGCAGATGACCACATAATCCATTTGGTGATAAGTGGATACTGTCGTCCATAGCGGGCTCGTAGACAGTCAATCTGGATCGCGATCCGTGATCACAATCCGTGATCGCTATCCAGATTGACTGTGTATGCAGTAGATTGATAGATTGATACATCGGATCGCAAGATTTCTAGATATTTTGAAATCAAGACTGCGATCCGCTGATCGTGATCAAGATTGAACGTGTATGCACAGGATCGCGCCGATCGCGTCAGTCTACTCTGTGCGCTCGATGAGTTATATATGTACTTGTGAGTTATAACAACTTATCAAAACATTTTTCCCCCATCCTGAAGTAATTTTTATAGTCCTCATCTTCAGCAGTTAGTCGTATTTCTTTAAGTAGATTAACCCAGCGCCTACTTCGAACTCGTTTCTTCGAAGTTAGGCCTAAAATTAAAGCTACAACAGCTTTAACGTCATCTAAATCCATTATAAGAGGTGTTAACGCGGCGGTTTCGATGCATGGACTGATGAAATTAGGATTGAACGTGTAATGTTGAGACGTGATCCTGCGATCCGTGATCGCGATCAGAGGTGAGGAGAAGGTTCGCGATCCAGATTGACTGTGTACGTCCGCCAACACATGCCAAATTCAATCCAGAATGACAAACTTTGCTCCTCGGAGGTGCCGACCGCTGTTTTTAGTTATTAACTAAGAAGCTATAGTTATTTATGGACGGATTTTTGTTTTTTCTGTTACGGATAATGATTTTAATCAATATTTTACTATGACATACTACGAGTGATATTATATTTTGGTATTTTCTCGTGATACATATTACCTCTGTATCTGGGCCGTGGTGAATAACAACGACCAGCCCGGAGTTTTTCAAATTGATTACTTTTTTGAAGTTCCCGCTGCACGGCGCTCTGCAGTCTTTGCATATCTGGGGAAATCTGAAAAAGTCAATCTAGTCCAGTTTATCAGTCTATCCACTGCTGGATATGTGCCTCCCCCAAGGTTCGCCACCACACACGATCTTCGATTCTTCGCATCCAGCCACGACCGGTGAACGTCTTCAAGTGGTTGGTAAACTTGGCCGAAGCGCGTCCCACGCTGTGCTCCCCGGTACGTGACCTCCTTATACAATACTTATACTCTGACTGGACTGACTGAGATCAGGGGCATAAGTCCCAAGCGGGCGGATTAGCCGTCGGTTGCGGGTGTGGATTATAGTCCCCATCGACTACGGAGTTGAAAAACACATCTGTCTCTCTTTATTAAACGCTATAATCTATACGAAACGTTGTCTGTTTCATTCTAAGATAAATGTTACACAAGTTTGCCGTTGAAGCGCTAATTGTTTCGTGTCAGTCCTTTGAGCAAGACGAAATCAAAGTCGGTCTGTGGTTGTGACGTCACACAAGTGCGCCAAGTGTTTGTTTTTGTTCGTGTTTTTGGTGATTATGGTGATATTTACTATCTTCAACAACAAAAAAGTAAGTGAAAGCGATGATGTTGATCCCAACTGATACTATACAAACAAAAATAAAAATGAAATAATCACCAGGATAAAATAAATGTAAAATGAAGTTCATACGTACGTCTTTTCGTCGGACGTTATCATTTCTCGGAAATTTAAGCATTTTTCGAATAGTTTATAATAATGTACCAATTTTACTTACATCCATCAATGTAGGGGAGAGGCGTACAAAATGACATACTAGTTATTAAATCAGTCATAAAATCTTTATTTATTCATACTTTTCAACACTTAATGTATCTTTATATTCTTTGATTCATTACTTAGTCGGAATAAAGAGATCAATCATTTAAAAACAATAATAATATAATTATTGATAATATCTAAAAAACTTGAATAAAAACCGTTTTGTCCGCCCTAGGCGGGTAAAATGACATAGGTGGTATGTACAAAATGGCATACCAAATTTGTAATGAAAATCCGTTCATTATATGCAGAGTTCACACGTGAAAGACTTCGTCTTCTTCGGAACATCTGCGTACGATGCATGAGCCCATCTTTTACATATCAAGCACTGTAACCAAACCTCCTTCGGCTTAGACCTTGAGTAGAGGTCGTTGCAATAAATGCAAGGACAATCTTCATCTCCATCTTCAGTGTCAAATTGCGATGTGAAATCGTTTTCACTATCAGAACTGAAATTCAAAGCTTTTGTTGCCTTTCTCGTTTTTTTCTTTGGGACAGGTGGAGGAGCAGATTTTGCTTTAGCTTCTTCCATGTTTGGGGTTGAAGTTAACAACAATACTGTTGGTTTTTTTCGTGGTTTTCTTTTGCCTTGCCCAGTCGCATATATTCCTGCCGGCACTGGAGATAACACGCTTACTGGAACATTGATATTTGTATCTCGGAGTATCAATCTAGATGCTGAAGTTGTCATAGGTATTGCAGGAGCTTTGTATATAGATTGGGCTGTGGATGTGGAGGTAGTAGGTGGGTTGACTATGGTTGATGTACTCGCAACTATCAGTGATGTAGAGCCATCTTCAACCTGAGGTCGATCTGCTGAGGAAATACATAGGTTTTCTGCTGTTGATAAGCCTTCTTCGGACTCTACCGGAGAGCTTTGCATGGGGATATTTGTCGTCTCCGCAGGCTCAAATAAATAATCGGGAAATATGTTTGGATCGACAGGCCAGAGACCTGTTTTTTGAAACCCATTCACTGCCGTCTGGACTGTTGCTGCTTTACCATAAGCTTTGTTGAGAATGGAACCTATTTGAAAGTGAGTGACAACTCGGCCTGGATGGCTCTTTAACCAAGTGCTCACTTCTTGATTAAAATAGGTCTTCAGTGGACCATAGAAAGATACGTCCAAGGGTTGCATGCGGTGTGTACAGTGAGGCGGTAAGCACACCATAATGATTACATTCTCATTTGCGAATGTTAAAGTTTCTATAACTTTATGACTGATATGTCCATCAACTATCAAAAGCACTTTGTCCTCAGTGCTAGCTTTCACTTGCGTCTGAAAGTGCACCAACCATTTATAAAATACAGCTGTGATCATCCAACCTGATTCTTGTGCAATTCCCAAACTACTGGTTGGAGCTTGGTCTATTAACTCCTGTTTCATTATTTTTCTAGGAAAAATTAGGCACGGTGGAATGAAATGACCATTTTCATGCAGCAAACAACAGTCACATGAGACCCCTTTTCAGCACTAGTTAAAGCCCCAACCTGCTTACGTCCAGTGGTAGCAAACACCTTTTGTGGTCTTTGAACAGTCGATAAAGCTGATTCGTCGACGTTATAGAGTCTATGCGGAGAAATGTTATTGCTCTGACTAATTTCTTGGTAAGTGTTGAAAAATAGGGCTACTTGCGGCTTGTTGAAGGCTTGGGCTCTCGCAGCTGAAGTTGCTTCGGGTTTCCTTAAATATATGTCTGGGTTTCTTCGACGAAATCCAGCCAGCCACTCTTTACCAGCGGTTTTCTTTTCATTGTTCCTTCCGTGTGAAACCAAACAATCTGGTTTCCAGCAACTTTATATGTGCAACCAGCTCTCTTTCCATCTCATGAGTGAACACAGTCCCGTACCTTCCCATACCTAAAAGAATAAGGTAAGTAATTAAATTCAATCTTATCATGTTAACCAACTGCGGAAGCTAAAAAAACTGATTTGGTAGCTACTCGTAGGTACCTTTTGTAGTTGGAGCTAAGACTTTATTTCTGCGCAGTGCATGTCTTCTAAGAGTTGATTGTGGTACGCTAAACACCTTAGAAGCTAAAAGCCAACCCATTTCATTTTTCTTCACAGCGTCAATTGCCTTTTCTATAGAGGATTCCAACCTTTATTTTCCAACCCTGTCGGTTTGTTTTTCTAGAATAGTTGCGAGGCATGATTATCGATTATCTGAAAGAAGAAAAAAAGGTGGGTCAAACGACATACTATGCTATTTTACCCGAACAAGTGGTATGCCATTTTGTCCACTTTATAACCTTAAATATAAAAAATTAGTAACTTTAATTTCGCGAATAATTTTGAGATTTCAACACATAATAGGAGTTATTTACAAATAAAACAATAAAATTAAGCCACTAAAAACTAATAAATGTAAGACAATACTAACTTTTTCGAAGAAACAAAATCCATCCAAACAAAACTCGTAAATGCAAAATTCACACAAACACGTGTCCGCTTCACATGCTCAACCGAACGCGACTGGCGCCTCCACAGGATATAAGATGTTACTAAACGGCCCTCTACGGGTCATTATGAGAACTAATTTGTCTGTGGTTTTGGAAAAAAGCAAGTATGTCATTTTACCCACCTATTTCATTTTGTACGCCTCTCCCCTATATTTAATAGGGCTTCTAATAATACCTATATTTCAGTTTTGGGCGATGTAAATAGTTCAATCACAATTATTTTTTGTTGGCACGCCGGTAATTTTTGATAGTAAGTGAAATTTTGAAGCAACTTTGACTTTTTTTATTTTATTTTTATTTATGTACGAAATTGAAGATTATTACTTTAATTAATGGAGTATATCGTAAAAAAATATAAAAAGATTAAGACAGAAACACTACCAATTATTGGGTTAATCCGTCGTCAAATTAAAACTGGTGTGGCGGTGAAGGAAAACTTCGTGAGAAAACCCGAATCCCCGTGACCAATATTGACCAATCCGCAGTGGGCCCGCGTATATTAAATAACGTACTAATAGGTATATTAAAAATCGATTCAGTAGTCAAACGAAACACACAATAAAGTCCCAAAAACGTCATTAAAATAGTACTTACGGTATAACACTACCCATCTTCTGATCTCTCTTCCTTATTAATATATTTTAAATAATAAAATACACGATTTATCTTGATTTTAAACATAAGTACTTATATAAAATTACAGTTTTAATTGTTGTATTTCAAACTGTGACAATTGGTAAGTATATACTATAAAAGAAAGTGTTAGTTGTCAGTCTAAATGTAGGTTGTTTAAAAGTAATTTTATATAAATACTATATATAAGTTTTATATATAAGATAACCTGAGATGTGTAGATTTCAGATGTTTAGATTCAGGGTTTTGCTAACATTTCATTCAACAACAAATTACGAGCAAAAAGGATTGTTTTTCATAGATAGATTATTGAACAAAAAACTGAGTGCTAAGAGTTTTTTTTTTTAGAAACAATTGGCAGGCTAGCATCAGTCAACCTAGTGGTAAGTGGATACTGTCGCGCATGAAGGTCCACGATACATGCCAATATCAGTCCACAATGACCAACGTTGGCACACCCTGGGATGCCCTACCTACTTTTGGATATGTAGGAATGGATTTGGGGAAAGGATTGAGAAAATGGAGAGGAATAGGATATATGTATTTGAATAAAAATAAAATCGCCTTACAAAATAATAATTGCAGCGTTAACATATTAAACCCGAGTAGTTTGTAGGAATACGAGTCTTAGTATTCCAAAAATAAAGATCAATTTCATTAGTTACAGTGATAAAAATTGTCAATATTTCAAAGTTTACGTCGATTAAACTGGCGGCCGATTAGCACAGTTTGTAGGAACGCCTCCCTATTTACTGTGTTAATTGGTTCCGGGTTCGATTCCCGCGTTCGGATAAACTTAAAAAAAAAAAGGTTTATTCGGGGTCTGGGTGTCCAGTGTGCTCGTCCTTTCTGGTGGTGGTATGTGTTTGTGTATGTCCTTGTGTACGTCTATGACACAGGTAATTACACTACCTACGCGTAAAATGCGGGAATATAATGTAACAAAAAGCCATAATACAATACAATAGGTAAAAGAAATAATGTCATGACAGATAAAATATGAAAAATGCGACGCTACTTAAAATTATAGACTCATATAAATAGCATCACAGAAAAACGAGGAGGACACAAATTTTTTGTTTTTTAAACTTCGAGCTTATTATTTATTAATTTTGTGAAAATTGGAAAAGTAATGAAAAAGTTTTTTTTTAAAAAGCAAGCGTTATCTTTGTTTTCAGTAAAGTTAGTACCTGCCTAATAAATAGTATTAGGTACTAACTATTATAATAATCACAGAAAAACGAGGACACAAAATAAAAAAAATGTTTTTTAAACTTCGAGCTTATTATTTATTTATTTTGTGAGAACTGGAAAAGTAATGGATAAGTTTCTTTTAAAAAACAAGCTTTAAGTTTGTTTTCAGTAAAGTTAGTAATAAATAGTATTAGGTACTAACTGTTATACATATTATGGCTGTTTATTATTCCTCTGCGCTTTTTTATTTTTTTATTTATACAATACAGGAAATCTAATGTAGGCGTGTACTTACTCGACCTCATTTTAAGATTGCACGAGTTTTCCTTTTATTTCCCAAGCATCAAAAATAAAATGTTGCACGGAAGGAAAAAATTACTCGTCGCAGCCCAAATACTATCATTGAAAGGCAAATATTTCGTGTTTAAATGGTTATATTTATTCATTCATTATTATTTTATCAGTGACTCTGTGCAAACTTAAAACTAACAAATAAAAAAATAGGAAATAAAAATAATTTGAACAAACTTTACCTTTACGTTTTTTTAAAAGCTCATTATCGTTGCTATTTTGTTCTGCAACGTTACATTTGCAGTTGGCGCCACCTAGCCACCTATTAAATAATTTGATAATGAACTATATTCGTTCGCGTTTGAAAAATAGCGAAAATGTGGATAATACTTTATTAAAAGTACAATTAGTGAATATTTTAAAATCGAAAAAAAGCCTCCCTAAAAGATATGTTATCGACGAAATAGCTGCCGAATGTGGTCATTGGGTTCTTCGACTTCCGCCGTATCATTGCCAGTACAATGCTATAGAACTAATATGGGCACAAATCAAAGGACACGCCGCTCGAAACAATACGCATCCCCCTTTTACGGAAAACAAGATGTTAGATTTATTAAAAAATGCATGTGCGGAAGTAACTGCCGAAAACTGGGAAAAAATTGTGAGAAGAACCCAAAACATTATAGCGTCGGATTGGGAAATTCATGTGGCATTCGATAATATAGAAGTACAGGAACTTATAATAAATGTTGGGGAGAACTCATGGAGTGACAGTGACGATTCATCAGATTTTGATTAAAATAAATAAATAAAGATTACCTGTCATTATAATTATTTCGTTTCATTGTCGAGTACCTACCTATACCTACTTATTTTACAACAGCTTCGAAAATTTTAAAGAAGTTGGCATTATCAATCAAGAATTAACACGTGTAACATCTTGTAATGAAATATAATATTAGTTAATAAATTTGTACAAAAGTATCCGGCAGTAGTTTAGTTTCTTACATTTTGTAAAAAAATATCGGATCTGTTATCGTGTTACGTTTATCGATAACTACATCCCTAAAATTGCTTTCTGGCTGACGTGACCTTGTTAATGAAATATGACGTCTTGGTGCCTAATTTTTGTTCGGAGTTTTAGGCGTTGACGCTAGAACAAAGTTATATCGACCACTGTGTGTCAGCTGTCATCGAGAAAATAAAGAAATGGAAATAGTATAATAAAAAATTGAGGTCTGCACCAACACCCGGATGATGCAAGCTTACTTTCAGCCAACAGGGACATGAAACCTGCAAACCGTCTTCACTCGCCATTCTATGTGGGCTAATGACTTGGGTCACGTTTTAAACGCACACGTACCTACGTGTACACTTCGGTCTTATTAGAGATGAAGGAAAGATTAATATCAAAACTCAAAATGACAGCTGTTTAGAGAAATTGTCGTACAACTGCGAGTGTGAACTGTTACAAGTTTTTGATCACTGTACGTTTGCTAATCGAAAGCAGAATGAAATGGAGTTTGTTTTCAGCAAATTAGTTTAGTAGTTACTTACTAATAGTACCTACTTAGTTAGGTACTACTCTTTTGTCTTATTATTAATTATAGTATCATTATAATTTAGATAGTAAATACTGTTGTGCCAGTAGGTTAGCTTTGACGTAGGTTAGCTTCGACGTAGGTCAAAAAAAAGACTATCCTTCAAGGGTTAAGAGCAATTTTAGCTAAAAATTGTATGTTTAGAAACAAAGTTGCCTTTAAAAATTCGAATTAGTCTTTACAACGTCCTTGTTGAATCAATAGTTTCATACGCACTCACTAGAACATTTCGCAGTTACCTAGCTAATATATATATATATTATTGTATTAGAACCACCTAATATCCAAAAAGATAGAAAATGTATGATTTTACAATGGCATTAAGTCCACCATTGTTAAAACACAATGAAGTATAAATAATTAAGTATATTAACTTATTTATAGGGTGTTTAAGTAAAAGTCATATCACCACAAAAACAATTTAATTAAACAGGTTGTTTACAATTGTATACACTGTATACAACTGGTAAAGACAAAATTTAATTCTTGTACATGTAGTTGTACATCGTGTCCCTTACAATACAAATGTATTTTGTTATTATGCACTTTATACGATACCTATGTAAAAAATATAAGTAAACAATATAAAAATATAAGTCGCACTTAAACAGTAACTTATTTACAATACGAAGTTGAATCTTTCAGTTACTATATTTAAATTACAGCCTTCGATTTACAGTGACAGGACGACAGTTTGAGGATGACAGTACGAAAAAATTTTTAATACATGATTGTAAAATGAATCCTTTAACTTTGTCTCATTTTGTCCAAACTGTCGACTGGTAGCCAGTGCCTTAATAAGGTATTAAGTCCGCCTCTGTAGAATATATTGCAAAACGAGTAAATTAATGAGTCACAATTTAACAAAACACTCTTTTCAATGATATATGTATGGTGTAAAATTAACCTGCTGTAAATTCTGAGCTACTGTAAACGTAATATATAATACATACACGACAATATTTCATTGATTTTTCAACTTTATTTTAGTAATTCAAAGTAATTATTACTGTCTGCAAATTAAGGTAAAATAAGGTCATACCAGCCGACCATTACCTTATTTAGTATGAATCATAGTAGCAATGGCTGCATAGGCTAGTATGACCTCATTTTACCTTAATTTACGGACAATCATAAATATTGAATTACATATAAAAAATTAGTTAAATATCAATGAAATAATGGCGTATAGGTATTATACATTACGTTCACGCAGTAGCTCCTTTGAATGTTGCAGGTTAATTTTATTAATAAACAATGTTCGAGTTTCCTGTTTGAAATTAAAATAATCAAACGCGTCATCATCTATAATCATAATTTTAATCTGTGAGTTATTGTAAAAAAAAAATAACACTTCAAAATAGTTATTTAGTTGTAAAGTCACTAATTGGAAACAAGGGATATTGAAAGAATGCATTAATTTATTCTAAAGCGTAAGAATATATTAGAGCGTGTTCAATTACGAGTACCTAGCGTTGCAATACAAACTCCTTTGCAGTTAATTATCAAGTAATTCGTTGGGTGAGTAGGTGACGTCAACCGAAAATACAAATTTGTATAACAAATCTCTACTCTCAGTCAGAACAGCGGTTATCCAGTCGCGTGATGACTCGTTTACGAACGCAAAAAAGTTGTAATCGAACGCTTTGTGTTGGCCAACTAGCCGCCTCCAGATGAACGGAACACATGTTTTCAATATAACGTACATCATCCCCACTCTGTATTCACATCCTTTTCCTTCGTCTCTCTATTTTCAATATCACACTATTCAGACTCGGTCAAATGATCCGGAGGTCTACTCCGAAAACACGAAAAACGACTTTTCGACATATATTTCGATAGGTTCCCACCACGAAAACGTTCACTACCGATATATCGGCCCGAACGAAATTCATTTCACAATTTTTGAAACTGTTCCGATGCCACGAGGCAACTATGGAAATATACGATCATGCAGTTATTTGGGCATCGAATGTCAAATTTCCCGATAACAATATTACAACTTTTAAATATTCAGAGATAGCCGATATATAGAGCTCCGAACGAAAGTTACGAAAGCGTAAAGTCAGAGTAGGCCCCCTGATCGTAAGACGTGTATGTAGAGAAATGGAGCTCGGATCCATTTCTCAATAGATAGGAAAGAAAACACGTTATTTAGCATTTCCTATCATAGGCTTCATATTGTCATAGCTATAATTATCAAATGCATAGCGAATACAAAACATTGACATAAATTGTCGAAACGCTTGATCATTTGAGTTTATTTTATGTTCATCATTAATAAATAAACCGGGTCCGAACAAAAATGGACCGTGTTTTTGTATTGAGATGGATCACGTGTGAGTTTGTGAACTTTTCTTAGAAAATTGTTATAAAAATTGTCAAAAATGTTTACTTAAAGTTTATATTTAAAGACAATAATGATTATCACTTTCGTTCGATTTTGACGTGAGGGTTAATGTCAAAAATTTACAGGATTGTGTCAAATACAAATTTACAATACATTTGTAAATAAAAATTAACAATACACAATGTCATTCATTGATTTGGGCCCGGTTTTAATTATTCCTTTTTAGATATGATTATTGTATATAAAAAATTTTTAGAACTTGCCAGAATTTATAGTGTCTAGATATTCTGAGTTTGCTAACACAAGTTTAGTATTGAACGACAAAATCAGAAGAACGAATTAGTATTTATAATTAGTAAGGCCAAATATTAAAGTCAATGGGAGCCTTCTAGGCTGCGAAATTACTTTTCAACGACAAAATTGATTGAAAATTGACAAGTTTTGTTTCAATGTCACAATGAGATTATTACGATTAACATCAAATTGAAAAAACATAAAAAAAAAATACCCTTTTTATTATTGTTTGGGGTGCGATGAAAGCTCAAAAAAGCTCAAAAGAGCAAGAATCCATAACTAAAACGTTACTTCTCAAACAAAAAATAAATAAGGTGACAGACTATTTCATGTCGCAGATAATGTTTAACCAACTTTGAGCACTAATATAAGAAACAAATTGTAAATATTGTATGAACAACAAATTGTAATGTCACGCGTACGTGTACGTACAGCCTGTGTACGAGTACATGTAAATAAATGTTCAACAGGTAAACAAACATAGTGGGATTATACTTCACGTTAAACGCCTCGTGAAATTATAACAAATGAATACAAAACTAAACATCATAAATATGTCATAGTATGTCTATTCTGTTATTTTATACTCTGTATCGAAGCGGCGCTCGAGCGCCAGTAGCTCCTGCTCCAATTCCTGAAAAAGATGATAAGGTTTTTTTTTGGGATAATTTAAATCATTTACAACTTCATTCTTTCCACTAGTGAGTATGCAATGCAAACGGCCCTTTCCAGTGTTCATTGCAGGACACGGGCCTCCTCGGTACACATTTTCTTGCGTATGAGGGATGTATGGCCTTATAACGACACGCTAGCTTAAACGTGTTGGCGAGTCCACTTTTTTAGAGGTGGCGTAGTTTCTCAGGGCTTGTGGTAGCGGCTTTGTTCTCCCTTAGTGGCCACGACACGACACCCGCGGGAACAGTGATGCCATTCTAAAGTCATACGACACCACACGTGAAACTGTAATATAACTAGTGTTGTAAAAACGAGCGTTGAGCTCGTACGCTAGTGCTAGCGTCAAGTGAGCGCTAATAAACTTTTAAGAGTCTACTGTAAAAGGTTAGTGAAAGATTGGGTGTAAAACGGTTAAGGCGGAGTTGAAGAGTTCAGCGTTCGTTTTAACAATACTGAATGTAACTGTATCAATGGGATATATTTATACTCATGGATAAACTGCAATGTTCAAACATACAGATCAACAAATATACATACCTGATCGGACTCATCAGATAAAGACCTCCGCACCAATTGATCGCGAAACATCAAGCGCCCCTATACAATAAGACACAATGTTTTAAACTTAACTTCTTCTTTCTTATATGTCAATAGGCATTAGTGAATGTGAAAAGTTTTCATCGTAATAAACAATCATCAAAGTGTAATAAAACGTATCCTGTCAATGTTCAGTCCCTTCGAAGTGAGTCAGTAGTCGCTGTCAGGAGTACAGCGATAGTAGGTTTACTTAGGATAGAAGAGGACTCGTTCAAAACACACGAAAAACGCAGGCGCACGATTTTATTTATCACAAATTAGATTATCTTATCACAAACACTTTGAAGTTTAATAAACCATCACTATTAAAGTACAACTCGCACAAGATGAAATTTTATAATAATCAAACAATAAGTGCCGTTCTTGAGTTTCCCCCGCAAAAACAGTCCTTGTATTATCTTTATTCAACATAAATGTTATGTACATATATAATGTATGACATAATGATTCTGCAAGGTCAGCGCGCACCCGCAAGCCCCCCCCCCCCCCGGTGTTGCAGGTGTCCGTCCGTGGGCGGCGATGACCACTTACCATCATGCTGTCCGCCCGCTCGTCTGCCATCTATTCTATAAAAACTAAAACATAACCATAGATAACATGTGGAACTCTATTCAGAACCATTTGATCATAGAAGACTATCATATAAAATATGTACTGCATTTCCCACTTTATCTTATTTCCCCAATGTTACGTACGTGTTTCGGTAGCGAGTGAGATGTGCCAGAGCCCATTCCCATCCGACCCTTTTGCCAAATACATTCCTAAATCTCCGGCGGCAGCATCCGGGATAAGTGGACGCGACATCCTATTATAGTTTCTACTTGACATCCCATGCTATAGGGATCAATGAGATTATATGTAAAAATGTAGTTTCATATCCTAGTCTATGTTATATATAAAATACACAATATATAAAAAATTGTATTGATATTTTTATTTGGTAACAGATTATTTGACATTTGAATTACTTTCTTTGATAAGTGTTATTGGTTATAAATTAGATTAATAAATATTTAAATAACTTAATATTGTACCAGTGTTAAAATTATTATTTGATCGGCACTTTTTAACCATTTAATAGGTTTAATTATTTTTTTACAGCAAAATAAACTGTATTGATCAATGGAAAATATAATTTGCATAAAATATAATTATTGTACCGAACAAAATGATTGATTGATCAGACGCCTTTAAACAGTAACTAGACGAAATTTTATTTGACGATTAAAATCTTTAAATATTCCCGATAGATCGATTTATTGAAAATACTAGTGAATGTCGGTGAATAAGATCGTAAGATTTATAAAAGGCAATTAGTTATCACCGTCGCAAATATTACCATATTAGTACTAAAATGATTGTTAGAACTCGGTAATGATTTATTAAAAGTAGAAAACGCTAACGTTTGCTATCTCAGTATTAATTGCACGCGTAATTTTGACTGTTGTATAAAAGAGAGCTCATAGAGGAAACAGAATTATACCATTCTTGATGGAAACTGAAATTCCTTGATTTTTGTTAATTTTTTGAGTTATGCCTGTTTATTATTCCAAAGTATGTGCTTAAATTGTTGAAGTTAGTAAACGTTTTAAAATTAGTATGATTAGGCTGATAAATAGTACTCACAGAGCCGTTGGACTCGCGGTTAGGCGGCGAAGCAATGGGTGCGCCGTATACGCGGCTGGACGACGGGACATCTACGTTGGCTGAGGGCTGAGCGGCGTTGTTTGAGAGCACGGCAGTGCCGGTGGAGGGGAGACTGGCGTTGGTTGGTAGCGCGTAAGTTGACGGCACACTCGCGACTGGCGGGCCAACGAATGGTAGCGAGTTGTACACCTCGTTGTAAGTATACACTCCATATTGTGGCTGGAACTACAATAGCAATTCAATATATACTCTTTCTCGAAGTAGTCTGAAAGAAATTGCTAAAAAGACAGCCAGGCTGTATTCTCTTTTTATAACCATGTTCCTTATTTTTGTCATAATATAATAACTATACAATAAAGAGTTTCATTTATCTATCTATACGTGAGCGTTGAAGCAGATATCGGATAACGCAATTTCAATCGACTATTTTTTATTAAAGCCTGTGTTAAGCTGTTTTAATCTTGTTCTAAAGGGATTCTTAAGCATGAGCGGAACCGGATTTCAAAAATAGGTATATTTATAAATTGTTGCTATCATGGCAGCAAGTGATGCAACCTCTTTGATAGAAAAGGCCAGTTGCACTTCAAGCTGATAATACCTATAATAATTCGAGAAAAACAACATTTCATATTCTCGTTTCCTCCTCCAAAAACGGATTGATTTTATTTTCTGATTTGCATTAATTAGTAGTTTAATTATGTACGTTTCGCTTTTTTAAATAATAATTGTTAAATTTGCACACACTGGGCAATTTCTTTTTATTTTTCGCACCTAGGCTCCTATCAGACACAACTAATCAGAAAATCAAAACGTAAGGATATATATGTTCATGATAGATATATTTAACAGTTCTGTAACAGAAAACAGGGGAATAGGTTTGTATGGACGGGAAGCTGCTGTCGTTATCCCGCTTCCGCTCTCACTCTTACCTACCTACTCTTACCTTTATCCCCCTTACCTAATCTTACCCTCTGAAGGTAAAAAAAATGCTCTAACACAAATAAAATTACATAAAACTTACATTATATGAAATGAATTGGAATGAAAGAAATGTTACTTTTAGAGAAAATTTTATATTAGCAGTTATGTAACTATGATTAAAATATGAGTCTACAGTTACAGCATCTACATATACAACACCTTAATGCAGTGCTGACTAACTACACAACTGTATTTGCCTACCTAACTACTTCCTGTATAGATATGTCATAATAGAAAATGTCGCACGCAAGTGGTGATCAACTGAAGACAATAATTTTGAACTACTGAGGAATGTTATCACCAAGTCAACTATTTCTTTATTGACGCCAAGGAACCTAAACCTTTAATTTTGTTGCCGTCCACTTGCTGCTCATTTAATTACTTCTCAAATAATATATAATACTAGCTGTACCCGGCAGACGTCGTCGTGCCTGTGTATATTTGTTTACCTCTGTATATAAAATCACAAATTATTCGGTTTGGCTGCCGATATTATTTTTGCGATCGGTTGAACGGTACAGAAGTTGATGTGCTGCAGCGCCATCTAGTGGCGAGTTACAACAAAGTGGATAGCATAAAAACCATCTCCATGAAAAAATACACATATGTGCCAACTTTCAAGATGATCGGTCAAACGGTGTCGAAGTCTATTAACATCAGATATATCAACATACAACAGAAGTAATAACAACGTGTCACTGAATAACGTAAAAGCTGAATATACGCTGTACGCGAGAGCTATACGTTATACCGCACAGCATTGTACAGTGTAGACACTATGTAGAATCGCTCCTATCACTTTTTACAATAGTTTTTCAATAACTTACTATTAATATCTAGCATATATATTGTTCTACGCGCAATTACGCAATCAATGTAGCGCGCGGTCCGGTCATTGTCCTGTACTTTATAATGACAGATCAACAAAACTATATGTTTGATATTTTTTTTTTATTTATTAACGAAAATATATTTATTTTTCACTAGAACTATATATATATAATGTGTTTTGCGTTTCGGTGACACGTTGTATACTTTAAAAGAGTCATATTAACTGTTTTAATGTATACAAGAATCATATGAGTTGTATGGGCGATGTGGTGTCGCGTGACCAGAATAGCACCCCCCCCCCCCCCCTCCCCATCTCGACTAGTGGGTGACGTAAAAGACGACTAAGGGAGAACAAAGCGGCTACTGCAAGCCATGGGGAACTACACCACCTATAAAAGGGTGGACTCGCGAAGACGTTGAGCGAAATTGTGCACGAGGGACCCGTGTCCTGCTCTGGAGCTGATTAAATTTCATTAGTGGTATATGGTTCCACTTACTTCATTGTCGTAGTACGAGGAGAAGTTGCGCTGTGCAAAAGTTGGTACTAGTTGCGCATTATATTGCAACAAACTGTTAACTGTAACAAAAAAACCGTAGTAAGTGAATGTAAAAACGTCTGTTAATAAACCATTGAACCATAATGTTGCACACTGGTAGTGTATTTTCTTTATATATGGCAGTGGTGTTAGCACATTCTGCCAGAAAAGTTATCTTCGTAAAAAACAATGTCAGTCTAAAACGTATCCTTTCAATGTCCAATCCCACTGAAGCGAGTCATTAGTCGCTTAGTAAAGCGATAGTAGGTTTGCTAAGGACAAACGAAGGCGACAAAGCACCCGACAAACTCAATCCCACACTTTTTTTCTTATACCAAACACAACGCACGAAACTCACTTTGAAATTTAATAAACTATCGCTATTAAACGCCGAATGTCTAATACAATTTTTACAATTATCAAACCAAAAACTGAACATTACATCTCCGGTTCCCGCCAAAAAGTCACACTGGTGGTGTCGTTGAGTGATTGTTTTATACTAATGCAACGGCATTCCCGGCTACACCACCAGCGGTGTAGTCAGTGGTGTCCTTGGTGCGCCCAGCGGCTGTCACCCCACCGTCCAACAGAATGACACCACAAATGTGCAGCGCTGTGTGGTTTAGTGGTGGTGTCGTTGGTAACAAACGCAAACGCCGATGGCAGCGAAAATTGAAAGGGAGATACGTTTAGAACGAAAGTGTTTGTATGAAAGTTGTAGAGCATTACGAGCCCTATCCCTATACTAACAGGGTGTTTTATTAATTGGGACAGTACGGGGAAATCTGAAAGCATAAGAGATACAGGGAAACTGTCTCAGGAATCATTAGGTCTTTTTTTGTGAAAACAATTTTGGCATAGTCAATTTTTATTGACTTAATATTTTTATTGGCATAGTTAGGGCATAGCCTATGCATAGGCATAGGCACAGGCGTAGGCTCAAGCGTGAGTTGTCCATAAAAACAAATAAAAATGACTATTTTTTTTAATGCTGATCAACTCAGTTTCTTATAAGGATCATTTCATTGTATTGGAAGAAAAAAATCGGGACAGAAAAAGTTGGTCAAATTTAATAATATGTTTTTTCATACAATTTGTTATGAAAAAGTTATGTTATGATCCAGCCACCGATTTTTTATTTTTTGGAATTATTCTTGCTTAGTATTGTAAATCCTAAAATGTGTTTGTCTGTTACGCCGTCATGAACTAAATTACTGAACCAATTTCAATGCAATTTGACAGAGGTAGCCTGAAATTTTGAGAAGTACATCAAGGAATATTTATTAGGTTTTCCATAGCATGCCATCAGCGTATGTAGAGATGATCAGCTGTGGAGAGCCACTGCTGGATATAGGCCTCTCTCCTGGCACGCCGCCACACGATCCTCGGCTTTTCTCATCCACTTACCACCGGCGAACTTCTTCCTAGTCGTCGTTCCACCCGGTCGGGGCACGTGCCACACTACGCTTCCCGACACGTGGACATATCAATTACTTGTTAAACAAAATCTGTATGGGCGAAGTCGTGGCCTTTGCGTTTCGTTTCACGCATACATTTCGTTGTGATAGTAAGAAAGAATGGTGAAAAAAATAACGCACATGAAAAAAAAAAGGAAAAATTTCGCACACTATATTCATATTTAAGAAGTTGTCGTATGAACCTTTAAAATATCAACAATACAGAGCCGGCTTTACCCATGGTGCAGGGTGTGCGGCGCACACGGGCGCAGGGTTTTAGGGGGCACTCTCAAAGACCCCGCGCCCACTAGAGGGCGCCACATGGGCTAGAGCCGGCGCTGCAATAATATTTGATATTTTAAGTCCAACGGTTACGGAAAGAGATACAACAAAATGTAGAATATCGCGTAATGTACGCGCGACGCCAGTTTTATATGGAAAACGATTCCAGTGCAATTATAACCCCACTGAAATTTAAAAAACCGTCGGCTAATCGCATTGTAACTAATATCAAATGTGTTTATTGTTATTTAACCGCATGCATTTCTTTTGCTTGACGCAACTAATTGCACAGCGATTATTGCAAGTGTGATTTAATCTTCCTACTAGAACTAATTCTATAGTTCACTTACGGTCATCAAAAATGAATGGTGGTCTCGCTATAGCCGGCGTTCTCTGCGCCGGATGTAGTGTGTAACTTGGCATGTAGTCAGTAACCGTCGCAGGAGCAGTGGACGGCCCCTGTAAACAAACTTGCGTTTGAATTTCGATAATAATAATAATAGTTTATTTGCAAAAAGGTAAGTACAATTCGGGTGACAATTTCAAACTAATGCTACACATTATACTGTAAAATGGTAAATGTAAAAGTGCAAAAACAACAATGTAAACAGAGATTGTTCTCATATGTCCCCCAATCTGCCCCAAGTCTGAACTATAATCCTCACCCTCCGTGAGCTTAAGCTTCGAGCATTAAACGCTCGTGAGCCGTTTGTAATCTAAGTTATGAACGTTCATGGTCTTAAGCCTTGTGGTTAAAATTTTGAGTTTCAAACAGTTAAGGTTCTTAATTGGCGCTCGAGCGCTCAGCGGACACTTTTGACAACAGCTAAATGCCTTTTGGGGCAATTCCTTCCATAACCTACGGGTTCGTGGTTTAGAACGATTTTAGAGCACACAATGAGCGACGACCTCCTGTTGAGAAATGTGGATGCACCAACATTTAACATTTTCGCGTTTTGCACACGTATAATAATAATAATACTTTATTATTTCAGACTGCATAATTCCATATTAAAAGGTACTGATTTGATGTACATCAAAATAATCATTAATAAGAAATTATAATAGAAAAAAGTGAATAATTATAACTTCTAAAATTAAAATAGTATTTCTTAACAGATCAATTTTAATTATATCAATTAATTATATAATGTGTATACACTATTAATCGTATTATTCCTATTGTAGTATTATTATTGTGCGTGTATATATCTATATATACAACGTGTCAACGAAACAACGCAAAGCCTGGAACACGTCACCTTCTTTCTCTTTCTAATTTAAAATATGTAAAATGGTTCTAGCGAAAGATACAATTATTTTAGGGACTAAATCAAAGGATATAGACACGTAAGGTTTTGTTATAAATTTGCAGCGCTCGTTACTAACTACAGGATGTAAAGACCGTACGCCGGCCGGCGCGGCGGCGCACTGAGCGTACAAATAAGATATGCAAGATATGAACAATAAATTATGAAAAAAAACATGAAAAACCGGTAGAACCGGTTCTACGGTATGGACAGTATCCGGTACAATATCGATTGGACAACCTATTTTGAAATTTTGCGTTACATATATCGGTTACCCATAGTATATTCGTATCAATGTCAGCTTTCAACGACCCACTGCAAGGCCTCGCCTAGTAAAATCACGTGGACCTAATGTGGATTGATAAAAATATATACATATAAATTCACGAGCATGTGGATGGCAGGAAAATAGTAAATGAGCAACAAATGATGATCAACAAAACAAACTATTTTTGAATACATGAAATAAACAATCTTTAATTATTAAAAATATCAATACAAAGTACACATCCCGGCCGAAAGTAATATACGTCGACTATGGTCCGCTAGCTTCGGTTTTGTAGAGCGAGTTTTGTTGCGACAGAGACGACGCTCTACAAAACCGAAGTCTCTTTCTAAAGGCCGATGTGTATTACTTTCGGAAGTTGCAAATCTTTATTTTCTCCAAAGAAACTAAACCTAACCCTCCTTTGATTTGCTGCCATCGATTTACTGCTACTTTCAGTATTACTGCTGCTCAATTAATTAGTTCCCATCATTTAATACTAGCGACCCGCCCTCGCTTCATTTCGGTTTATGTTTTATTCAAATTTTTTCAAAATAAAATATATCTTACATTAGACACGGATAATGTAGCTTCCTATTTGTGAAATAATTTTTGGAAACGGTTCAGTAGTTCCAGAGATTACCATCCCCAAAACACACAATTTTACCTCTTTATTATATTAGTATAGACCAGGGGTCGGCAATTAATTTTAAGTGGGGTCCAGATGATTGAAATGTTTCAATCGAGAAGTTCAGAAAAAAAAAAAATTAAAAGCAATTTCGTATGCCAAAAGAGGAACGTGGTCAATAAAAACTATCCATAAGTAATTATTTTCATGTTTATTAAAGAAGCCATAATAGAACATAATTAAATATTGCTCGAATTAATTAATTTACTTATCTACTATTGAAAATGCATCACATTATGCAGATTGTACAATAGAAATAGATAGAAAGGTAGAAGGTCCAGTTATATACCAACCGCGGTCCGCAAATTGTCGAACCCTGGTATAGACGAATATGGCCGACAAGCATTGTTTAATTACTGATAATGTATAAGTTTTTCTTTCACTTACTTGATACACCGGGTAAAAATTATTATTTTCAGTGGCGTATGTACCGTCGACAGTCGGTGGACGAACAGCTATTTCGGGGTAGTGTCCATCCTCGCGTGCGTTAGTTGTTAATGCTGGCGCAAAATAACATGAACCGTAACCCCTGAGGACAATCAAATTAAAGACTTGTATAGTCACAATATTTAACTGTTGAGCAACTATCAATTTTTCGCAATTTGTCAGTATTGAACAAACGTCAACAATATACAATTCAATGACATCAATCAATTCCGACCAGGCTTTTAATGATCGTGGATAAAAAGGGAATTGATTGCCGCCATTTTGACGTTTCAGTCTATTCAAAGTTTTTCACCTCTGTATGTTATCATGAGAGAACACAATTCTGCACAAATTTTCGACTATTCCCAACCCTTTTGAATAAATTTCTCGTAAATAAAATTAAATACCATATTCATACACTTATCAAGTTTACAAATGGTTGACCTAATTCATCGTTTCTCAAACTCGATCAGATCAGATATAGGGGGTCGCAATCCGTCAAAAAAAACATGTGTAGAAACCTTGCCTACACTGTAATTAATTTAATTAGGCAAGCAAAACCGCTAAATTTGCTCAGGGAGTGTACGCGCGGCCGCTTGTAGAAGGCCCATATCCGACAGCGAATGCATGCGCATTTTTGAATTTCTGTTGTTTATAAATTTATATGCCTCTCCGTAAGGTTTCTTCTAGAGGTTAATTTCTAATACTTCGTTTTCCTATCAGTAATATCCTATCTTCAAAATTCACGCTTTATAAACATACCTACATTAATAAAGTGTGTACACTAATAAAGAAACATAAGTGCTCAAGAACCCTAGATAAACGCTTTACACGCTTTCTGAATTTAGTTCATAAAGCCACCCATACACGACAAGCCTTTTTCACACAAGTAGGAAGTGGCAAATGGGATCAATGTTTTCAAAGGATTTACTAAGTTTCCTTGTTCGCATCGCTGTACAAACCAAAACTTATCTAAATCTTGTTACAAACATACTGGTTGTAGATTTTTTGTCAGCCTTTTGAGATCAATCCATCTTTTCGAAAAATTATCATTATCACCTGGAAAATATTTCAGAAACTGAATTTTCAATTAACGTAAATGCGTTTTCATGCTCTCCAACACGCGATCAACAACGGCGTAGATGTAGACGGCGCATAAAAAATTAAATTTAAAAGACGGGTCATTTAAATGTAACCATTTTTAAAAATATTATTCCACAATTTGCTGTTACACCACGCTGTTGTTTATTATTTACAATGTGAAAGAAAAAATAATTATACTTATTTCCGAAAACATGTAATTAACAATGAAACTCTTCTTGCCGTTCCTGTTTTTATAACTAGGGAGAGACACAGATAACTTCCACAAACTTGTATTTGCGTATCAAAGTGCGCGGGACGAATGCGCCTGCATTCGTCCTCGTGCACCTCTCAACGAGTACGCGATAAGTAGTAACAAGTTCGAACTGGTAACAGTAATATGAGTATACCTGTCTTGTGGTTTGCGCTTGTCCCTCGACGGTATTCGTGACGAGTCTTTGTCATGTTAGTAATGTAAAACTTTGTATATTTAATTTGTTTGTTCATTTGTCAGTAAGTAAATAAAGAATTATTATTCAATTTAAAACATGTATAACTTGGCATTGTCTTCTCTGTTTACCCTAAAATGTAGCAATTGTATTTAACCTGGAAAACCTATAGTCGATTGTCACACCCACTTACACGTTCATTAAAAGCCTGGTCGGACTATAGTCCGAATTTAATGGTAACTTAGGTAACGGTAAAATATCGTTTCGCTTAAATGTCACTCTAATATTTCTAAAGTACACACAGCTAACTAATTCCGACTAAGTTACCATTCGACCATTAAGTTCTACTAACTACTGTCCCTTCGCATTATGAATGCAGTGATTCATCCCTTAAAACAATAGGCGTCACATTTTTTACCAATAGTTTCTTAGAGTATTTAGGTCTGTTTCATAGTAACATGCACATCTCCGTCTCATTTAATACTTTGTGTCGATCGGGCGTGTCTACTGTTTCGTGAAGCACCGCGTGTGTATATTTTTATTTATTTATTTATATTTAAGAGAAATTCAACATTTTTTGATATACAAGTATACATGAAAATGAAATAAGTAACATACATACATAGGTATCGCAAAAGTTATACAAAATTTCCATATCTAGTGACTTTGTGTTAGATGGGCCTAATAATTACAAAATAAAATAAAGAATAAAAATTTGGTTATTTCGCCAGTGGTCTGAGTTCCGTCGCCACGCATAATGTTCAATATGAAAAATGTTCAAGAAACTGCAAACTGCTATAATATTTAATTACGCAAAATGTTCAATATGCATAACGCAATCAATACGCATAGGTAATATTCAATACGCAAAAGAGATAATTGGCGGCTACTTGGTTTAAATCAGATAAAATCAATAAATTAAAATCAGGCTGTAAATTTCATTTACATTTAGATTTATTTAAATGAAGAGTTCACAGAAGATGAAGAATCACTAAATTCTGACGTTGAATAAATAAAAATCAAATTTTTATACTTTCGTAATTATTAAATTTAATAAAGCTATCTAACTTTATATTTGTATTCAATTATTTTTTTAAAGCGCTACACTTTTTTAAATTAATAAAAATAAAATTCAATTTAAGTAACCAGAGAGTCGATAATAGTTTGCTGATTTATATTGGGCATCAAGATATATATATATATATACAATATACTGTGCTTTTTTTCATATATAGATAAGTATATAAAAATTATAACATAAAAAAAAATTACGATCAACAATCTTATAACTACTCCAACGCAGCGCAGCTGGGACGCAGACAGCTGCCGATATACGATCTCTCTCACACTGAAACCTACCTACAGCACTGCTCACTCACACTCATACGTAACTTTCTCGATCACCTGGCAGGTAGAATGTCCCACCGAAATGATCTGTCTTTTTAAAATATTTATTTTTATTCATAATTAATATACTGTTAAAATTTCAGCGTGCCTCAAAATACATTTTTTTGAATTTTTTGCAAGCACCTGGCAAACTTTTAGACCCGACTAAATAATCTGGCTTGTTTATTTTATCACTCCTTAAATATTAAAATTTAAAAATTACAGAATGCCTCAAGAATATTTTTTGCAAAAAAAAATTAAATTATTTGAAAATATAAGGGTCGATTTAGCCCCGCTACCCTTCAGCCAGGTTTGCGGTTCTGTACTTAGGTATAATAGGAGAAGTATTGAACAAGTTTTCATCGTGCCTCAAATACCTACCCAAAAATGTCTAACAGCTCTCCTACTATATTATTAGTACAGAAAGAATCAATAGATGGCGTTACTACTATCTAATTTTAATATAAAACTAATAAACAAGAATTAATTGTTATTTATAATTTTCTTTACACAATAATTAACATATTAGGGTTTATGTAAACACATTTATAGTACAAATAATTACATAATTATGTGTATCTGTCTGGTTTTATGTTTTCTTTCTATGCTAATGAATATAATGCATTTTACTATTCTCAAATATTGGAATAGTGCGATGTGAGGTATGAATAAACAAAAAAGATGCATTAGGAGGTGCGATAACAGGTATAAATAAATAACTTAAATGACAAACGGTATAAATAATTTACCTACAAATAAATAATAACCTGGTTAATAAGTACATTATGATATAATATATTTGCATATACCATATAAACATATACATTTTTGTATGTAGTTTATGTAAATATTAGTATGTATTCATGTATATGTATTATAATAATCATAAATGTAGATATTATAATGTTTATATTACAATATTGACTTCCAGTGGTTCTAGTTTCCATCTTGTATTTGTTACATTTATCTACTACTCCACCACTTCATATCCCGCATAGCTCAAAGAGAGTTAAGTCAAGGGAGATAATGTTGTAAGGTAATTACAATAAAGAGTAAATAAATAAATATATATATCATATGTACTATATGACGTCGGTGCGCGCAATACTTACGTCACTGGTGGCCGATCATACTTGGGGTACACATAGCCATTCCGGCGCCGGTGATTCTCGGGTTGATCCATACTGTGAACGAATAATATGCAAAGCAATCAGCTCTTTCAATATTCACCGCTGGACATGTGCCTTTAACTAAATGCAATTTTTGTTTCAGACATGAGGATCATATTCAACATTTTTTGCAAATAGACATTTTGAGAATTCAACATTTTATGAAGCCAACGTAATGGTCGGAAATTTGACCTTAATTTAATGGTATGTTACTTTTTGTAGTTGCTATAAATTAAATACTAATCGGGTACTAAATGTAGATGTAGATTCACAATTTATTCATAAGTAGGTATATACGAGGCGTGTTTTTTAAGTACCGTTTTGAAATTAAAAAAAGACTTGCTAAGATATCTCAATAATTATATTTTTACATGAAAGCCTGTACCTTAATTTACTTTTCTACATAATTTCCGTTAATTTTGAGGCACTTGTCATAACGTTGTACCAGTTTTTGAATACCCTCCTCATAGAAGTCTGCCGCCTGACTTGTTAACCACTGCATCACAACTATTTTGACTTCGTCATCGTCTTGAAGACGCTGACCGCCCAGGTGTTTCTTCAAGTGCAGGAACAGATGGTAGTCACTGGGCGTCAGATCAGGGCTGTACGGAGGATGATCTAGAGTTTCCCATCGAAAAGATGTGATGAGATCTTTTCGCCTCAGATGAGATCTGAAGAGACGCCCACTCCGTTGTTCATCATGCACATTTGTGCGGCCATCTTTAAATGCTCTCACACACTTTCTTACCATTCCATCACTCATAATGTTTTCTCCGTAAACTGCACAGATCTCACGATGAATATCGATCGCTTTTACGCCTTTAGCACTAAGAAATCTTATAACAGCCCGTACTTCACAGTCGGCGGGACTCACGATTATCGGAGGCATCTTAAACACTCAGTACACAACGTAAACAAGGAAGAATCAGATTGTAATGGCGTCAGTGTAGGTACCCAGTGCGCATGCGCAGAACGCCGACCGCAGCGCTGCCGCCGCGGTGTGGCAAAACGACACACCTTACTTAAAAACTTAAAACTTTTTACTTAAAAAACACGCCTCGTATTAGAAAAATATGTTCAGATAAATATAATCAAAAATGCATTAGAAAACAATATTTGCAGAAATATTAGAAAGGCTTTACAAACGCCAGGAAGGTTATAACTCGGGACACTTGCACAATTTTAAACAAAAGTTCTACATATTTAACAAAAATTCATATAATTTTGAATCATATAAGTTCATAATTTGATATTATTTAAAAAACTATTGTAGATATGATTTAAATCTAAATGTTTTTATATGATTTTTCAATGAGAATTGTAGTAGATGAAGCATTTAAACAATAATTGAGATTGTCAGTTTAACATTGTTTTTGGCAATAGTAGCTCATAATTATGATTCACGGGTATATCAAGTTATTAGACTATATTAGATGTTAGTAGACAAAATCCATGTTAAACGTAACTCACTACATTTTATAAATATACTCTCAAATATGTTTGAGAGCTGCAAACTGCATAAATATGTATAGCCTTCGCTATATAAAATAGCCTTAATGTATATTTAAAAATAATGAAAATTTACTAACGATATTCTGCCCAATTCTTCGTCGGAGGAATCCACAGTTTATTAATATTACCGATTTATAAGTAAATTATACCGATTTATAAGTAAATTATACCGATTTATAGTATAAGTCGAGATTTTATGTTGCTAGATGTTTAATACTTGCGCGCGAGCGTAAGACTGCCATACGTGAGTGACACAATTGCTACTCGGGCGACATGCGGTGTGCAAGCAGATTTTGCAGTCACGGAGAACTTAACACTCTTAGTAATAAAGATCAAATTTCCATGTATTCGTTCCGGATGAATTTGTTTAACATGAGGGTAGTTTCGAAATTTTTATGAAGCTCGACACAATCTAAATATAACTTAACTCACTACATTTTACAAATATACCCTCAAATATGTTTGAGAGCTGCAAACTGCACAAATATGTATAGCAGGGGTGACCAAACTTTTTGGAAGCAAGGGCGCAATTAAAAATATTCATGAACGTTGTGGGCGCAACAATATGTAATGACATCATATATGTTTATTATTAAAGTTATTTTTTTTTAAATTCTTAATTATATTTTCTTAAATTTTTTTTTCATTTCATATTTGTCATTTTTAATTTTGATTCTTTTTGATTTTATTTTATAGGTTAAAATAATAATAAAAAATTGTAATAATAATTTTATTGAACGACTACTATTTTACTATTACTATTTACTATTTACTATAATATATAAAGCTCGATTACCACTGACTCACTCACTGACTGACTGACATAATTGTTCTCCCAGTTGCCGCCTGGTAGGTGAGAAACTTTGAATGAGAAAGTGGACCCTCGGGGTCGGTGAGTACTAGAAAAATCCGACTTCTTCGAATTGTCCAAACCTGATGAAAAATTCCAACGGCTAGCACAAACGGTAACAGTTGCGCGGGGGGCGCGGTCATAGGTAACCGCCGGCAGATGCTAGAGCGCGTCGCGAAAATTCCAAATTCGAAAAAAAAAAATGGCAGCCATACAAATTTCAATCGCTCGTATTTTTGAAACGGTAAGAGGTAGGCGGGAGGTGCTCGACCAAATGTCATTCAGGAAGGCGTCGTCTTTCTCGTGGTCAAAAAAATTATTCAAAATGGCGGATTCAAGATTGTCCGAGGGGGGTGGAAATCGGCATCTGGGGGGTCGTGGGGGCCCAGATTGCCAATTTCGGGTCGGTTTTTCGATTCCGCCGTTTCCAAGATGGCGACCGTCAATTGAAATTTCAAATTTCGATCGGCCATAACTCCGGCGAGGCCGGAGGCCGTGCGGCGCGGGCGAGGCCGCAGGCCGAGCTCGCCCGGGAGCTGCACCGGGAGCGGGCTCGTCCGCATCCGGTGGACCTTCAGCTCGACGGTCGACGGTCTGCCTAAACGGTGAGAGATAGTCACATGGTGCTTGACCAAATGTCATAGAGAACCGTAGGCAATCTAACGAGAGAGCGATAAAAATTCAAAATGGCGGATTCAAGATGACCGCCATAGTAATTTATTTTGACCGTCTCTCCCGAACGGTTGGAGATATCGGATCGGTGCTTAAACTAATATCATTTATCATGACAATGTCTTACCACTAAGGGGATTTTTTTTTCAAGATGGCGAATCCAAGATGGCGGCCACTTTTTAAAAAATATCTGATTAAGGATTTATGGTTATTTCCAAGATGGCCGCCCCACAAAATTCTTCGGATGACATCTCGGAAACGGTTAGACACATCGGATTGGTGCTTAAACTAATATTGTTTATCATGACGATGGCTTTATATTGAGATATTTTTTTTTAAGATGGCGAATCCAAGACGGCGGCCTTTTGTCGAATTCATCCGATCTGGATAAAAATTGATATCTGGGGGGTTCGGGGGAGGCTGATTAGGGATTTGGAATTCTTATTTCGATTCCGCCATTTTTGAAGATGGCTGCCACGTAGGACCCGCACAACAAAAACTACAATAACATCCTCTCCTCCCTGTAATCTACGTGAGGCGGAAGGCCGAGCTCCGCGCAGGGCGAAGCCCGGAGCGTCCCCCCTCTCAGGGGGAGGCCGGCGCCCGGGGGGCGCCGGCGAAACCTAGTTTATTACATAATACATGAAAAAATATTATTCGTTAATGTTAAAACATAATTTTCAAAATCAGAACAGTGCTACTCTTAAACTGTCATTCAATTTTTCATCCGTAAGACGTGATCTAAACTTATTTTTGATAAATTGCATTGAATTAAATGTGGCTTCACTTAAGTAAGTCGATTTTAGCTTCAGTGCACAATTTTTTAATATTGGATATTTACGTGCTTCAACTAATTTTCAAAATTCCTTGTCCATGTTAATATCTTTTAAAGCGACGTCATTTTGTAATTCTACAATTAACAGTTCTAAATTTGTTCTATAAAATCCATTTATTTCTACACTTAAAGTAGTAATGTCAACATTAATCTTAGGATTTTGAAAGAAAAATAAAATCGATTTCAAGTCGTTAAATTGATTAATGTTTCATTAAACTCATTATTTAATTTTGTTAGATAATCAACATACGTTCGAGAATCTAAATGATTTTCTAGAAATATTTTCGACATGCGTGGAAAATGCGTCAAAGATTTTTTTTGAAAGTGCAAACTCCAAAGGTAATTTCCAAAAATAATTTACCTTTAAATTGCTTTAGGCACTTACCATATCTACTAGATCTTTATTTTTACCTTGTGGTTCATTTTCTGACAAATATCAGCTAAAAAAGCTGTCACCTAGCCAATTAGGATCTTCAAGTTCGTTATAAATTTACACTTTTTGCTCTAGAAACTATTTTATTTCAATAATCAAATTAAGAAACCGGTATAATACTTTGCCTTTGCTAAGC
The DNA here is from genome assembly GCA_914767545.1 of Sesia apiformis. Classification (NCBI taxonomy): domain Eukaryota; kingdom Metazoa; phylum Arthropoda; class Insecta; order Lepidoptera; family Sesiidae; genus Sesia; species Sesia apiformis. The sequence goes on from OU611947.1 coordinate 27,848,726, forward strand.
CACCTCACTTCTGTGTAAGTTATTCAATCTGAAAAGTCACCATCATCATTTTCCAATAGCTTTTTAAAAAGTCTGTGCTGTAATGGAGCAGCTCTTATAGAATTTATAATTTTTTTTATGAGGTCCAAAACGTGATTAAATGAAAAAAAACTTTAGTACACAGAATTTGCTGATGTATTTTATGCAATGATAAGCAAAAAAATTTGGAAATGATTCATCTTTTCTACATAAAGTACATAAATCCTTTATTTTTACCGATCATTGCTGGAGCTCCGTCAGTTGTAATTGAAGATAATTTATGTAAGGGAAGTTGTTATTCCAAAACATAATTTTTAAAAACATGATAAATATTTTCACCTCTCGTTCTTTCTTTCATTGGCAAAAGTCACAGTATATCTTCTTTCACAGAGTAGTCTTCGAAAACCATTCTTGTTATTACTATTAATTGAGATGTCCCCGTTACATCCAAAGATTCGTCCATTTGAAGTGAATACCAAGAGCACCTATTCATATCAGCTTCAAGTTGATCTTTAATATGGATAGATATTGCATCCGTTCTTCTTTTATTGCCCAATAGTAAATAGTTTATTGCCCTAATTATTTCTGGCTTATTAGAAAAATTATCAAAGAGAGAATCAGCACCAATAAGTAAAGCTTGTTTTAAATAATTCCCCATTTGAATATGATCTCTTGTTCTTCGCAAAAAATGTACTAATTTAAACGATGCCATATTTACATTTTTTGATATATCTATTACCTTTTTGAACCATAATTGTTGGCTCGACGATCCTCTATTTATTTAAACTATATATTTTCTCAGTTCGAATAGTACTATGAGACATAAACTTTTTATCGAAGTTCTCATGTTCTAATTTAAAATGTCTTTCAATATTATATTTTTTAGTAGTTACGGTGCGATTGCACAGAAGACATACACTATTTTCTTTTACTTCCACAAAACAATATTCTTCTTCAACGTGGTCATTTATTACGACCTGCCTCAACCATACTGAGTATTTTTTATTGTTAAATTAATAAGATAAAGTAATAATAAAAGACATTTTTAACAAAAAAATAAACGAATTGGCTATAATAACTCTATTTCATAGTTACGATGTAATGTTTACAACACAATACCTTTGATGTCAACACTCATAAGACACTAACTGTCACTGACTAAGTGACATACGTGGCTCATAGATAGCAAAATGATCAGAAGTAATAAAATAAAAACATACAAGATGGCACTAAAATTCTATATAGAATTCGATAAAATAATATTTTTTTTGTAGTGGAACTAAGTACTTATATTTTATTATATATTTAATATGTCAATAAATAATTAATTGAAAATTTCAATTAATAAATAAGTAATTTTAAGAAAATTCTGTTTAAATTGTTTAATCGTGTCGTGAGCGCATAATAAATCGCTTACGGACACACTTGCGCCCGCGGGCGCGGAGTTGGCCACCCCTGATGTGCCTTCTCTATAAAAATAGCCTTTTGATGCACACCTAGGTAATTAGTTTAAAAATCGCAAGGTAAAACTGTGATATTATGTCACTGTTATGGTAAATATGGCAAAGGTGTCACAGTTGAAACTCGTGGCAGCTATTCTTCGCGTTGCATAAAAATTATATTCTATTCTACGAGTACAGACCTACACACATAACTCTGCCTATGAAGGATGTTGCTATCGACGACAGTATTAGTATTATAAACATTTTACTCAATTTATGGGTAAAGATCATTGATATTTTAAGCAAAATGTTACGTTCAATACAATTCAATACTAGGAAATTATTTCCTAAATTCTAATGTGAAATTTAGTTCATAAATTGACCACCGGCAAAGTTACGTGTGTAGGTCTATTTTATTTAGCATTATATGGAAATACAATAGTGGAATACTTACTAATATACAAACATATTAACATTAAAAAGTCTCAATACTGTGATATCATGGCAAAAGGAGTCAGGAAAAGTAAGAGGTGACTTATTTGCATATTCTTAGCACTAAAATCAATCCTATTTTGAGATGGGACGAAAGGCAGTAAAATTTATTGTGTAATCTAGATTAAGTTCCAAGATGAGCCAAATTAATTGATTTAGGAGTTCCAAAATTATAACTTTTTAGAAAATTCCAAGACAACAACCACTTGTACCCATGTACAAGTGGTTACTACGTTACCCTTCTCTCACAGAACGCTAGTTTGAAATGTACTGCATTTCCCACTTTATCCTATTTCTCCAGTGTAGGCTACCAATGTTAATCATTCTGGACCGATGTCGGCACTGGGTGGCAACTTAATGTCGCATGACAGTATCCATCTACCCACCAGGTGGACTGTGTGCTCGTCTGCCTCCTACTTTCCACGATAAAATGTAAAATGTAGCTCTTCTTCTATGTCAGCCTGTCTGTATACTGCTCTCCCAATAGTGTACTCGTCAGCTCGTAATGACCAGCGCGGGGTTGGGTTTTATAGCTCCCAAAAATGAAATATGACTAAAACACTACCTAAACTAGAGAAGGCTTGTGACATCACTATTAGTGGTCATAACAACTTTTAGTAATGGCGGACACGAACATCAACGAAGTTTACCGAACCCCACCGAGGAAGTGAAAAACGTCTGACTAAATTAAGACAGCACATAGCAAACCGCATAGAGGAAACTCTTTTAGAGCAGAATGATCATACATATATAGCTATTTTAATGATAGATGAAATGCATATAAAACCTTATTTTTCTGATTATAAAGCTGGTAATATTTTAGGTATGGCTCATAATAATAGAAAATTTGCGACATCTTCCTATGTATTTATGATTCAGTCTTCTATCTTCCTTTAAAGAAGATGTACATATTTTGCCTGTTAAGACTATTGATTATTCTCAACTATTTTTATTCATTAAAAAGGTAATGACAGGTTTACATGACATAGGATTTAAAATCATATGTGTTGTAAGTGACAATAGTTTCGTTAACACAGAAGCTATGTCTCAGTTTTGTTCTCCTCCGTAGTATTGTATTGTGTATCCGCATCCATGCAAAATACTACTGAACCACTGATTTTCATTATAGATTAAGTACGTACATTGAAATGTATTCGAAATAATTGGCTTAACCAAAAATACCAAATGTTACATTATCCAGATTTTAGTGCACAAAAATTGTCACTCGCTAGTTTTGCAACAATCAAGCGCATAAGGAATTAGGCATTAATGATTGTGAATACATTTTAATAAGACATCTTGACAGGGGTACTTTACTGATTATCTAATAATTCAGTTTGGGTGTGAGAATGAACTAAAAATTTTTAATTGTACTAATCAGCGACAAGTACAAGAAACAATATACGCACTTAGAAAAAGTGATTTTTATAGTTGTCCCTATAATCATTGTAAAGAATGCATACTAGTAAGTATGTTAAAATGTTCTTTGTTAAATAATTATATTAAAAAAAGGAATAATGTAGAAAAAACTTTAAACGGAAAAGAACGGAAATTAAATACTGTTAAACTGCTAATTAAATTGTTATGTATTTCAAAATATCTTATTCATTATTGAACATAATATTATTAGTACATAAGTTTGATTACAGGAAATTTCATCCATAGAACTTGAGCTGTGTAACTTCAGTTTTAAATGCAATGAGAATGAAATGATGTTAATTATATTTAACTACTCGTATCTGAGCACTTACATTATATTTCTATGCATATGCTTCGATGGATGTAATTCAATTTTTATTATGGTATTTGTTATTTAATGATGATTTAGAAAAAGGTTTGATATTTTGTTTAAAATGATGCATTTAATTACATTATATTCAAAAGTTTTGTGTGTAAATCTAGAGCAGTACTGTTTTTCATTATTTAAGTAAATAAATGTGGTAATTATACATTATTGTTTTATTTACATTAGAAGTTGAGCTATTGGAAGAGCAGCAGTTCGGCGACGGGCACTCTTACGAAAACGGGCCCATTTAAAAAATCTGCTGAGTCCATTAATTATTACTAAAATTCTGTTTTAACCAGCAATCTAGAGCAAATTAAATGAGATTTAATTTGAAATAAAAAAAAATAGGTTTTATCGATTTAGTTTTTAAAACATACGAGGCGGAACTTGTAATTTTGGAATAAAACTGAACATTTTCTCGGTTTAATTTGATTTTTTCTGCTATACTTAAAGCTATCATTTTTAAGCCCATTTTTTACTCTTTAAAACCATGTATGACTTACGACAGGTAAACTTCTCAGGTGATTAAGAATTGAGTGATAACTGCGGAAGGGAAAATCGCAAGGCGCGCTGTCCGCTGTGCGGGCCTGTCCTATGCCTATCCTATGACCACTAATGATGACGTCATCGCAGAGCGCCGAAGCCTTCTCTACTATAGGTGGCGTTGCTAAAAGTAGCGCATGTCCAGGGCTTTGCACTGGATGCAAAAAGAACCGGAGATTAAAGTCATTGAAGATTTTAGACAGCGACATTTTAGATTTGCGTAGATTACATACAAAAAGCGGCTTGTATTCAAACGTGATGAACGAAACAAAGTATTTTTGAATAACTGAAATAAATGATTTTCAATCACTAAGGGCTTTTCTCACTACCTTCTGATAAGGTATCAGAAAGTCAGTATCGGCTAGATGTAATTGGCAGACAATTTGTAGATCAGATTGTTAACAATTACTTTGGCAGGAGGTGATGAGAAAGGCCCTAAGAATGCAAAGATAAAGTGGACGCAGTGTCGCTTTGCTGTATCTTTATTGTCCAGAGAACCTCAACCTAACCTACCTTTCAATTTACTATTTACTTTCTAAAAACTAAAAATTTAATGATTTCTTCAAAAAAAAATCGCCATGCTTCTGAACGTGGCTTTAATGGAATGTTGGGCTTTATTGAAGTCCATTTCATTTTATTCTGAGATTTAAAGGTTTTGCATATAATAAAATATACCTTCATACAATTAAATCGCATAAAAGCAGTAGCTGTCCATAAATATTTTATGAAAAATAAATAATCATTGCAGTGTACATTGGGTGACAGAGATAAAAACAAAAAAAAGGTTAATGTTTTTTTAATTGTTGTATAACTCTTGTATACTCGTACATACTATATAGCACGCATTGACTTCTTTTTTTAAAACATTTCACGTACATACACAGTTTCGTTGTTTTATTTAATTTAATAACACCAAAGACAGGTTTACAACAAATTGTAGATAAAATGAATACAAATAGGTCGAGATCATATGAACACATCAATAACTGGCGCACACTACATTCACATGAAAATAAAGTAATTATTAGCTGCGCTCGCAACGATTAAACTATACAAAACTACTTTAGTACTGAAATAAATTATGCATGAATCACATGTATAAACGTACAACATATTTTTTTTTTAGGTTCTTATTCGCTTACATGACTAAAAGATTATAGATTTATCAACGTCTATTTTTATCTTATTATTTAATTTTATTTAATATATTTTATACATTATTACTTCTATTACTATATCCTTATACTTTTAATATATCTATACAACGTCTCATTGAAATAACACAAAACCTGAAACGTCAACCTGTTTTAATAGAAAATAAATAAAACTGCTCTAGCGAAAAATAAAATAATTTAAGGGAAGGTACGAGAATAAATATGTAAGATTTTTTGTTCCAACTAAAACGTTTGTAGCTATCATTACTCAGTACAGGGCAATGGCAGCACGACGTATTGATTGCGTAACTGCGCGTAGAATTAAGTATATGTTAGAAATGAACAATAAGTTATGAATCGATTCTACGGTCGACACTGAACAATCTATTTTCAACTTTTGCGTTCTTTCAGTGACACGTTGTATATTGTTCACGTACCTTTCGTTGTCTAGTTCACAATGCGTGTAGGTACAAGTAACGCCTCGTGGACAATATGCCCTCGCGGCGGCGTCCCTACACGTGGATGGTTGGTACTTGTTATACACCGGGGTTTCATTTTGTGAGGATGGCACACCTGTAGTAGATAGCTAGATAAAACCGTTTATTGCACACCAAATAATAACGACATATAACATATATATAATATATATTAAGGACCCCAGTATTGTGTAAACGATAACTAATAATTCTTTTTTGACACTTATTGGGTTGTTCGGAAAGTAATTTAGTTTTTTTTTTTCGTGAAAATGAAAGACAAAGTAAACGTCAAACATCAAAGTTGCGCTCCGGGTGAAAACTAAATAGGTGAAAAAAAATATTAAAACAGTGGGCATTATTATAAGAAAATAATATAGGTATACATAAACAGTGATATTTATTTTGTCTGTGTGATGTGAAGTCTCGTATTTAAGTAAGTTAAGTGCTTGAACGGTTTGAACGGTTAGAAGTTTAGGAAATGAAAACTCACTGCTTTACAATCAACATTTAATACATAATAAAAATATGTATATCTTGATATTGTAAACGAAAATGGTTTCGTTTTTTGTATATCGCACTATGGAGTGCGATTGGTGTCAGCGCCATCTGTTGTTAGTTATAGGTACAAATCGGCTCAAACTGCTAAATATTTCCCTAGTCATAAAAATCCCAATACTGTTTTCTTCATATATAGCAATGGTGCAATTATCACATTCTGCCAGTTTTCTTCGTAATAAAATAAACAATTCTATCAAACATAAACATTGTGTATAAAATTGACTTGAAGTAAAGCGAGGGTAACCGTTTAAAATAATTATTAACAACAAATAAATGGTCTGCCGATTGGTGTAGGGGTATTATAGACGGCGGAATGAAAGTTAGGATTTGAGCACCAAGTTCGAATCCCACCGATACAAATTACCTTTTTATATTTTTGTTTTTTCTCATTTGTTTTCACAGGAAAACAAATGAGAAAAAACAAAAAAAAAGGTAGTGGATAGCTACTTTGACTATCATCACAAGTGTTATTAAAAACCATTTTCGTGTTGAATGTTTTATCCAATTACATCGTGGTAGGTACGTAGGTACTTATGGGACTGTCCTTGTCACTCAAAAGAGAATAAAGTGCTCTAACGGTCAACATTTGTTCCACACTGAATGTGTCAACTACAGTATAATTGCATATTAATACAAAATGATCTAGATAGTCTAACAAAGTACTAGGAAAGAAATAGAATAACCGTGAATGTTAAGAGTAGTCCGTCCAAGTAACTTTTACACGGAAAACTAAACCTATTTCATAACAATATAAAATAAACAACAGTCATTGAATCGGTTAAATCTATTAGGGATCTTGGTGTTCGTTTGAATTACAAGACGAAATGGTCAGAGCATATTAACTTAATTAGTAATAGAGCATACAAGTAGCTGGGCTTTGTTAAACGTGTCATTTAAGGAGCCCTTTAATGACTGCATGAATGATGAGGTTGACTGCATCAAGGTACTGTTATTTCACATATGTGCACACTTCACTCGAGTGTTTGTAACATTTGATCTCCTGAATAATATAGACATAGTAGAACATGTCCAAAAACAATTTATAAAATTCTTGTCTTAAGGATAATAAATCAGCTGATTGGTATCTATCTAACTAACTGTAAACTCTTTCATATTGACCCATAAATACTACGCAGACCTAGATATATTTTTATTTAGTAACAAAAAATTAAAAACGGAGATCATAAAGAAGGATCAAAATCATAAACCCAAAACCTCCTAAAGCTCATTTCCTCACAAATCTTTTAAAGCTTATCTTAATTAAATAGACACACAATCATACACATAGACACCCTCGCACGAGTACTCGCGCGCATGAGCACGCGCATGAGCACGCGCACCCGGACACGCCAATGCAAACCCAAATCAACATATTATTAGTAAAAAATTCACCTATTACTTGCCGACAATCTATTAAATGCTGTATTTAAATGTCAGTGCAATCTGCATTTGGCCATTAAACATTTTGTTATACATTTGTTAAATAAGTTACATAAAAGGCTGAAGATAACACAAATAAATCAATCAATCAAGTAAAATAAAAATAAAAACTAATTTTCTTATAATATAAAAACATTTTATAGAAATTATGTATTTGACCATTTTGGTCCAATAACTTTTGCAACTTCTCCAACTTCTGGCAGTGGGCATGCCCATAAAACTTCTGATCTTTGCATACAAAAACTTATCAGTGATTTTTGACATCTTCATTTCAAGTTAAATGTTTTGACGTTTAAAATTTTCTGTGAGACCGTAGCAAGTAATAACTGCACTTTTACCTTTTCGGCAATAAAAAAGGAAAATAATAATAATAATATGTCGAAAATGCTGCTTTTCATTTTTCATATTTGGAAATTGCTAAATATGAAACAATTTTTTTAATACAAATAAACCTTGAAATGTCAGCTGTCAAAATATATAATGACAATACGGTTTAGAATGTCCTTGACTGGTTAAAAATACAACTAATTCTTCTGTTTGGGAAAAACGATATTACTTTCCGAACAACCCCTATATTTCAGTTGATTGATGAAAATTTTACAATTAAGTTTTTTTCATAGGAAGTAGGCGGCGGACGAGCATACAGCGGCGGCATTGTCGCCCATTGACATCGACGCTACATGGCAACATCAGTCCACAATGACAAATGTAGGAGTGGATTTAGAGGAATGGTTGGAGAAATAGGGAGAGGTAAGATAGTGTGGGATGACAATGGGCTCTGGCATATCTCACTCACTACCGAAACATGTACGTAAAGTGGGAGATGCAGTACATTTCAAGATAGTCTTCTGTGAGAGAGGGGTAACGAGGCCGGTCGAGTGCGCCCAGCGATTGTTGGATTGTAGCGTGCACCCGTCCTCTCCTATAGATGTATGTTGCAAAATTGTTATTTATTGTGATATTAAAGCTATTATTTTTATTGTGATATAAATAAATAACGCATGTTGAAACAAAAATATAATAATTTGCTATGTAAATGTCTGGCAAACTTATGACATGTAAAAATATTTGTACGCCTTCCCTGGCAAAACATAAGAGTACATTTTAAGCGTATTTTAACTAGAGATGAAACGGATATCCGGTAACTATCCGGTATCCGGCCTAAATTTACTGCCCGGCAGGATAGTAACTCAATATCCGGCCGGATATCGGATATTCAAAAACTATGATAATTTCCTAAAATCAACTTTAATAAATGAATCATTGTGAGGTATATAATAATAAAATAGCTTATAATTACGACGGCTTTTATTTAAAGGTGAAAAAGTTACAAAAATTCACAAAGTACCTTCCAAAAAATTAAAATTACCTTCCGTGATTTTAATGATAAATATTTAAACTGAAAACTTACAAAAACCTCGCAGACTCTCAAAATCATAATCACCATAATAGTGAACTAAAAAACGTAAAAAACACAGACATTCTTAAAATCCCCTTTTGTTTTTCTTCTTTTTATCAATGAGAATATTTAAAATTAATACTCAAAATTAACAAGTGGTATATTATGGTGAATAAATACTAAATTTTCAGCGTTCGCAGGCAACGTATAATGGCATACGATTATAATAATCGTATAATTGCACGCAAATCACGCGGCAAGTAAATAACTAATTTTCACTAAACAATCGCTCGCTCACGTCACGCACGATCACTCGCGATGACACCCGAAAGTTTCGAAACCGCCCGAATCGATTGCCTTCGATGCCGATTGCCGATTCCGTGCGGCACTAAACTCGTCACAACACGCAACGAGACAATGAGCCGTATATCCGGCTTCTCAGCTCGCCAAATATCCGGTATCCGGCCAAACGACTATCCGTTTCATCTCTAATTTTAACATCATCATGTCTACCACCCATGTTTACAAACAAATAAATAATTTAATTTCAAAAACATTAGCCGATTAACCAGTTTTCACCCACTGCCGAGTATAAGCCTCTTATGACATGACATGTAACCACCCCTACAATACATATCCCTCCTACAATTGGACCACTTCGCCTCGACCACCACCTGCCATCATCTCGTCGAGCAACGCGACTTGCCAGATTCCACTCGAGTTCCACAACACTTTATATACATAACTTAATTAATATACGGAAATATTTTTCGTGCAATTTTGAAATAAACAACTTTTTCCTTTGACAGAAAAGTATTTTTGTCACTCTTACACTGAAGTACTCACTAGTTGAAGTGTCGGTGACTTTAGTTTCCGATTTTAAATTCTGCGGGTTGGTAGTTTGGTTTCGTGCAACCTGCTGTATGAGGCCTGAGACCACGTCTTTTAAGGCCATCACAATTTCCGCCAGCTCTTGCCACGTGGGACATCTCGTCTCTGAAAAATTATATTTATAAAGTACCCAAATGACTATTTAAGTGACAAAATAATAAATATTATTTTATATAATAAACACATGTAGTTGAAAACATATAAAATAGAAATTGTTAACTTAGTAGAACATTTTTGTAAAACTTTAGTTGAAAGATTATTTTTTACTTTTATATAATTACTAGAGATGCTAAGCATATCCGGTTAGTAACCGGTTAGTATCCGGCCGAATGCTGGCTACTATCCGGCCGGATACCGGTTATTTTATTACGGTAATTATGCAATAAAAGAATGTCAATGACAAATGTATTTATTTTAAAAAGAATGCGTTACAAATTTAATACTTAAAGTCCATTAGTGGCAAATTATGGTGTATAAAATAAAACAAGGTTTTCAGCATTTTCTGGTAGTAAGCGATTGCGCTTTTCTTCGTAGCCAAGACCTGCTTCGGAGAATAACCTCTCACTGTATACGCTGCTACAAGGAGACGAAGATAAATCTTAATAAATTATGTTAGGACTTCTGCAATGGCATTAAGCTCTTTTGCAATATTTTCGCCAGTATGTGAGCCTGTCAACGGCTTCATTGCCAAAACACCATGCTCAAGCATAAACTCTGAGGACAACCAATGGGCAGTGAAACTCGAGGAACTCGCATTATTGTCCACACTTCAGATGTCACAGGCGTCGCTGTAGCTTATGAGATACTAGTTTAAAGCTTAAATTTTTGCATGAATTCTGTCATTTTTTTTTTTTTTTTTTTTTTTTTTTTTTTTTTTTTTTTTTTTTTTTTTTTTTTTATAGACTAGGGGGCGGACGAGCAAGCGGTCCCACGTGATGGTAAGTGTTACCGCCGCCCATGGGCACCTGCAACACCAGGGGGTATGCGGGCGCGCCGCCGACCTTGCAAAATCCTATTCACAGCTCTCTTGAAGAACCCCATATCGTAGTTCAATGGAAAGACCTCTTGAGGCAGTTCGTTCCACAGCCTACGGGTTCGCGGTATAAAATAGTTTTTGGACCGCATAGTGCGCGACACCTCCGTATCGAGGAAATGCGGATGGACCGCACTTCTGTGACGGGAGGTGCGGTTGTAGAAACCCGAGGTGGGAATTATATTAAACAATTCTTCAGAGCATTCCCCATTGTACAGGCGGTAGAACGCACAGAGAGACGCAACGTCTCTCCGAACGCTGAGGGATTCTAAACCGCCCGTGAGAGTGGGATCGTCGACAATACGAACAGCACGTCGTTGGATAGAGTCAAATGGGTCCAATTGGTATTTCGGTGCGCCGGCCCAGAGATGAGAGCAGTACTCCATATGGGGCCTCACCTGAGCTTTGTAAAGCATAAGGAGTTGCCCAGGTTTGAAGTACCGCTTCGCTCTCTTCAGCACACCGAGCTTTTTGGAGGCCATTTTGGCCTTATTGTCCAGATGACCCCTAAATTCGACTTTGCTGGAGATGTCGATACCAAGGATCCCGATACTCTCCAAGATCTTAAGAGGTATGCTCTGAAAGCGAGGTGCTACAATAAAAGGGGTTTTCTTAGCGGTGAATGCACAGACTTGCGTCTTACTGGGGTTGAAATCCACTAGGTTCATAGAACCCCAAATCGAAACTAGATCTAAAGAGTCTTCGATTTCAGACACAAGCCTAGCGCGACTCTCTTCCACTTCGACCCGAGGGATGTTGGCGCGGCCCCTGTACAAGGTGTCTCCAGTACTGTCATCCGCATAGCAACGTATGTCACCAATTTGTAACAGGTCGTTGATATGCAGAAGGAACAGAGTTGGGGACAACACGGAGCCTTGCGGGACGCCAGCGTCAATAGACATGGTGTCGGAGCAGCTACTATCGATAACGACTCTGATGCTCCGTCCAGTCAGGAAACTGGCAACCCATTCGCATAATCCCTCGGGTATCCCGAAAGATGGTAGCTTGGAAAGCAGCGATTTGTGCCATACCCGGTCAAAAGCTTTCGCAATGTCTAGGCCTACAGCCAGAGCCTCGCCTCTACTCTCAATGGCGTCAGCCCAGCGGTGTGTTAAATACGCTAAAAGATCACCAGCCGAGCGATTATGGCGAAATCCATATTGACGGTCGCTAATCAGCTGGTGATGCTCTAGGTACCCAAGGAGCTGTGTGTTTATAACACGCTCCATCACTTTGGAGAGGAGGGAGGTGATCGCTATTGGCCTGTAGTTGGCCGGGTCGGTGCGGTCACCCTTTTTAGGCAAAGGGTGAACATGAGCTACCTTCCATGCTGACGGGAAGCTTTTTGTGGAATATGAGAGCCTAAAGAGTCGCGTAAGCACCGGAGACAACTCGGGAGCGCAAAATTTGAGCACCACCGCAGGAATACCATCTGGCCCACTCGACTTTCGGATATCAAGAGATGCTAGAGCTCGCCGGACTTCACGCTGGGTGAAGCAGATTTCCGGCATGGAGCTTGTGCACCTCGAGGTGGCCGGTGGTGAGGCACCTCTATCGTCCAGGGTCGAGTTTGAGGCGAAGAGACTGCCCAGGAGATCGGCTTTCTCTTTCGCCCCATGGGCCAGTGAGCCATCGAGTTTCCGCAGTGGTGGAAGTGACGACTGACAGAAGTTACCCTCGGCAGCCTTAGCGAGCGACCAGAAAGCCCGACTTCCAGAAGGATAGCTTGCTAGTCGATCGCCAATTCTGCGGATGTGCTCATTCCTTGCTCTGACAGTGATCCTCTTACTGCACCTCGAGGCAGCGTTAAATTTCTTCCTCAAGTCGGTGGTATTCGGATCTTCAGACACCTGCGCTTTGGCCCAGGCCCTGTATGCAGCCCGCTTATTACGGCGGGCCTCTCTACAGGACTGATTAAACCAAGGTTGGCTCCGTCCGCCTACGGGTATCACGGAACAAGGAATATAACATTCCATGCCCTGCAACACCACGTCGGCAACGGAGTCTGCACAGGTATCCGGATCACCCGACGAGAAACAGAGCTGCCCCCAGGGATAAGAAGCGTAAAATTCGCGCAACCCATCCCAATCTGCAGACTTGTAGTGCCAGACGTATATATCATATACTCGTATATCAGGATTATTTTTTTTCAGTTATATAAGTGCGACTAGGCATTTTGTATTGTGGCACTGCCTTTTCCGTAAGTCTTGTGAAGCCTACTCGTTCAACAACTGAAAACGGTTCATTGTCTATTGCAATCATTTCACCAATCAAATATTTTTGATTTACGATCATTTACATCCCACAACAGCTTCCTATCAATTGTTTCCTTTGGAGTTAACTGTTTATGTTTTCGCGACGGACCAGATATAATCTCGGCATCCACAGACGCACTTGTTGCGAGAGTAACAACATTTGTACTTGCACTTGTCGAGGGAGCTGCAGTTAAAGTAGCGTACTGATCAGCGTGTTTGTTTTTAAGATGTTTTTTCACAGCAGTTGTACCTGCAAGCAAATATATAAAAACGGATAAGTATAATACTAAAATTATCTAACGACCACATTATAGATATTTTATCTCGAATTTTATTTGTGTTCCGCATATAGGTATGCATGCATGCATACTGTGTTAGAGTGCGCTAAGTTTTGTTAATTTTTTTTACAAACCTGCTCTCTTTCCTTCTCCACCGCGCAAGATCTTATTGTTACACAACAAACACACAGCCAACTTGTTATCATCATCAAAAATGTCAAAATATTCCCAAATTGGCGATCTTTCCTTCACTGAAGCCATCTTCAAGGTTGGAGAATAATGGGTAATAAAAACTACATCTATTAGCTAACGAAAACACAATTGCGATCAGTTTTAAACGTAAACAATACGATCAACTAACAATTGAACCGATTACTCTCGGCCATTGATCCCGCACGCACAGCGGTGAGACAGATTGTGACTTGTAGCGCGTGAAATGAACAGATATTTCGTCGGATACCCGGCTATCCGGCCAAGGCGCCGCCCGGATATCGGATATCCGGCCAAATCACTATCCGTTGCATCAGTAATAATTACTAGCTGTTGCCCGCAACTTTGTTCGCGTGGTCTTCAAGTACTAATTCAGACACCTTCGCGCGCGTGCGCACAACAACTCACCAAAGTTTCATCGCAATCGGATGAATGGTACCTATAGGAACGCATACGGGACAAACAAAGAAACATTCATTTTTATATATATAGAAGATAGATTGTATGCCCCGAGGGCGGAACCTAGCTGTACTATGTAATTTTTAAACACGAAAACGTTATAACCCATCGATGAATATAAAATTATTTGATCCAAATAAAATATATAATTATTCCGATGTCAAAGAAGCGAGGATTCAATATGAAAAATGAAAAAATTCAAATGAGTAATTTAAGAGCTGTAAAAATTATGATAAACAAATCTCACCTGGAGTTGGCTCTATACTAGTCAATCTATCAAACTGTTCACTCCTCATAAGCAAGTGTGTGGGATCTCCATTCCTCTGTAGAGCAATAAACAATTCCTGAACAGATAGTGTGAAAGACTGTGGTGTTTGTAATTTATCAATTATACTTTGCATATGGCTTTTATGTGCCGTATCACCATATAATAAAGCACTCCATTGATCGGGGGCTATCCTCAAACCAGCTTCTGTTGCGATCTGAACTATTTGAGTGTCATGTTCACGTCTTAATGTTTCGTAAGAACGGAAATCCTCCTTCAATTGCATCAGAGAGGAGTCGCTCTCTCGTTTTGAGACCTGAAATTTGAAGATTTAAGGAAAAATGTATACATATACTCAATTGTCATTACAAGTTGATTAATTTGTTAAATATGGAAATTAAAATCAACTTTCTACACAAGGAAGTATAATTTAAATTGAAATTGATACGAGAAATGGTTAAATGAACAACAAAAATAACAGAATGTTGGGTTTAATTTCTCTAGTGAGGACGGAAGTCTTTCGTCGAGTTGCTCGGTGATAACACTGATAACGCTGATCACATTTATACATTATAAGGTACACACAAAACAAGAGTGCTATACAGTCGACCCCCGGTAATCCGGCCCCTGTCTAATCAGGCGGCCTTTGTAATCCGACATGCCAAATATGTATGTATGTACTTATGAACGACAAATCTTCGTCAATGTTTTATTGAACAGGTTACAACTTGTCACGCGGCTGCGTCACATACACGCGTACTGTCTTTCGCGTACGCGGGCGTTCCCGTAGTATGTCGCAATGTCTTCGTCAACCCAAAAACGGAAGCACAAAAAACATTAGCAATTAAAGAAAAAGGTGAGATTCTGGAGCGCCTTAATCGAAATGAATCTTTTAGTAAGTACATGTCTTTTAGTATCTAATGTATTACACGGTACTCTTTTTCAAAAAGTTCCGGACTACAAGGGCTCGGAGGCAGTATTCTATAGTCTGACAAATCACCGTCTTGCAAAACATTTGTCGGTTTACTGCGGGTCGACTGTATATGATTAATAAATAAGAGAAGATGTAGTTTCAACATTTTTAATAATTTTAAATTACTTCAGTTATGCAAATATGTTTCGTTGACCATGGCTTTCTGGTCGTTTACAATTTTTTGTTGTCCGTTTAAATGCAGGTCTTAAAATAGGAGTCACATCATTTACTGAAATATATCAATATTGATTGATGTAAATCATAATGTACCTAGTCTGACCACAAATACCGTTACAATAAAGAATAAAATTACATTTGCATTTGGAATCAGTCCGTCTCACGTCAAAAATAAATGTTTTTTCTCATTTTAGCGCTAATCATTATTAAATAATATACTATAATATTAAAATGGAGTGCGGTGATAATGAAAACCGCATTGCTGTAATTGCATTACACAAAATGGACATGGAGCCAAATGCAATTTTAAAAACACTCCATCCGCTTGGTATTAGCGGAATGTTTGTGTATCAAGCTATTGGTAGGTACAATGACACATCCTCTGTTTGGGACAGAAAAAGGTCTGCCCGTCCACGCACTATTCATACTGAAGACGATTAAAGCTATGAAGGAGAACATCCGAAAAAATCACGTTCGGAAGCAATAGATTTTATCCAGAAAAATGAATATAGCACCCAGAACTATGTCACGTATTTCAAAAGATTATTACTTGCTACTTACAAAAGACGTACTGGTCACTTCTTAACTGACATTTCAAAAAAAAAAAACAGGATTGAAAAATCAAAACAACTTCTTCGGAGGCACGCAAAGGAAACTCACAGACAAATATTATTTACACGGACGAGAAAATGTTCACCATTATAGAGTTAATGCTCATAACTCTAGAGAAGCTGCTCAAGTGGTCAATAGTTCAATAGGATGCAACGTGGCCATGATCCGGCTTCAGGGAAGGCTCGCGCAACACAGGCGTGGCTAGCAAAGAATATTCTCGACTTCGTTAGAGCTGAAGACTGGCCCTCATATATTCCCGACCTTAACTCGCTCGTTTATGATTTATGGTCTGTTTTAGAGAGCATGGCATGCTCTAAGTGCCATGATAATAGTGGCCAATTTTCTCATGGAAAGGGTGCGTGTTTCAATCGAAAACTGGCCACAACGTTTGAAAGATTATATAATGGCTTTACAATGCTTAGGTAGTTATTTATTTCTAAAATAACACAATTTCATCTAATAAAATGATAATGTAAAATATAAAAATCTATAAATAAATATACATGTCTCAGCGTTGAGCCACGTGTCGCAAACACAATGATGACCGACTGGTATTTTAATGTGATTCCAAGTTTGCCCGATCTTTTTCCGAAAGTCCAATAAGATGGATTTCTGATTTTCAGAGTTCATGGAAGTGAAAATTTTACAAATATTGATTTTTCGAGACTTTTTACTAAATTTCTCAAAACCACATACTAAAATTAACCGTAAAGTTTATAAACAATAAATATATCAATGAGCTCAGTATCACGAGCTGAATCGATGGTTTCAATCTTTGGGAAATATTGAATTGAATTGATTGAATTTTGATATAATTTCACTACATCTCGACTAGAGATTATTATAAACTGATTACAGAACACGAACCAGTTTCTTAGCGGATTGAAATCAAATTTGACAAAAAAAAAAATGTGCCTTTATCTCGATTTAGTTCGAAGGTGGGCCGAATCAGTTCAACAATTCAAAAATTACGACGGCGCAAGCATTTCAAGTTATCAAAAAAAAAAAAAAATCTTCGTCTATACATACAAACTTTAAACGGTACAAGACGACTAGGTGATAAGAAAACCACTATCACACGTCCCGAGGAAGTACACCACTTCTAATTGAGTAGATTCTCCAACCGGTTTGGGCAGCGTGGCCGTTTTCAGGCCACACGTCCCTCACGCACAAGACAATGTGCTCGAGGAGGCCCGTGTCCAGCTGTGGATACTGAAAGAGCTGGTGTTGCATTGCATTGCTTTTACTATTTTTGTACAAATACATTATTTTCTAAATACACATCGATTCAAATTTTTTCTATCGTGTCAAATTTAACATTGCTTGTATTGTGTTTTAAATGCACGATACTTACTCTGAAGCAGGAAGCTCTGTACAGAAGTTGTACTACATGACCTATGCTAGTTTTGGAGGCCTGCGGGAAGTGAGGCTCTAATCTTTGGACAACAAACATCACAAGGACCTGCCGACAAACGAAACACAGATTATCTAACTGTTATTGAATTATTGGGTCATTTGTCAGAAGTAGGTGGCAACTGGCCTGTTAAAAAATTGGGCCGGCGGCCAGTTTACTATTTACAAAACAGATAGGGGGGGGGGGGGGGGGGAATTGCAATGCACTTCTAAAGATTTTATTTTTACATTTGTTCCTTTTCAAGACTACATAATGGAACATAATAGTTATTAAGGAATATAAACAAGTTTGTTTATTGAAAAAAAAATAATAGTAAGAATAATAATTGGAATAATAATGCCTATTTTTGATTTATAATAAAAAAAATTACATTCCCAAATATTTATAATTTTACAAAAAAAAAATCGGTTGTCAAATCTATTTTCATCCGACTGGCGGCTGCCATCGACGTTCTTTTTTTAAGGTATTGAGGGGTACTTTTTTATATAAGACAAAACTAGGCAAAAGGTCTAAGAGTAATATTTTTCAAGGATTATTATTAGAATTACATTTTAAGATACTCTTAAATACCCATTTTGTTTTGTTTTAATGAAGAATGGAAGGGGCAATGGCATATGCCAATCACTGCCGAATCACACGTACATTGAAGAGAATAGAACAGAACATTTGTAATAAATTAGTTAATTATAAATCAGGTATCTCTATATCGGACTCTCATTCACGAGAGGTCTTCAGTTCAAATCCCCAATCTGTCTTCAGTTTATACTTCACCAATCAAGCGATAACAGAGTCACTGGAAATGTAGGTGGCCGGTATTATTTATTTATTGCTTTATTAGTCCACGTACTTCATGACGCACATGAAGTACATGGCCATGCTATTTTAAATAATAAAATTTAAATAGTAAAATAATAATATTAAAAATTATTCGATACTAGCGGTGTCAGCGACTTCATTCGCATGAACTTGTGATTCCCGTGGGAATTTCATAATTTATCTGGATAAAAAAAGCACCCTAGATATAAGTTACAATTGTGCCAAGTTTCGTTAAATTCCGTCCAGCGGTTTTTAAGTGATACGCGTTCAGATAGACAGACAAAAGTTCCAAAAACTGTTGTGGTATTTCATATACATATACAGTATATGTTACGATGTTGTTATATGTATAGTTTGTGCCCTCACCTTTCTCGACAACGCGGAACCGTCCTCCAACGCCAACAACACCAGTTTTAACACTTCTTCTTGCATCGCCGGCCCGAGGAATTGGCAACCTCGCGCCCCCACAGCCGCCCATAAATGAGCACTCAACTGTTGGGGATGCTGTGAAAGAAAAGTTGCTTTTGCTACTTCTGCAATGAAGTAAAAATGCTTTTGCTGCAACTGCAATACTGCAGTAACGCTTAAAGGATCCATCGATACTATCAGCTTGTGACAGTCCAGGGCTAGATACAGATTTATCCCAAGGCACACACACATCACACACGATCTAATGCTCTTCTCATTCACGCTGCGCTTCCCTGTATGCGGCCTCCATTCGAGGGCTCGTCTCCCTCAACGGTCGTCGGTCCCGCGGTATATACGATCTGCCCATTACCACTTCAACGTGCTAATTCTACGAGCTATGTCGGTGATTGAGCCGTGAGCTATGTGAGGTTCTTTGGTGAACGTGTTGTAGAATGAGTGTTCTAAGAAATCGATACACCTACATCGAAAAACTATAGGCATATCAGAAGACGGATATCCTGAAGTATATACAAATCAATTTAAGTGAAATGTTCCCATTTTCACCAGGCGGACAGGCCGTTCGTAGGCTATTCTCTCTGTTCAAAACCTTCAAAACCTGTTCAAAAAATCTGAAAGAGCAACAAACCTGATGCTGGAGTATCAGCTCGGTGACAGTCCTCTCTCCTAAAGACCTAGCCGCGCGAGCCGCCCTGCCGCGCCCCTCTTCATCTGTGATCGCGCACTGCAGCAATGTGACCAGTTTGCGCTGCATTGGCCTGGACAGGCGAGCGCCGGTCGCATTGTTGTTTGCTGAAAACAGTAATACCAAGACTTGACCAATCGAAGACTCCTTACAGACAAATTAAAAGCAAAATTTTGTACCATCTGCCTGTGTTTGTTCACTGCTAGACTTAGGTCTCTCCGAAAGAGTGTGGTGACACTCGATGTTCTGCTATCAGCGATTTTTTCAAGTCATCAGTCCACGCGTGGACATTGTGCGGCCTACGCTACGCTACTCACCGAGAGTGCTCCCCATTCGAGGACTCGTTTTAATACCCAAGTCTAAGTCTTCTGTAGGTCTAAGGGTACATTCCGACGATACATTATTGAGTGTGTACTCCAAATTCACTCATAAATCTCCAAAGGTAGGCAGGACACACCGCGGTCGTGCCAACGTTGGTAATTCTGGAGCGATGTTAGCATGTGTCGCGGATGGCGACATTATCCACTTATCCACTAGCCGGGCTGTCTGCTGGTCTACATCTACTATCTATAAATGCGCGTTAATCCGGGTTTCGCCAGTCTGTGGAGCTTGGCCGCACTTAGACCATGATCTTTTCCGCACGTTCTTGTCGTAAGTGATCCACTTCTCATCACGAGTGATCAATCTTTTCAAAAATGGTTGATTTCATTGCGTTTTAATAGTGAATCGCAAACGAGTACACGGTTCATTAGGTTTCTTTCAGTGAGCTCGTGTGGTACCCAAATATCGAGCTTTTTTGTGAATCCAGACTTTTTCAAATGAGTCAAAACTATTTTGTGGTCAATGCCCAGTTCATCAGCAATGTCGGAACTACTTATATGCCGATTTTGCTGCACTTTTTCACAAATGGCATTAACTTTATCGGTAACAACAGCAGTCAAGCATGCCGCGCGCATTCATTTTTTGACGAAGTTTAAAATATTTGTGGAGTTATTTTCAAATTGTGATATAGATTTGAGATTTTCTTAGTATTATTTTTATAATATAATAGATTTAAGATTTCTTATTAACATTTTAAATATTATAATAGGTAGGCATATCAAATAAAACAACAGAATTTTACATGTACTAAAATAAAAAAAAATGTTTTTTATTAATCCACCGATTCGATTACAACTTTTGAGAAGAATCGGCGAGAAACTCAAAAGCGGAACCTATAGTAATTTATGCAAGCAGGTATTTATTATAACTCCTTGTATAAATTAATATCATATTCTTAAGGACCAAACTGAAACTTCATTATAAAATTGAATTAAAAAAATAACAATTTAAATTTATATAATATCACTGTTGATAAGAATGTTGGAATAATATATTATCCAATTTCAAGTACATACTTACCCATAAAATGGTAACAAGTTAATTTTATTACAATACCTATTTTGATAGAGTACACAACTTTCTTTTTTTTTCTTTTTTGTTGGCTTTACACTAATAATATCATTTTTCTTTTTAATATAATTATTTAACAATATATTTGCAGAAGTTTTTATCACATGATACATAATAATACTCAGAGTGCTCTGGTACATTGCAATAAAAATCTGAAAGAAAGAAATCTTCACGAGCTACAATTGAAGATGTTATATTTATTACAACTTTTCTTTGATTTTGACAATTCAAAAACCCTTGTTCAAACTCCATACTAATTAACTTATTCACTACAATATAACTAAACAGAACTAAATTAACATCATTATGTGGCAGTAGTAATCCTCCCCTATCTAAACTTATTATTAGTTCATAATTACAATTTTTATCAACATTAATTTCTTTATCTGATACAACTAAGTAACAATAACAATATTTGCAGCAATTTTTTTTAGC
Organism: Sesia apiformis; assembly: GCA_914767545.1. Lineage (NCBI taxonomy): Eukaryota > Metazoa > Arthropoda > Insecta > Lepidoptera > Sesiidae > Sesia > Sesia apiformis. Next base: position 27,870,415 of record OU611947.1, read on the forward strand.
AATGTTTGTGTACAATAACCAGCAATGTAAGTGAGAATAGGTAACTGATTTTTAGTATTTATGAAATCTTGTTCAGATACAGATATTAAAATTTAAGTGTTCTGTTACTAAATTGCAATTATCACTATGGTTGTCAGAAATATTGTCTGTAAAGTCTGTAACATCAACATTAAATTGTCCAAAAGTATGAGATTTTAAAGTTAAGGGCAGTAAAGACTGGATTCTGAGTTTAGACTCAATTTCATATATCTGTCTCATTGAAATTAAATATTGAGACCCAGCCATACCTCTATATTTTCCAAAGCGGTCTTCCAAACTATCAGTTTGAATTTTACCAGGCAATAAAAATTTAAAGTTTAATTCATTAACACAGTAATCTGTTAATTGGATTAGGGCATATGTAGAATGACTAAATGCTAAATGTGTTTGTTTTGTTAGTTGATAGCCAACACACTGACAATTTGCCCAGTGATCTAACCAAGCAAGACATTTAATTAAAAAATTATAATTTTCTTCATTAGGTGAGAGGGGTGACATATAATTATCCATTAATCGCTTGTCTTTATACAAAGTTTTAACATTCACTGTATTCCACCACTTTAAGATGATGTCTATAAAAACAGCAGTAGAGCGTGAATTTAAGAGATATGTAAATAAAATAAAGGTTGGTTTCGGATCTGATTCTTATATTCGTTAAACAATAGGCAAGAATAAATAAGAAAAACAATTTCTCTTAGTTTTTTGAAATACCACCCCTTCATGGGGACAACCCTCCCAACTGGGCAAAAGCTTTTTTCCAATTACTCAAAAACTACTCGACCGATTTGGATGAAATTTTTTTTAAAATTCATAGAATTAAATTATCTAGGCGGGTTTTTTACAAAATTTGCAAATTTCGAACTCCATCACGCAAAAAAAATCAAAATTTTGATAAAAAAAATTTTTTCCAGTTTTCTTAATTTTGGGTTAAATACTACTTTAGCAGCTTTTTAACCACTAAATTTCACTATAATCAGCATTTGACCTCAATGAAGGTCAAAGGTCAAGGTTTTTTCAATATTATTAATCTTTTTTGGATAAGTTTCCCCACCAAACTTCTTTACTTCATTGTGATTCTTAAACAATTTCAATTCTAAATTGTGATCAAAAGTTGCAGACACTGATATTTTCGGAGTGCTTGAAAATGCAATGACAACAAATATAACTACATCGTCTTTTTTAACAGTTATCCATTCTCCACTTACCTCACATTTAGATAAACAAATCAAAAATTCACTAAAATCACTGAACATGTATCTATTTTCATATTCACTTTGCATCTGAATACTTTCACTAATAACAGATTCTAAATGTTTATTTTCAATGCGTAAACGTTTTTCTTCCACATTTTCTCTTGAATGTCTGGAAGCACTTAAATAACTGGGGCAATTATGGAACAATGACGGTATTGCACTACAGCACTACAGATACAAATGCGGTTTTTCTAAGTTAACAATTATTTTCTTGCAAGATTTCTCGTCATACTTCTCAGCAGTACGGCGAATGTCCTTTTCTGTGAAATGGAGTTCACAAACCTGTACGGAAATAGTTGGACAATATTATAAATAAAATAAAAACTTACTCTTGAGTGTTTGCTAGGTTGAAAGTTGTCTCGTCTATAACAGCACGAGTCCATTTCTTCTTGAGATCTTCATCTCGCGGAAAAGAAAATACTACTCCCCTTTTACCACTTAAATAATTCGTTTTACAATTCGGGATACAACATTTATTCACCCTATTTATGTTGAAAAAAAAAGAAAACGAAAAATACAAACAGTTTACACTCGCTTTCGATAAAGACGTTTGCAGATGACATTATAATGTGTTTATGGAGTTGGGTAATCGACTATTATCTATAATCAAATACATGATTTTACTATGAGTGAATATTGGTTCGTCTATTAAAATACAATTTTTTGTCTAATCTAATTTACTTATTTATATTTATTCAAAAACATTTATAATCAAACCGATTTAGAAGCAATATTAAAAATGACATCTAATTTACATTCTACAACAACGAACTTAATAAATGTTGATGGACATCAAGTTTACGTTAGTGGCCGCGAGCCCCGCGGCGCTGGCTTCTATGCGATTTATGTATGGCCTCATTTTGATGACGTAGCCTCTCCTCTGACGTCAGCGCTCCGGCCTTTTTTAGTAGTAGGTGTTGATTAGGTCCATAAACGGCACAATTTTTTTTCGCGGCTTGTGTCGCATTTTGCCCTTTTTTGTAATAAAACTTTAAAATGTAACGAATTTCTTCGTTAGATTCACTCATTTTATTGGACAGAAAAACAATTGAAAAATGGCGGGAAACTGTTTTTTATTTTTTTATTTCTTTTTTTTAAATGCTACCTTTTTAATGGTATCATAACCAGCCAGGTACAAACAGTTCAATCAAAGATATTGGATCACAACTTCATACATACAAAATACGAAAACACTTTTAGTCTTAAGAAATCCTACTATTTAATTTAATGAATTATCCTATATTAGTTCTCAGATAATATCAGACATTAGAGTGGTGAAAGCCTAGCTAGAGGCATCCTAGAGGTATCTTCGACTCACATTCGTGAGTTCAAATCCTTGGGCCGTACCACTGAAAAAAAATCTCGAAAAGTTAAGAGTTCATACTAACAATAATAGTACATTGTTACCCTAGGGGTGAAAGTGACTTATTTCAGTCCCGAGACTGGGTTTGGTGCCCGAGCGCAGCGAGGGCGCCAATAGATCGAGGGACTAAATAAGTCCTGAACCCCTAGGTAAACACTGTGCTTTTCATTACGAATACAAGGAAAGTAATAATAAAACTACTAATTAGCAAAATAAAAAATGAATGAATTTTATTTCATAAATCAACAACTTTGGTGAGATATTTATTTAAAGTTTATGGTGACATTAGAGCAATTATTTATAGTTAGTGAAATGTTTTTCCGGGTATTTTCATATTTGATATTTTCTGGGATACTTGAGTTTCCATGTCCGAATCTGTTGAACTCATAGTGTTAAAAAATCTCTGCTACGAGTACAAAAGTTTACAAAATACTACCACTCGGAAAAACAAATGAAAATCGAATTGCCGCTTTCCCGCCTGTTTTGTTTCTATTCTGCCGCGCGGCCACGCGGCCGCGCGGTTAGCCAACTTTTCAGCCAATTACTTTTCATTTTCATAAATGTTTTTTTTATATATATTGCCGAAATCTATGTTATTTTGAAGAAATAATTGAAAGTAAATTATAATGAAGTAATTTAAAAAATATACTCTTTAATTAATGAGTGCGTTTCTTTCAGTTATTTCAATTTTACATCGCGCTGTAATGGAGTGGCTGTATAGGAAGTTAGATCATGGTTACACAGAAATGTGAACATAGCTCTTTTTTTTTTTTCTTAATTTTTCACTTGTCTGTCAGTTGAAAACGTTCACCCTAGGGTGTATTGGGCTATTTTCACTTCGCTCCACAGGCAACTTCGGACCTACTTTCAGAGTAGGGTAAAAGCCGGATAGTTGCCTCAGTGGGATACTTGCCCCGATTTTGAATTCACTATGTTAGGGATATTGGTGGCGCTAGCGCTTTATATAATTAAAACTGCCCCGCCCGCAGGCATTAATGCCATGTAAGCCATCGGAGTGGGCGCAGGCGTTTTGTCCGTGTGTGCAAAAATCTTCCGCGGCGAAACTTTGACAGGCGTCGAAATTATATTGGTAAGTAATTTCTATTGAATATTTTTATTACTGATTGTGGTTTCTGTCAACTTTTTTGTTTTTTGCATGCATTAAGGTTTAAATTACACTGTTGATTACGTTTTATGGTTGAATAGTTTCTATTTATTTTATAAATAAAAAAGGCAAGTATCCGTATCAAAAAGGATAGTCGCCCTATTCACTTTTGCGGATAGTCGCCTTTGGGGCAACTATCCGCAACTATAAATTCTTTAATGAGCAATGACAGATTTTTTTCTTTTGATGTTTTTTCACATGTTTTGAACAAAATAAGTATTTAACTGTTTCATGCATTCATTTTAGGTGAGCAAAATGCCTCGCAAGTACAAACGTAAACCAGGCGTGGTACCGCGCCACATCAGCTGGACACAAGATAGTTTAACACTTGCGTTCGAAGAACTGGATAAAAACAAAAAGGAATCAACGAAGTATCTCGAATTTACGGAATATCTTCTCGAACCTTAAGGAGACGCTACGAAAAGAAAAATCAGCAATTGCTAACTCAAGGTATGTCTCCGCTTTAAAGTTGTATACTTAGCAGTAGGTATAAATAAAAAAAATTATCTACATACCTACTTATCTGACCTAATTGTATTTTTTGTCACTTCTAGGAAAATACCCTGTCCTTGGTTTTGAGAATGAAAAAAGACTGGTAGCTCACATATTGAAGCTCGGAGACGCAGGATTTCCTCCTGAAAGAAGTGTAATTCGCCAATTAGCTTACCAGTTTGCCGAAAAAATGGGGTTGAAGCACAACTTTAACAATGAAACCAAAATGGCTGGACCGCAATGGTTAAAAAGCTTTCTTGAAAGAAATCCCGAAATACTTGTGAGACAAGCTGAGGGTTTATCAATGGAAAGAGCGAAGGGTCTGAACAGAGCAGAAGTTGCAAAATTTTTTGATCTGCTCACAACGGTCTTAACTGAGAATGATTTGCTGGATAAACCAGATAGGATATTTAACATGGATGAAACCGGTGTCCAACTCAATAATAAACCTGGCAAAGTATTAGCCAAGAAAGGTGCTAGAGCAGTTAAATCAGTCACTTCCGGTGAAAAAGGAGAAACAATTACTGTTGTTGCTTGTTGCAACGCTATCGGCAATTTTCTCCCACCAGTTCTGATTATCAAGGGAGTAAATAAAAAACCGGAATTTGAAGAGGGACTTCCGCCTTGTTCCGAAGTTTACATGCAAAAAAAATCAGCATACATTTCCTCAGACCTTTTTTATAAATGGTTGACTGAACATTTTATTCCACGCAAGCCGTCAGGAAAAGTATTGCTGATTTTAGATGGTCATTCATCGCACTCAAGTGCTGTCAATATGCTAGAAACTGCTCGGGATAATGATGTGGTATTACTTTGTTTACCTAGTCACACTACCTCTGCTTTGCAACCATTAGACATATCAGTATTCGGACCGTTTAAAAAATATTATTATGCTGAGACGAACAATTTCATGCGCACCAATCCACAGAAAAAACTGAACCGATACAATTCAGGTCAGCTAATAGCCAAAGCGTGGATTCGAGCAGCGACTCCTGCCAATGCAATAAGGGGTTTTCGTGGCAGGGGAATCTACCCAGTCAATTCAAATGCTCTGTCTGACTCTGAATTTGCTATATCAGATATTGCATTGGGGGAACTTGCGCAAGAACGAGAGTCTGATCCTCTAAATGATCAAGTACCAGGTGTTTCTGGAGAGCTTGCGTTAGGAGAGCGTTCACAAGATCCTGAGCAAAGTCTTGTACCAAATGAGAGGGACTACGTGCCTTCCCTAAGCAACCAAGTACCAGGCGTTTCTGTAGAATCTGCATTACGTGAGCGCGTACAGGAATCTGAGTTTGATCGAGGTCTTGCACTAAATCAGCGGAACGAAGTGCCTCCACTAGGCTATCAAGTCCCAAGCGATGCTGATAAAAACAAACTAGAAACTGTCTTAAATGAGATTGAGCAGAATAGCGTGAACCAAAATCGCACGCCACCTAGGCCGTCTTCAAGCCTTTTAAATCTTTCTCAAGACTGTTTAACCCTAGGAGATAGCGACATTGAAAATTACATCTTTGATGGTACTGAACTATCATTGCCATCACTGATATCTTTAAGTGAATCACAGAACCAAAATCTTAAAAAAGAAACTCCATCTAAATTTTTACATCAATCAACTCCTATACCAAAAATATCGCTGAGCGTGTCTAAAAGGACTAAACAATCTGCAGAAATTTTAAACTCGAACGAAAAAATTGTCCACTGGTAGCAAAAAAAAAAGCTGGTAGTTGTGAAGAAAAGAGGGCAACCGCAAAAAAAAAGACCAAAAAATATATCGATATTACCAGCAGTGAAACTGAATCCGATAACACAGATTTTATTGAACTGAACAAAGGAAGAGCTTCAAGGAAGAGAAGAATACAAATTTCCAGTTCTGACAGTGAAAATGAAGAATATGTTATCAGTTCAAAAACATCCAAAGGAAACGCCAACGAAAAACTACCAATCAAAAGAAAAAAGGACGAAAAATCGATAAAAGACACTGAAAAGATATTAAAAGTGAAAAACGCTAATTCAAAAATAGAAAATACTAATAAAAAAGTTTCAGTTGATGATTATTGCACAGAATGTTTTGAGAATTACAATTTGACTAAAACGAAATCAGATTGGATCCAATGTGAGATATGTCGAATGTGGTTGCATGAAAGTTGCACAACATTTCAAAACCATTGCATGAGATGTGGAAAGTTGAAAACCCTAGCTTCTGGTAATAATTAATGCTAATGCCAAAGTTGATTGCCATATTGTTCTATCTTTAAGATAAATAATAATATTTTACTAATAACTTACCTAACTTAATGTTTGGATGCTATTTTTGTTGTATTTTCATAGTTTAAAACATTAAAACTTGATACTATTTTATAATGTTGAATAATATTTTGATTCGTACTTAATAAAGGATTTCAGTAAATAATCAAGACTGATTACTTAAATTGATATAAATTTGTTTATAGGTACCTAAAAAAATCATAGTGACGCGTCTATCCCCGCACGAGGCAAGTATCCCCCGAAGCATTTTTAACGTTAGGCTACTATCCGCTGCAGTAGGCAACTATCCCTTTTTTGAGAGGTCAAATAAAACAGGATTTACTCAAAACCAATATTAATTATGTTTACAAAAATAGGCTACTATTAAAGATCAAAGATCTATGTTTTGATATACATGTTGCAATATTCTTAGTAAGTACATATTTTTTAATAATAGAGCTTTTTTGAAAAGTGGGGCAACTATCCGGCTTTTACCCTATGAGTAATGAAAAGTTCTTTTCTTCAGGTATCGTTTAACTTATTCTACTCATACCAAAACATACCATCAGCTTGTGTCTCTCCACTGCTGGCTATTGGCCCCTACCAACGTGTGTGGCTCCCCACCACACACGAGATTCTCGACTCTCCTCATGCAGCCACCACCAGCGAATTTCTTCAAGTGTTCGATCCACCTGGCCAGAGATCGGTCCCACAGCGCACTTCCTCGTACGTGACCTCCATTCGAGGACTCGTCTACTCCATCGGTTATCGGTCCTGCTGCGGCAAATATAATCTTCTGCCAGTTGCCACTTCAACATGTCAATTTTACGAGCTATGTCCGTGACTTTAGTACTTCGTTTCGGATCCTATCCCGCAAAGAAACTTCCGAGCATAGATAGCTCTCTCCGAAGCTCGTCGAGTGACTTTGAACCTATGGATCAGGCCTACCGTTAGAGGCTCGGCTCCTTTCAATACCATATGACATTGCTAGCAGGACGCACCGCCATTCTAATCATAGTAAATTTAAAAAATAATGAAATGTATGACCATTTTTGTTTTAATAAACGTTATGTTGTTGGAAAAGAACTCATCGAGGTCGACAACTTTTAGCTAGATATGTTTTTTCCAAAACGTCCAAATAGGGAAGTAGCAAATCCTACCTTTCAGTCTGACCAACGACACTTTTTAGATAAAAGAGATCCGCTCTGAGTAGATGTGCAACACGACTTGTTGGTATAATGTGGACGGCACCAACAGGAAAGAGAAGTGGCTAATAAGAGCTCTTAAAATAAACGTAATGGGTTTAAGTGAATTAAACAGAAGTTGAGAAGAACCGAATTTAAAAGCTGTTTTATTACAATACATGTTTGTGAGTGTTCACTAGTGGCTGATTTCCTTTAGTGTAGAGATAGATTGTTAAGTTTAGGTTTAGCATGGGGCTGACATGTGGCGTATGCAAAAAGGCCCCTAAATAAAGTAGATTAAAAAAAGAAATCCGTTGTATGAATTTCCTGATGCTCACCTCGCAAATGTAAGGCCTGTCGGGGGAGTGTATGGCGCGGTGCTGACTGAGGGTCGACAGTTGTCTGAAACTCTTGCCACACACGTTGCAGTGGAAATTTCTCTCATCCGTGTAGGTGGGCAGGTGCCGCATCAACGTGTAATGGTACTTGAATTCGCGGTGGCCTGCAGATAAACAAGATTTCTTCATCGTTTAGGCGTTCTTAATGAACAATTCGCTAAATGTGCAATCAGTTAAATTACAAAACTTAAAAAAAATCAGTCTAAGATAAATGTTGTTTTTCTTTTTTCGCATAATACGCCCGAAACTTAGTTATATTTGATTTCGGAGTAAACTCCCCCAATTGTAGACGGTTTTCAGATTTCAGTTCGAAGGCTAGTTACGTCGGGTGCACCGGTCGATGTGGCAACTTCTATGAAATTGACCGACCAACCCACTATGGGTCCGAACGGCGTTTACGGTATTACTATATTATATTATTGTAGTAAATAAATGAACACAAGCCAATCAATAACAAGCAGCGCCACCTACCCCTATCGAGAGTAACTAGCCTTGACATTTCTCTCTTTGTTCTATGATCGCGCGACGCTCACATGTAATATTATTTACTTTAAATTAAACTTTAGCTCCGTTGTTTCATTTCCACAATTATTATATATTATTATTATACTATATTATATTATTCTATAATACAATATATTTTAATATTATATTAACCTGTAGGAACCTTGCCTACACTGCAATTAATTTAATTAGGCAAGCAAACCCGCCGACCGATGCTAAATTTGCTTTGGACCGTTACGCGCGGCCGCTTGTAGAAGGCGCTTGCGCAGAGCGGAGCGAGCGGGCGCCGCAGAGTCACTACCGATATCCGACGGCGAATGCACGCGCAATTTTTAGTTTCTGTTCATTATCAATTTCTATTTCTGTTAATTATAAATTTATATTTGTATCTTGTGCTAGTCAATCTCTAATAATTTGTTATCATATCTGTGACATCCTATGTGTTAAATTCATGCTCTTTCTTCAACAATATAAATCGCTAATGTAAATCGTGACATACCTACGAGAATAAAGTATGTCATATAAAGTGTGGAGTTTTGCTAACTAAGAACTCAAGTTAGACACTTTAAACCTAATGTGCCGTGTGGCTATAGAATACCACCACCGCATCTCTTCCCGTGGATGTAGTAAAAGCAGACTACGGTGTAACAAAGACGCAATCACAAGCGCCGAACCACCATTACACCTTTCGCCTACACCACTAACAAAAGATAACAAGGGAACTACACCATTTGTAAAAAGAGTGGATTCGACAACCCGCTTTGGGCAGCGTGTGGTTTTAACGCGATGACATCCCTCGTGCACAAGACAACGAACTGAAACTGATAGAGCTGCTTGTGTATTATCCTAAGGAGGGAAACGCCATTGGTAGACTAATCTCTACGTGGATCAACTGTCTCAGGCGCGACATGTTATACTACAGCAGAAACGCAGAAGAATGGAACGATCTCGCCTCAGGATAGAAGTCAATTCACATTAGCGGCGGTAAATCGACGAATTGAACGGAACGGATAGCGAAACAGATGACGAGAGTTAGCGACCAGAAGGGAATCAGGAATATGAAGTCAATATAAGGCAATTCCTTGACATTCCCTTCAAAGCAATTTTGATTGTTCAACTCAAAACTGTTGCACAAAACTTACATGCGTAAAATTTAAAAAAAAAACTTTTTTAACTAACACGGAAATCTTGAAGGAGAGAGCGGAGGCGACCTTGAAAAGGGCTTCGCCAAAAGAAGATCGACAAGAGCTCCCAGTCAAAGAGGACAACCCTCATTGCATATTTCAACGCTCAATCCCACATCGCTGTACCTACCAGTCTTTACCTAACTTCCTAGATTGGCTTAAGCGTTGGCCTGGCTGCGTGTGGTGCCTATGTTCATGTTCAAATCTATAGTTGTTGTACATAAAATATTCCATGCAGTTACTAGACTATAGGCATATAAGTACGTCTTGGTAAACCTTAAAAATGTAACTTATCACGGTCATTACTCGAAAACTATGTTTATTTTGTAAGTTTTTGTTTATGCAAATTTTAAAACAACTTTACTATATTTTAGTAAAAAGTAATAATTTTTACAACGTAGCCTCTTCTCTCCAATAACCTCAATAAAGTTGCACTATACCCTTATAATTGGTTTGTGTCACAGTTATGTTTCCTGCACTATAGGTAAAAAGTTTCGGCGGAATTTGCACTAAAAATCAGTATGTACCGGTTCCAGAACCGGTATGTAGTTAATGTGGTTGCTGAAGTCTGGGCAAACTTCCATTACGATTGAAGACCACCTTTGTAATTATTATAATGTCTTTAATTTAATTTTACTAAATCCTCACATCATTTGTTTATTGATATTCAGGTATAGCCCTCAATAGAAACGCTTATCAAGCGCCTTTCGGGCCCATAGTGTGACCGCGAACAGGTGGGCGGGCATCTGTGAACGTCTCTCAACAATTTCATACAAATCGTACGTAACAAATGTGACTGGAACATAATACTAACATATCCCACATTCCCAAAGCTTGATGTAACGCCCTTCTTTCCCCATTTGCTGAATTAAGTGAAGTTTGGTGAAAGGGCCGCCTTTTCCCATCTTGTAGCCGTCCTGCCCGCCTTTCATGCCTGTAGCAGATATCTTGTCGGGTGCGACGCACGATTCACCAATTCTAGTGTAGTTATACCATATTGTACTTATATCTTATTCTACGCGCGTCGCCCGAACAGCGTCCTGCGCGCTGCTTAGGCGCCCGGTGTGAATAATGACCGTTTTAGATAGAACAACAAAATCTTACACGTCTGTATACTAGAGATGGCAATAATGGTTGAAATTGGTTATTAGTTAATAGTTAATTGATAAAAAAAAATATCGATAATTTTATTGGTTGAAAATATTAGTTAATATTCTTATTCAAGTACCTAAAACATGTTGATGTTAATGATGATAAAGTCGAATATTCTACTTATGCATGTTAAATTCAATGAACTTTCCTTCATACTTGAACAGGCTTAGGACTGTCTAGCATTATCTTAGTTAGATATTTAAACATTTATACACGTAAGAACAGCTAGGCGTATTTAAAGTTCATTGATTTTATGTACATTGTTTTAGTATTTACCTACACTTTTATTTTCTTTATGGTTTTTGTACATTTTTTTTGTGTTGTTCATTTTTTAGTTTAATTTTTTTTTGTTGGTCATTTGATTTTATTTACATTTAAAAACATGATTTGGGCCACTCTTGTGATGTGGTGAGGCGGGTTCTTCTATCATTTACGATATATCCCGCCTTTGAAAATGCCCGCTCACGGGGCACCGATGATACCATTATATTACATTTGGTTTTGAAAATTTTGTATAGTACAGGATATATACATTTGTGTGTCCGCCACCATGTCAAGGGACAAAGTTTTCTGTTAATAACTGTCTCCTTTAAGAACAAGGTTCCTTTAAGGTTCCTTTAAGAACCTTTAAGAAGATAAGTCTTTTTTACAATACTTGCAAGTTGCGACTTTTTCTACTCCCACACACTTATCAAAATGGTTCCAAGTCTCATTATTCCGTCTCGGCATTTTGTAAAACAAACTTCACATTCAGGAGAAACACAACAACGACGACGCTACTTTGTTTTCAAGATACTTATTACAACTAACCAACCAATAAAAACAACAACGACTCGACTTTGTTTTTACTTAATAACACTGACCAACTAATAAAAATAACAACGACGCGCAACTAACCAACCAATAACCAATAACATTACCTACGTATTTGATAAAAATATCACATCACTTTGTTTAGAATAAAAATATCGACAACAGTAAATCAGTGAATAAATAAAAATAACAACGACGCGCAACTAACCAACCAATAACCAATAACATTACCTACGTATTTGATAAAAATATCACATCACTTTGTTTAGAATAAAAATATCGACAACAGTAAATCAGTGAATAAATAAAAAATGTGCTTTATTTTAAGGGCGATAGGCCATGCAATTGAATGCACTTAACTTTTTAAATATTCTTCACTACGGCTAACTTCAGTCCGGTCACCTGTACCTACTATCATGTCGGAAAAGGACGGAAGTAAAATATGTCAGCGTACAAAAATGTTCCATAACTATAAAACTTTAAAGTTGAAATTTAAATGCAGAGGCAGGCAAAGCGTGAGGTGAGGTCATCAACCCAGATTGAAGTTGATATTTTTATTCAATAACGTTAATTTTGTTTATTAAACAGAATGGTTGATTTTTAATATTAGTTAATTTTAATGGTTGATGGTTATATTTATCATCTCTACTGTATACCTTTTAATTTATTCTTTAAAATAATCGTATTTATCGCTAGAACACTTTTATATATTGTTAAAGAAATTTAATTGGTTGTATATGATTTTAACCTTTATGAGGTCGTCTGTCCATCTAGCAGATGGACGTCCTCGGCTTCGTCCGCCGGTACGTGGTCTCCATTCGAGAACCCTTCTGCCCCATCTGAGAAGAAGAAGAAGAAGAAGATATGATTTTAAACTTTTGTTATCATGGTTGAACGTAATATTTGTTATGTAACGATGTTTTTATGTAAAAAATTGTTATGTGTTTGTTATGTATCAGAAACGTACACGACAGAGGGCAGACAGATTTGTCTGTCAATAGATGGTCAGATGGTCTGATTTGTCAGATGGCAACAACAGCTTCACCCGCCTACGCACTCGCCGGGACCGCGGCTCATGTAACTGCATCCAAATATAATTGTAACCCAATAACAATAATAACGTAACAATTATTATTTAAAGTCGTTGACATGTTTCACGTTAGGGGCCATCCATAAATTACCTACGTCACACGAATTTCATGATTTTTGGAGTCCCCCCCATCCTTGTCACAGGTGATCACATTTTTGTGGACAGCCCCCCCCCCCCGCCCCGGTGTGACGTCATATATTTTGCAATTTAAAATTGAGTTATTATTAAATTAAATTAAAACAACCTTATAATAATATTAATAGAGTTGGTAATATTTTAAAGTAGTTCGTTAGAGTTGAAGACGTGACGTGTCGGTGGAAAAAGGATTGAACAGTTACTAACAAATATTTAGTGAGAACGAAGAACATGTAGATGTACAATCCAGAGAAGAAACAGAGAAAGAAACAGCACGGAGGAGAAATGTGAGGGTACAACAAGATAATGGAATAGCTGGTCCGCTACCTATTCTATAAAAAAATCTATTTTAATACATATATCAATTAGGGCCTATTTCACGACCTCCGAGTAAAGTTCTGAGTAAGCTAACCGACAAAGTGACCGGTAATTGTAGCATCACATTTAATCAAGCCCTAGTATCGCTAATCGGTGAAATCAATAAGAAATACTCGGCAGTATTAATTGTAGTATTTACTCGGGGGTCGTGAGATATACTAAAACTATTATATAAAATTAAAAATAAATAATTACTTATTTATTTTACTCATATACACACTCACTTTGGTAAATACGTGTAAGTATGAATTTTTATTGTGTTATTTTTAAAGTAATAAAAAAACGTTGAAAAGCATGTTGATTTTGATTTAGAAAGTATTATGTACCTATGTATATTATGTATGGTCTTTATATGTACAATGCGAACCTGATGTATATGTTGACGTTACGTGGTGCGAGGCCGCGAAGGGCTTCACAATATAATGGCTATTTGAGCTTGATGTACTGAACAAAGTCGATGTATCCGCTTCCTGTGACACAAAGATAATTTATACATAGGTATAACTCAGCCGATATTGCCAAGCCATATCTATACTAATCTACATATATCTATACTAATATATAAAGAGGTAAAATTGTGTGTTTGCAGGTATGTTGGGGGTAATCTCGGGATTTTCCGGACCAATTTCAAAAATTCTTTCACTAATAGGAAGCTACATTACGCGTGTCTAATATAGTCTATATTTTATTTTTAAATTATGAAAAAAAAGCTTATGAACCGAAGCGAAGCGAGTTATTTTTAAATCGCTAGTGTTCATATAAAATCACTGACATAAAAGCAATATAAGTCACTGATTTAACGCAAAAGCTGAAAACCGCCAACTAATTTAAAATATATAAGACCGTTCTACGGGAAATATATAAGACCGTTCTATCAAAAAATTAGAGCGGTGATAGTACCTATAGGGATATCTGTACTCGACTCACATTAGTGTGATCGTATCACTCACTGAGTTCTCAACGTAAGTACGCATCTTTGGAAATTGTCACTAGGTCGGCGGTGGGAGGAAAACATCGTGCTTGCTCACGATGTGTTCCTACAGAATCGTTAATCCGCTATCCACCAATAACCTATTAACCTATCCACCAATCCGCACCGGGTCCTCGTGGTAGATTACGGCCCAAAACACCCAGTGATGAATGAAACTATATTCATATTCATCATTCATAGTAAACTATGAATGATTACTATGAAACGTCTGTGCTCTGAAGAAAAATAAAGAAAAATATTTTTTTTAGGGAATAAATCAAAAATTGCAAACATGAAAAGTTTTGTTGTTCTATCTAAAATGTTCTTAGTGGTCATTCATTACTCTATAGATACTCGCGCGATGTACTCTGTACTATAAATTATGAGAAAATTCTATTGTAAAAAATGGTAAAATTAATTCTACTCTCGATATTGATCAATCCATTTTCAGCTTTTGCGTTATTTCACTGACACGTCGTATATACTGATCTGTCCCACTGGTGGGACAGAGACCTCCCACCAATAGGACACATCTTACCTTCATTTCACTCTTCAAAGTCGCGTCCAAGACCTTCCCAAAGGAGGTCTGGCCCGTGGTGCCGAACCCTGGCTCCGAGACCATGGACGCGATGTTCCCATCCTCCTCGGTCCACGCGAAACTGGCCTGCTGCTGCTCTAGAGATTCAGGGAAGAAGCCATCCCGGAATGGTGAGCGGCACGCGTCCAGCTGAACATATACGAAACATTTGTAGAATTTTGAATATTTTAGCAAGCTCTACGGACGTGCAGACGGCCTACCTGCTGGGAAGTATGTTGTAATACTGTCTGCCCGTGAAATCCTAGTTCAAGGCAACTTTATTTCATGTTGTGTGTGTACAATAAATTATTAAAATAAACTAAAATAAATAATCCGTTTATATAACAATAATTATTAAATACAATCACAATACTGCAACTGCAACCAGCAGTATCTATAAGTATAAGTATTCAGTATGGCCTTAAAACGCCACGCTCGCCGCGCGGTTGGTAGGTCCACTCTGTCATCCGCTAGTCGCCGTGTACGATGGGTCGCCGACAGCCACCGGAAAAGATGGACAAAAGTTAAAATTCTCACAAACATGTTTGTTCAAAGACAAATATTTGTTCGGGTTTGAATCGCCTCTGGATACTTATATGGTGTTATTTATAAAATAAATGAAAAATATTTCACTACGTTACGTTGTAACCACTCTATTATATATATATATATATATATATTATATATATATATATCACTTAGCGTTCTGTCGCGGTTGGAAATATTGGCCGTACAGGAAGAATATTACAGGATTTTTTTAATAATTGTTAATAAATCTGTGACAGAATGACTTCTGTGACTATAATATTGTATGTTCCAAGCTTGGATCAAAGAAAGTAAGCAATACTCACTTCGTTCCTACTGGAGCTTGAAGGCAAACCTTCATTTTTTATATTATCACCTCTTTTGTCAAACTTGTCATTTAAATAAATTTCACGAACGCTAAAACAAAGCAAACGAAAAATTTTATTAAATAAATAAATGTAAATTACAATAAATCGATATGGCCAAGCGTTGACATAAGATGTTTTAAAACAAACTTTTGAAACTATTCTCTACCTTATCAACTCATTTGTCGGTTTGTTAAATATGTCTCGCCTAGCTTGTTTCTTCTGTTCATTAGAAAACATCTTTTATTTTTGCAATATTCAATTATTTTATGACTACTCGTGATGCGCTTTTTTTCCAGACGTCTACTGACGCTATTGTTTCAATGACAGTTTGTTGATATTTTTATTTTTTTAATATAAAAAGGCGATAGACGAGCATACAGTCCACCCGATGATAAGTGAATACTGTAGTCCATAGACATGCGAGATACATGCCAACATCAGTCCAGAATGACAAATGTTGGCACGCCCACGGATGAGCTGCCTACTTTTTAGATTAAGGAATGGATTGGGAGAAAGGGTTGGGAAAATGGAGAAGGACAGGATGGGATGGGACTGAGCTCTGGCATATCTCACTCACTACCGAAACAAGTACGTACATTGAGGATAAAGTATATTCAAAAATGCATTACATTAATGCAGTACATTTCAAGGTGGTCCTCTGTGAGAGAGGGGTAACGTGGCCAGTCGAGTGCACCCAGCGGCTGTAGGAATGCAGCATGCACTCTCCCACTTCCAAATTTCTCGCGATTTCCAATTTCGAATCTTATACAAATATATTTCTTTTTCGTATTGCAAATGGCGACATGGGCGTTCTTTGTTGACATGTGACCTCTTTTTAAAATTTCTGTTAAGAATGTTTTATATTTTTAGGTGCCGCTATTTTTCGTAATGTAAACAAAAAATTGTAGCAATTTTTTTGGAGCATTTTGGGATTATTTTAGGAGTTTAAAAAAGAGATAACTTTAAAGAGATAGATCGATAACTTTATCGTACGTTTTAGAAAAAAATGTTTCTCTTTTTATAGATAAAAAGTCAGCAGACGAGCATACAGTCCACCTGATGGTAAGTGGATGCTGTCGTCCGCGATACATGCCAACATCAGTCCAGAGTGACAAACGATGGCACGCTCCCAGATGCGCTGCCGACCTTTACATATTAAGGAAAGGATAGGGAGAAAGGATAGGATGGGATGGAAGTGAGCTCTGGTATATTTCACTCACTACCGAAACACGTACCTACGTACATTGGGGAAATACGATAAAGTAGGAAATGCAGTACATTTTAAGGTCTTATTCTACATTTCGTCTGTGACTCTTCTTAGGTTCTTACGTATTTCTTATTTATTAAGGACTTATTTCTTATGTATAGGAGTCGAATTCGTTTGGGGATTTTACATCGATTTAATTTTGGAACATAAATCAATCAAAATACAGACGCGTAGGTACCTACCATTACCCCCTATAAATGTAACAGTTGCAAGGCAGTCATTTTGACCGCTTTTCAATTCAAACTGTGATTTGATGTTTAAAAACTACCAAGAACGTACCTATATTCATAGTTTTACATATATATATATATATATATATATATATATATATATATATATAATTCATTTGGGCACTGGCGTAGCCATTGGTCTAATAAAACAAACATTTTTTTTATCACGTTATTGTCCAATCACGTGGATATAGGAGTCGCTCAGTAAATAGATAGTAGATAGGTTTTTTTTATATATTGTAGAAAATGGTGGCAGACGTGATTACAGTCCACCTGATGGTAAGTGGATACTGTCGTCCATAACTTAACTTAACCAAACTTATCGTTACTTCTCGGATTCCCGCCAAAAAGTCCGATAATATTTCCTTTTTTACAATTTGGACGTAGTGGTGTTATCAATGTAACAAAAATATAGAAATAATTGAAAAACAATACTTTTCATATGTATATAAACCAAAATATATGAATGATGCAATATTTTGCAGTAAATATGTTTAAGAAATTAATTTGGGGTAAATAAATAAAGAAAAGACTCTTGAAAACGTTTTTGATACCCAATAGCATCAGGTTAATAATAATACAATTATTATTATTACTTTAATAGTTAAGATTTTATTTATGCCAAAATACTCTATCAACAGTCCGAGCAAGTCACGTGGTCTTTCAGCAACCAATCACAGCCCGGCCAGCCAAGACCCCAGTAGCTGTCGGCAGGTGGCGATAAACTTTCTCTCTCGTACGTACGGGTATGTCTACGCATAAGACTTTTTGTCTCACTCATTTAAAATCTATATTCGTGTCAGGTATTTATTTAAACCCGTCGAATTTGTCTGGCATTTTGCACATATTTTCAATATTAATTAATAAATCTGCTATAAATTTTCAGAGTGCCTAAAATATATTTTTTGCGTAGATATATTAATAAAACATATTCGGGGCAGTCTGGTCATACCTACTTCAAAACCGTCCAAATAGTCTGGAATTTTTATTTCTGGATTCTATAAATGCTAAAATAAAAAATTCCAAGGGGCTTGGAGGATATTTTTTTGGATTAATTTTTGCTAATGTCGTAAGCTGCGCAGTAGCGAAATAACTGCAAACGACCTTCCAGACTCTCAATTCTGGAATCGAGTACATTTGAAAATGGAATCTGAATCTGGATTCACGAACATTGATATAGTACCTACTGTTTTTTATAATTTCAAAGTGTATAAAATACCTTCCCCAAATTCGTCATCAACTCTTCGGCTATTAAGGAAATAAGATAAACTGGGAAATACAGTACATTTCAAGGTAGTCTTCTGTAAGAGAGGGGTGACGGAGCCAGTCGACTGCGCTCAGCAGCTGTGCAGCGCATTGCAGCGTGCACTCTTTCCCTTTTAGAGCCTAAAAAAAAATTGTAGGTATACATACATACTTATAGTCTTGAATACATACTCATACATGCTTATATATACCTACATTCATACCTAATCTTATACATACTCATTCATAGTCTTGAACAAACCCTGGCAGAACGCGCTCAAGCCAAGTTTTTGGGAATTCAAACCAAAATTTAGTATGATAAGAGAAAGGATGACGTTACTTATTCTGATTCAATAAAGTTATTTGACAAAGAAATCGATAATTATTACAAAACGACTCTAGAATATTTACAGCAGTGGAGTCGTCCTCTCACAAAATTTGAAACATGTTCATTGATGAATCTTGCTGTCTCACCGCGATGGCAAGATGTTGAAAAGACATTAATTTATTTAAAAGAAAAGGGTATAGTTATTGCAAATATTTAGTTGCTTTGAAGCAATACTGTATCTCAAAGAATTTATGGAGAATCGAAAAGATGATGATGTTTGTGCTAAAAAGACATGCATGACAAGTGGACATATTCCTTTCCAAGAAACTGATTTGTTGGAAAGAAAGAGCAGTTCCATATTAATAGGGATAAATATCCCTATTAATATGGAGTAAGTACTGTGCGAGGCGCGTGATCGTGTACTATTTAATTGACTTCTGATTGTACGAAACTTGCTAGTATTTTAACGTGTTGTGAGAACGCTGTTTTTATTAACTAAAAGTTTTTCCTCCTACTGTCTCAACAAGAACTTGAATTTTGAATAATTGGATAAACAGCATATTTGAATGAATTGCGTAGAATTTTTTATTAACGTAAACAAATCAATTATTGACATTGCACTTGAAATAAAATGTCATTGTTTCGCGCGCAGTGTGACAAGGTGGCATCATCCTTCTGAAACCACATGTCAGTTATGTCTATTTCATTCAATATTTGCCAAAAAAGTTTGTCAACATTGTCAAAGTTGTCAACTGCTCACAGCTCCATTGTTGAACGGCCGCCCCCTCAGTCGACTCGTGAGCACGGCTCCTGAGCCGCGCCAACACGTCGAGTAGAAATACAAGTGAAACAGAAGCCCGCGTCTAGACCTGATTTATAATATCAAAATATTTTATGTACAGTTTTGTAGTAGGACTTAGCGGCCTATTTGGGTTCCTTTATTTTTTTATTTAGTAAACTTTTTTACACATTATGGGACAAAAGTCGAACTTAATGCCTTAAGGCATTCTTTACCATTGGATAAAGAGAAATAATATTTGGAATAACATTTTTAATACTGATCTACGGTTTTTACGTAATAAAAGCGGGTGCGTGTTGCGGACGCGGGTGCGTCATATCAAACATTGTTTGCACATAGGTACTCGTAATTGGTAAATGTTTCTTATTAGTGTTGCTGTGACTGTCGACGAGTTGTTGTTTCCGCTGCCTAGTACCTACTAGGTACTACTTTCTTGAGTTATTGACATGTAGTGAATATCATTATTGCCATCTTTGTCTATTATCACATTATGCAATAAACATGTGGTTTTTATTATTAAACAGGCGTTTTTGAAATTAGTGTCTATATTTTTATTTAAAATTCTCCATTTTGCGCACAATATTCCAAACGCGCATTCCACGCAGCTCCTTGCACGGCTTAAATGTTTATTAAAAATACCTCTTTCCCTGTTTAATACTCGTTGAGGATAAGGTCGCATTAAATAATTTTTCAATGGGTAAGCCTCGTCACCTATTAAAACGAACGGCACCATTATTTGACTTCCAGGCCATGTTCTCCAAGGTGGAATATTATATTCACGTCTTTGTATCAGCGTATTCAATTTTGAATAATGAAATGTACGCCATCACAGAAATTGGTGGAAAAGGCTTTCCACCAATTTCTATTACATGAAGCCAATAGATGGCATCCGCCACTGCTTGAATAACAACAGAATAGAATTGATTGTAATTAGACCCATTTTTAGCTGACCTTCTCAACCTACAATGTTTCCCGTCTAATGGGCCTATACAATTTAAACCCCATTTTGTATAACATTCATTAGCAATTTCTTTTAGACGAGTCATGTCAGGTTGGGGCATATGTTCTTCTTTGAGCTTCTTCCATAGGTATAGCAGAACAAGTTTCATATACAATGTTAGCTACAGTTGTTTTACCCATTCGTAATGAAAAGGCTATAGACCTCAACGCTTGCCCTGTTGATAAGTACCTATAAAAAAAACAGTCAGTATTATTTTTTTTAAACAAATAGAATAGAGAAAATTGCGTACATAGCTACATACATACATATCCCTTTTTTAAGTTGATTAAAAATATGAAATATAAATTATTTGTATTTCCAGTTGATCTACTAAAGAAAAGATTTAAAAATTTAAAAGGTCTTTACAGGAAGGAACTAAAGAACATTCCTATAAATAGATGCGGTGATGGAGCCAACGAAATTTATTCAACGTGGCCACATTTCTAACAAATGGCCTTCTTGAAGGACGACGTAACTCCTTCTGAAATTGACTCTAATTTAATAGTTGATAACGTTGAAGATGTAAATTTTTCTAGTAAAAATAATGAATCGGTTGAAAGCACCTCCACTTCTCAATCACGTAAACGAAACGCTAATGATATTAGAAATGAATTATTGGGAATTGAGAAAAAAAGGCTAGCTTTACTGGGAAAAGACAGTTTAAGTTCAACTTCGATGCACAGTAATTCTGAGGATTATCATTTTTTAACGTCGCTTTTGCCTCAAATGCAAAAGTTTAATGATATCCAAAAGTTTCGTGTCCGACAC
This sequence comes from Sesia apiformis, assembly GCA_914767545.1. Lineage (NCBI taxonomy): Eukaryota > Metazoa > Arthropoda > Insecta > Lepidoptera > Sesiidae > Sesia > Sesia apiformis. The sequence goes on from OU611947.1 coordinate 27,891,889, forward strand.
AAAATAAATGGTATCTTGAGCATCTGCTTCACATACGAGTAGCGAAACTTGGGCATACGACTATAGGGTAAAGCCACCAAAGAGTACGCACTTTTTAAACATTTATTTTTAGAAAAATCAACTTTGACATTACACTTTGTCCTTCTTACTTTAATTAAACTTTGGTCCCTTAGGAACATTTATGAAAAAATAAAACATAAGTAACAATCTCAGGTAATACAAAAATGTCTTAAACTTAGAACTTGTCCCATGCGCACTCTTTGGGTGCTATGTAACAAAGAGTACGCGGTGAAAACCTTCCATAGAAGCTAAGAGTGCGCGTGAGACAGAAGTGAGATCTTCAGCCCCGACAACTGTCACAGGTGAAGGCCCCAAGCCCGATATAGTCTGTGCACTCATCATGCCACCAGGCTTCACACTTATTACACTGGATCCAGTCTTCGTGGGGTGGTTCAACGTATTGTTCAAGGCAAAGAGGGCATCTAATTATTTCTCTTCCAGTACTTGTATTCAAACACCGTGGAGTATTTTTAGCCGTTTTATTTTTCTTATTTGTTGCTTTCTTACTTTTATTCCTTTCTTCTTTCTTCTTTTCTTCTTCTTTGAGTTGGTTTTTATACGGTGAGCTTGTTAAAATCTCAGATTTCTTGCGTTTCAGATTTCTCTTTGTTTGATGGGTTGCCTTTGGTAAAGGTCGAATGTCGGAAGGTTTAATAAATCCCGATGTGGATGGTGTAGGCTCAACGGTAGACACAGTGTGAAAAACATCAACTAATGCAGGGAGGTCTGGAGTCTTTTGAGTGTGACGTAGTTCTTCAGTGCCTATAAAAGTCGATGTTTCTATCAACGATGGTGACGCCTGTGCTTCAGAAGCTTGTATACTATTTGTTTCAGTCTGCGTTGTTTCAATAGCTTGAAGATCAGATGTTTCAGAAATTTGAACAACAGAACTTGTTGTCTCAGGCTCAGAGATACGATCAATAGGAGGAACTTGATTTTCAATTGTATCTGCTGGTAAATACGGACGATCAGTTACGTCTGCTGGGGCGAAATCTTCATCTGTAAACAGTTGGTCATTAAATGGCCAGATACCGCAGGTTTCAAAGGACTTTCTTGCTCGTTCTACTGAAGCAACCTTTGAGTATGCTGTGCCAAATAACCGGGCAACTTGAAACTGTGTAATAACACGCCCAGGATTTGAAACTTGCCAGTTATCGCAGGCAACAGCATATGCTTTTTTTAGGGGCCCTAAGAAGCCTGTATCCAGTGATTGCATGCGATGACTCGTGTGTGGCGCTAAACTCAAAAGAACTACTCCATTTTCACACGCTAGTTCTATTGCAGCTAAACTCAAATGTGATGAATGGTTATCCAGAACCAATAGAACAGGCGTGTCTTTGGATGATCTAACCATCGTGATGAAATGCTTGAGCCACAGTAGAAACAAATCGGAATTCATGTACCCAGAATCCGATACAAGTAGCAACGAGTCTTCTGGAGCTCCGTCAATCAACTCTTGTTTTTGTCGCTTCCTAGGAAAAATTAATGCTGGTGGTACAAATGATCCAGTAGCGCTCATGCAGCAGACAGCTGTCACTGTTTGCCCTCTTTCCGCAGACACTATTTTGCCGACTATCTTCTTCCCTTTCTTTGCATAAACTTTGGGTAGTTTATTTGGGACCGTTTGTAGCCCAGTTTCGTCCATATTATAAATTTGTCTGCCAACAAATTTGTATTTAATCATGACCTCTTTGAGATTCATATAAAACCTTTGTACTTGGACACGGTTAAAGCCAGCAGCACGTGCCAAACTGGTTTTTTCTGGCTGGCGTAGACTGAGCTGATGTTTTCTCGCAAAATTTTCCACCCATTGTTTACTGGCTTGTTTCTTTTCTCGATTAAATCTATGATCAAGATTATTCTTCTCTGCAAGATCGTATGCAATTCTTCCAAATTCTTTCTTTGTTAGTCCATAGAAACATGCATCTAATTTCCTGCAATGGTCTGCCAAGTAATTTTCTAAATCGGTGTTAAACACGCTCTTAAATCTGCCGAGGGACGCAGGAACGGTGTCTGCTTTTAATCTTTTTCTTAATGCTGCTTCCGAAATATTTAATGATTCCGCAATAGATCTCTTGCTTTGACCCCTTGCTATTTTTTCTTTCACTTCTTTTAGAATTTGCTCAGTGAAGACTAACTTCCTGTCGGATTTTCTTTTATATTTACCCATGATGTCAATCCTGTAAAATAATCAAGAAAAATAAACTCATAAAAACTATTACAACCTGTTAATTTTTACTTCATACAAGCTAAGAGTACGCGTGCGCACTCTTTGGGTGCGTACTGTTACCTAATGTGTGTGTTGGGCTAAGACCATAAAATTATTTAAAAATAATTAAAATGGCGTCATAACCTCTCAATAAAAATGAAATTTAGAACATAAATTACAAGTTTAATAACATTCGTTGGTTGCGTATTAATCACAAACCTTACAAAGCGTGTTTTAAATTGTTGAAAAATTAGATCAAATACATTTAAAATCTATTATTACATATAAAATTATAAATAAATACCTTAACGAAGAAAGTTGTCGTCCAACAGCTTGACAAGTCAAACTTCACTGATTGGTTAAACAGTGTTGCCAATATAACAAACAAAAGTACAAATTTGAGGCACCGCGTACTCTTTGGTAGCGCGTACTCTTTGGTGGCTCTACCCTAACACAGTAAGACTAAGAACGTCTGACGGAGACAGACAGAGCTGCCGCTGATTATGATTATTGAAAGTTGATAGCGGAGAGAAATGACTGTGAAACATTATTAAACTTAATTAATTAAGTGACAAATGATTTTTCAGCTGGAGTAATACTACTCGTATTTTTAAAGTTAGTATCACATTTTTCAATGTCCAGAATTCGTTCTAATATATAATCAAAAGTCGATACTGACATTCTTGTATACTCATAAAATCTAGGAGGATACCTACTCAATTCCTGATATAAAGTCATAAATTCACCAAACTCTGATCTCTCAAGATTTATAGGATGAACACCTTGTATCTATAATAATTGATGAAAATAATATATCGTAAATAAAAAACGAACTACGCTCTAAATGTAAGTTGTCACGTGAAAACATTAAAAAAAATGCAATATCGACGCATACGCACACGACTCTGACCGGTGCGCGGCGCGCGGCGGTCACCCCCACTGCACACTGACGCGCCTGCGCTTGCAAGACGCACCCGCTCTGTACCTATATACAGTCATAGGGTGAGTATTTTGTAGGAATACGAGTCTTAGTATTGCAATAATAAGAATCAATTTCATTATTTACTGTGACTAAAAATTATTATCAATATTTCAAAGTTTTCGTCAACTAAATTGGCGGCCGATTAGCACAGTTTGTAGTACCTCCTACCTACAGTTGTAGTACTTTGCAATCGGTTCCGGGTTCGATTCCCGGTCGGATAAACAGAAAGAAAAATGTTTATTCGGGTCTGGGTGTCTCCCTCCCCTGTGCCGTCCTGTGAGCGTCCTGTTGACGTCTTACGACACGGGTAATAATTACATTACCTATGATTGTAAATATGTATATATAATTCAATTAGATTTAATTGGTATTATTGGAACACATTCATTACATTACATACTTACAAATTTACAGCATTTACAAATTGACGAGGGGACACCCGAACTTTTTTTTGTTCTTTAAACTTCCAACTTTATCTTTGTTTTCAGTAAGTAAGTATTACCTACTAACTATTTATTATACATATTATGGCTCTCTGAGATTTTTTATTTTTCACTTAGAGAATACAGGAAATCCAATGTAGGCGTGTACCTTATTAGTTATTATACTCAAACTTATTATAAGATTGCACGAGTTTTCCTTTTATTTCCCAAGCATCAAAAATAAAATGTTAAATGGAAAGAAAAAATTACTATCTACTCGTCGGAGTCCAAATACTAGCATTGAAAGGCAAATGTTTCACTTTTAATTGGTTATATTTATTCATTATTATTTTATTAGTGATTGTGTGAAAACTCAGAACTAATAAATAAAAAAATAAAAGGAAATAAAAATAATTTGAACAAACTTTACCTTTACGTTTCAGCCATGGTAACTAAACATTTGTTTTCATTAAATATAAAAAGTAAAACGTCGACCGTTCACATTTCATGTATTTTCCCACCAAATTGAGTAAAACTTGAATAGATAATATTATCTCAGTATTATATCAGTGACAAGTGAAATTATTATGCTGACCACAAATCATTAAAAAGTGCAGTTTATTCGAAATAAAGAAAAACAATGTTAGTGGTACCTACCTATCTTAAAAAAGTAGAAAAATAAATAATAAATAAATAAAATTCATTGAGATCGCGGCGTGCCGTAATCTTACATCAATAAACAAATACCTATTAATTTTGTGCATACCTACAATAAGTACATAAGTATCAATGCAATTTAAAAATAGGAGAGTAATAAATACAACGTTGCTGTGAAAAGTGATAGTTAATAAAAATAATATCGAGTTAAGTGACAGTTGAACCAAAATAATAATTGTTAACAAATGACGATTTTTTTAATAGTCACTCATAGTAAATAAAGATTTGAAATATTTTCTTTTAAGTAACCAATGGTCTATCGGTAGATAATGATTTCCCGTCACCATACCTGTCCTACTCGTATGTTCAAATCTCCATTACAATAAGGACATTCTTAAACAACTTTCCATTTTTTATATTTTTTATAATAGGTAATGATAATGAATTATTATCAAATGAAGCAGAATTTTTAAAACTAATTTATAAATGTAAATAAAAAAGTTTAGTGACAATTACGTTCGACTTTATTCGTAATCTTCACAAATATGTATAGCAAATGTATAGCGGTATAAACCTACGGAGGTAATTTTCAATACTGGCCAAGTTCACTTTTTAAGTTAGTAAGTTGCATATTTCGACAATAGATATCGCTCCTTATAACTATCACAAGTCTATTGATTTGTAATTGTTTAAAGCAAAGTAAATAAATAATATCATTTTAATAAATATTATGGCAACGACACTAAAGACCAAAATTCAATGTATAAAATGTAATGAAATTATTAAAGACAGCGAATACATAAAATGCTGTAATTGTGAATAAACTTATGACCTACCGGGTACAAACATGACAAACAGGAGATTTCGTCTAATGACAAAGGACAACAAGTCGAACTGGGAATGTATTACGTGCAAAGATAAAAACAATAAAAATAAAAGAAAATCCACTAAAAGAATTCCTGAAAAACCACATGCCACAAAGCCACAAATAGCTGTACTACTAGCTAGCTTACTAACAAACAACAATCACAAAAAGGCTAAGAAACTGAACCGTTCCTTCGAAGGCTGCACGAGTATCTACACCGTGCACCGGTTGAAACCGAAAATGAATATGAAGACTGCTCCGCAATCATGGGGTTGAATGACAGAGGTGAAAGTTCCAAGAGCCTATCCAATGTCACAACTTTTGAATATTCACATATTGTTGAGTTACAATTTTAGATAATAATACAACCCTACCTTCATATTCTTCATACCTTCGAATTTTTATTTTAAAATAGTCAAAAGTAGCCAACGTGTCTGCAATGTACGAGTAGATGGATAATAAACCGTTTATCGTGAAGCGGACTGTCTGTTTGTCTACCATTTTTTTAAAAAAAAAAGGCAATATTACTCTTACACATTTATTCCATTTACATTTAATCTATTACTCTAAGTTATTGTATCGGAATTGCATTTATATATATATATATATATATAGTAGATAATGATGAAACATTTATAGTTTACAGATTAGGTATTGTGATGCGATGCACTCTAAAGAATAATCTCAATAAAGAATGCACTGATGATCACTGTGAAGATTACAGAACTAAATAATAACTAAAGAAGGGAACTAAATATGACAGATCGTCCATTCTGCAAAATAAATAGTTTTATTATGTCCGTTTATAATTTACTTCCTAATTTAGACACATCTTTATTGGTAGGTGTAAATAAAAATAAATAATTTGATAGGGCATATTGAAACCAATAAGCTGTGGAAGTCTTATGTCGCCCGATCACAGCGCCGCGCCGACGGGACTTCTTTTGTGGCGCCTACTCTACTTTTTATTTTCTCTGACAAATTTTCCGCATAAAAAGTATTCTATATATTAATCCAAAATGTAGACTATTATACTATTTTTTTTCGAAAATCCTTTAAATTGTATTGATATTATATTGTATGTATTTGTATGTATATATTATATTGTATGTATTTGTATGTATATATTGATGATTGATTGATGGTAATTTCCATAGAAATGTTGTAATAAATACATCTGGATAAAAAGTACCTCAAAATTAAAATTTGACTTAGTTTGATTGAAATTGGAAATAAACAATTTTTTTTGAAAGCATTTTTAATTAAAATATCCTAAAATTTCCATGATTAATATTGGGAATAAAAGTATCACAGCAAGAAGCGCGCTATAATTTATTTTATATTTTATAGGTAGTCATGTCCACTAAACCTCTGTTGTCCCTTTATACTGTATCTTATTACAGAGAAATGTACGTATTACCAAATCTCGTAATACCTAAAGCTCCATTCAACATTTAGGTATTAAATTTAGCTCATTTTTTCCAATTTTCAGATCAAGATGACGGGGCGCGTGCGAATAGAAGTATGAACAAACTAACTGTCACAGAAGAGAAACCATTTAGCAATAGCCAATTTGCCTGGTACACCGTGCAGCTGCTGTGGAGTTTGAGCTTTTTTGTGTGTATGCACCTATCACCCTCCATACACACAAATGCCGCACCCACAGCTTGGTCTTCTAGCTTGCTGCCATCCGTGAAAATATGAAGTGGTGCAGGTGTGTGTGGGTTGCTCAGGTCTTCCGTATCCATAGTGGTAAGTGGCTGAATGGAGATTCTGTGAGCAGGGTGGAGGAGAAGGTGAGGGGGTGTTAGACGTTCGAAAGGAATGTCATGGGGAAGAAAGTCAGTGTGCCCAGACAGCCGGGCGTTTTCAGTAGCATGCACCTCACTAATTTTGAGATCCAGAGGCATGAACTGGGCCAAGGCGAGAGCAGCCGAAGTGGAGATGGTCCGGAAGGCTCTGATGGCTTTAATGGCGAATCCGCGTTGCATGGATTCCAGGGCCTTCCTAGTACATCTCCTCTTCGCCGCCAGGCCCCAAATCCCGGCCGCGTATGTAATAGTGGGCACAATGACGTGGTGGTATATAGTGCTAATGTTCTCGGGGCTGGCACCCCACGTTGGGCGGGCGTAAATACAGAGCTTATGAAAGAGACGCGTCGCTTTGCCGACAACATATTTAATGTGGTGGTAGAACAGTAATTTTTCATCTATGATTACGCCGAGTAGTTTAATGTGATTTTCAAATGCAAGGTGATGACCCTCCATATGAATATTAGCCATCTTGGCCTTAGGGGTGAAAGCAATCGCTTGTGTTTTAGCAGGACCGAAAGTCAACTTGACGCTTCTACCCCAACCCGCTATCACAGCCAGGGCCTGATTAGTCATCTCTTGGAGTTCCTCCATACCTTTGGCCGAGGCGATCAGCAGCACATCATCCGCAAAGGCCTGCAAATGGCATCCAGCCGGTAACGGGGTGTCAAGAAGCTCGTTCAGGATGATGTTCCAAAGTATAGGACCGCATGCAGAACCCTGAATGCAGCCCTTGTTGGTTCTTTTAGAGACGTTGGAGCCGGCATGGTCTAAGATGACTGTCCGTTCTGCGACATAACTCCGTATGAGTCCATAAATGTTTTTGGGGCAACGGATATGTCGCAGCCTGTGGAATAGGGCGGGCCACCAAGCATTGTCAAAGGCCGCCCTAATGTCGAGAGATACACCTAAGACCAGCCGGTCGGCGGCCTTGGCGTTGCGGATCACCTGGAGAGCAGTGTGTAGAGCAGCAGTGGTGTTGGTCTACTCCTTGAACCCAAATTGTCGGGAGTTCACGAGGCCGGCTTTGGCAGCATGGTAGGTTACGCGCTTGATGAATAGTTTCTCCAGTAACTTACCAAAAACTGAGAGCAAGACGGAATGAGCCGAGTGAGCTGTAGTCACTCTTTCCCGGTTTAGATATGATTTTGACATACGCCCTCTTCCACTGTCGTGGGAAGTGCTGTAGAATGAGACATCTGTTCAGAATATCCGTAAGGAGCGTGGGGTAGCAAGCGGCAAACTGCCTGCAAATATCCGCAGTAAGCCGGTCAAGCCCAGGTGCTTTCTTGGGATTCATCCAACGAAGATGTTCAAGCACTTCCCCTTCAGCGAAAGGGGGATCGTCGGCGGTGTCCGGTAGCTCATTGATGTGCAGCCTGAGGTCGTGATGGCGGGGTTCAGAATCGGGAGAGTCGTCGGGGTAAAAGTGCTGCAGGAGGGCAAGTGCGGTTTCTTCGCAGTTGGTGGTAAAGCGATCTCCTATCATCATAGTGGCTGGCGGACGCCTAGGTGTGGTGTCTTTTAAGAGCCTATTAGTGAGCGACCACACGTTTTCCTTGTTCTGAAGCTCGCAGAATTCCCGGAAGCTCCTAGTAGATTCCGAACGAAGCTCCTCTACGTAGAGAGCTATCTCGAAACGTTGCGACTCCAGCAAGTCGTCGAGTGGGAGACCCCGTTTTTTTGCCCGGTGCAGCTGATGATGGAGTCTAATGACCTGCTTCTTTCTTGCCTCGAGACTATCCGTCCACCAAAGCGGGCGGCGACTGGTGCAAACCCCCTTAACAGGCATGGACTTAACACAGGAAGAGTGGATGATTTTCGTGACTTTGTCGATGAGCGCCTCAAGCTCAAAGGCATCCAAAGTGGGGATGTCTTCCTCGAGAACACTAGAGTTGAACATGATAGTATGTAATGAGTCTTTAAAGAGTGCCCAGTTGGCCTTACTATTGTTATAGCGGAAGGTACTATTATTGGGATTAAGGGTGGGGCGTGTTGCGTTAGGTGTGTGAATGTCGGTGTGTAAAGTGAATTCAATGGCGTTGTGCTGAGATGAAGGGCAAAACTCAAGGTTTACCCTCCAACCAGTCACTCGGTCATGAATGTGGGCGTGTGCAAATGTGAGGTCGATAATGGATGAACGACTGCGACCATGAGTGATAGTTTCAAAAGTGGGAGTAGAACCCGAATTACAGCAGTAGAGATCATTGCCTGACGTCAGCTCGGCCACAGCGTTGCCTCTGGGGTTGTTAGTGTTGCTGCCCCAAAAATGGTGCCAGCCATTGAAGTCGACCCCAATGACAGTGTTTGGGCAGCGGGTGGTTCTGAGGAAAGCATCGATGTGCTCCAAAGTGTTAGCCTTGTCAACTCCTGGCTCCAAGTAGACCGAAGCCAGAAGCAATTTTTGGCCTCTGACCGTCAGGTTAGGTTTGGGTTAGGTTAGGTTAGGTTTGGGTTGGGTTAGGTTAGGTTTGGGTTGGGTTAGGTTAGGTTTGGGTTGGGTTAGGTTAGGTTTGGGTTGGGTTAGGTTAGGTTTGGGTTGGGTTAGGTTAGGTTTGGGTTGGGTTAGGTTAGGTTTGGGTTGGGTTAGGTTAGGTTTGGGTTGGGTTAGGTTAGGTTTGGGTTGGGTTAGGTTAGGTTTGGGTTGGGTTAGGTTAGGTTTGGGTTGGGTTAGGTTAGGTTTGGGTTGGGTTAGGTTAGGTTTGGGTTGGGTTAGGTTAGGTTTGGGTTGGGTTAGGTTAGGTTTGGGTTGGGTTAGGTTAGGTTTGGGTTGGGTTAGGTTAGGTTTGGGTTGGGTTAGGTTAGGTTTGGGTTGGGTTAGGTTAGGTTTGGGTTGGGTTAGGTTAGGTTTGGGTTGGGTTAGGTTAGGTTTGGGTTGGGTTAGGTTAGGTTTGGGTTGGGTTAGGTTAGGTTTGGGTTGGGTTAGGTTAGGTTTGGGTTGGGTTAGGTTAGGTTTGGGTTGGGTTAGGTTAGGTTTGGGTTGGGTTAGGTTAGGTTTGGGTTGGGTTAGGTTAGGTTTGGGTTGGGTTAGGTTAGGTTTGGGTTGGGTTAGGTTAGGTTTGGGTTGGGTTAGGTTAGGTTTGGGTTGGGTTAGGTTAGGTTTGGGTTGGGTTTTTTTTTTTTTTTTTTTTTTTTTTTTTTTTTTTAAATGACAAACCAAGGAAAAAATCCTCATGGACACCTGGGAATGGAGGGCCCAGGTAGTGCCGGACTCTTACCGGCTAAAACCTTGGTTTGTCTTTCGTCGTATCCTCCAACGTGGTCGGAGCCTATGTTTACAGTATGGTTTCTTTTTACTTTTTCATTCTAGTTCTCGCTTTTATTCTTCTCGCACTTTCATTCCTCATACTATTTTCTCTTTCATTCATCATCTTGTTTTCTTTGCAGGTCAGGACAGACCTTCTAATTATCTCTCTACTCTAAACTATCTACTGTTTGTGCTTTTACTAGTCTTTTTGGGGTAAATGGGTGAAGCTCTTACATATTTTTTATTAACTAATGGTTTTTACAATTGTTATATACATTATTCTTAATTCTAGACAATATTCCTTATTACTACTTTTACAATTTTTCGTATGATTTGTCACATATACTTATTATATATTTAATCATACATTTTCTTAAGCTATCTTATTCCTATTGTTTACTCTTATTACTACTTTTTTGCAATACTCTAAGAATATATCTCTATTTCTGCTCTTCATTATATGGGGCAAATTTTTCAATTCTATGCTAGTATTGATTTTTTGCTCGAGATCAAATCTATCCCTGGCGAAAACGGGGCAGTCCATAATGATGTGTACCACTGATTCTTCCGCGTCGGGTTCGCAAGTACATGCTGGGCTCTCCTTACACTTAAAACGATTTAAGTATGAGGAGAATCCACCATGTCCTGTCAGTATTTGTGTTGTTTTGCCATCTATTTCTATTTTTCGAATTTCACCGTACGCCGCTACCGCGTCAGGGAAGAAAAGTTTTGTAACCGCTGCCGTTCCTTCCGTTCTGTACCTCTTGTCCCATTCACATAGCGTTTCGTCACGAATGCAACGCCTTATGAATGAGACAGGGCACCGGTCGTATTCGGGTTTCTTTTTAGACCTCATTGCGGCTTCCTTGGCGAGGTGATCGGCCCTCTCATTTCCCTCCAATCCCGCGTGTGCTTTGATCCAAAACAAGGATACTTCCTTGTTTTGGAGTTTGCAGCTGGCGATGACGTTCCTGGCTTCGACTGCGAGTGGATGGGGGGAACCGGGATTTGTCACCGTTTCTAATGCGGATCGTGAGTCGCTGTATATGGCGAATGTGGTCTCTCTGCGGTTTCGCGCAATTTCCACCGCTCTGCTTATTGCTAGTAGTTCTGCCTGATAGACGGTGCAGTATTCCGAGAGAGTAAACTTGAGGGCCCCGACCTCCGCGTTTCTGTTCCAGACAGATACCGCGGCTCCGACTTTGCCCTCAATTTTACTCCCGTCGGTGAAGATGCGCAAATCGTAGTCGCTGTGGCGAACATATTGTTCCTCGTCTACCAGGCTGCTGAACTCCAGTCTTGCTTGATCCGCGGGATGTGGGGCCCTCAATTTTGACGTCATCCTCTCGACTTCTCTATCTCGCATCTCCTGCCTTGGTGTTCCTTTTTTGGCCTCGTAAAGTGCCGCTACCTCGAGGACACGTAGATCGAGCGGAAGCGTGCCTGTAAGTAGGAGAGCCGAGTTGAGTGACACCGTGCGGTACGCTCTGCACATTTTTTGAGCAAACCCTCTTTGGACCACGCTCAGCTGTTTGCGCACTCCCAATTTTTTGGCTGCCGGTGCCCATGCGGCGGCTGCGTAAAGTATTACGGGCTCTACTGCTGCCGTGTATATGGTCCGGATGACCTCCGGGCTCAGACCCCAGCTTACGCGTGCTGCTCTAGCTAGTCGCTTATAGATGTCTGCCGCTTTTTTGCAGACGTTGGAGACATGCGCGTTAAACGTGAGTTTATTGTCGACGGTCAGGCCGAGTATTTTTATTTCAGAGGACATTCCAACGTCGACCCCTCCCATGCTCAAGCGTGGAGTGTCATATTTAAGTTTCTTCGTGATTGTCATCGCGCTGGTCTTATGCGGAGCAAATTTTAGTTTGTTGCTGACACCCCACGCCTGAACACGTTCGAGGGCGACATTGGCTTGTCCCTCAATCTCCCTTGCTATCTCTCCGTCGAAAACCATTACTACGTCGTCCGCAAAGGCTTGGCAGTAGTACCCCATGCCTTCCATCATTTTCAGGAGCGGGTCCAGCAGCAGATTCCATAGGATTGGCCCTCCTATGGAACCCTGTACACATCCCTTCTCCGTCTGCCTGGTGTATTTTTCACCCGCGTATCTGACCTCCACTGATCGCTCGCTGAGATAGCTGTCGATGACCCGCCTCAGGTTCACCGGGCACTCCTCCTCTGCCAACCTGACCTTTATCGCTGGCCACCATGCACTATCGAAAGCGCCCTCAATGTCTAAAGAGACTAGTGTGACTATTTTCTTGTCACTAAGTTTTGCACGTATGTGCTTCATGAGTGTGACGAGGGCGTCTTCCGTGCTCCTCTGCGGCATAAATCCGAATTGTCGGGCGCTTATACGTGGCAGTACATGGTACCTGAGGCGGCCCACCAGCATCTTCTCAAAGATCTTCCCCAAGACGGGAAGGAGGCCGATCGGCCTGTATGCTTTTGGCGTGGTGTAGGTATCCTTTCCTGGTTTCCTCAGTACCACTACAGTCGCTTTTTTCCAGGTCTTTGGGAAATAGTGGTACTCCAGGCATTTGTTAAGGATTGCCAAGAAGCATTCTGGGTCTGCTCTTATGGCATGTGCGCAGATATCTGCCGTAAAACCATCTGCCCCGGGAGCTTTTTTGGGATTGAAAGACTTTGTAGCAGCTTCCAGTTCCTCTAGGGTAAACGGCGGGTCATGTACACCATGACTCGTTTCGTTTACCGTTTTTGCTAGATCTCTAGTTCTTCTGTGCTGCTCATTGTCACTTTCGATCGTGTCTCCGGGGTAGAATGTCTCGGCCAAGAGTTTCGCTGAGCGCTTTGCATCCAGAACCTCTCCCTCCCTTGTCAGTGGTAAGTCCTCCTCTCTTCTTGTTGTCCTTCCTATTATCCTATAAATTCCTTCCCATAACCCCTCTCTGTCCTGTTTCCCACAGAATTCCTTCCAACTTTCCTCAATTGCCTTTTTTACCGCTGTTTCATATTTTTCTTTCTGTTTCAGGTACAGGCTGACGACCATCTGTCTCCGGTTTGGTGCTGCGTTCCGGACTCTACGTCTTCTGGTGTCGACTTCCTTCTTCATGGCTGCGAGCTGCTCGGACCACCACGGCTTGGTAAGTGTTTCTTTTTTCTTTTTGTTTGGTATCGTTTGCTTACATGTATCCGTGATTGCTATATTGTACTTTTCTATTATTTGTTCCAAAATTGCTATGTTATCTATTTTTTCTATTTCGTTTTCCGTTATGTTATTTGTTTGCATAAGCTGGGGCAATTTCTCATGAAATTGCTCCCAGTTTGCTTTTTTCGTGTTATATATTCTAGTTGTGCGCTCTACGTTAAATCCCTTAGATTTTTCTAGGTTTATGCCAAAGGTGATGCCGTTGTGGTCCGAGCTTGTAAGGCTCTCTATCACTCTCCATTCGCCGACACTATCGAGGACGTCCTCCGTGCAGGCAGTCACGTCGACATGGCTACTGTACCGCTTGCCTCCGCGTATAGTATCAAAAGTTGGAATGTCGCCGCAGTTCAGGATATGCAGTCCCATCTCCATTAATCCTCCACTCATCTGTTCCCCTCTAGCGTCCTCCGCCGCACTGCCCCACCAGGTACTTTTGGCGTTCGCATCGCCTCCAATTATCAGTTTTTCCTTTGCAACTTCACTGATCTTCTTTATCTGCTCCACGTATGGCTCTATGGGCTGGTGCGGCTCGAAATAGTAGGAAACGAGGGTGACTGTCCAGGCTCTGGTTCGGATTTTAACCACCACTATGTTTTTCGTTGTTAATTCCGGGCACTGTAGCACGTCAAGGTTTTCGTCCAGAACCGCGATCGCTGCCTTGACCGTCCCTTCTCCTATATCAGAGCTCTGGTATATCCTAACTCCTCGTTGGCTCCTTACTCTTCGCTCTCTACCGACATAGGGCTCCTGAATTAGTACTACTGCTGCTTTTCTCTTTTCGGCTTCAAGGAGCACCTCGTCCGTGGCCAGCCGACTGCGCTGTACGTTTGCCTGAATTATATTGTACCTGGTGATGCCCGGGGCAACCTTAGCAATACGATACCGTGGCTCTCGCTATGGTATCCCACTTCCGTCTTACGGGGCACATGTCGCTGAATGCGCTGTGGTTGCGGTTCTGTAATTTTGCCCTTCTGCAGTTTATGCAGTCCGGTGCCTCCCCCATTGCCCTGTCCGGGCATCCTGTACTGAGGTGGGGGCCCCCGCAATGGCTGCAGAGATCCTCCGGATCTTTGCAGAACCGTCGGCCGTGCCCGTACCCCAGGCATCTGGAGCATTGGACCAAGGGGGATTGGTCCTCCACGAACACCTGTTGGAGGTCCACTCTAAGTTTTCCCACCTCGGTCGCTCTCTTCCAAATTTGGGGAGAGACGGTGAGCACTATGTGGCCCGTGTGCGGGTTTCGCGTCTTTTTCCTATATTTGACTGCCATCCTGTCCGTCTCGCTGTCGAGACCGTGGAAAACCTCCCGGTTCTGGTTTCTAAGAGCCCTTAGTACCTCCTCGTCGCTATGTATTGATAGCACGCTCTTAAGGACCAGAAGCGGGTCCTTGTTTTTAACCTCCTCGACCAGAAGGCAGGTTCCCGCTGCTTCTAATCTTTCCCTGACCTTCTTCCTCTCCTCTTGTGTTCTACATCCCATAATAATCTTCTTGTCCTTCGCCTTCCTTACTCTCTCCACACGGATCCATCCCTCCTTTGCGTTCACTGCTTTTCTCACTTTTTCTAGAACTTCCTCACCCGTATCCTGGTCATTTTGTGAGGTTATCACTACCGAGTGCAGCGCTGTCCTCTCCGGCGTTTGCCTTGCTGGCCCTGTTGCCGCTACACTCGCGTAGCTTACCTTTTCCATCACGGCCATCTGTCCCTCCATCATCGCTCTCATTTCTTCCATCTTCCTCTCATTCTCTCTTAACAGTCTTGTGTTTTCCTCAATCTTCCTGATGATTAGGTCCTCGTTAGGCTCCTTCCTGTCTTCAGTGCTTGCCCGTTTTTCCACCAAGTTTTCGCTCGTCCTCTCTATTTCCTCGTCCAATCTTCGAACCACGGGTGCTATCTTTGTGAGCTCATATAGCCTGTCCAGCGCCTTCTTCACTTCCATCTTTACGTCTTTTCGTAGATTCTGGAATCTGCTGAGGTTCTCCAGCCCTTTTTTGTGGACCTCTGCAGCTTCCGTCTCTCTATTTGGGTAGAGTGTCTTTGCCACACTGGTGGTTTTTATGGGGCTCGGCGTTAACTGGATTCTCCTGCTCTTCGTTATGGTGGTTGCCTTTATGTTCGGCTGTGGTTTGATTGGGGTTTTTGGAGTGGGCGCTTTTGTTTCCGGCAAAGTTTGGGATTGAGTGGGCTGTGTTGCTGTTTCTTTGCCAACAGGTGCTGTTTGCTTTGCTGTGGCCTGCTCAATCACCTCGATTGACTTGCGGACGTTTTGCGGCCTAGGTTTGAGTGAGGGTCCTGCCCTCATCTTGTCCAGTGGTGAGGCCTGCTGAGCGTCCGAGGTCCGTTCGCTGTCCTTACGTGTCTCAGCCGGTGTGCGAAACATATTTGTGGTGCGTATGTCTCGGTAAGGTAAAAAATGGTAATGTTACTTATTATAGGTCGGTGAACCCATCCGTCCTATGCTCTAATCCCTTGTCTATAGTTTTGTATAAGTTTTATAATTAAGTGTTGTAACTGTGTCACAATTCTACTTTTTATGTTTCAGGTCCCGGGAGCTGTGGAGTTGAGTTTTCCAGTCCGCTTTGGTAAGTATGTGTATGTGTAGGTAGGCTGTAAAGAGGCCTCTTGTGTATATGTGAGTATGTGTGCGTGCGTGTGTACTTGTATGTGTGTGTTTGCGCGCGCGCGCGTGTGTATGTGTGTGTGTGTGTGTGTGTGTGTGTCGCGTTTTCTGTATTGCCCCGTCGCCAGGTGGTGTTTGCAGTCGAGGTAAAATAAATAATTCAACTCTGCCGACTCAAATGTAGAGTCTCCGTCTTCTACCTAAGCTGAGTTAGGCGGTCTAACAAATGTAACGATCTGCTGATTTTAGTTTTTTATTAATAGTGATTAAAGTAGAGTATTGACAGAAAAGTAGAGCAAGGGATCCTTAGTAAAACAAAATTAGAGTCGCCGACTCCGTCTATTACCGTTCCTATAACTAAACAAAATAGAAAGAATGGTACAGATAACAATATCTGTAGAGTCGCTAACTCTTACTTAATCTATATATTATATGGTCTAAAATAAAATAAAGTAAAACCAAAAAATTTTTTTTTTTTTTTTTTTTTTTTTTTTTTTTTTTTTTTTTTTTTTTTTTTTAATTTATACTCTATGTAGAGTCTGTCTTAACGTCTAATGTCCCGCAAGATAGGCGGCGAGTGGCGCTTGTCTGCGCAGAAAACCGTGTCTC